>LR880968.1:825293001-825321784 GCA_904067115.1 Aegilops sharonensis | reverse complement strand
ATGTGAACGTCGACTACATGACACTTCACCATTATTTGGGCCTAGAGGAAGGCATTGGAGAGTAATAAGTAGATGATGGGTTGCTAGAGTGATAGAAGCTTAAACCCTAGTTTATGCATTGCTTCGTAAGGGGCTGATTTGGATCCATATGTTTCATGCTATGGTTAGGTTTACCTTGATACTTCTTTTGTAGTTGCAGATGCTTGCAATAGGAGTTAATCATAAGTGGGATGCTTGTCCAAGTAAGGACAGCACCCAAGCACCGGTCCACCCACATATCGAATTATCAAAGTACCGAACGCAAATCATATGAATGTGATGAAAACTAGCTTGACGATAATTCCCATGTGTCCTCGGGAGCGTTTTCCTTCATATAAGAAATTGTCCAGGCTTGTCCTTTGCTACAAAAAGGATTGGGCCACCTTGCTGCACTTTATTTACTTTTATTATTTGTTGCTCGTTACAAATTACCTTATCACAAAACTATCTGTTACCTATAATTTCAGTGCTTGCAGAGAATACCTTGTTGAAAACCGCTTATCATTTCCTTCTGCTCCTCGTTGGGTTCGACACTCTTACTTATCGAAAGGACTACGATAGATCCCCTATACTTGTGGGTCATCAAGACACTTTTCTAGCGCCGTTGCCGGGGAGTGAAGCGCCTTTGGTAGGTGGAATTAGGAAAGGAAATATTTATATAGTGTGCTGAAATTTACTGTCACTTGTTACTATGGAAAGTAATCCTCTGAGGGGCTTGTTCGGGGTATCTTCACCCCGACCAGTAGAGCAAAGAGTTGCTCCTCAACCTACTGAACATACTGAAAATGTTTACTTTGAAATTCCTTCGGGTATGATAGAGAAACTGCTAGCTAATCCTTTTGCAGGAGACGGAACATGGCATCCCGATTTATACTTAATCTATGTGGATGAAGTTTGTGGATTATTTAAGCTTGCAGGTATGCCCGATGATGTTATCAAGAAGAAGGTCTTCCCTTTATCTTTGAAGGGAGATGCATTGACATGGTACAGGCTATGTGATGATATCGGATCATCGGACTATAAGCGATTGAAATTGGAATTTCATCAGAAGTTTTATCCTATGCATCTTGTTCATCGTGATCGTAATTATATATATAATTTTTGGCCTCGCGAAGGAGAAAGCATCGCTCAAGCTTGGGGGAGGCTTAAGGCAATGTTATATTCATGCCCCAATCATGAGCTCTCAAGAGAAATGATTATTAAAAACTTTTATGATCGGCTTTCTGACAATAATCGCTCCATGCTCGATACTTATTGTATTGGTTCCTTTATGATGAAGACTATTGAATTCAAATGGAATTTAATGAAAAGAATTAAACGCAACTCTGAAGATTGGGATCTCGACGAAGGTAAGGAGTCAGATATAACACCTAACTTTGATTGTGTTAAATATTTTATGGATACCGATGTTTTCCGTAAATTTAGCACTAAATATGGACTTGACTCTGAGATAGTAGCTTCTTTCTGTGAATCCTTTGCTGCTCACGTTGATCTCCCTAAGGAGAAGTGGTTTAAATATCATCCTCCCATAGAAGTAAAAGTAGTTGCACCTATTAAAGTTGAAGAAAATACTATCACTTATAATGATCATATTGTTCCTACTGCTTATGTTGAGAAACCACATTTCCCTGTTAGAATAAAGGATTATGATAAAGCTTCAACTGTGGTTCGTAAAAGCAATATTAGAATTTATACACCTCCTGAGCAAGTTAAGGCTGAACCTAATATTGCTATTGTTAAGGATCTCTTGGTTGATAATATTGATGGGCATGTTATTTATTTCTGTGAAGAAACTGCTAGAATTGCTAAACCTTGTGCTAAAGTTAAACATAGACCTGTGGTAGGTATGCTTGTTTTTTCAGTTAAAATAGGAGATCATTGTTATCATGGCTTGTGTGATATGGGTGCCAGTGCTAGTGCAATACCTATTTCTTTATATCAAGAAATTATGCATGATATTACACCGCCTGAGTTAGAAGAAATTGATGTCACAATTAAGCTTGCCAATAGAGATACTATTTCACCAATTGGGATTGTTAGAGATGTTGAAGTCTTGTGTGGGAAAACTAAATATCCTGCTCATTTTCTTGTTCTCGGTTCCCCACAAGATAGCTTTTGTCCCATTATATTTGGTAGACCCTTCTTTAACACTGTTAATGCCAAGATAGACTGTGAAAAGGATGTTGTTACTATTGGTTTGGATGATATGTCTCATGAGTTTAATTTTTCTAAATTTCGTAGACAACACCGTGAAGATGAATTGCCTAGTAAGGATGAAATATTTGGTCTTGCTTCTATTGTCGTGCCTCCTAGTGATCCTTTAGAACAATATTTGCTAGACCATGAAAATGATATGTTTATGAATGAAAGAAGGGAAATAGATGAAGTATTCTTTAAACAGGGACCTATTCTGAAACACAACTTGCCTGTTGAAATCCTAGGGGATCCTCCTCCACCCAAGGGTGGGTGATCTTGTGTTTGAGCTTAAACCATTGCCTGATACTCTTAAATTTGCTTATCTTGATGAAAAAGAAGATATATCCTGTTATTATTGGTGCTAACCTTTCAGAGAAGGAGGAAGAAAAATTATTGAAAACCCTGAAGAAGCACCGTGCTGCTATTGGATATGCTCTTGATGATCTTAAGGGCATTAGTACCACTCTATGTCAACACAAAATAAATTTGGAGAAAGATGCCAAACCAGTTATTGATCATCAACGACGATTAAATCCTAAGATGAAAGAAGTGGTAAGAAAGGAAATATTAAAGCTCCTTGAGGCAGGTATAATTTATCCCGTTGCTGATAGCCAGTGGGTAAGTCCTGTCCATTGTGTCCCTAAGAAGGGAGGCATTACTGTCGTTCCTAATGATAAAGATGAATTAATTCCGCAAAGAATTATTACAGGTCATAGGATGGTAATTGACTTCCGTAAATTAAGGCTACTAAAAAGGATCATTACCCCTTACCTTTTATTGATCAAATCTAGAAAGATTATCCAAACATACACATTTTTGCTTTCTATATGGTTATTCTGGTTTCTCTCAAATACCTGTGTCAGCTGATGATCAAGCTAAGACCACTTTTACTTTCCCTTTCGGTACTTTTGCTTACAGACGTATGCCTTTTGGTTTATGTAATGCACCTGCTACCTTTCAAAGATGCATGATGGCTATATTCTCTGATTTTTGTGAAAAGATTTGTGAGGTTTTCATGGATGATTTCTCCGTCTATGGATCCTCTTTTGATGATTGCTTGAGCAACCTTGATCGAGTTTTGCAGAGATGTGAAGACACTAACCTTGTCTTGAATTGGGAGAAGTGCCACTTTATGGTTAATGAAGGAATTGTCTTGGGGCATAAAATTTCTGAAAGAGGCATTGAAGTTGATAAAGCTAAAGTTGAAGCTATTGAAAAGATGCCATGTCCCAAGGACATCAAAGGTATAAGAAGTTTTCTTGGTCATGCCGGGTTTTATAGGAGGTTCATTAAGGACTTCTCAAAAATTTCTCGGCCTCTGACTAATTTATTACAAAAAAGATATACCATTTGTCTTTGATGATGATTGTGTAGAAGCATTTGAAATACTTAAGAAAGCATTGATTTCTGCACCTATTGTTCAGCCACCTGATTGGAACCTACCCTTTAAAATTATGTGTGATGCTAGTGATTATGTTGTAGGTGCTGTTCTAGGGTAAAGAGTTGATAAGAAATTAAATGTTATTCAATATGCTAGTAAAACTCTAGACAGTGCTCAGAGAAATTATGCTACTACTAAAAAATAATTCTTAGCATTTGTATTTGCTTGTGATAAGTTCAGACCTTATATTGTTGATTCTAAAGTAACTATTTTCACGTGACACCAAGGCCGTCTAGGTGGGCTGGCAATCCGCAGGTCGCTGGTTTGAACCTCCGGCGAACCAATTTATTTTATGTATTTTTTGTAAGAGAAAAAAATCGAGGGGCTTTAGCAAAATAAAAACAGGGCGCACGCTCTGCCTTCCCTTTTTGTCACTGACAACGGGTCCCGCCATGCTGGCATGCCTAGTCAGTGCCGCAGGTGTATGCAATACCGTATTTGCACCATGAATCCAAGTTCTTGAACCAAAAAAAGCCAAGTTCTTGAACCACTTATATGTACATCACAAGTTCTAGCACTAAAGTGATCATTTATGCCAAGTGATACGTCCATTTTGCATCATGCTTTTATATCGATATTTATTGCAGTATGGGCTATTATTACACATTATGTCACAATACTTATGCATATTCTCTCTTATTTTATAAGGTTTACATGAAGAGGGAGAATGCCAGCAGCTGGAATTCTGGGCTGGAAAAGGAGCAAATATTAGAGACCTATTCTGCACAACTCCAAAAGTCCTAAAACTCCACGGAAGTTATTTTTGGAAATAATAAAAAATACTGAGCAAAGAAAATACCAGAGGGGTCCCACACCCTAGTACGAGGGTGGTGGGCACGCCCTACCCCCCTGGGCGTGCCCCCTACCTCGTGGGCCCCTGGTGGTCCTCTCGTGCCCATCTTCTGCTATATGAAGTCTTTCGTCTGAAGAAAAATCATAAGCAAGCTTTCGGGACGAGACTCCGCCGCCACGAGGCGGAACCAATCTAGGGCTCTGGAGGAGCTGTTCTGCCGGGGACACTTCCCTTCGGGAGGGGGAAATCATCACCATCGTCATCACCAATGCTCCTCTCATCGGGAGGGGGCCAATCTCCATCAACATCTTCACCAGCACCATCTCCTCTCAAACCCTAGTTCATCTCTTGTATCCAATTCTTGTCTCTAAGTCTGAGATTGGTACTTGTAGGTTGCTAGTAGTGTTAATTACTCCTTGTAGTTGATGCTAGTTGGTTTATTTGGTGGAAGATCATATGTTCAGATCCTATATGCATATTAATACTCCTCTGATTATGAACATGAATATGCTTTATGAGTAGTTACATTTGTTCCTGAGGACATGGGAGAAGTCTTGCTGTTAGTAGTCATGTGGATTTGGTATTCGTTCGATATTTTGATGAGATGTATGTTGTCTCTCCTCTAGTGGTGTCATGTGAACGTCGACTACACGACACTTCACCATTATTTGGGCCTAGGGGAAGGCATTGGGAAGTAATAAGTAGATGATGGGTGGCTAGAGTGACAGAAGCTTAAACCCTAGTTTATGCGTTGCTTCGTAAGGGGCTGATTTGGATCCATATGTTTCATGCTATGGTTAGGTTTACCTTAATACTTCTTTTGTAGTTGTGGATGATTGCAATAGGAGTTAATCATAAGTGGGATGCTTGTCCAAGTAAGGACAACACCCAAGCACCGGTCCACCCACATATCAAATTATCAAAGTAACGAACGCGAATCATATGAACGTCATGAAAACTAGCTTGACGATAATTCCCATGTGTCCTCGGGAGCGTTTTCCTTCATATAAGAAATTGTTCAGGCTTGTCCTTTGCTACAAAAAGGATTGGGCCACCTTGCTACACTTTATTTAGTTTTGTTACTTGTTGCTCGTTACAAATTACCTTATCACAAAACTATCTGTTACCTATAGTTTCAGTGCTTGCAGAGAATACCTTGCTAAAAACCGCTTATCATTTCCTTCTACTCCTTGTTGGGTTAAACACTCTTACTTATCGAAAGGACTACGGTAGATCCCCTATACTTGTGGGTCATCATTCTAGCACTAATGGTGTAAAATATTTTTTTTGGGAAACTGTCAATCTATTCATCTTCAATCATGGCAGTACAACGAACACTAGAAATAATAAAAATTACATCCAGATTCATAGACCACCTAGCGACGACTATAAGCACAGAAGCGAGCCGAAGGCGCGCCGCCATCATTGCCCCTGCATCACCGGAGCCCGGCACAACTTGTTGTAGTAGACAGTCGAGAAGTCGTCGTGCTAAGGTCCCATAGGACCAACGCCCCAGAACAGCAACCGCGGCCGGTGAAGAGAATTTTAGATCGAAAGGATCCAATCTGAAGACACATGAACAGAGACGAACAAAGACCGGATCCGATCGGATCCACCAAAGACAACCACCGACCAAATCTCGCAAGATCCGCCGGAGACACACCTCCACACACCCTCCGACGATGCTAGACACACCATTGGGACGGGGGCTAGGCGGGGAGAACATTATTCCATCTTCAAGAAGCCGCCGCCGTCTCGTCTTCTTGAGCGGGACACGAACCCTAACAAAATTTAAAGAAGCAACTGAAAACGGAGCCCTCTCGCCGGCAAGGGCCGGGATCCACCACGCACCCACGGCCCTAAGAGCAACTCTAGCAGACCCCGCAAAACGTCGGCCCACAAAACGCGTTTGCAGTTCGTGCAAAACCGCTTTTGCGGGCCGGCGCGGGCCGGCACAGATGCAGACCCCCCAAAAGGATCCGTAAAAAAGTATATTCGCGGAATATGCTTATTTACAGGTCGGCTATGCGGGTTCTACTCAGGCACCAGCGCAACGACCCGCAAACAGAAAAACTGCAAATCTGAAATTTGTCATAGGGTTCCACAAACAAGTTCAAATTCAAATGACATAACAGTTTGCGCGCAAATAAAAGCGAAGTTCATTACGCAAAAGAGGGCATGCAAAGGTTTGCGCCCATGTCCGGCATCATCTTGGGGGTCGATCTTCACTCCGTGCCATGGAGTCCATCTTGAAGTTCATCGGCGCCACCGCAACCACCTCCGTCGCTTGTTTCAACTCCCGCACCGGAATTATCCACATTGCCACCATATGGAGCAAAGAAAACATCACCGGAACTGGCACACGGACCGGCCAAGGCGACCATTCTCCTCTTCAAGATCTCTCTCTTGCCATATAATGCCATGTTTTGGTGACGTCATCCATGCCATTGCGGTTCATTGACATGATCTTGTTCTCTTCAGCGAGCAACAATGACATCGATTTGTTTTCAGAGGCGCGTGCTTTTCTCTCCTCAATGGCAGCTTTGCGCAGCCCTCTTCCTTGAGAATTTGCCATTTTTCTTGCTTCTTTTTTGCCTTCTTCTCGGCCAACTCTTTCTTGATCTCCAACGACTTCAACAACATCAACTCGTTTGATTGCACCATGGCATCAATCTTCTCCCTCAAGCTCGATGCTTCTTGCTCTCTCTTTATCTTCTCTTTAGTCTTCTTATCGCCATCGGGCTTGTGCAAATTTCTTGGGCCATCATCATCCTCATCTTCATCCATGTTTGTAAGTGAGCCTCTCTTTGGTGGGGATTATTTGTCGATCAACTTCCACTTCTCGCACTTTTGGAGCAACTCCCAACAATGCTCTAATTGGAAGAATCTGCCTTCCGAAGCTTCCATGTCCTTGTATCTATATTGAGCAATCTTGTCCTACACAATATGAACAAAGTGATGCAATCATTTCTTATGATACATTATGATGATGCACAACTTGAACAAAGGCAAAGCAAACTCACATAATCGGACTTCACGATGCCACTTGGAGGTGCATTGCGTATTTGCTCCAAGCAAGCTGCCCAACGGCTGCACATAGGCTTGATGTTCTCCCAACGACCTTGAAGCGATCGAAATGTGCGTGGAGTCCTATTGGGGTAGTTTTTCATAATGCAGAAGTATTGATCTTCGATCCTTTACCAATATCTCTTGGCGGTTTGAGAAGTACCCGTGCATGCATCAAGAGACACCGCACTCCATGCTTTGATCAAAGCTTGATCTTCCAAGATCGTGTAGTTCTTCGATCTTTGGCTTTTCCCAGTTTTTGCATGTGATTGCTCAAACGCTTCCGCTTCGATCTCCTCCAACTCGTCCGCACAACCATGATCTTCCACGCCGCCCTACGTTTCATTGTAGTCGAATGGTTCGAAAGGGGCTTGATCAATGTCAACCGCGTTCGTGTCCAACAAGTTCACGAACTCGGTTGTTGCATTGTCCGAACCACCGCTATAGCGAACGATAACAAGTCACGAGCTATCGAGAACAATGGCGAAAAATGAAAGAGAATCGCTGAAGACCGAAGAGATATACCTTCCGGCCATTTCGTTGAACACCTCGCTCGCGGGGGGAGCGGCACCGCTGAACGGCATCGCCGGAGCACCTCCTTGCGGGGGGATGGATTGAGAGGTTGAAGAAGATGGCTTCCTTGAAGCCGGAACCTTCCTCCGCTTTGCGCCCGCGGCCTTGTCGGCCTTCTCCGCCGCCGGCCGGGATCGCACTGCGGCATTGGCGCCCGGAGCGCGGGCCATCGCGGCGGGGGCAGCCGGATTCCCGCCCTGCACAACCACGTTGCCCTGCCGCTTGTGGGCAGGCGTGGCGTGTGCTTGGGCGACGGCGGCGGGGCCAACATGGCCGACGACGAGATCCGCCCGAGGGAAGGGCGTGCGCGACCTCGACGGTGACGGGGGACAGCATGGGGTCGTCCATGGCGGCGAGGGACGGCCGAGGAGGAGCAGCCGGAGCTTGCGGAGGGGGGGGGGGGGGGGGCAATGGTGGCGGAGGGTGCGGGGAGCGGGAAAGGGCGTGCGGAAAGTCCCTCCCGCCAAATCTCGCGCCGGATAGGGGTTGAGCTCGGGCCGGTCTCCCAGCCCGTGAAGATAGAGGTTGGGGGAGAAGATTTGTCGCGCCCCGGAAAAAAAATTTACGGGCCGGTGCGGGATGCGGGGTCTGATCGTGCAGATTTTTTTGCCCGGGCCCGCAATTTGGCAGTTATTTTACGGGCCGGAGCGTTTTGCGGGGTCTGCTAGAGTTGCTCTAAGACCATAGGAGACGTGGAAGATCGGCGGCGCCGCCGACGAGAGGCAGAAACCCTAGCCGCCTTTTCTTGGAGGAGGGACAAAGGGCTTATTCACCGTGCATGAGTAGCACCCATGGTGTAATTGACTCTTAAGTATTTAATAACTTGGCTACCTATGACTGTTTGACAGCACATAGCACGTTACAGCTCCGCTTTTGTCACACAAGCCGTGGACTAACAAACCAAATGAAATTACAATCACTGCGGCATAATCCTTCCTTGTGGGATCCTAAGGAAGGGCCTCCTCCTCCGGTACTACTGGAGCATGGAGCCACACTACCACAAGAATGAGCTATTCCCGTCATTTCCTTTGTAGAGCCANGTTGGGGGAGAAGATTTGTCGCGCCCCGGAAAAAAAATTTACGGGCCGGTGCGGGATGCGGGGTCTGATCGTGCAGATTTTTTTGCCCGGGCCCGCAATTTGGCAGTTATTTTACGGGCCGGAGCGTTTTGCGGGGTCTGCTAGAGTTGCTCTAAGACCATAGGAGACGTGGAAGATCGGCGGCGCCGCCGACGAGAGGCAGAAACCCTAGCCGCCTTTTCTTGGAGGAGGGACAAAGGGCTTATTCACCGTGCATGAGTAGCACCCATGGTGTAATTGACTCTTAAGTATTTAATAACTTGGCTACCTATGACTGTTTGACAGCACATAGCACGTTACAGCTCCGCTTTTGTCACACAAGCCGTGGACTAACAAACCAAATGAAATTACAATCACTGCGGCATAATCCTTCCTTGTGGGATCCTAAGGAAGGGCCTCCTCCTCCGGTACTACTGGAGCATGGAGCCACACTACCACAAGAATGAGCTATTCCCGTCATTTCCTTTGTAGAGCCAGCGGGGTCGATGATCAATCTAACCCTTTCTTCCGGGACCCTGCCGGGGACTGCAGCCATCCTGTGAGGCGGCCAAATTATGTGTGTGACCGTCCCCTCCAGCAGCTCAAGTGGAACCTGCATCCATGCACGCAAATACCAAGATATATTTAATTCGAGATGCCTATCACGGAGAGCACACAACAGGATCAAAATATGTCTTGAAGCTGGGACTGATTTTGCATCAAAATATTGTCAAACACTCACACAGAAGGATGTGTGTGCGCAACCGCTACTTACAGGGCCATACGTCCTCGAGTCCTTGCTTTGGCTGGGGTTGTCGCCTTCCACCCAGCAGTGGCCCTCGGGGACCTCCAGGAGCTCCGTCGTCCCCCGGAGCCGGACAAGGTCGCCGGGCAGCGCAATCAGCCTGCTGACAACCCTTTTGTGGTATGCCTTTCCTTCCATAAAAAAAGGCTCTTTGCTATGGCCGTCCAGGCTCCTGCAACCAATTCATGTCACGCATCCAAAAACCATTCTGCTTATATGTATGACTATGACCCGGCCCAACAGGCTCTTACCGGAAGGCGACGACGTCGCCGCGGAACCAGCTGAGGCAACGGCGGTCAACCAGCAGGAGATCACCTGGCATGGACGCGAAGGTGGGGAGCATGGCTGGGCTGCCGCATGCGAAGGCGAGGCCGGTGGAGCGTATGGGAAAGTCGACGCTGAGGATGCCGGCGCCGACGGTCTTCACCAGCGACCAGAGGGTGCTGGGTGGTCGTGCTCGGGCCATCACACAAGGCAACAGATCGAGCAAGAGAGTGGGGCTGTGGGAGTGAGCTGCAGCGAGAGAGCTGAGCAGATCGATGGAGGGAGGAGCGGCACCGCAACAGAAATAGAAGAGGGGCCGGCTGCGGGTTGGTTGGACATGGGAGAGGCGTGCGAACTTTTTTTACTATTCCTCAGAGACAGGCGCTCCGGCTGTTCAGCAGCTAAGGCTGGCTGGCTATCAGTGAGCCTCACTGGGTGTGAGAGAATCTCCAGAACTAGGACAGAGTACAGATAGCAGTCGGCACATGTAGATGACTCAAGAGGCGACCAGGCTGAGAACAGCATGCATGCACAAGTATTCCATTTAGAGCGGTTGGCTCTGCTTGTTTTTTCTCAGTACGCCATTTAAGAAAAAAAACAAAAAACACGAATATTGTGGAGGAACATTATGGACGACACACCACACATAGCACCGAAAAGCAAAATTGCGTGGTTCCTTCTCCTACCGGCGACTGGCCAACCAATTAACTATTGACACCTTGTACCGAATATTATATACTGTGTTGTATACAAAGTTTCCGCTATATATGAAATATGGTATTTCAGTAGCTGGTCCACCAACAAAGTACTACTCCCTCCGTTCTTAAATAATTGTCTTTCTAGAGATTTCAACAAGCGACTACATACGAAGCAAAATGAATGAATCTACACTCTAAAACATGTCTACATACATCCGTATGTTGTAGTTTATTTGAGGTGGCTAGAAAGACAATTATTTGGGAACGGAGGGAGTACTTTTGTGAGTCTAGCGGGTCCAAAGTATTACTTTTTATCAGACAGGGACATGCATACATCAACCTCTTCTCTCTCCATTGCAAACAAATCCACATACTTTATTTCATCTTAGCAAAGTAAAAACATTCTTATCTTTTAAACCATACTTTCGTATTTGAAATAATTTATATATTTGAACTCTTGACGCCAAGACCTTTAAAACTAGACCGATCTTGGATACATTTCAAACACATTTAAATTCCAACATTTCACAATTCGTATGTGGAACTAACATATTTTACTTGAAAAATCTGAAACAAGTTAATGACATATTTCAGAATTATGAAATAAAAAGTACAGAAAATGATATTATAATATACGATTTTGAAACTTATTATTTGAAAATGTGAACAATGTATTTCAACTTCTGTGCTTACTATTTCACAATTCAGAACTAACTTTTCACTTTTCACTGTCTTCTTTCGCAAAAATAATATATCAATTGCACATTTCACAATCCAAAACCTATTTTTCACTCGCTTGTTTCACCAAAAAAGTATTTCAATTGCACATTACTGAAAAACTATTTCATTGTTTTCAAATAAATTTTTTCATAGTTTTTAATAATCAATTTCATAATGATACATTATAATTCACTTTATGTGCTTACTATTTCACAATTCATACCCAACATTTCACTTTCCACTGGCTTGTTTCACAAAAATAACACCTATTTTAATTGTACATTTCTCAAATAACTTGTTTCACTCTTTTGAAAGAAATTGTTTCATATTTCCAAATAATCAATTTCACAATGATACATTAGAATTTCACTTTCTGTGGTTACTATTTCACAATTCATAGCCTACATTTCATTTTTCACTGGCTTGTTTCATAAAAAAAATATTCCAATTGTACATTTATCAAAAAAATATCCACTCTTTTGAAATAAATTTTCACATTTTCAAACAATCAGTTTCACAATGATACGTTATAATTTCACTTTCTGTGTTGCTAGTTCACAATTCAGAAGCTACATTTTCACTTTTCGCTGGCTTGTTTGACAAAAATCACATCAATTTCATTTGCACATTTTTGAAATAACATATTTCACGCTTTCGAAAGTAAGCTGTTACACATTTCCAAATAATCAGTTTCACAATTTCACATTTCAGTTTCATATTTGTTTTCACTTTCAAAACCAATATTTCACTTCCACTGTCTTGTTTCACAAAAAAAACACATTTTCAAGTGAAATTTAAACGTGTTTCAAATGTATCCAAAATTGGTTTACTTTTAAAGGTCTTGGCGCAAGGAGTTCAGATATATAAATAATTTCAAAAACGAACATAAATTTTAAAAGATATAAATGTTTTTAATTGGTCAATATGAAAAAAAAGTCCATGAATTTGTTTGCCATGAAGAGCGAAAAGACATGCATGCACGTGTGTGAGAAAAGAGAGAGAGAGAGAGAGAGAGTTGCCGCAAAAGAGAGAGAGAGAGTTGTAACATCAATGCGTGCCATGCAAGGACAAATAGTGTGGGACAGTAGCTGTATTAGATTTGGTATTCAGTTTGTACAGTAAAAAGAAGAAAATAAGTACTTTTTTGACCGAATCTTAAAGCAGCTATGGAATGGTGAGATTATCGACGATAGGAGAAGGAACCGTGCAATATGACTTTGCACACATAGCGCCCAAAGGAAAAAAAAGACTAACTACTCAGAAACCTATCTAGATACACCGCACCAGCCTCGTACCAGATCCTAAACTCGTCTAGGATACGGTCCACGAGGATCATAACCTCCACTTGCAAGCGAAGCGAAGCATTGATGCCAAATTTCCCTAGCGACAACGCATTGAGCCAGGCTATGAGCCGCCGTGTCCTTCTACTGGCCACAAACAAAGCATGGAGAAGGCAAATGTTGAAGTCCATGGCGGAGTCGCCTGTCCAACGTCCACAGACTATTTCAACACTAGCCAGGTAAAGTTCTTGCATTTTAAAGGCGCCCAACATTTCCATCGTACACACAGCCTCAGAGAATTGTGTGGTGCCTTGACATAACTAGCAGAGTAGTGCCCAGATCGGGTCCAGCTCCAGGTAAAGGAATCCGGGATGCTGTTACTAAGAGAGATATCAAAACGCTAATGAAGGATGCTGATCCTATACCTATATCCATTGTAGAGTATCAGCTAAGGCCCGGTACCACTAGAAATGTTCTCGTGTAGCACATACTGATTTGCTTGACTGATGAAGATACCTTTGTAGTTGCTCTAAAGCAGATCCTGCATTAATGCTTGCAATAATACATTGGCAAAGTCGGCATCCGAACCATGTCTCTTCACAGCAATAGTACACAAACTAAGTTTCCTCCTTTTTGCATCACAAACAAATTCTAGAGGTTAGCAAACTTAGGTTTTTCAATTCTTAACGGCAACTTTGGAGTTTCTGTGGATCTTTCCATCTTTTACATCTGCAGCTCATATGCTTTTGGTAAGGAAATAACTATACAAGCAATCCTCAAATGGATCACACTTCATCATATTTACGATACATTATTATCATCAAACACCAACAGTGAAACAAACTTAGTAATTTACCACAGAAGTTACAAAAGTATATCGAAACCAGACAAGAGGGTAGCATTTTTACGAACGCTACTCTAATGCGAGGCTAAATTCCATAACATCATGAACATAAGTGATATGAGGCACATATTGTTTGGGAGCAAATTATCATATGTAATAAAACCTAGTCGTATAACAGATAAGAGAGCCACATCGAATTTGATACGACACATTAACTCTTATCATCATTAAGAACCTACAAACACCAGCTCATCAAATACAAGGGCAAAAAAAAGCAGAAAACATGAAAAGTTGGTAGGTGAACAAGCTTGCATGGACTACATCCAAAACGCTTGCACATCAAAATGACAATGATAGCTGGGTGCCTTGTAGAAGCGAGCAGGCCGGTGAGCCATGGTCATGAGCTCACCGTCCTCGCCATACTTGACAATGAATGTGGTCACACGAAGCACATACTTCATCTCGTCCGCTCCCTCGGGTTGGAGGCGCTCCACGAGGCAGTACTTACTGCCCTCACCCATGTAAACGAGTTTTGCATCGACATGTCTCCATTGTGGGTGCTCGAGAAAGAGCTGCTCCGTGCCTACTTTCCACTTTGGCGGCTGCCGGCCAGAGATGATATGGCATGCACAAAGGTACCCATCGGCATCACCCGTGTCATGGTGGAGCCCGACCCATGCATCGAGCAAACCATCATAGTGGGCAGGGCCTTTGAATGGCAGCACCCAATTACCACGGCGCCTCCACTGGCCACCGCCTCTTGTGCCGTAGGACAATGTACACCAGACCCCCCTCCTACAAGCGGAAACAAAGATGGTGCCCGTCCGCGGGTGCACGACAAGCGAAGTGATAAACTTGGGATCAAACGGAAAGTCAGGTGGACTGCCACCGAACTTAGGCCAACTCCAAGAGAAACGTGAGGAATTGAACAAGGGTCGCCAGGTCCAGTCCCTCTCATCATCGTCCGGATCCGCAGAAAGACAGTGGAAGCCCCCAAAATAATATAAACCGTCGGTGCCGTCGTTGTTGTCGCTGTATGATTCAAACACATATAGCCTGTTCCTGACGGCTATGGCTGCATCATAGCAGTTTCCTAGACCTCCCGGTAAAATATTTGACGTAGTGAGCGTGGCTGTCTTTGTGTCAAAGATGAGGGTAGCACAGTCCTGGGCCTCTTGTACCCTGGGTATTTCATGGGGCTTGTGGCTATGATGTGGCTGCCAAGGGCAGCAAACTGCGCTCCTCTTCCAATTGTTGGGGGCCCTATGCGGAGGGCAGGCGGCTCCGAGAGGCGCAGCGGGGAACCTGCAGATCCGCAGCCGGTTTCCGGGTCATTGTCCATGTCCAGCTTGTGGATGTTGAATCCGTCTGCGTGGTCATCAAGTACCAGGTACAGATGCTGCTTCGTACGTGGTCTGCTGTTGGCGCCGTTGCTTGGCTGTGCCAAACTGGCGAGCCTGACCCAACCCGGAGGAAAGGATGAATCTTGCTGGCTCGTGCAGGTGCGGTGCACAGGTCCGACCTTTCGATGCTGCCTGCCTCCGCCACCATCCTGCCGACTCCGACGGAGATCGGGATGAGGTGCCGAAGAACTGAAGGAGGTGCCGGAGATTCGACATCCGATCTATAAAACCAGGAGCAGCCGCCTGACCTCGAAACGATGAAAAGGCTGGAGACGTCGGCCGCCACAATGCCGCCGCCGCCACAATATTATCTGGAAGAAGTGGGGAGGTAAAACTGCACCAAAGATGAGATGAGCTCTCTCACGACCTCTACGTATTAGCCGTCGGATGATCCTACGTAACTGTTGCTACCCGTCCGATCCGGCACCGGCACAAGCTGTGGGTAACTTGGGGATGCTCCTCTCGGCATCAATTTGGCCCACTGTGGTTACTTGGGCTTTTCACCATATAGATATTCGCGGAAATAATAAAGGACGCATCTACGCAGCGGCAGCTGCTCCTGGTGTTCCGGAGCAGCCGGCCAAAAATAGGAAAACTTTGATTTTTTTGGCAAGTATTTGTCTCCCTCATCTGATTAGGAAAGATTTTATTGTCTCAAATGGCTAAACAGAAACAACCCATCAACAGTGTATTAAATGATCCACATGCATGCATTTGGTTGTTGGCTTTTTTCCTGCATGGCGTGTGGTGGATAACTTTCTAGCATTTAATTCATGATTTATGATTTTTTGAAAAGCCATAATTTTTAAACCACGAATCCGAATTAAGATCCGTTTTCACCTTTGAAATCCTTGCGACGTGCTCTTCAAAACTAGATCCCACATGGGTATGTTTTGATAAAATATTTTTTGTGCAATTTTAGTATATGTTTTGTGCAATCATCTAGCAGTCGATGTGCAACTAACCGTAGTGGATGTGCAACTTCGCACCTACCATGTGGACGTACAGTTTTTACTGATGACGCCTCCACCCCCAAAAGTACCCACTTGGAGTGAGATGTGCAACTTCGTCTCTTGCCGAGGCCAACTGTCTAGTAGTTGACGTGCAACTTTTCTCTACCCGTGGATGTGCTTTCACTCTTTACTGCATCGGCCAACTACCTAGCAATAGATGTGCAACTTCATATGCTGCGATGGCCAACTATCTAGCAATGATGTGCAACTTTCTCTTCTATCACTCGTGGATGTGCAACTTCGTGTATTGCCCCGGCCAACTGCCTAGCAGACTATGTGCAACTCCGTCTGTCGCCCCCGCCAACTAAAACTAATACGTATCCACAAGTAGGGAGGGGAAGGAGTTGTACATCGACTAATAGGCAGTTGGCGTGAACAACAGACTAAGTTGCACATATCACTGGTAGGGAAAGTGGGGAAGGGTTGCACATCGACTATTAGGTAGTTGGCCGAGGTAGTAGACTAGTTGCACGTCATAAAAGGTTGGTTGTCATGGTTTCTTTGTCGCAATATCAAAAGAATTGGATCATGCAGCTGCAAACTTGGTTTTCAAAAAAGTTGCGCAATCCGGTACTAAAGTTGCACCATGTAGTAATAGAGTTGCACAATATAGCATCAAAGTTGGCATAAAAAATTTCGTCAAAACATACCCATGCGGGATCTAGTTTAAAAGATCTCGTCGCGAGGATTCTAATAATGAAAACGGATCTAAATTCCGAAGCACGGTTTAAAAGATATGACTTTTAAAAAATTTGAAAACCCGAATAAATGGACATGCGCATCCATGAAATAATGCGATGTCTTGCCCATGTGACTATCCTAGTAGTACATGCCACGTCACGAATAAAGATAAAATTTGGACCACAAAACTGCATGCATGCGTGTGTAAGACCTCTTCCAATGCAAAGGTGCTTAGATGAGGTGCTAAGTGCATTAAATACCTTAGCAACTCAAGTCCCCAATGCATAGGTGCTTAACTTGTTGTTGCTAAGCACACTTTATTTAATGAGTTAGCACCTAAAGTCTTGCATGCATTGGCCAAATTGTTTCATTTAAGTGGTTTGCCTAGGTTCTTGCGCTTGGCATTGGTTCTTCCTGGGGTCACCAAAGTACTCTCTCTCCTCCTTAAATATTGTGCCATGTCACTTTTTTGCTTATGTGGCATGCTTAGCACCTGTCCACGGTGGAGCACTGGGAAGGGCCTAAGACCGGCATCTCGTTTTCTCGAATTAATGCGTACGCACTTTTTAGAATTTAGGACTAATAAAACTGAAGCACACGAATCACTCGCTCTCCTCGCGACCTTCTCCATTGCGACATGGATGAATCGTAGGTGGGGAGGACGGCTTGAGCCCGCGAGACGGCGAGAGGATCATTTGGTGGCGAACCTCCTCAAAGAAGAGCTGTGACGGGTTCTCTGCTGCCTCTAGCTCTTAGATTCGGATCTGGATGACCCTTTAGCTCCAAATTTTCATGTTAAAAAACACTACCTTTACGACAGTTTAACCATGACGTTTTTCTAAAAAAAATCACTACAGGTCCATTTACTTGCACTGGCGTTAGCTTTAGTCCATATGGTTATAAATACCCGTAATATAGTCACCAAACTTGTTCTAGGGGTTCATCTACGGTCCATTATATGGTTTTGTGTACATAAGCGCTGAGCTGGCCCGAGTCAACCGATGCCAAGTGTGCTTTGACTGCCACATGTGCCCAGCTAGCTCGAATACGCAGGGAACCAGGTTTTTTTTTGCAAAACTGCCAGAACAAAAGATTTGCCCCCTCCCCACCTGGTCGCACACCTGGTCGGATCGAGCCCACCCGCGCCGACCGAGCCCACCCGCTGCCCTCCCCCAACCCTAGCTCGCAGACTCCGTCGTCGCCGCCTCCCTCCGCCGCCGCGTCCTCGCCGCCGCCGCAGCAACCATTGTCGCCGCCCTCTCTCCGCTGCCGCAGCCATTGCCGCCGCCCTCTCTCCTCATGTCATCTTCGAGCTCTGTTCGATCTGGGCTACGTGGTCGCTCCGTTGTGGTTCCATTGATCCCGTGCCCGGATTGTGGTGAGCAGGTCAAGTTCTACCGCTCTGGCACCGACGAGCACGAGGGGTGGGTCTTCTACAGGTGCACCAAACACCAGGTCAAGTTCCTCTGCATGTGTGGTAGATCTTTCTTCACTGGTTCTGCATCAGATTGATGTGTAAGACTACATTAGGGTTTTGGGTCAGATTGAACTTAGTTAACTGGCATTAGGTTGGTACTGCAATTGGTTGGTGGTAGTTAACTGAAATTTATAGTTAACTAAACTTTTTAAGTTAACTGAATATGTTGTGTTTCCTCTGTTTTATAGGTCACCTGTGATTTCTGGCGTTGGGAGCTAGAATATGTGCAGCATCTTGTTGAAGATAGGGTTCTTATTGGTGATGTTGTTGTGGATGCAATAGGAGTAGCTGAGGATAAAAGGGAGGAGCTTGAGAGGAAGAGGACTGAAGCAATGAACACAAGAAGCATAGCTGGAAGAGACATGGTTGGGAGAGGTGCTCGCAGAGTTGATTTTGGGTCATTTGGCACCCCTAGTGAGAAGAAATTTGCTACCAAGCAGCAAGTTGCTATGCTGCTTGGATTAGGTAGAGAAATCCTACTGCTGCTGAAGTTGCTGATGGCTGCTATTATGGTGCTTTGTGTGTTGTGTTTCATAGTAGTCATGAAGAAGTGGGATGTAATGAAATCATTGAGCACACTAAGTAGATTAAGTAGATTAAGTACTTGTTTTGGGTTTGGATGCATGCTTTGATGGTTGTAATGGTTGCATGCTGTGATGGTTATAATGGAGAACTGATCAAGTAATATGAAGACTGGAGTTATGTACCAATGTTGTTATGTTATCTTGGAATGTTGAATATGTACCAATGTTGTTATGTTACTTCTTTATTTAAACAGCAACACAACATGTCTCAATTCAATTCTAATCATTTGACGACATATTACAGTTGAAAACCAAATTCATTGCACTTAAAATTCAGTTGACAGGCAAGATAAATTCAGTTGACAACCAAATCCATTTCACAACATACTTGGTCAAATTCAGTTTACACAGGGACAAGAACAAGATAAGTTCAGTCAAAATCATTCAGCATCCCCTTAAGTTTCTTTATCTTCTCCTTGGTCTCCTCTTTGTGTTTGAATAAGTCACCTATCATGTACTCAAGCTTTCTCTTCTCTTGCTTCAATTGATTCCTCTCTTGCATGACTTGGTCCCTCTCTTTCTCTGCCTTAGCCCTGAATACCTGATGAATGTTTGTTACTAATTTGTCAGTGCTCGTCTTCTTCTCAAGATCTTCCTTCAGATCAGCCAGAGCAATTTGTGTGTTTCCTAATTGGCTCATTGCCTGCTCCTTTTCAGCCACCAGCTTGGCAAAATCAAGCTTGAAATGTCTCAGCTCATTCTCCATTTTTGTCTTCTCTTCCATGATCTTCAAGTTCTGTTCAGCACTCAACACATTTTCTTTTAGCCTTTGTTTTGTCTCCTCTTCATACATGCTCCATATGGTAGCTAGGCTCATCTTCAATGCTTCGGGCCACTCAGGTCTATCCATTCCACATAGGTGCATTTAGGTACTTCCTATCATCCAAAGAAACATTCAGTTAAGTGAAATTATTCAGTTATCTGCAAATCTTCAGATAAAAGCCACTGTCCCTGTAAAATGATGATAAAATGGCATTATTATCTAGATTTTTACAAACCTTGTGTGCACAAGCCAGGAATCTTCTTCCACTGTCAACTGATTGAAAAGCCACATGCTTCTGACACAAAGATCCATGCTCACATGTAAAGCTAGGCAGATTTGTGGCCAGGCCAGTCCAATCTTTGTAAAAAATTGTTGCAGGAGGCTAAAAAAAGAAAAAATTGCATTTGTTAAGTATAACCCTAGAAGTTGTTTAACCCTAGCTGCGTGGAGGAGAGGACATGACTAACCTTGCTGGTCACTGAGTCATCTTCAGAAGAGGTTGGGAGATCGTCCCAGGACACCATGGTTGCTGCTGGAGACTAGGGGAACAGGGGCAGAGGAAGGGCAAATGGAGGAGGAAAATGGTGGATGAAGATGGGCATCTGGTGGAAGAGGGGGAAGAAGAAGGGGATCTGGTGGTGGTGGATTTGGTGGTTGCGGAAGTACAAAGGTGGTGGACCAAAGGTGCATGCACAATTCAAGTTATAGGGTGTGCAAGTACAAAGTTGAACCAGTAGGTGGACCAAAGGTGTTGAGCAAGTTAACTGAATTTGCTGACAAAATTCAGTTTACTTCAGTAGCATCAACAGACAAAATTCAATTAACTTTTTTTTGATTGTAGCCTTATATAGCAACAACACACTTTTGGATAGTTGCTATATATAGCAACAAGACAATTTTGAACTACTCAATGTTGACCAGTAAGTTAAATTAAATAGAGATTTGAACTACTCAATGCTGAACATTTTTTCAGTTAACTTTCAAAATTCAGTTAACAGACAAAGTTCAGTTAAGATCAACAAATAACCTTAGCAGCTTCTTCTTTTGGATAGTTGCCTTAGATAGCAATAAGAAAATTTTGGATTGTTGCCTTATATAGCAACAAGAAAGCAGCTTCAACAGACAAGATCGACAAGACAGCACCATCAACAGGTAACATCAACAGCATCAAGAAGACAGCAGGATCAACAGCGCAAACATTGTTGTTCATAGCACTCCATCATTGACACTTAGTTCAACAACAAATAGTACTTCAACATTGCCAACAGAAATTAGAAATAACTTATGTGCTGAATATACAAGCACACCTAACAAAACTACACTATTTTATAACTTATATGCTGAAAATTTATATATTTTTAGCATACCTAACTAACTGCAACTGCCATCTTCTTCATGTTGGCAGTTGATAGCACTCCATCTTCTTCATCTTCTTCAGTTCTTCATCTTCTGGAGGCGCTCCGAGCGGCGAACCTTCATGTCAACTGCCACCTTCCTCTTCTTCTTCCTCTCTGGCTGCGCTGCGACGTTCACCCGTGCTTCCAGGGCCAAGACCACCTCTAGCTCCTGCTTGACGATGTCAGGAACATCGGGAAGCAGCTCCACGTCAATGGGGCGGTGCTTGTCACTCTCCCTGGCGACGGGCGCAACCATCCGGATCTCAGGCTCGGGGATGACGGGCGCGTCCACCTTGACCTCTGGCTCGTCGTTAGAGAGAACAATCACCTCCGGCTCCTCCTAGCCAGTCGACCAGGATGAGTCGGCGGCGTAGCCAGAGTCGTCGTCGGAGCCAGAGTCGTACTCCGAGTCGAACGAGATGTACTCGGAGACGTCGTCGCGCCCAAGGAGGTCGGGCTGGTAGTGGTCCCAGTAGGCTGTGTTGACAGGCGCGGGGACGACCAGGTCAACATTGTGGATGCGCTCCGTTCGCGAGCCAACGCGCAACGGATCCGGCTGCCGCGGCGCAGTGGCGAACCGGTACATCCACCACCGGGCTCACTGCCCTGAGTTGTCGGAGCGCGTCTCCTGCATCGCGAAGCGGAGGACGAGCGCATAAGGGATACCGTTGGGGTCAGGGCAGGCGCGGTCCAGCTCGTCGTCGGTCATGACCTTGAGCAGGCCACGTGCGTGGTGACGCAGCATCCCAATGCTGGGGAACCACTTCCTGATCTCCGTCAGGTCCGCGCGCATCGCCTTGTCATCGCCTGCGAGGTCATCGATGACCCTCTTCCAGGCGGGGCTGTTCCCCATGTCCGTGGTGGAGGTGTGGTGGTCGGCGGCGGCGCAGTGGGGGTTTGGTTGCGAGGTAACCGAGGCGACGTGGTTTGGTAGCGGGGTGGACTGAAGGTGAGTGGAGAGTGGAGCCGTGGGTGGGTGGGCTTAAAAGCAGAGAAGGAAACCGAAAAGGCATGGGCCACTAGCAACTACTATAGTTAGTTTAGTACCTGCCCTTGATCAAAGCACTACTACTTACCCCCACTGGCATTTCCCCCAACGTTGAATACCACAGGTCTGAGCCTCAAATTCAGCAAAGATGGACACAGAAACAAAAATGCAATGCTGCATCAAGTTCAGTTTGCATCAAATTACTTATATCTGGTACATTTGAAATGAGCTACATTTGAGCTCTATTAGTTTCTTCACTGAATGAACTACATTTGAGCTCAATGAGCATCAAATTACTCAATGAACCACTTACTGAATGAACTACACTTGAGCTCTGCTAGTTTGAAACACTCAGATTTAAGTTTCTGCCAAAAAAATCACTGAATTACAAGTGCGACAACACTGATTCATCTGAACTCATCAAACATGTTGACTCTTTTCTTCTTGGGCACACGCCCACTTCTTGTTGCTGCACTTGGGCAAACTCATTCAGCTCTTCTTCTCTTGACCTCTTCTTGCTGTTTCTTCTTTGCTTCTTGATCTTTTTTTTCTTCAGTGCTGCAATAGCTCTCTTTGCTTCTTGCTCTTCTCTTCTCTTCATTGCTGCCTCTGCCTTAGCTGCAATTGCTTCAATTGCCCTGGCCTCCTTCTCTTCTTGTAATGTTGATTTTCTTGCTGCTGAAGCTTCCATCTTTGCTGTTGTTTCCTCAGTCTTCTTCTCTTTTGTTGCTCTTCTTCTTCTGGCTGCCTTCTCTGCTCTCCTAATAGCAATTTCCTGCCTCTTTGCTTCAGCCTCCTCTGTTCTCATCTCTGCCATCTCATTCATTGCCTCTAGTGCTTCATCTCTCCTGGCTGCCATCTGCCTTTCTTTGTCTCTTTTCATCTTCAACAACTTCATGGTCAGGTTGCCACCATTTGTAGCTGTTGTTGTATGTGCTGAAGCTTGAGAACTGGATGCCTGTAATATGAATGATGAATCTGGCAGAGTGCCTTCAGTTTCTTCTCTAGGTACAGGCCTAGACTGCTGCATCTTAAGAAGCATTGTACATCCAAAGTCTTGCACCTGTGCACAGCTAATCATCATATGCTATCATCACTGGTGTATAATATTAAATACAACCTAAAAGAAATGGACAAAAAAGATTAGAATTTACCTGAAAAACAACTGGTGTATCATATTCATCCTCTTGTTGCTGCACTGGGCAATCATTCTGTGTGGCATTGACATCCTCCTGTATAAGTTGGCCATCATCTTGTGTGACATGAACCTCCTCCTGTGTGACTTGCCCATCATCTTGTGTGACATGAACCTCCTCCTGTGTGACTTGCCCACCATCTTGTTGTGCCATAACTGGTTCATCATCAGACACATCCTTAGGAATAGCACTTGGCCCCCTTCTCACTGGTAGTTTTGGCAAAATGCCAGCTTTTCTAGTATTACATCCTTTGATGTTGTGGCCCTGTTCATGGCAGTATGAACATGTCATTGTGCCTCCATTTCTGGTCAGTACCTTTGTGCCATCTTTCTTTTCAAATAAGGTTGCTTTCTCCTACTCTTGTTTGAAGGCCTCCCAACTTTCTCTTTCATAGACAGGTGGTTTGATTTCACAAGCATTCATCTTCTCCCCCTCACTCCGATCTCTGCAAGACTTGATAGTTGGCTTGTATGCTAACTTGAATGCTTCTATACTGTAGCAGGAGTGCACCAAACTCTCTGGGTCAATTCTCTCATGTCTACAACATGAAATTGCACGGTGGCATGGAACTCCATTAAGATCCCACCTTTTGCATGTACAACTCTCTTCCTTGAGGTCAATAATGTACATCTTGCTCATGTTGTCAACCTAGAAGATGCCATCACCAGCCCCTGAAACCATGCATGTAGCTGTCAGCTCTATATTCCTTTCAGTTCTTTTTCTTATTTTTGGGCATACAGAACCAGGCCAGTTCTCTTACTCTTTTCTTTTGTTGTAGAATCTTACCATGAGCCGGGTTTTGATCTTCTCAATCATTGATCTGAGATGCATCTCCCTAGCCTCAAGAATATATTTGTTGAAAACCTCACAGTTGTTGTTCAGAAGGATATCACACTTGACCAAGTCTCTTTGGAAGCCCCTAACCCAAGTGTTGGGTAGTAGCTGCTCAAGCCATTTGTATGCTTCTAGGCTGATGACCTTCATTTTCTCCATGCTTGCAGCCCACAGCTCTGGTGTTGTGCTCCTAGCACGCTTCCATAACTGGTTCTTAAGAACATCTCCGTTGTGTGTTTGCTGAAAATTCTGCCATATATGCCTAACACAATGTCTGTGCTCTGCATCGGGAAAGTGCTGCCTCACTCCCTTGATCAGCCCCTTTTGCTTGTCTGACATTATAGTCCATGGCTCTGTGTTCAGAATTCCCAAGTCACTCTTCAGGTTTGACAGAAACCATTTCCATCTATCAGTGTTCTCTACCTCAACAACAGCAAAAGCTAGAGGGTAAATGCAGTCATTAGGATCCATGCCAACAACACACAGCATAACACCTCCATACTTTGTCTTCAGGTGGCATCCATCCAAACAAAATGACAGGCCTACAGGCTTGCATGAAACCCCTTTTGCAGGCATCCAGAGAGAAATAACAACTTCCAAATATGCCATCACTGACACCTACATAGAAAGAGCTGCTTGGGTTTGATCTTTTGAATTCTACTACATAATCCCACATACTGTTATACTGATCTAACTCATCTCCTTCAATGACTTTCTTCACTAGTCTCCTGGCCCTTCTAAGTTTTCTCCTTGTGGTTGTCATGTTCCAGTCCTTCTGAACAACCCTTGAAAAATTCTTCATGTTCATGTTTTCATCTACTCTGAATGAATCAAGATACTTTCCTGCCATGAAGGGAGCAATGAATGACTTGACACTCCATTTCTTTATGCGGGTATGATTTGGGTTATACTTCTTGATCATGAAGCAGTTGATTCTCCCATCAAATGATGCATACAAATACCATGGACACCCATCTTCACAAATGCCTTTAACTCTTTTCCTATCATTTCTAGGGCACTTGATGCCAACCCTTTCATGACAGCTATACTCCTTGATAGCCCTCCTCAGTAACTCAACACCTAGCAAATGTCTGACCCACATTGAACTCTGGTTTAGCCAGGTTCTCTTCTCTGAAACTTTTGAAATTTAGCTTAACCTTATCTTCATCAGATGAAGGCAAGCACATGTCCACATCTTCTGTAGGATCATCAGTTTCTTCTTGGACTGCTTTACCTTTGCCTTTGTCACAATCAACATTTTTGTCAAACAAGTCATCATCATCTTGCAGATCAATGTCTGAATCAACAATTTGTGGAATGTAATCTTCATCTGAATCCTGCATTACTGAACAACCAACTGTTTCTGCTGCATCCATGTTCAAACACCTAGAGGATTTCCTGGCCCTAAACCCAAACTGAGATGAAAGGTTAGTAGTTCCTGGCTGGGGTGGACTTGGTATGAAATAATCTTCTTCTGACTCTGCTCCACTTTCTGACTCTGTTTCATCTTGCTCATGCTCTTGATCAGACTCATGCTCTTGATCATGCTGAGGCAGCTCCTGTTCCACTTGAGGGAGCTCAGCCTGCTCCTGTTCCACTACAGTGAGCTCAGCCTGCTCCTCTTGCTGTTGTTGTGTCTACTCTTCTTGCTCCTCATGCTCTTGATCAGCTTTCTCCTTCTTTGGCCTAATGCCACTAAACCTGACAATTGGAGGATCCTCATCAGCAGAGTGAGCTTGAACAAGAGAAATATATGATCTCATGCCCTCATCATGATCAAGGAAAATCTGTTGGAAGTGGTTGCCATTCAGGACACAATCCTTCATGTTTTCTTTCATAGTGTTGTCCCCTATCTTAATATCTCTTAATCCATTCCTATACACTGTCAATCCAGGAACACACCAATAAGCCCTGATCCTGCCCTCAAATTCATACCCAATTTCCTCAACTAGACTAGCAACAACACTAGGTGTCCAGTTATCACTACAAAAAAAAGACACATCTGTGACATTTTGGGCCGAACGGAATTTTTTTCTGTCATACATATGACACTTCTATGACGATAATTGTGACAAAACCCGGTATCATCATAGATGTGGTGGGCTCCTACTTCTATGACAAAAAATCATGACAGAAAATGGGCTTCTCATCCTGGGCGGGCCGGAGACGCAGCTGCATGACATTCTTTGGGCCGTCCATGACGGAAAAAACCGTGGTAGAAGCGAGGGCGAGGAAAATTTCGGGGAGTTGCCGGTTACGGTGGGAGGTTGGGGGCCGAGCGATGCGCGTTTCTCTCGTACATACGCGCGTGTGTGCGAGGCGTTGGCTCTAACTGAACCCGAGTGAGGCGTTGGGCTCTAACTGAACCCGAGCGATTGCACTACAGGCTACGCGTTACTGAACCCGAGCGATCGATCGATGGCTGTTAACTGAACCCGATGGAGAGATTCCTTCGCTGCTGCTGCTAACTGAAGCCGATCAATTGGATGAACAGTGAGCGTTGCGGCGGGGTTTGGATGAACAGTGAGCGGTGGCGTTGCCTCTGGATGAACAAGACCCCGTGGTGTGGAGGGCCGGATGAACAGTAGATGGTGGAGGGGTGGCCGTGGAGGGGTGGTTGAACAGGACCCCGTGGTGTGGAGGGCTGGATGAACAGTAGATGGTGGAGGGGCGCCCGTGGAGGGGTGGTTGAACAGTAGCCGGTGGAGTAGCGCGCGGTGGAGGCTGGATGAACAGGAGCCCGTGGAGGCTGGAGGAGGTCGACGGTAGCCCGTGGAGGCTGGAGGAGGTCGACGGTAGCCCATGGAGGCTGGAGGAGGAGATGAACAGTATCCCGTGGAGTCTCGTTTTGCGGTACGCCACACCCCTCCTGATGAACAGGACCCCCGTTTCGACCGTTTTGCGGTACGCCACACCCCTCCCGATCAACGGGACCCCCGTTTCGACCGTAGGAGGTCTGTTTCCTCCGTTTTGCGGTACACCACACCCCACCCGATCAACAGGACCCCCGTTTCGACCGTAGGAGGTCCGTTTCCTTCGTTTTGCGGTACGCCACACCCCTCCCGATCAACAGGACCCTGTTCCGAACGTAGGAGGTCCGTTTCCTCCGTTCTGCGGTACGCCAGGCCTAGTTTCCATCACCTGTTCTGTCCAAGCCCTCCAGATGAACACGACCACGCATTCCGTTCCGACCCAGCCGGTTGGCTCCCACGCGTTTTGTTTCCTCCCGATGAACACGACACATTCCGCTGCCTCCCCATGAACACGACGCATTCTGTTGCCTCCCCATGAACACGGCGAGACGTTGTTTCTCCATTCCGACCCAGCCATGTACACGAGCCCTCGCCGTACGTATGCGCGAGTAGGCGTTCGAGACCCCGCCCGTATGTACACATACGTGGCCGTATTTTCTTTCTTGCACCCTGGCCGTTGTACGTACGTGTACATGCTACGTGCGCGCCTCTAGTACGACACGTGCGCGCCTCTACATCCACCAGTATATATGTACGTACACGTTCGCGACCAGAATGACAACGCTACATACGCTTCGACCAGATGGGTCACGACTGTCAGACACTTGCTTGCCTGCGAAGATGTAGCTGGTGGGTCCCAGCAGTCAGGGGGGCGACTCATTTTTTGCCCGGACACACTTCCTTGCGTGCGAAGATGTAGCTGGTGGATCCCAGCAGTCAGGGGGGCGAATCGTTTTCTTTGCCCGGACGCACTTCCTTGCGTGCGAAGGTGTAGCTGGTGGGTCCCAGCAGTCAGGGGGGAAACATTTTTTTCATGAAATACGGTGGCTCGTCCGGTGGGTCCCCGCTGTCAGGTGGAGGAATAATTATTTTGCGCGTAATAAGGAGGCACTTCCTTGCTGCGGCCGTAGACCCAGCTGTCAGCCTCTCCACGCACAGTACTCTTCCGATGGAAGTCCGGCGTTGACCACATTGACCACGCCGCGCCGAGAGCACCACGGAGGTGGACGATGGCGAGGCCTAAGAGGGGGACGACACAGAGGCAGGGAAGACTCGGTAGTTGTTTCCCACGCGGAGGGGAGTACGACTGTACGAGGGTTTACTGGTTCGTCTGCCGTCGCCGGAGAATAACAATAGGTGTGGGTGAGTAGAGGGATGGCTAGGCCAGCGATGGGAGTACGATGGGGCTGTGAGGCCTGCGCGGCAGCACAGCCGGCCGCGGGGAGGAGGGAGCAGGCAGTCCCGCAGGCGCTTGTTTGAGCGGCTGGAGCAGGAAGAGCAGAGATTGAAGAAGCACGATGGCCGTTGGATGGACATCCAACCGTCACTGCTTGTGTGTCAACCTTTTCTTTTAGGAAAGCCTCAAATCTATGGAAAACAACATACAACCCATCTGCCATTATTTCTAATAATTTACAGCCCATTTGCTAATTCTTAAGGTTTTTTTGGAGCCCATATTCTTTTTGTTAGCATTACAGCCCATATTGTGGCCACGGTTAAAAAATTATACGAAATTTTGCATATTTCGGTGCGGTCTGAACTGTTTTTAATCCCGAAATTTCTACTCACATTCAAACTGATTTTAAAAATAAATGTATATCAATATAAAATCCAACAAATTCTCCACGCATAAAAATTAATGTAATTTAAAATCTTGAAATGAAAAAAATATTTGAAACTAATTGCCGGTTTGATGTG
>LR880968.1:825271147-825284804 GCA_904067115.1 Aegilops sharonensis | reverse complement strand
AGTTGCCTCAGGGTGGCACCGCAAGTGGCTCTAGTTTGGACCAACACTCAGAGGAGCATTGGCCCGGGGGGTTAAATAAAGATGACCCTCGGGCTCGCGAAAACCCGGGGGAAAAGGCTTAGGTGGCAAATGGTAAAACCAATGTTGGGCCTTGCTGGAGGAGTCTTATTCAAAGCGAACTGTCAAGGGGGTCCCATAAATCACCCAACCGTGTAAGGAACGTGAAATCAAGGAACATAACACCGGTATGACGGAAACTAGGGTGGCAAGAGTGGAACAAAACACCAGGCATAAGGCCGAGCCTTCCACCCTTTACCAAGTATATAGATGTATTAAATTATAGCAGATATATATTGTGATATCCCCAACAAGTAAACATGTTCCAACAAGGAACAACATCTCCATGTTCCAACAAGGAACAAACTTCAGCTTCACCTGCAACTAGCAACGCTATAAGAGGGCTGAGCAAAGCGGTAACATAGCCAATCAACGGTTTGCTAGGAAAGGATGGTTAGGGGCTGACATGGCAATATGGGTGGCATGATATAGCAAGTGGTAGGCATCGCAGCATAGGCATAGCAAAAGAGCGAGCAACTAGCATAGCAAAGATAGAAGTGATTTCGAGGGTATGGTCATCTTGCCTGCAATGTTCTCAGAGTTGTCGAAAGCTTGATCCTCGTAAGCGTTTTCAACAGGTTCCTCGTACACGTACTCGTCTCCCGACTCTACCCAAAGCAACAACGCAAACAAAGGAACCACAATAAATCACGGTGCAATGCACAATCAACATGATGCAAAACATGACATGATATGCGAGATGCGATATGCAATGCTTATGCGCGCTCCGGAAGGTAAATGATGAACCAGGCATCAACTTGGCAAACCAAGTATGCCACTGGAAAGATGAGATGATTTCGGTTGAAATCGATATAAAGATCACCGGAATCGGATGCACGGTTTGGAAATGACAAGCAAAACAAGAATGGCGCAAATCTGCCATTAACAGCATGATGCCACTTAGCAAGCAACAAATAATTAAGCTACTGCACCCAAACGTATCAACAAAGTACATGGCATTGATCTACACATGATGCTCGACAAAAGATGAGCACTGAGCTACGGCTAGTTCACATCATAGAAGGTTTAAACAAGCATGTCAAAAGTGCACAAAATATCAGGCTGGACATGGCAAAAACAGCATCAGGTTGCAATGTTCAGAGCAAGAAAACTACATGCTACAGGAACTTAAAATAGCAAAACATGGCATGGCATGAATCTACTCAAAGCATAGATCAAAAGTCCCTTACTGACCATAAGCCAAAAAGGATCAGAAAATATAGTAACACGCATGTCAATATTGAAAGTCTCGTTAACAGATTCAGCAACATGGCATGTCAAAATCTGATAACGAGTAGGCATGTTTACAAGCTCAATGCACTCACTACAGAGTCTTATATGATAAACTAAGCATACATACATCAAGAAGACATGACATAGAAGACATACATGGCAAGAACAATAACATAGCATACATGGATCAATCACAACAAGCTTGGCAAAATTGAATAACATGTAGACAATCTGCCAGGAAACATTTGATAGCAAAAGTAGAGCTCGATTGACTCAAGCTATGGCACTCCATAATTGCAAACAAGGGCATGGATGGATAGAGCAAGACATGATTTACAAAACACCCTTACTGAAGTATCTCAAAATATGCATGTATCTCTCGGTATCATCAAGTTAACATGGCATCAAAATCAGCTAAAACAGGGCTGAAATCAGCAACAGCAGGACACCTACTTTGCATGCTTGTGCTAGTCACCACATAGATCACAAAAATACATGGCATACACCCCTGGAAAGATGACATGGCATATTTCAAAACACATGTAGGACTCTAATTCATAGGGTGCACACAATAACCATGGCAAAAATAACAAAAGTGCAAGTTCTGTTACGAAACAGAAACTAACAACACATAGCACTCTTCCAACAGCATTTCGGGCATCAAGATGAGCTCAAATGAAAATGATGCAATGAGATGAAATGATCTACTCTTCGAGACGAACATTTTGACATATAATACGCGCAGAATGGATCTACAGATGCAAAGATACACTACTTCGAAAATGCAACAAAATAACAAATATCTCAAGACTTAGGGAAAAAAAAGGGAGGGGAGAGAGGTCAACGACGCGGAAACCGAGGCCGGATCGGGGCCCGACCCGATCGGATCTGGCGTCGGCGGCGGAGGAGCTCGCCGGGGAGGCGGCCGGCGAGGGGGGGAGGCGGCGCCGGAGGGGCGGCGGGCCCCGGGGCGGCGGTGGCCGGCGGAGGCGGCGGCGCCCGACGCGGCGGGAGGCGCGGCCGAGGTCGCCGGGGCGGCGGCCGGTGGCGGGCGGCGGCAGCCGGGGCCGGTCGGAGGTCGTCGGAGGCGGAGGGCGGCGGCGGGCCGCGGCGGCGCGGCGGCCGAGGCGGCGGCGCGCGGGATCGGCGGCGGGCGCGGGCGCGCGGGCCGGGCGGGCCCCGCCTGGGCCCGGCGGGCCGGCGGCGCGGACAGGTGGCGGCGCGTGAGTGGGGCGGACGCGGCGGCGATTTCGTCCGGCGGCGGCGGACACGTCCGGCGGGTGCGGGGTCGGATTTTTAGGGTTTCGGGGAAGGGATGATCCGGATTTGGAGGGGGGTTTGCTTAAATAGGCATAGAGGGAGCTAGGAGAGTCCAAATGAGGTGTAGTTTTCGCCCACACGATCGTGATCGAACGACGGAGAGCATGGAAGTGACTTAGATGGGTTATTGGGCTGTTTTGAAGGGGTGTTGGGCTGCAACTTAAAAGAGGCCTTTGCGAGAGTGCGGTTGACCGTTGGAGTACCAAACGAGCTCCAAATGACCCGAAACTTGACCGGTGGTCTACGGGTGGTATACCAAGGCCACTAGACAAACCTCGGTCCATTTCGAGAAGGTTTAATACCCGCACACGGAAAAACGTAAAAGGGACCGCCGGGGGAGATAGGAGTGCCGGATTACAAAACGGACAACGGGAAAAATGCTCGGAATCATGAGACGAACACGTATGCAAATGCGATGCACATGATGACATAATAAAAAAAATGCATGACATGGACAAAATGCAAAAAGAAGAAAAACCCAACCACGGAGGGAATATCATATAACAATGCCGAAAATGGCAAGAGTTGGAGTTACAAATATGGAAAGTTACTTCCGGGGTGTTACATGGAACCATGAGAATGAACCACACATGATGGAGGAACATCCACTGCAATATGATTTGGTCTTCTCTCGATCACACCGCGAGACTATTTTCGGAATACAAACTTTAACTTAGGGAAAATGATGCCCATTGTATAATCATACCAAAGCAATGAAGCACCTAGTGTTGGCCAGTAAATAGTACAGTACTACTTTTCTGCAGTCCATGAAGTGACTATCCAATCTTTGTGTCTATTTTCAAATGGCACTGCATGCAGTGAATATACTATTCTCTTGTGCAGTTCAACCAAAATTGCGGACACTTTGTTTGTTTGCCAAATAGCAACGGGCAGACATCTCTTTCTGCACAAATACCAAGCAGCTAGTAAACATATACCACACCATGTTCGCAGTGATGGAAGAGGTGAAATCGATACAACCGAAATTGAGCATCCAATCATTGAATCCTGTCCTGCACCTCCAATGTAGGTCCACCCTGCCAATAAATTCACATGCAAACCACTAGTATTACTATCTAATGACAGTACAAAAAGAGTAGCAAGATAGTAGCAAACCATGTACCTTCCTAATGAACAACTCATAGTGCCACAAATTGGATATAAAGGTTTGGAAAAAAACATGCTCCTAATGTTGAACCAGTTGGACTTTTGTGCAGCTCCACTAAAATCGAGCATCCCTGTTTGCATAGATATTGGAAGTGTGATTACTATAAAAGTGGCACTAGTTGAAGCATAGACTCACAAATATAAGCATTCTAATTTCTTAATGGGAAAAGGTAGCAAAACTGTTTCTAACCACCTGTTTGAAGGAATAAATAAAGCAACAACGGTTGATGTTAGGGCCCGTTCGGAAGCTCTCCAGCTTCCGAAACGGGCCAGCTTTTCGCGGGAGCCCAACGAGGTGGCTTCTTGCGGGAGCTGGGCGAGCGTTCGGCAGCGACTTGGTGGCTGTAGCGAGAGAAAACGCTTCGTGCGGGACTGTAGCGAGAAAAACGAACCGGTACGCTGCCTGCAGCTCACTTGGCGGTGGCACATCAGGTAATATTGTCCAACTTCTCCTCCTTCGTTTTTTGGGAGCTAGGCTCGTCCAGCTTCTAATTTTTGCACTGCGAGGTCGCTCTGCTCCACGAAGCCAGCTTCTGGGAGCTGCGCCGTTCGGCCCTGCTCCTGCGCGGAGCGGATAAAGCTGGGAGCTGGAGACGTTCCGAACGGGGCCTTAGGAAGGCATACATAGTTTTTTCTGAAAAACTGAGCCATTCCTGACCTTTCCTCTTCTTTTAAGCAAATTTTGTGCAGTTCTACTAAAATAAAATGCCATCACCGCCTTGACAATTTAGTGACACTGTACAAAAGGAAATGACTTAACATTACATCATGATGTCGGGTATGTAGTAGACAGGCATTAGAGACAAACATACATACCTCCTCCGATAACATAATGAACATTAATTTTAACAAAGGTGTGACTAGCTTTACCGGGATAATTTGAGTGAACTCTACACCCTCTGTTCCTTAATATAAGACGTTTTCGCGGTTCAATTTAAAGTACCCAAACGTCTAGTATTTAGAAAAACAGGTAGTAGTTTCCTTGAGCACATATCTGGGAAAGCTTGCCACACTTTATTTATGTCCATACGCTAATGCAACACCATTCGAATACTACAAATATACACTAATCCAGTGGCTAGTGCAACAGTAGAGTAGTTAGTTTATTACAGGGTACAGTACAATGGTTTTACTGAACATATTTCAATAAACTCTAGTACTGGAAGGTTTCTATAAGAATTAACAATACAAAATGTAAAGGTAACAAGTTTCAGCATTGGTATACTAGCTGTGCATGAGCATTAAACCAAATACAGAAGTCTGAAGGTAACTAGCATTACTAACTAATGACAGTATAAAAAAATTGCAAACCATGTACCTCCAAGGTAAATATCATTTTGAACTCGGGGGGACCTTAAAAATTGCTATCCCAATCTTGATAATCGATCAAACATAAAAACTTGATCGAACGAATCAAAAGAACAGCCGGAGGAGGAGGTGCCCACTCTTGACCTTTCCTCTTGTCTTCATAATTGTCTGTGCAGTTTAACCAAAATAAAATGACATCAGTGCCTTGGCATTTTGGTGACACTGTACAAAAAAATTAACTTATCTCATGAAAGTGAGGTATGTAATCTATAAGCATTAACAGTGCAAAAATCTGAAGGTAGTAACAAGTTTCATCGTTGGTATACTGGCTGTGCAACAGCATTAGAATGCCTTAGCTGAAAAATCTTTAATACATCCACAATCAACAGCTAACCCTGAAATGATCCAGTGACATTAAATGGCGCTGCTTACATTTATCTGTGGCATTAGACTGAGAGCGGCATTAGTTAAATGTGGCATCACTTTAGCAGTAGCATTGCTTGACTTGACTGCTCGCGTTATACTAACAGCAAAAAAATTGGCAATAAGAGCATGGGAGGCCCATTCGGACAGTGGGCGCACCAGTACGATATACCTCCACGGACGCAGAGTGGTGAGGGAGGTATGGTTGCCCAGAGCAACAAATATCCAGGCAGCATATGTGGATTACTTCCCATTTTTGTTCTCTTTAGCCACATTTTTCCTATGTGAGGACAACAAACCGATCGACCTGTCATTCTCTATTGCGTTGTCATGGCTTTCTACCCTTCTTCAACCAAGAGACACGAGACTCGTTCCTTAGCTACTGATTTTCCCCTTTTCAACCTAGATGCGAGTTAGATGCCTACTCTCTTGGATAGTACAGTCTCCCTTCCTTTCCTTATTCAACCCAGACATGCATTAGTCTGCATGAAGTAGGGTTTCCTTTAATAGTGCAAATTATGGTTTTCATCTGCGTGGCCAGCAGAGCAGAGGATAGCAACTTGGGAAGATGGTGGAGTGGAAAAAGATCCATATGCAACGACGTGCCAGATGGGGCAATAGAACAAGGGTATGGTTCAAAAAGAGGTAGCATACCTGAGGGTCGGCGGGAAGTGGCTTCGCTCGTGGTCGTCGTCCTCTGCACACACTACGGCATCGAGCTTGGGGACGGAGGCCATCCCGCGCGGGCCTAGGTCTGAGAGCATGGCCTTGTCGTCAATGTGTGACCTCGCTCGCCGATGACGAGTGCGTCAACGCTGCATGTACTTTTCTTCCCCGGCGGACCTGTGACCACCGGTGAGGAGAGAGAGAGGGGCCGTCTTTTTTAGATCTGGAGAGAGGGTGGTAGTGTGAGAAGCAAGTGGGCAGCCCTTGGCAAGAAAGTGCTGAAGCTCCAGCCTATATATCTTCTTTATACTACTAGTACTGAAGGTGGAGTAGTGGTAGAGTAGTTTATATTTTCTCTGCGTACAATACCAGTTAGTCGTGTTTCAAAACTGAACGGCACGCCATTAAAAAAATAAATGTCGATAACTAATGCGGCACCTCGGGCCAACGCGGCCAGATCGCATTTTGCACGAGAAATTACACACCATGTTCCATTGGCATGTGGTAACGTTCCACATATCAGTGCGACGATGACGAGTAGTAGGAGTATTTCCGAACCGACGTGTAGGCCGGGGTGCCCCTTCGTGAACCGTGGCAAACTGGCAACCGCCCACCGACTCTTCGCCTTTCCCTCTCAATTTGGAATTGTTGTCGCACGCTCTTCCTCTCCCTCCTCCATTTTCCTTCAGCCCTTCCCCTTTCTTCTGCCATTGTTCGATCGTCTTCTCCATGGAGGGAACAGGACGGAAATGACCCCGTTATTCTTGCCCCGATCTGAAAGATGACGTGGTGGAGGAACTCATTGATCGGTGCGACGTCATCACCTCGGCTAGCATGGCAGGTTCGTTCAAGCCCATTCTCGACTCAACTAATAACTTCATTACAAGGAACCCAAGAGTCAAGGAGCGGTTTGATCTCCCCTATCTTCTTCGTCGTGACCCTGATGACTGGCGCCGTCACGACGGAGGCCTCGCCCTGTGCAAGTTGATGCCGCTTGATAATGATATGTATGATGTTAAGATGCCATCGCTTGAGGGCAAGGCTTGGGCAGGCGCAACTGGAGATTGGGTTGTTTACATTGGGTCCAACTGCGAGTTGGAACTTGTGAATGTGTACACTCGTGACCGGGTTCCACTTCCAAAAATCTCAGCAGACTGCCCAGAGGTTGAGCACACCGGTATTGTACGCACGTTCAAATACAATCATGGTGACTGTCTTCTACGAAAGATAGCAATTTCTCGAGTCCCCAACCGCTCTTGGAATTACAACAACTATTAAATTTTTGCTATCTTTGACAAGCTTGTTGCCGCCCTCGGTGGTTTGACTGGATGGATTTTTTTATCTCAAAAATCAGTTTCTATACACGGATGAATACTGTGATGCAATTCAATACGAGGGCCTTGTGTTTGCTGCCACCACTCATGGCACTGTTTTTGCATGGCATCCTCGTTGTTTCGGTACGTTTGTCTTCCACCGTAATTATAATTGTTTCATCCACATGCATGCGGGTTAGCAAGTTTCCCCTTAGTGCATAGTATCTTAGATTACTATCATAGGTGGTCTCATTTATTGCCATGCATGACACATAGTAGCATCACATTTATTATGTTACGGTATCTACCTATGTTACTATAACCATCTCTCTCTTCCTTAATTGCCTACCACATAAGCATGTTTGCGAGTCCCAAGTGCATGACACTACTTATGTTACCTCTACTATGGCCAGCCTTACTAATTAACCTTCTTCTTGTGTTTCCAAGGTCCTGTGAACATTCCACCACCTATACTTGAAGATTTTTATAACCAAGGGGGAGATGATGATGGTGATGATCACGAGCATGAGGACGAGCAGGGCAACTAATTCCGATGGATCACCTCTTCCTGTGTGTATACAGCCCACTAATGATGTTACTGCTAAGGAAGCAGGTGTAGTCTCCCATGGTCGCACTCTCCGGACCTATTCCAACACCCGTTGCATGGTATTCGGGATGGATACTAGTGTGCTAGCGCCAACTCCTTCTCCCTGGTACAGAATTGATAGTCTTGGAGAAAACTCGCTCTTCCTTGGACAAAACTATCCAATGATGGTGAAAGGCGATCCAACTGTTGTTGACACAATGTTACTACCATTTATGAGAAGCAACTATGTCTATACCTCGGACATTTCGGTGGTTCCCTACCCTCGTACTGATATAGTAGGCCGCTTCAGCCTGGATGATCAATCCTGCGTTGGTCTCCAGATCGATAATGGATGGCCCATCTCAGAGAATCACTTGTGGTTCAAAGCAAGCGTTTCCAACACCGAGGAATGGTTGAGTTGAAGTTCATTTCATTTCTTGTTATTTGTTGTGTGGTGAAAACTTTAGTATTTATAATGTATCCTCGTTATCGATGTGGGTTGATGACTTGTTGTATGTAATAAAATGATATGCCTGTGATAAACTTACTAAATTTATGAATGGCTTTCGAGTTGCTTCTATGAGTGAGTGGTGCGACGAGGCAAAAAAATATTTTCCGAATACCTAATTGTACGTGCATTGCAACAGGTTATCGGACGAGGCCAATCAACAATAGTACTACACTATTTGTACTAGCTTCACATGCTTTGCACGTCGTGCGGGTGTTTTTACTGTAGCCATATTGTACTACATAACCAGCACCTCGAATCCTCGATACTAGTAGTACTATATAGTAAGTAGTAGGAATAGTAGGGTGGCATGGGTCAGAACAAGCATTCACGTCCAGGAGTACGGCACACACCACCAGCACAACTTCCATCTGACACCATATTTCTTGGAGTCCGTGCTAGAGCAATCTCTTCAACCTCATCGTTTCTCTAACTCAGCCATCGCGCGGCAGGCGAGGTGGGGGTTTGCCGATAGTCGGTTTCCTTAACTGCGGTCCCACTTGTAAGGCCAACTGCAACGCACGACCCCAAACGGACCTCCGTTTTGCATGAACTCCAACGATAATTTTGACTAGAAAAGCAAGACCAAAGAAAACAAGAACCACAAGAATACATTTTACTACTCATGTAAGTTGGATTAGTGCCTTCTCGATGCATTCATTGTTGATCTGTGGAGGCTCGATCTTGCGTGCTTCTTTCTTCTTCGAGTGTAAATAAGTAGACGTTGCTTCCTCACATCTAGTTTCATGTCTAGCCTCTATTCTAGTACTCCCTCCGGTCCGTTTTTCTCTGTGTCTAAGCAGCAACATGCATACCAAGTAGGAGTATCAACAAGTGCACTAATCTCATCTATAGCCTCTGTGCTAGCTAAAAGTGATAGAACATCTACTAAATTGCGCTCTATCAATATATGGATGTACTCTTCTTCCCAATACAAAAACTTGCATCCATTCTACTCCCTCCATTGCACAATACATGCCTTCTATTTGTCAAAATATATATGTATCTAGACATGTTTTAGTATATAGGTACATCCATTTTTGGACAAATGGAAGTCAAGTATTTTGGAACGGAGGGAGTACACAATAAAATTTTTAAGTTAGCACAACTAGTCTAATCCGAGAGCACAACCGAAGATTTGGTCGGGTTCTTCCTCCTTTTGCCGACACGTGGGACATCCAGCATCCAGGTCGTGTCATGAAAGAAAATAGAGTGGTAGTTGAAGCCACGAGATGTGCATCTTGGGTTAAACTGTAAATAGAATCTTACTACTCCTGAGTAACTCCAAAAGCGGCCACCGAAGATCTTTCTTGGATTTGTTTTTCATCACCAGCACGTCGAGGTGAAAGATGTGCAGGTTCAGTGGGTCCGCTTGCGTTTTCACTGACATGTGGGACCGCATGTGAGCAAACAGATGATGGGCTCCGCGCGTCCGCTGGCTGGCTGAGAAGAGAGATACAGGAGTGCTGAACACGGACTGCAGGAAATTTGTTCTACGTACCTCGATATAGGCTCGATATAGTGGGGTGGCATGGGCCATAACTAGCATTCACGTCTAGCAGTACGGCACACGCCACCCACACGAGTCCCATCCGACACCAATTTTCTTGGAGTCCGTGCTACAACCATGTCTTCTCTCTCCTGTTTTCTCAGCCATCGCGCGGTGGGCGGGATGGGGGTTTGCCGATAGTCGGTTTGCTCAACTACGGTCCCACTTGTAAGTGAAAATGCAACACCGCCCGCATTCCCGCTTGAGCGGCGTGCCGGACCAACCGTGTGGGGGTGCGACACGAACACGGCATGCTTTTCCTTTTGAACTCGTAACTTGTAAAAGTTGGTTCTGCTCCATGGCGCGATCAATAGAGTAATGAGAAGTTTGGTTCTGGCGCCGTTCATGCATGGAGTACGTATGACAATTATGAAGTTGATGCGAAAGGTAAGATAATTACTGTAGTATCATATACTACTACATGGATTTGACGGTAATATAAAAATACATACGAATCCATCAACGACATCCTCACGCCCTAGTGCGCTGGGTCACCAACCGACGTGTGAGGAGTAGCGACGTTGGCGGCGAGCTCAACGTGCTTCTGAACAATGCCGTCCAAGGTTGCCCTACGGTCCAAGAAGGCCAGCGTCCTATCGCCCTCCTCTTGCTTGCGCGTAGACGTGGGTGATTATGTCGATGGTGTCTTGCTGCGCCAGGCGCTACGCGGCGAGCGCGACCTCGAGGTGGACATTCTCCAGCGCGACGGCGGGCAGTCTCAGGGCCACCAGTGCGTCGAAGAGGTTGTCACCATAGTATTTATTTACAGAGGGAGTAGTACATTTTTTGTGACATGCATTACTAGATATTGCTAGTCAAATACTAAAAACCAGATGGACGTGGTAGTACTCCTAAATCCAGACGGTGGTGCTACTAGTACTAGTAGTAGTACTACCAATGTAGTACTCCTAGGAGTACTAGCAATGTACTACCCGTTGGTCAAATTATTACGTGCTGCTCCTCACAGTGAAGTGACAAGACCCTCCGCCGGATATGACACCTGAGTATAGGCGCCGTGTTTGGCATACCATAGTCAGCCTCACCGTCTGCAGTCACTATCATCATGGCTATAGAGCTAGCCTGCTTACAACTAGCCCTGTTCGACATAATTTCCCGTGCGTAGATGCCCGTGCATTTCACGGAACACCAAGACTGGGGGTGGACGGCTCCGGTAGCGGCCATCGCGCCAGATTTTTCCACGGCCTTCTAGATGTGGTGGGGAGGAGATAAGGCTGATTGTGAGAGACAAGGAGTTGTTTGTAAATAGGGAACAAGTGCGGGCATCTTTCTGCAAAAATGGAGAAGCTTGGTTTGTATGCGCCAGATCTAGATCCGGCGGCGATTGGTGAAAGATGGGAGGCACAACATCATCACCAACTCAGGACCTGTTTGATTCGCAGGATTTTGAAAACGCAGGAATAGGACACGGCAATATTACAAGTTTCAAACTGATATTACAAATGTTAGGAGTAATGCTGCACCTAGGAAGAGGGAATTACTAGGAAGTTTACGTAAGAACTTTCGTTACTTTAGGTGGATGCAGCGTTATCGTACAAACTAAAATCCACCGCCCTGACAAGTCACTAATGGGCAAATAAGTTTTCGAGTCTCTGGCCACTTGATGTTTCAAAAACAAATTCAGCTTCTGCGGAGACTTTGTCATTTAGGCTTAGACGCTTGCGGTGATCAGCACGCCATTCATTGTTGCGCCAGAGAATGCCAAACCTCATTACCTTGAGCACACTTGCCTCCAGAACAAAGAACCTGGCCAATTTAATCTCAGATGTGCTGCCTCGGTAGTCGATCGAATCAATTTCTATAAGATGGAGATCAAGGCATTCGATGAGATTGTTATAGTGCAGCACATTTTTCACTTTCGGGTTTTTTTATCTGCAAAAGAAGAGAACATATTAGAGCAGCTGGCTGCATAAGATTGCCGTGTCATCAAGAGGTACCAATATCATTCGCTCATACGATAGGGTTGGCTGGCTAGTGATATTTTTTCACTCACTCTCTCTCTCTCTCTCTATCTTTCTGTTTCCTCTCATTTAACTAGGAGCACGTGAAGAGCTTGGGCATTTGTTGCCTTCCACTATGTGGCCGATGCCATATTTTGCAAAAGTATGCCACATAATACGCATCGATGTCAAATCAAAAGATTTTGGCACCACTCTCGCGATGTGAGAGAGTTGGCACCGCTATGCACACAGACCCACATGTATAAACAAATCAATCAAACCAACTACACCAGCCTCTCACTCTCCCAAACAAGTGTTTTTTTATTGCCTCGGTCCTCTCTCTCTCCCACGTAGTGTTTTTTCATTGCGTGAGTTAATTTGGCACCGGAGCAAAGTAGGTGATCCAGATTGGGGCACCAGGTGAGCAATGGAGGGGCATCGATGCCAAATGCATCACAAGTGAATTTGGCACGTGTTTTGACCTACATAGCCCACTTTTGTACTCCCTCCATCCCAAAATTCTTGTCTTAAATTTGTCTAAATACGGATGTATCTAGTTACATTTTAGTGTTAGATATATCCGTATCTAATCAAATGTAAGACAAGAATTTTGGGACGGAGGGAATACTACCTCGTATTTAGTATACAATTTTGACCATAGATTTACCTAATAAAATGCCAATGCATGTCACTAAAATTACACCATTTGAAATTATGTTCAAATACGAATCCAACAATATAGTTCCTAGTGACATGCATTAACATTTTGTCAGTTAAATCTATAGTCAAATTTTGATACTACAAAATTGGAAGAGTAAACCAGGACGGAGGTAGTACTTGCCCTTAGGGTAACCATAGAGTTACTGGAGTAGTCTAAGTTACTTTCCACTATGACTAGCCTAGGATCCTATAGTAGTACAGCATAAAAATGATGCAGGTGATCACGTGAGAAAAAATACTAAAAACATTTCTTTCGGTGCAGTGCATAGATGTAGTTTTGAACACTACACTTGTCATCGTAATTTGGGAAAATTACGAAAAAAATTGAGCTACGTTGTGATTACCGTTTACTAATAGGAAAGAAGTTTCACCTCGATGAGTAGCTTCTCCGTGCATGGAAAGCATGTAAGGAATCCAACAACTTGATCCAGATTGGGGCCGATAGATTTTAGTGCTAAGATCTTCATTGTGCGCATGGACTGGGTCAAGCTTGTGGGAATCATTTTCTGGAAGACGGTCGTAAATACATCAAGAAGAAATTTAAAAATGTGAATTTCAAGAAGACGGAGAAGAAGATGAGTGATGTACCTGAACGATTACGGATCCAATAAAGAGTTCGGAGAATTTGGCAGACTGTACACCAACGCTGTCAATTTCGGCGCGTCAATGACCCTGATTTTTGTTGGACCTTCTAGATCCGATACAAGCAATCTCTCAAGGAAAGGCGCATTCTCAATGACCATAACGTGGAACAGCTGGAGTGATATCTTCCCAATTGATGTCTTGTTG
>LR880968.1:825192469-825209675 GCA_904067115.1 Aegilops sharonensis | reverse complement strand
AACCAGAATATTTTTCAAATTTTTAGCATTTATTGAAATGCCATTCTCTTAGAAATCTCGAACAATTTTGAAAAACAATATTTTTTAAAAAAAGGTCAACTTTTTGTATGTTCCGAATATTTTCAAAATAGCAACCAAAATTTTGGAATTTTGAAAATTTTGCAATTTTTTATTCTGAACGTCTTTTGAAATATTTTAATTTATGAACTAAATTCTAAAATAAAAACATTTTTTTAGGTAAAAAAGATAGGGAAAGGAGAATAAAAATAAATATAAACACAGAAAAAGAAAAATGGGCCAGCCCATTATTGGTTTCCCGGTGCGAAATAAAACTAGTTGTTGTCCAATGCGGTTAATAGAATTTTCGGAGCTGCGTGGGTAGAAAAATAAGTGGGCAGAGAAAATAAGCGCGCAACCCATGTACAAAAATTCTTTTTCTAGTAGACAAATGCATAAGAACTTAGTACCACCTTGGATAGAAGAAAAAAAAATCTTTTCGGCGGTGAACGGATGAAAAATTGGCGAAACGCACCTTGCTTTATTAGTAGGTATAGATACGTGATCAAAAAATTTATTCACACGTTTAATAATTTTAAAATACTTGGTCAACATTATTTTATATGAATAAAAGAAAAACAAAGAATCCCATCTGAAAGCGAACAAGAAACAAAACAAATCAAAAGAAAAATAGCCCAAAGGAAGAAACCCAACACAAAAGAATAGAAAGTGGTGAAAAGCAAGAAAGACACAAAGTAAACCAAGGAAAAATAAGAAAGATACAAAACACCAAAGAAAATAAGAAAATAAAAACAAGTGCCAAAAAGAAAAATAAATAAAATAAAACAAGAAAACTGGAAAAAGCCAAGAAAGAAACAAAAAATAAGTATAATTAAGAAAAAAATAGATCCAGTGAAGAAATAAAAACTAGAAGGAAAAACAAAAGAAAACGAATAAAATATAAAAAGGAAACAAAGTAGCGATTAGAAACGAACGGCTGAGGAAACACGTTATACCGGGCCGGTGCATTCACACAGAGCTGCAGGTTGCTACCAGCAAGATACAGCTCCCACTCTCTACAACAGGTTTTTTGATTTGGTTGTTTTGTTTCTGTTTTTTATGATTTTCTGCTTTCTATAAATGCACAAAATATTAAGCACCCAAAACTAATTTTCCAAGTCCTTTTTGCTTGTCATGACCACAGTTTTTGTTAGCGGTTACCTTATAATCCCACTGTAGTTCACTTGTTTTATATGTAGCATATTGCTTGATTTTTGCCATGGCTTATTGCTTCAAATTACCACTGGATTTGTTAGTTGTTACCATTGAATTCCTCTAGTTGTCTTTCAAATCACCATTGGTTTAGTAACAATTTTTTATGACAATTAAGAAAGTTCTCGTGGCTGGTAAGTTCTGGTTACCAGTCTCATGCACACAAGTTACCACAATTTTTTTGTTAGCTCATTGGTTGATGTGTCTTCCAATTCACCTTTTGCAACTTCTTAATTGTCAGCCCTTAATTGCTTTGTTTCTTTTTACTTGGCAGGGGCACGATGCCGCCAAGGAGCGCAAAGGAGATGGTGATGGCCATGGGGAAGTTCCTTAGAAGAAGCCGAAGCGCCCTCCACCTCGGAACATGGCCTCCCCTAGTTCACATTTGATCGCTTGCAAAGATTTGTCTAATGATAGGAAAAATGTCATCTACGAAATGGATTTCAGAAGCCTTTAGGGAGATCAAATGCAACCACCTATTCAATTTTCTTAGTGAGTGTCTTGCTGGTTTATACGAGCCAGAATCCCGTGAGGTGGTTGTTCTAGGGCGTGGCAGGATCCCCGTTAATGAATAGTTTGTTCATCGGGTGATGGGTGTGCCCCGCAGTGAGGTGGATGTGCCCTACAATCTGCCTACAGAAGCTGATATTGAGTTAGGTATTGAGATGTTTGGTGATCTTGGACATACACCGAATACGACAGATGTCGTTGATCTTATCACGAGTTTTGTTAATCATGATGATAATTTCAAGCGGATGTGGCTTATGCTTGCCGGCAATACTGTCATTGTGCCTACTACCTCCAACAAGATCAGCCCCAGATGGTACGGTGTGTTGGTAAGTATTCACATACTTGATTGTTTTGCTAGGTGTGGTGGTCACTTTTACATATTGTGCCAAATAACTTTCAACATGTTTGCCTGGTAACTTCATCACTTTCTAGTATCTTACTCCATGGTCCCTTTTGTTCCTTGTATTTTTTTAGCGCAACATTGATGGAGTTAGAGATCTCAACTGGTCCAAGTTCATTGCCGATGAGCTCCACAAGGCACTGTCTAAAGGAAAGCCTACAAAGGGTTGTCTTCTGTTCTACAATGTTAGTGTTGCTGCTTCCTTTTTTCTTGCTTTTTTTAGTACTTTTTTTTATTTTGGTGTACCCTGATCACACATTAACCCTTTTTACCAGCTTCTGTACATGGATGCGACCGACCTTACTGGTCCGGGCATCGTGTTGCCTGGTGGTGCTTTTCCTATTAATGTTTGGTCGAACGAGAAGATATCTCAAGTGCTTAATGTCCAACCGAACGAAATTTCTTATGGGAGACTGCAGGTAACTTGTTACATTTCACAGTTCATTTCATGCACTTTCAGCAGATGCATTTGTTTTTCATCTTTTTTCTTACTTCATTTACTTTCTCATAATTCACCAGTTGAAACCCTAGTTTGGCGTCGATTTCTGCTTGTTTGGCGGTTTACAAGGCCTTGGAAAATTCATGCGCGTGCATGTCCCCCAAAACTGCAGTGATGAGGTGTGCTCTTTTTCTTTGTGTGCGTAACTATGTTATATATGTTTTGTGTGTATGTTTAATGATTATTTTTTTATCCTTTTTTGGTTATTTTTCTTGTATTGACCTGGTAACTTATGCTTGTACACCCTGGTAACCCATTGTTATTATCCCTCTGTTTTTTTGCTGTTTGGTGATTTTTTTTGTATATTTGATGGTAAATTATGTTCACTTGCATGGTAATTATGTAAGCACACCCTGGTAACCCATGTATTTACCCATCAGAATTTTTCTTTTGCTGGTAACTTCTGTTGCATCCACATGGTAACTTGTGTCTGCACATCCTGATATTCTTTTTGTTAGTGATCTTTTGGTTGTGTGCGTTTTGTACTTCATGTTCTTTTAATAACAAAAAATTACATTTTGGTAACTAATTTTGTTTTCGCGTTGTTTGCTTTTTTACCTTTTTCCAGAAAGTTGCAAAGGCTTCTGAGCTTGTGGGTCGGTTTTTGTCAGGCTTGGTGGGCCTGCTTGGCGATCTTGTGTAAGGTTTCATGACCCTCAACGCTGAAGGCACTTCTCACGTGTCTCGACATCTTGATACGGATCTTAGGGCTATATCTACTGCTACCCACAATATGGCAAGGACCCCTCATGCACGACGTTCTCGTCAAATAGATAGCCCTGGCAAGAATATTGTTGGTGAGTCAGATACTGACAGTCAGAACCAGGATGACGACAGTGTCGACTCTGATGATAACCCTAACTAGCTTGTTAACTTCTTTTGTTTATTCAGGGCAATTGGCAAACAAGTCGGTTCAACCAAGGCGAGTGTCCCAAGATCTAGGCATTTCCATTCTATTTTGGTCTCCCTTTTGTTTCTTTATCCTTTTTGTGTTGCATAAGCTTCTTTTGTTTAGTTTTCATTATGCTATTTCTTTTGGTTAAGTTTAGATTTACATAGCCTTTGTATATAGTGTTTTCTCTACATGTGGTAAATTATTTATAATAGGCTGGTAGGTTATTTACAATAGGCTGGTAACTTAGTTATAATAGGCTGGTAACTTCTCTTTTTCTAACATGTGGTAACCTGTTCTACTTAGTAAAGAAATGACATGTTTTATAACACAGTCAAAGCATGATAGCTTTTTATGTTCATTTTTCTATTAATATATTATCACGACTTCTTATCATCTTCCACCATTTTGGATTTCTATTTTTTGCAACCAAACAAAAATAGGGAAAGCTGTTAAAAAGGTGTAATTTCTCAAGACTAGGTCTTCTCCTCGGCTAAGAGCACCATCGTCACAGCCGACAGAGGTTGTGGACCTTGAAGAACAGCCCACAGCTACATCTCCTATTGTCGTTCCAGAAGCTTGTGTGGCGAGCTCTTCGGCACCCTCCAAAGTTGAAGCAATTGTGTATCTATCACAAAGTGTGGTTGTTGAAGCTGCAGAACAGCTCGCTGCACCGGCCACCATCACTGTTGTTGTCGAAGAACTTGCCGCTATAGTTGTTAATGATGAAGCTAGAAAGACGATGCAGGCTAATCAATTTCCTGCTGCAGAAACTGGTATGCATGAAGATCGTTTCTCTGGTGTTAGACATATATGCCCTTGTGTGTGGAAATTTAGATGTGATTTTTCTTTTTTTATGGTGATAACATACTTTTCTGTCCTTCCATGCGTTGTAGCCCAATATGTTGATGAAACCGTCACTGAAGTCGCCGAAGGGTCTGTGCCCCCCGACGCGGGAGTGGCTGTTGCAGCATCTTGTGTTGATGAACATCCAACAACTCCAGGTAAATATGCATTGCTCTGCTGGTAATCAAACAATGTTTCTTATGGTAACTTTAATCCACGTCAGTGTTAACATACATGGGGTTGTACTAGTAAGTTTCATCTTCATACCTAGTTGTCAATGTCGATGCAGAAGTTGAAAGTGCTGAAGCCGATGTCCAAGACGAGGTCCATGTGGCAGCACAGGTTGTTGATAAAGCTGGCGCCGGTGTTGGCAGCGCTGCACAATGCACCTTGAAGATGGAGGAGATTCTGCTGAATTTATAGCGCCTGGTGATTTCATCCCACCAAGCTGCTCTCTTGGCCTCGACTCCATTTTTGCTGTGACGCCTCAAGAAGAACCAAGTGCAGCAGCTCAGGTTACACCAGTTGCTCCTTCAGCGACAACTACTATCCAGAACGGTCCTGCAACACCACAAGCAGCAGCACCAGCACAATTAGCAGTAGGACCACAAGCATGAGCAGCACCACAATCAGCACCAACACCACCAACAGTAGCAGGACCACAAGTAGGAGCAACATCACAAGCAGCAGCAGGACCTTCAGTGGCAGAGAATATCAAGGCTAGAAAAGGAGGGGAACCCATATATGTTCAACCGGTTTCTTGGGCTCCGCCCCAAGACTCTAGTAAGTGAAGACCTTTTTGTGTCTTCCCTTCACAGCAAAGATGGAGGACATAAACGTTTAGTTGAATATTCTATTAAACATTTTATGTGCTTTCATTATTTATATTAGTCTTTTCTTTCATATCTGTGTGTGTATGGATGAATGTAATGTGACTTTTCCAGCTTTGGTTATATGTGAACATGAACCGACACGCTTTTTATATACTTTGTATTCGAGCCCTCCCATCATGATTCTTTTTTTTTTCGCTCTCTTTGTCTGCAATTACGCTATATATTTAGTAATTTGGTTAGTCTTATGATAACATACCTACTCCCCCCCCCCTTGGTAACATATCTTTGCTACCCCATGGTAACATCCCCTTGTATGATACATTCCGTTATTATCCGCTGGTAACTTACATTCCTAACCATGGTAACTTATTTTCCTCAATGATGGTAACTTTCTTTCTTACCCCTGATAACATTTCCTTATATTACCCCTGGTAACATGCTTTCCTTCATAATCATAGCATACATTTTTTATCATCTGGTAACTTTTGGCATTGCTCTCTCATGACATCATATGTTATATGTCCATGGTGAATAACTAGTTTCTTGTGTGATAACGTCTGTGTTTTTTGTGCCAATGTTGAATACCACTTTTACAATTTGTGTACGCTATTTTTTTCATTTTTCCAAAGTACTAACCAGTGTTGTTCTGATAATTGTATTACTTTTTCCTGATAACTTTCACTCTCCCCTAACAATATCTCACCCGATATAGCCATGATAACACCCCTTCATTTTGTGATGATAAGTCATCCTTACGTTTCTGGTAACATTCTTTTTTGGGGGTTGGTAACTTCACCCGCGATTTTTTTTGTTCTTGTTGTGTGATGGTGCTCCCCCCATGAAGTTACTATCCATTATTTATACTTTTATCATGTCCCAATCTTACCTTGTTTTTTTATGTAATCATTGAAGATCGTCGTATTCTAGTGTATGATGTTGAACTTCACGATGATGAAGTACTCATGTGGTGGGAACAGTTTGAACATGATAACCCAGCATCCAAAGGAAAAGCTATTGTTGATGCTGCCCAAGGAGGTAATCCTTTGGCATCACTAGAGTTTGTGAGACAATAAATTTATTACTCTGATAACTCATGCCTCCATGTGTGATAAGTTTCTCACAAAGCGGCTGATAACTTATGTTTGTCCAGTGCTAACTTCTTTTTATAATCACCAATCCTATTTTCTAAACCTTTCATCTTATTTTACAGACATTTGTCAAAGCCCCACCTTTGTTACACCAGACTTACCACCACCCGAAGAGCACAATGCCATGCCAAGATCGTTAATTCGGAAAGTTAGGGTTACCCGTCTGTCACATTACCTGCTGCCACCATATTCGGCACTGAACCCCAGCAAAGATGATGAGGTTGTGTATAATGAAGTTATCAAGCACATAACTGATTCAAACTCCAATATTAAGGGGTAACAAACAAATTTTCTTATTTTTTATACTTTTATAGAATTATCGTATAACTTTCTTTTGCCATTCCATTTTTTGAGTTGCTCCCGCTATGGTAACGCAGTGTCAGGGTAATTGACCTCAATGGGAGGTGGGTCATGCTTAGGGAGCTTGTCGATTGGGTGAGAGAAAAGGGGCAGGTTATTCAACCAGTGTTGTTGAGTTGCATGTACGTGTTCTACAGTATTTGGAAATGCCGAACAAGATTATCTTCCCTTGGTTGATGTCTGTTTATCTGCTTGTTGGAGACTTCAACTGTAAATCAGTATTGCATCATTTTCGATGGGACCAAGATTACGTTCCGAGTCACCAAAATGAGGTACTGTTTTTTTCATTTTTACATTTTCTTAACAAGTTACTGTTGTTACATATTCAATTTTTTCTCCCCAAATAATGATAGTTTTAGTATACCAATCCTGGTAACTCAGCATCCATAGTCTGGTATATATGTCTTTTCAGCATTGCTATATTCTATCATATGATAACTTGTTTGTTTTTTCATGGTAACTTCAGCATCTATTTTCTGGTATTTTGGTATGATGTCCTATGATAAATTTTTTCTTTGCCATCTTTGTAGCTATTATTCCCAGCACTGCAAAAGTTGGGACCAGGACCAAACGACGGTCATTGGTATGTATTGTCACTAAATCTTAAGGCGAAACGATTTGAGGTGCTTGATTCATTGCGTGAAGAAGATAGTCCATCTTTACTTGAGCACGCAACAAGTTATATGAATGTTGTAAAGAAGGCCTAGTTGATTTCATACAAGGACTCGCACAAGCAAATTCAAGACTACGAACTCGTGTACATTGATGTTCTTAAACAACAGAACGGGTTAGTTGTCTATCTGTGTTCCTTATTTTAGATGAAGCCCCATTTGTTTGATGTTCTCACACTCGCACTCTGTTTTCAGCATTGATTGTGGTTTCTTTGCGTTCATGTTTATGGAGCTGTGGAATGGGAAAATTAATCATGCTTCACCCATGACCAAGTACCAGCACTCAGAAAAATATTGACATCGATATGGCTAAATCATACTCTTAACAAATGCAAACAGTGGCGCTATGGGAACAGTTCATGAGGTATCAACTGACAGATTTTTGTTATTTCATTTATGAGAGTAATTTCTGTGCTGGTCTTAAATTGATGTTAAATACTCAAAAGAAGTAGTTTAGCATTTTATTTGTCATCACACAGAGAAAACCACAGACCATATGATAACTTTCTAGCTTATGTGGCTGATATTTTTGTACAAAAGTGTTCTGATAACTAGTTGTTTTCTCTTTTTTTTTCGACAAAAATAATATGATCATAATTTTCCTGGTAACTTGCACACTAAATTGCTGATAACCGGTATGTATAAATTCTGGTAGGTTGCAAAATTATAGGTATAATAACTTTTTTGAAAGAAGTAGTTTAGCATTTTATTTGTCATCACACAGAGAAAACCACGAACCAGATGATAACTTTCTAGATTATGTGGCTGATATTTTTGTACTTGTGATAACTAGTTGTTTTCTCATATTTTGGACATGAAATAATCCGATCAAAATTTTCGTGGCAACTTGCACACTACATTGCTGATAACTAGCGTGTATAAATTCTGGTAGGTTGCAAAATTGTAGGTATAACAACTGTTTTGATTGCATATAGTGTTGATAACTCATGGTAGTGAAATGACATACGTAAAACATATAGATAACTGATGATAGTCCACCGACAACTTATACAATATGTTTACGACATCTTCCACCACAAAGTACTTAAAACCTCAACCCACCAAAGTGCTGGTAACTTGCATAACGAACTATAGGTACGATAATTTGGATTACATTTGCTATGATAATAATCATCAAACAAATGGAGATAAGTTTTGTCCATTCATTTGTAGCAACGATCTTCCTTCTTTCTGTCTTTTTCATCTTGGTAGAGGTGACGAGCAATTGCGCTTGTCATGGTCAAGGCCACCGCAGACCCTGCAGTTTCTTTGTTTTGCTGGTTTTGCAATGTCAAATGGATGTTGAACCTTTGGTTTTGGCCTGCCTTCCGTGACAGTCTTCGGAGGGTCTAGTATCATTCTTGTATTCAAGGAATGGGATGCAACGACTGGCGTGTCGGCGCTAGCTTTTATTGTCACAGGGATGCTTGTGTTGTCCCGTGCTTGAGTTGTCCATGTTAGGTATGCTTGTTTGTTGTTCAAAATGGATGGCTTCACTCGCTGCGACCACTGGATTAGAACATGGATCTTGTTGTGATTGGAACGATCCTCTAGCTTCGGCCCTGTCCTTTCTGGCCTTCTTGCGCTGGCTTTTCGTTAGCGTGTCTATTTCTTCCTTGAAAGCATATAGGTGCTTCTTGGCCACCCTGGCCCCATCATTTGTGAGGCAAGCGTCCTTGGTTGTTGCCTTGAAATCCCTTAGCATTGACGTATATCGCATGATGCTTCCCCCCACTGGCACGCTCTTACTAACTATTGGTTGTTCAAAATCAGGCTTCATTAGATCTTCCTCCTGATCCCAAGTCCACCTCTCTAGAATATACTTCTCATCTATCTCGTACACCCTGATCTGGTCCATCACTCATAACACATGTGTGCATAGTATACCATCTCGCTCAAACTTGCAGCAAGTGCATGAATATGTCCCTTCATCCTTGTTTGGTTGCACATGGTAGTCCCTATCCCCATATTCCGGTATGATAGCTCTGACTGAGCCAACCTTGAATATCCCATCTTGCAATGTGTCAGATCTATAGCCAGTTTTCACCTTCAATTCCATCTAGAATTTGGAGAAAAGATTATGCGTGTAGAGGCCCCACACCTGTAACTCGAGTGGGTTGAAGGACTATGTTTCCACCTCTTTGTACACTATTGCCAGGTGCTCTTTTGCCACGCTCACCATCACCTTCTCCTGTATCGCACTGTACTATTTTGAAAATTCAACCAGCGAGTTATTTGGGTTGACGTACTTCTTCAACACAGCGTTGAATCCCTCGCTCCTTGCCGTGGTCTGCAAGAATGGGAAGAAGTCATGCATGTAGTACACCGGGACCCAGCATTCCCTGTTTTCCCATAGTCAATGGAAATGTTTGTTTTCCGTTTGACCATGATCATCCACTATCTTCCACCATTTTCCCTCAAAATCTTCCACTGCATCCAAAAACGAAGGAGATGGTAACTTCAGTGCACAGATAATGGTAATTCTAATGTACTTAACATGATAACTTTCTTCAGGCAACAGTATGTGGTTCTGGTTCATGTAGAATGGGGAACTTTCCTAATGCACATAGTTATGCAGAATGGGGTATTGAATAAACAACTCTTTGTGACTTTAGCTGATATAACTCTTCCACTTCATTCAAAAATTAAATAGATGGTAACTCAATTGCATAGATCATGGTAACTTTGATGTGCTTAACATGATAACTTCCTTCATGCAACACTAGGTGGTTGTAGTCCATGTAGAATGGGGAACTATAACTACATGGTAAATATGCTCAAGTGGTCATGGTCACTTAAGAACATGAGTGCTGGTAACTTTTTCCGGGTACCGTAACAGTCCAGTTTTCACTTGAAACCTCCTTTTCAAATGTGGAAAAAATGGGTACTATTGGTGATAATTTATTATAATTCAGCATGGTAACTTTGGATATCACGGCACAAATAGGTAGTTTGCGTTTATGGGAGTGGAGTGTGTTGTGTGAAAATACAATACCATTCAAGCTGTTGTCAACACAATCTTTGAATGCTTTATTCAGTGGTTGATCGTTAGCCATTAGCCTCCCAAGCTTCTCCTATGCTTTCTTCATAATGTGCCATTTGCAATTTCTGTGTACTATCCCGATGAACACCTCATCAATAGCATTCCTCATGGCAAAGTCCTGGTCTGTGATTATGTTCTTTGGTGCAACCCCACCCATCGCATGCAAGAATGTTTTAAACAGCCACACAAAGTTGTCAGTTAGTTCCTTTCGAACGAAACCACAACCGAATTGGATTGATTGCTCGTGGTAGTTAATGTCAATGAAGGGCGCACATGACATATGATACGTCTCCAACGTATCTATAATTTTTTATTGTTCCATGCTGTTATATCATCGATCCTAGATGTTTTATATTCATTTTATAGCAACTTTGTATCATTTTTTGGGACTAACCTACTAACATAGTGCCTAGTGCCAGTTGCTGTTTTTTGCTTGTTTTTTACTTCATAGAAAATCAATACCAAACGAACTCCAAATTCAGCAAAACTTTCTGGAGAATTTTTCTGCTCAAAAGACACCAGGGGAGCCTAAGGAGTGCACCACAGGAGGCCCGTGGGACCCACTAGGCACCAGGGTGTGCCAGAGGCCCCTGGCGTGCCCTGGTGGGTTGTGGGGCCCACGGGAGGCTTGTTCACCGCCTCTCAGCTCAATAAATACTCTAATATTCCAGAAACCCTAGATGAGAAGAGAGAAAATAGTTTCGGGCGCCACAAGTTCCAGAACCACGAGATCCAATCTAGAGGCCTTTTTCGGCACTCTGCCCGAGGGGTCAACGGTCACGGAGGGGTTGTTCATCATCACCCTTGCCCCTCCGATGATGCATGAGTATTTTACCACAGACCTATTGGTCCGTAGGTAGTAGCTAGATGGATTGTTCTCTCTTTTGATCTTCAATACAATGTTCTCCTCGATATTCTTGGAGATCTATTTGATGTGATGACTTTTTGCGGTGTGTTTGTTGGGATCTGATGAATTGTGAGTTTATGATCAGTTCTATCCATTGTTGAGGAAATCGTTAACTGGTAGCTGCTCGGTTGAGTGCTGAGTAGGGGATTAATCGGCTAATCGGCAAGTTAATCGGCCATTTAATCAATTAATCGGATGATTTATCGGTTTATAGGCTACTCGGTGACCCTATGAGTAGGGATTAATCGGCAAGTTAACTGGTTAATCGGATGAATTCTTGAACAGGGGTTCTATCTATGAATATTAATTGAGTCTTCACTGAACACTCTTATGCTTGATTGTTATAGCCTCGTATTTCTTCTCCGAAACTTTGGTTTGGTATGGCCAACTAGATTGATTTTTTTTTGCAATGGGGAGAGGTGCTTTGTGATGGGTTCGATCTTGCGGTGCTCAATCTCAGTGACAGAAGGAGACATGACACGCATGTATCATTTCCATTAAGGATAAAAATATGGGGTCTACTCCTACATGAATAGATCTTGTTTACATCATGTCATCGTTCTTATTGCATTACTCTGTTTTTCCATGAATGTAATACACTAGATGCATGCTGGATAGCGGTCGATGTGTGGCGTAATAGTAGTAGATGCAAGCAGCAGTCGGTCTACTAATCTTGGACATGATGCCTCTATACATGATCATTGCCTTGGATGTCGTCATAATTATTTGTTCTTCTATCAATTGCCCAACAGTAATTTGTTTACCCACCGTACGCTATTTTCTCGAGAGAAGCCTCTAGTGAAATCTACGACCCCCATGTCTATTTCCTATCATATTATTTTCAGATCTATTAATACAAAAATCCAAAAATACCTTGCTGCAATTTTCTTTACTTATTTTATTTTGTGTTTTATTAGATCTATTTATCCAATCTCAGACAATTTAATCTATCTCAATACCGAGGAGGGATTGACAACCCCTCTTACGCGTTGGGTTGCAAGTTTTTGTTATTGGTGTGAAGGTACTGTTTACATAGTTTGGGTGGATCCTCTTACTGGATTGATACCTTGGTTCCATAACTGAGGGAAATACTTACCGTTGCTGTGCTGCATCATCCTCTCCTCTTCAAGGAAATACCAACACAGATACAAGCAATCAGGAAGAATTTCTGGCGCCGTTGCCAGGGAGGATCAAGTCTGGATCTATCAGGTACACAATCACAAATCTCATCTCCTTGCAATTTACTTTATTTGCCATTTGCCTCTCGTTTTCATCTCCCCCACTTCTAAAACGTTTTCAGAAAAACACAAACATATTTGCCTTTTTATTTGGCTTCTTTTTGTTTGCCTTTTTCTCATTAGATCTCTTGTTTGCTTGTGATCTTGCTTGCCTACCTTATTGCTAAGGATAGTTCTTCTTCTACTACATGTACCCCTGAGAATGAAGTTCTCAATTTTAAGCAAAGGGGAGGAGAGAATTCAAAAGATTGATGCTTGGTATAGAATTTGTGATGCTCATAATAGATCTACTCGAAAGCAATCTACCACTATTCTTCTTCACAAATTATATGTGGGCATTACTACTTGGTTTAGATTTGTTCTTGATACTATCATCAGAGGGAATTTCTTGATGTGCCTACCTTTGGATGCTTTTAATGCTATGGGAAATTTAGTGGGATCGCCTGCTATCATTATTAATGAAACAGTTTTAACTCTTGAGCATGTTATGCGAAGGTTAGATGCTATTGAAAAGAAAATGCTCACCGAAGAACATATTGAAAATTTGGATAAAAAGATTCATAATCTTGCTAATAAAATTGGGTCAGAGGTAGGAGATACCCTTAAAATTCTAAAAGAGAAAAAAAACCGTAGCTAACGAAAGGGTAGAAGAGAGTCATGCTCAGATTGATAAATTGGAAGAAACTTTTAGTAATTTGGGCTCGCCTTTTTCTTCCATCAAAACTATTGAAAAAACTCCTATAAGAAATTGCAAGTCTACAAATGCTCCTAAGAACAAGGGTACCACCTCTAGCAGTAACAATGAAGATCTTAAAATGATTAGTGTTCATCCCAATTTTGTTGAAGTGCTAAAAACCCCTACTTTCAATAGTGAACTCTTTAATTTTATTCCTTGGAGCTTGATTATTGAAAATATGAATTTTATATCTAAGAAGAATTATGGTTGTGTGATTGAGGAGTTGGAAATTAAAGGTGACAATACTTGATTCTATGCATTATGCCTAGCTAGGGGCATAAAACAATAACGCTTGTTGGAGGCTACCCAATTAATAAAATAAAATTTTCACTTTTTATTTTTGTTCTTGAGTGTTGTCACAATTATGCTACTGTTGTGATTGTGTTTTTAGTTAGTGTTTGTGCCAAGTAAAGCTTTTAGGATCATGTTGGTTGCTAGTTGATTTGATCTTGTTGTAAACATAAACTTTTGCGCCCAGTAGCATAATTGTTAAAATTCACAGAAGCGACGAAAACTTCTGAATTTTTTACACAAGATTGATATACAAATTGCCTATGTTCCTAATTTTTCAGTATTTTTGGAGTTATAGAAGTATGAGTAAAATGCGCGTTTTTGACAGATTCTGTTTTTGTTGCATTGTGTGGTTATTTTGATGAATCTATGAATTGTATCGGGGGTATAAGCCATGGTCAAGTTAGAATACAATAGGTATAATGCAATAACAAAATATGAATGGTTTTGCAACAGTACTTAAAGTAAAGATTGGTTTTCTTATACTAACGGATCCCATGAAGGTTTTTGTTGAGTTTTGTGTGGTTGAAGTTTTCAAGTTTTGAGTGAGATCATGATGGATGAAGGAATAAGGAGTGTCAATAGCCTAAGCTTGGGGATGACCATGGCACACCAAGGTAATATTCAAGGAATACCAAGCAACTAAGCTTGGGGATTCCCCGGAAGGCATCCCCTCTTTCTTCTAACGACCATCGGTAATTTTACTTGGAGCTATATTTTTATTCGTCACATATCATGAGTTTTGCTTGGAGTGTATTGTAGTATATGAGTCTTTTTTTGTTTTGCTTTTTAGTTTGTCACAATAATCCTTGCTGGACACACCTATTCCAGAGAGCCATAATTATGCTATGATTTATTAGAATTGCTCTGTGTGCTTCACTTAAATTTTTTGACCTATGGAATTGCTCTAGTACTTCACTTATATCTTTTTTAGCACGGTGGTGCTTTAATTTTGAAGAAATATGCTCTCATGATTCACTTAGATTATTTTGAGAGTTAGCAAAATTTTAAAGAAATATCCTCTCATTGCTTCACTTATATTATTTTGAGAGACGAAAATTACTTTGAAGAAATTTGTGCTCTTGTTCTGCACTTAAATTTGTTTGAGAGCTTTGTTAAGTAGCAATGGTAATATATGAAATTAGCCCCAAAGTGATAGATAGTCAAGAGGGATATAATAAAAACTTTCGCGAAGATCATTGGATATTTTAAACTTGATTCCTTGTAATAGTTTTGAGATATGATGATAGTAATATGTGAGCCATGTTGGTGAGTAATTATGCTCTACTAAGAATATTGGTGTTAAGATTTGTGATTCCCTATGCAAGCACGAAAGTCAATAGTTATGCAATGAAGTTATATCCTACTTGTGGTGCATTATTCGGTGTTAATTATGTTTAATGCTCTTTTATGATCGTTTTTGTTTCTTGGTTGGTTGCTTCTCAATCTATTTGCTAGCCTCCATTTGTACTAAGTGGGAATACTACTTGTGCATCCAAATCCTTAGACCGCAGACAGATTCCCTATATGCGGTATTTCCATGCCGTTCCAAGTAATTTTGCATGTGCCAACTCTAATTTTCAAATAAATTTCCTTTTTGTGTGCCCGTACCGCTCATGAAGCGGCACGGGTGGCCAATATTTTCCATGCTAGATACTTTATTCTCAAGATGAGTGTTTATTTACTTGTCATTGCACGAGAGTGTGGCAAGGTAATAGGGTTGCCCAGTCCCGAAATGAATTTTTTTATTTATGTTGTTCAATAATAAATTCCTTGGAAAGTGTTGGTACGGAAGGCACCCGTGGATACGGCTAGCCATGGATTGTGAAAGAATGGTGGAAAAATTAATAAACTTTGTTTTCTGTTTGGGAACCGCCTAGGATTTATCTAGCATGCAAAGTATTGCGAATTGTCGGTCATTTTCGTTGAAGGGAAAAGCATGCCACCCAAAATAACTTTCTCTCTCAATTAAAGCTTTGAGCTCCGGCACCTCTACAAATCTCTGCTTCTCTCTGCGAGGGGCCTATCTATTTACTTTATACAATTTTTACTTATACTAGCACATATGCTCGTGTGTTATAACGGGAGACAAAATATTATGCATTTAAAGTTAGTGAGAATCATACGTGCAAGCAAAACCCCGTGTGCACGCGAAAAAGGAATATTTAGCTTCTCGGTTTCGCCGCATGTGAAGGAATCAATCCGCCATTTTCCCATTCATTGATCGATGGCATTTAAGAGTTTTGGTTACTAAAGCGTACCCCAGAGAAGGCCCATGAGTTATTCAACCTACTCTTCCTGTCAATCCTTTCGATCGAGGGGATTTTAAGGTATGAAGTTTCTGAATATTCTAGAAAACATGAATAATTTTTTTAAACTATGTACACTTTCCAAAAAATGTGAACAAAATATGAAAGGGAACATCTTTTAAAATTCACAAACATTTTATGAAAACACCAACTTTTTTTATAAAAACATGAACACTATTTGAAATTGTGAACATTTTTTAAAAACGGGAACATGTGTTGAAAAGTCATAAGATTTTTAGAAAATGAGTATCTTTTATACACGAACATTATTTTTAATTTTGAAAATTTCACTAAAACCATAATATTTTGCAAATTTTGAGAGTTTATTGAAATGCCATTTTCTTAGAAATCTCAAACAATTTTGAAAAACAATATTTTTTAAACAAATGGGCAACTTTTTGTATGTTCTAAATATTTTTCAAAATAGCAACCAAAAATTTGGAATTTTGAAAATTTTGCAAAAAAATACATTCTGAATGTCTTTTTAATTCTTCTAATTTATGAAATAAATTCTAAAAGAAAAATAAATTTGTAAGGGAAAAAAAGATAGGGAAAGGAGAATAAAAATAGATATAAACACAGAAAAAACAAAAATGGGCCAGCCCATTATTGGTTGTCCTGTGCGAAACTTCAACTATTTGTCGCCCATTATGGTTAATAGAATTTTCCCAGCTGCGTTGGCAGAAAATAAGTGGGCTGGCTTTGCTGGGCCACAGTGCGCAACCCACGTACAAAAATTATTTTTCTAGTAGACAAACACATAAGAATTTAGTACCACGTCGGATAGAAGAAAAAAAATCTTTTCGGCGGTGAACGGATGAAAAAATTGGGCATGGATTGAGTCTCCATCTTGTCTTATAGAGCACCAACTAGGGAGTACTATTATCATACTTGTGCATTGGGCATAGTTAATATTTGAGTGTGTTTCATGAATGGATCAATGATTGAGTATAATGGGCTAGGGATAACTTTCTTTAGTGTTGATATTTTGAAAGACATGGTTTCTTGTTGATATGCTTGAGTATTGATGTCCTCATGTCAAATATAGACTATTGCTTTGAACCATCTAAAATTCCAAATGTCCATACTACAAAAGAAAAGATTATGAGATGAACATGTTAGGCAGCATTCCACATCAAAAATTCTGTTTTTATCATTTACCTACTCGTGGACGAGCAGGAATTAAGCTTGGGGATGTTGATACGTCTCCAACGTATCTATAATTTCTTATTGTTCCATGCTGTTATATTATCA
>LR880968.1:825153812-825192416 GCA_904067115.1 Aegilops sharonensis | reverse complement strand
GAGTGTGTTTCATGAATGGATCAATGATTGAGCATGATGGGCTAGGGATAACTTTCTTTAGTGTTGATATTTTGAAAGACATGGTTTCTTGTTGATATGCTTGAGTATTGATGTCCTCATGTCAAATATAGACTATTGCTTTGAACCATCTAAAATTCCAAATGTCCATACTACAAAAGAAAAGATTATGAGATGAACATGTTAGGCAGCATTCCACATCAAAAATTCTGTTTTTATCATTTACCTACTCGTGGACGAGCAGGAATTAAGCTTGGGGATGTTGATACGTCTCCAACGTATCTATAATTTCTTATTGTTCCATGCTGTTATATTATCAATATTGGATGTTTTATATTCTTTTTATAGAAACTTTATATCATTTTTTGGGACTAACCTATTGACATAGTGCCCAGTGCTACTTTTTGTTTTTTGCTTGTTTTTTTACTTCGCAGAATAACCATATCAAACGAAGTCCAAATGTACTTTTTGGAGATTTTTTTCTACCCATAAGACACCTAGGAGGCCCAAGAGGTGCACGAGAGGGGCCCTGTGGGCCCACTAGGCACCAGGGCGCCCAGGCACGCCCTGGTGGGTAGTGGGGCCACAAGCACCCCCTCCACCGTTTCTCATCTCTATAAATACTCTAATATTCTAAAAACCCTAGGGGGGGGGGGTCGAGAAATCAGAGTTTCCACCACCGCAAGTTCCATAACCACGAGATCCAATCTAGAGGCCTTTTTCGGCACTCTGCCGGAGGGGTCAACGATCACAGAGGGATTCTTCATCATCACCCTTGCCCCTTCTATGATGCGTGAGTATTTTACCATAGACCTACCACTACTAGGGAAATGCTTATACACAAGAGCTCACCAGTAGCGCTTTTACAAAGGAAGCGCTGCTGCTAAATAGCAGTAGCGCTTTGGTAGTAAGGGCGCTGCTACTATGCACATAGCAGTAGCGCTGTAGGTACAAAAAGCGCTACTATTATAATTGTAGGACCGTTGCAGGCAAGCAGGTATACTAGTAGCGCTCATACATAAAAAGCGCTACTGCTATTGAACTTAGCAATAGCGCTTTCCTATAACCAGCGCTACTGCTAAATTCAGTCCCCTCCTAACACCAAAGTTTAGTCCCACCTCGCTCCATGAACAGAATGTTTACCAACTTAAATATGGTTATTCTCAAACTATCACAACCACTTGGTCTTCATTGTACTCTATGTGTAGGATCTGTGGCAATATGAATCTTCGCCTGTTCCTAAATAGGCGAAGATTCATACTGACAATTTAGATTCTACACAAAAAGATCAATGATGACCAATGCTTTTTTAATTTGATGCTTTTTTTACATGCTAATGATCATAGCCTTAGTAGTAGCTGGCTCCACAAAAACGCTACTGCTAATGATCATAGAGTAGCACTTGTTCCATTAAAGCGCTACTGCTATGTAACTTAGCAGTAGTGGTGGTTGCGGACCAGCGCTACTAGTATGGGTGGCTTATCCACATGCCCCGGCCCGTGCCCGACCTATCACTCTCCCCTCACACTCTCACTCACCCAACTCCGCCGTGCATAGTCGCCGCCGTCGCCCACCAGCCCCCCAAGGTAACTCCTTCCCTCCCTCTCCGCCCTCCTCTCCCCTCCCTCTCGCCGCCCTCCTCTCCCCTTCCGCCGCCCCACACCTCCATCCGCCGCCCCTCCTCCCTCCTTCCTCCCCCTCCATCTGCCGCCATCTCGGCCTCCTCCCTCTCTCCTCCCTCCCTCCCTCCTGCCTCCCTCCCTTCCTCCCTCCTCCCTTCCTCCCTCCTCCCTTCCTCCCTCCCCCATCTATGTTAATTATTTTGAGTCAAATAGAACATATAAGTTATATGAACACAATGTAGGTATTTTGAATAGAATAAAATAGAAAATATAGGTAGAATGTAGGTATTTTGAATAGCATAGAAGACCAGTGAATAGGCTTTTTGAATATAAAAAAGTTTTAGTAATAGAAAATGTTAGTAATATAAATTTTTAGGTATAGAAAATTTTTAATTATAGAAATCTATTGGAATGCTACATGAGAAATTTTTAGGTATAAATTTTAGTAATAAAAATTTTAGTAAGAAAATTTAGGTATATAAATTTTTTGTAAGTTCCATTTTCAATATAGAAATGTATTGGAAAATTTAATTATTTTTATGTCATTATCACTTTGTCATCAAAGAATGCTATATGAGATTTGATGATCTAAAATTTTCACTCGGTGGAATATGCAGGCTTTGTATGGTCGTGTCTCCTTGGAGTTATCATCATCCGAGCTACCTCTACTTACTCTACACTTGAGTCGGTGAGCTAAAAGTCCGCCTCCTCCTTCTGTACTCCACGGTGTTGAATAGAGTCGAACTAGAGTAGAAATCTATTGAAATGTTTTTGTCAATATTGAACCATTGAAATGCAATGAGCACAACTTTATACTCATGTACGAATGTGGGAAAATCCGAGTGGCCTATGTTTTGCCGGAGTGTTGATTCATTTCCATTCTGGCAAATTTCAGGCGCTCGATATGTCCTATTTTAGCAAAGGACATGCCGTATTTTTCCATGAATTTAAGCATGAATTGTGCTAGAATATGTAGGAAATATCAAGTGCCCCTGATTTGCTAGAAGAGAATTAAACGGCATTTTGAGTTGACTTTAAGTCTGTCAGGGCTCCATACATGACAGTCAAAAAATCAGTGAGGGAGAGTCTCCACCATATATGAGAGAAGAAGAATGCCGACTATTGTCGTGGGGGTCGCTTCTCCTTTTTCTCTTTGTGCTAGAACTTTGTTATGCACTAGGGGAAGAAGGAGTAGCGACCATCATCGATGGTCAAAAAATCAGTGAGGGAGTGTCCACCATATATGAGAGAAGAATAATGCCGACTGTTGTCGTGGGAGTCACTTCTCCTTCTTTTCCTTGTGCTAGATATTTGTAATGCACTAGGGAAAGGAGGAGTAGCGACCATCACCGACGGTCGCAATATCAGAGAGGGAGTGCCCACCATATACGTGAGATAAGAGTTTAGGAAGGAAGACTCGACAGAGCTAAAGTCAACTCGTTGCATATTGAGTAATAGTGATCTGTGTGTTGAGTTTCCTGGTAGTTGCCTTCGATTGATTTTCAATTAATGTTTGAGCTATGAACATAGGAAATGTCTAACGACGAAAGGGAATTCCCTATGTGCGAGTACTGCGAAGATGAGCACGGCCTGTGCAACAGGCCTCACCTAGTTGGTGGCAGGCGCTTCAGCATCATGCTGGATGAGACCTTCGAAGTGGATACAATAAGTCACAACGACAAGTCTTTTTTCGTAATTAAGCATGACTTCTGCTTCTTTTGCTTCAAATTATAGTTTGAATTTTTTACAATTCTACTAGCATATCCCCTGCCATGCAAGAATATATGTCTGGATAAGATTGGTTTCAGTACTATGGAAAGTATGGAGGTAAAGAGAGTTCAGTTGAGGACCGAGCATGGTTATACCTTTGCCGTCAAATTATACAATGCAGACACCTACTCCTATTTTGAATGCAAAATTTGGAGAGCACTATGCAAGGCTTATGCATTTGAGCCTAATATGCTTATCACCTTTGATATTCGTCCGGAAGATGAAACTGAAGGTAATATTGACATCTGGGTCGATGTGCAGACGCCTCCAGTTTCACCATTATGTGAGTGTCTCAACCATATTTATTAAGTAATTTATATTGTTTATTTAAAAATAGTTGACAACTAATTTCTATTGATAGCTTATTTGCTTTCAAGCAAATATGTCCGACGCTTGGTAGAAAGCACCTACTACTGTCCTGCGGCTGAACTAAACTGCGAAGAGATAAGTCATTATGTTTCATGGCTTGAGGATCTTGATACTGTCAAGATAGGTTATTTTCCTGGACTTCGAGATATTAGTACTCAATACGTGCGACCACTAGTGTGCGTATTGAACTACGGTCACATCTATTTAGGAAAGATGGTAAGATTTTTACTATTTGTCCTAAGTGCATATTTTTCATACATTATTCTTTAAGCTAAACTTCATTGCTAAGTATGTTACTACGATGTTCTTCAATAGGGACTCCCAATGAATTATGTGCCTTGTTGGATCGAGCCTAAAGGTCGCATGACAATGGTTAGCTTACGACCAAGATATCCTGCATTGCACATGAGTGCATTTATGATTTCTCAAAGCGAGCAAGTCTTAATAGTCAAATACTAGAGCAAAATTGTGAAGGATCACAACAGAGAAGTACTAGGGGGTAGCAATCAGAAGCGCATCCCACAATTAGGAGACAGGTTCATCTGTATTCTCCAATATGATGAAGCAGGAGTGCTACACATGTTTTATGCTATTTTACCTCAGAGAGAGCAGCAGGAGTGATTAGCTAGCTAGAATGAGTTTGAAGATGATGATGTGCTACACTATGACTATGATGATTAAATAGCTAGTGTTGGTGGTAATGACTATGATGATTATTATTAGCTAGTGTTTGTGGTGATTAGATAGTACACTGACTATGATGATTAAATAGTGTTGGTGGTAATGACTATGATGATTATTAGCTACTGTTGTTGGTGATTATATGATGCAAGAGTTTTTATATTAATATGACGATGATGTTGATCATGATTATCATGATGATTTGTTATTATGATCATGATTAGTTATTATATCATTGGTGGAAGGAAAGCGGATTAGATTCATGTGGATGGATCAAAGGTGACCAAAAGTTGAATTAGTAGTACTTTTGTCCTAATTCAACTTTTGATTCATCCAAATGAATCCAATCCATGTTTCTTCCTCACATGAGTCTGTATAAATACATCACAAATATGTAGAGGGGGTAGAAATCTGTGAAAGTAGGAACACTAGCAGTAGCACTGGAAAGCATCTACTAGCAGCGCTGGATTGTCAGCAGCGCTTCGTTTGTAAAGCGCTACAGACAGTTAGCAGTAGCGCTGGTCAGGGCAGCGCTACTGCTAACCGTACTTAGCAGTAGCGCTGCTCTGACCAGCGCTACTACTACAACTTAGCAGTAGCGCGTTAGTAGTAGCGCTGGGCCCAACACTACTGCTATAGGTATTTCAAGCGCTACTACTAGGATTTTCCCTACTAGTGTATGGGTTCGTAGGCAGTAGGTAGATGGATTCTTCTCTCTTTTTGATCTTCAATACAATGTTCTCCTTGATGTTCTTGGAGATCTATTTGATGTAACTCTTTTTTGCGGTTTGTTTGCTGGGATCCGATGAATTGTGAGTTTATGATTAGATCTATCTATGAATATTATTCGATTCTTTGTTGAACTCTCTTATGCATGATTTTTATAGCCTCATATTTCTTCCCCGAAACTTTGGTTTGGTTTGGCCAACTAGATTGATTTTTCTTGCAATGGGAAGAGGTCCTTTGTGATGGGTTCGATCTTGCAGTGTTCAATCTCACTAACAGAAGGAGACTGTTGGGAACGAGAGTATATTGTCCAGAGGGGGGGGGGGGTGAATGGGAGATTCAAAAATTCTTTTGAATGTTTTGAACAGATTCCAAACACAGCAGCGGAAATAACTTAACCAATCACACTAGAGAGGAACATATCTTTCGAAAAATGCAACATTAACCATTCGAGCATAGGTTATCACATGTTTGACAAAGATGATGGTAATGCAATATGGAAACAGGTGCTGCAGCATGAATGAAAATGGGGTATGAATGATGAAGGATAAAACGTGAATGAGCATGGACAAGGTGAATGAAAACTGAAAGAACATGCGGTGCCCCCAGGTTAGGTTTTGGTAATTGATGACATTCTCTATGGACTAATGGTTGCCTTGAGTTATATTTGAAGGATTTGTCCATAGGCTTATCTTGAAGTCCATGTGTTGGTTTCAAGGAGTTTATGTGTTGACCAAGTTGCTATTCAAGGAATTACATAAAGATTGGTCATGGTATATGGTTGATAAGACTAATTCAAGAGTGAATCAAGTTGATCAACTTACAAAGCGTAGAAGACGTATCGAGAGGGATCAAGTGATCCCATGGTATGGTAAGCATTATTCATTATGCTTTCTGTACTAACCCATGGTCTACGTGAGAGTTCTATGTGGGGTTAGGCAAGCTTATGTGTTGACCAGGGCGCTATTCAAGGAATTATATACATATTGGTCATGATATATGGTTGATCAAGACTAAGTCAGGAGTGAATCAAGTTGATCAACTCACAAAGCATAGAAGATGTACCGAGAGGGATCAAGTGATTCCATGGTATGCTAAGCATTATCCATAACACTTTGTGTACTAACCCATGGTCTATGTGAGAGTTCTATGTGGGATTAGGTATGTTTCCATGGGCTTGCGTCAAGAGGAAGATCTCATACAACCCATGGAGGATGACATCAAGTGGTGATCTTCATCAAGGTTGTGGTCTGCAAGTTCAAGTGGAGCAACACGAAGAGTGGCTCACTACAAAAAAAAGACACACCCGTGACATTTTGGGACGAACGAAACTTTTTTCTGTCATGCTTATGACACTTCTATGACGATAATTGTGACAAACCCGGTATCATCATAGATGTGGTGGACTCCTAACTCAATGACAAAAATCATGACGGAAAATGGGTTTTCGTCCTGGGCGGGCCGGAGATGCACCTGCATGACATTCTTTGGTCGTCCATGACGGAAAAAATCATGGTAGAAGCAAGGGCGAGGAAAATATCGGGGAGTTCCCGGTTACGGTGGGTGGTCAGGGACAAGCGATGCACATAGGTTTGCACGTTTCTCTCGTGTACGCGCGTGTGTGAGAGGCGTTGGCTAACTGAACCCAAGTGATCGCACATTACAAAACCCGAGTGATCGATCCCTTGGCTATTAACTAAATCCGAGCAATTCATTCGCTGCTGACTGAACCCGAGCGATTCCTTCCCTGCTTCTGCTAACTGAACCGAGCGATCGATCATTGCTGCTGCTTACTAAAGCCGATCGAGCCCCCGTGTGAGACGTAGCCAGCCGGTGTGGGTTTACCTCTCGATGAACTGTGACCATTGCTACCGTGCGTGCGGTACGTAGAACGAGTTGAGACGTGGTGAGTCGAGCCAGTTGGCTGGCTGTGGATGAACAGTTCCCGGTGGGGTTTGGATGAACAGGACCCCGTGGTAGTAGGCGGTTGCCGCTGGATGAACATCACCCCGAGGAGGCCGCGCACCCCAGCCGGTTGGGCGTGGATGAACAGGACCCCGTGGAGGCTCTATGAACAGCTGTCGGTGGAGGCTGGATGAATAGTAGCCGTGGATGAACAGTAGCCCGTGGAGGCTGGAGCGAGGCAGTAGACGGTGGATGAACAGGACCCCATTTCGACCGTAGGCGCTCCAACAGAAGTCCGTTTCCTCTGTTTTGCGGTACGCACACCCCACCCGATCAACAGGACCCTGTTTCGACGTAGGCACTAAAAAAGAAGTCCGTTTCCTCCGTTTTGCGGTAGGCCAGACCCTTCCCAATGAACAGGATCCCGTTTCGACCGTATGCGCGCGAATAGAAGGCCCGTTTCCTCCATTCTGCGGGACGCCAGACCTTGTTTCGGTTGTTCTGTCCAAGTCGGTTGGCTTCCGATGAACATGACATATTCCGACCGAGTCGGTTGCCTCCTGATGAACATGATGCTGCTTCCTCCATTCCGACCCAGCTGGTTGGCTTTCGATGAACAGGATGCCATCATTGTACGCATTCGAGACCACGCCTGTATGTACGTATGTAGTCATATTTGCTTTCTTGCAGCGTGGCTGTATGTATGTATATACGTTATAGACGGGACTGCGTGACATGATATGTCAGCGCCTCTACTATGACATGTGCCGCTCCTTACTCGGTCACAGTTCATCGCTCCAGAGAGACCGATCGACCAGTATGTACGTACACATTCGCGACCAGACAGATAACGCTATGTACGCTTCGACCGGGTGGGTCCCAGCTGTTCCTTGCGTGCGAAGATATAGCTGGTGGGTCCCAGCTACCGGGGCGAAGAATCTTTTTTTCCCGTAGTATGGGCGCACTTCCTTGCGTGCGAAGATGTAGCTAGTGGGTCCCAGCTGTCAGGTGGGAAACGTTTTTTCGCAAAACACAGAGTCCCTTCCGGTGGGTCCTTGCTGTCAGGTGGAGCAATAATTATTTTACGTGTAATAGGAGGCACTTCCTTGCTGCGGCCGTGGACCCAGCTGTCAGCCTCTCCACGTACAGTCCTCTTCCGATGGAAGTCGTTCCTTGACCACGCCGCGTTGAGAGCACCAAAGCGGTGGATGACGGCGAGGCCTAGGAAGGGATCGACGTGGAGCCAGGGAAGATGCGTTAGTGGATGCCCACGCCGAGAGGAGTACGAGGGTTGACTGGTTCGGCTGCGGTGTGAGGCTGCCGTCGCCGCAGAATAACAGGGGTTGTGGGTGACTAGAGGGATGGTCTTACCAACGGTTGGTGCAGCACAACCGGCCTCGGGAGGCAGGAGCAGGCGGCACGACCCATGATGGTTTGGGAGGCTGGAGTAAAAAGACCAGAGGTTGAAGAAGCACGACAGCCATTGGACGGACATTGTACGGTCTCTGATGCTAGAATCGTTTATATTGACTAAGTTGACAAAGCCCTATGACTTAGTAGGCCCACAAGTCAGCCTCCAAATATGGTGGGTCCCACCTAGCAGCGGGGGTCTTCATTTTGTGTGTGTAATAAGGAGGCACTTGCGTGCGAAGAGATATAGGTGGTGGGTTTGAGGTGTCAGTAGGGGGAATGTTTTTTTTGTGAAATACAGAGGCCCTTCCAGTGGGTCTCCGCTGTCAAGTGGAGGAATCATTATTTTGCACGTAATAAGGAGGCACTTCCTTGCTGCGGCCGTGGACCCAGCTGTCAGCATCTCCACGTACAGTCCTCTTCCGATGGAAGTCGTTCCTTGACCACGTTGAGCACGCCGCGTCGAGAGCACCAAGGCGGGGACGACGGCGAGGCCTAGGAAGGGAATGACCAGGAGCCGGGGAAGACTCGGTAGTTGTTTCCCACGTGGAGGGGAGTACGAGCGTTTACTGCTTCTGCTGCAGTGTGAGGCTGCCGTCATCGGAGAATAACAAGAGGTCTAGGTGAGTAGAGGGATGGCTAGGCCAGCGATGGGAGTACGGTGGGGCAGTGAGGCCTGCACGGCAGCACAGCCGACCGCGGGAGGAGTGAGCAGGCAGTCCTGTCGGCGCTTGTTTGAGCAGCTGGGGCAGGAAGAGTAGAGATTGAAGAAGCACGACGGCCGTTGGATGGACATCCAACAATCACTGCTCTCGTGTGTTGACTAAGTTGACACGATGTTGTGTGCGCGTCAACCATTTTTTAGGAAAGCGTACAGGTCAACCTATAGTAGGCCCACAAGTCAGCCTCAAATCTGTGGAAAACAGCATACAACCCATCTACCATTATTTCTAATAATTTACAGCCCATTTGCTAATTCTTAAGGTTTTTTGGAGCCCATATTCTTTTTGTTAGCATTACATCCCATATTGTGGCCACGGTTAAAAAATTATACGAAATTTTGCATATTTCGGTGCGGTCTGAACTGTTTTTAATCCTGAAATTTCGAGTCACATTCAAACTAATTTAAAAAATAAATTTATATCAATATAAAATCCAAATAATTGTCCACGCATAAAAAATCAATGGAATTTAAAATCTTGAATTTTTTTTGAAACTAATTGCCGGTTTGATGTGTTTAAAAAATGTACAACCCATTTCTCAGTACTGATAGCCCATTTTCTGGGCAAGCCGAATAAAAGAAAAGGCTGGCTAGACAGGCCGGAGTGCCCCGCACAGACTAGTTGACACCCTGCTTCCGTCTCAAAAACAAAAATAACTAGACAAGCTGTTGGGTCCCTGGTGCCAGCCGCTCGTTGTGCAATTATCTCGTTCATTGACTACATTGAGAATGGCATGGGACCCAGATGTTAGAAATCCATTAGGAGGAACCATTTTTTTGGCTTGAAATAAGGAGGCACTTGCTTGCGTAATGCCATGACCCTGGTAGGTCCTTGTTGTCATCCTCTCCATGTACAATCATCTCCTGATTGTGTACGCGTCAACCTAGTAGGCCCACAAGTCAGCCTCTAAACCCGTGGCGCACAAATACAACCCATTTAAAAAAATAAGAGCCCATTGCATATGTTCAAATGGAAAGTTCAACATTCAGAGCAAAGTAACATGTCTGATCTAGATATAGAGTACTGAACTTCCACGTAGACAACCATCATAGCCAAGTTATCTACTGCCACTAACACTCTAGTAGTGTACAAGTACTAACTTACACTTAGCTAAATAGACGATGTCGGCCGCCATTTGCGGTATACACTAAATGTCGGCACCGACGTCCTCCTTCTTGCCTCGGACTTGCGAGATGTGCGAAAGGGCGCATTGCTCGCGCGTGTTGGACCTTTCCATGCCGGCATGGTCCACCGAAGCTTAGGCTTCTAAGGGGGAAAACCACTTGACGAGCTGGTAGTAAAATTCGATGTCGCGAACGCGTGTGTGACCGACAGCCTCCAGGGCTATTTGCCGAGCGCCGGCCTCCATGTAGTCGGCCCAGTTGTGGGTGCTCTGGTCGCGACTCAGAGCGTCGGTGCGCTGCTGCTCCATGCCCTGCTGGCGGCGCAAATCGGTGATACGCTGCTCCTCCGCTAGGCGGTCGCGCTCCAACAAGACCTCATACTCCGCATTGCCATCTAAAGACCGATAGAATGCCTCCTCCCTCCGTATGCCTTCCGGTGAGAAACTGAACACTAGTTCCGGCGGTGACTGCCTCCGCCATCGCCTATTCCAGACGGGCGAGGGCATGACAGACGTGGCGAAAGTGAGGGCAAGTGGCAAGCGACGTCGAGCCGGTGGGGGGTTATGAGGATAGGGCGAGTTGGGTCATGGTACTACCGGAGAACGCCGGGAACCAGTAATTATAGGCAGAAGGTAGGTGAACCAGCGTGTCACGGGAAACACGATGGTCATCGCGGTCATTGGAATTCAATGCATATGCAGGCATGGCTTACCGCGCCATCTTGCCGTGGAAAACTAGAAAAACTGAAATTATGACTGTGCCGTCCCCGTCCCGTCCCGTCAGTGGTGTGTCCCATCCATGCTGGGTCGCACGTCGGCATGACAGTCAAACGAATGCGCTTGATTCATCCAGATGAGGTATGTGTGTGATCTGTTGGTTATTAGCATAGGATCGAGTCGGTCGGATAGTGTATGTGTAGGATCGCAATAGCTGATGAACGTTCGCTGGGAGATAAGGCATTTGCGAACGCTTTTGCTGGTAGTTTCTTCAGATTCGCATGGCATTTTCTTCAGAACAGCATGTCAGTTTCTTCAGAGGTAGGCATTTTTATTCAAAAGACTGCCACATTCAGATCTTGCATCGCAACTAATACTGCCAGGAGCGTATTAGTAGGCTAGCTAGTAGTCAATTAGTAACTTGTAAACACTGAGCGAACAAAAATAAGGAACTGCTAGTAACTTGTAAACACTGAGAACACAGAAATAAGGATCATGTTGTGCACAGTAGTAAGAGCCAAAGCTTTCGAAATGTTCACATGAGACTCACAGGTCTGGCACTGTAATATGTTCACATTCGTAGCCCAAATTCACAACCAACTAGTATGATTTCCATACATAAGATCAACATGTTAATGCATCTCAATGATTCACAGATCATACACAAATATGTAGCTCTAAAAGCAAAGATCTAGAAAAAACATCTGTTCTTCCTACTAACATGGATGCTTCTCTAGGCTAACATTCAGTACAGAGTGAAAGGCAAATTTGTTTGTGAAGTCTACAATTCCTCTTGCAAACATAAGTGGTTTCACCAACATCTGGAACCATGAGAATGAACCACACATGATGGAGGAATATCCACTTCAATATGATTTGGTCTTCTCTTGATCGCACGACGAGACTATTTTTGGAATAAAAACTTTAACTTAGGCAAAATGATGCCCATTGTATAATCACACCAAAGCAATGAAGCACCTAGTGTTGGCCAATAAATAGTACATACTACTTTTGTGTGCAGTCCATGAAGTGACTATCCAATCTTTTTGTGTCCATTTTCAAATGGCACTGCATGCAGTGACTACTATTCTCTTGTGCGGTTCCACCAGTATTGTGGTCACTTTGTTTGTTTGCCAAATAGCAACGGGCAGACATATGTGTATACAAAAAAATTGACTTATCTCATGAAAGTGAGGTATGTAATCTATAAGCATTAACAGTGCAAAAATCTGAAGGTAGTAACAAATTTCATCATTGGTATACTCGATGTGCAACAGCATTAGAATGCCCTAGCTGAAAAATCTTTAATACATCCACAATCAACAACTAACCCTGAAATATTCCAGTGACATTAAATGGCACTGTTAAATTTATCGGTGGCATTAGACTGAGTGCGACATTAGTTAAATGTGGGATCACTTGAGCAGTACCATTGCTTGACTTTACCTCTGGCGTTATACTAACAGCAAAAAAGTGGCAATAAGAGCATGGGAGGCCAATTCGGACAGTGGGCGCACCATTATGATGTACCTCCATAGACGCATAGAGTGGTGAGGGAGGTATGCTTGCCCAGAGAAACAAATATCCAGGCAGCATATGTGGATTACGTCCCATTTTTGTTCTCTTTAGCCACCTTTTTTCCTATGTGAGGACAACAAACCGATCGACCTGGTCATTCTCTATTGCGTTGCCATGCCTTTCTACACTTTTTCATCCTTTTTCAACCAAGAGACACAAGACTCTTTCCTTAGCTACTGATTTTGCCCTTTTCAACCTAGATGCGGGTTCGATACCTAGTCTCTTCGATAGTACTTTCTCCCTTCCTTTCCTTATTCAACCCATACATGGATTAGTCTGCATGAAGTAGGGTTTCTTTTTATAGTGCAAATTAAGGTTTTCGTCTACGTGACCAACAGAGCAGAGGATAGAAAATTGGGGAGATGGTGGAGTGGAAAAGATCCACATGCAGCGACGTGGCAGATGGGGTAATAGAACAAGGGTATGGTTCAAAAATATGTAGCATACCTGAGGGCCAGCGGGAAGTGGCTTCGTTCGTGGTCGTCGTCCTACGCACACACTACAGCAGCGATCTTGGGGACGGAGGCCAAAGCGCGCGGGCGCTAGGTCTAAGAGGACGGCAGTGTGTTCAGTGTGTGACCTCGCTCACCGACGACGAGTGCATCAATGCTGCACGTCCTTTTCTTCCCCGGCGGATCTATGACCACCGGTGAGGAGGGAGAGACAGAGGGGCACCGCCATCTTTTTTAGATCTGGAGAGAGGGTGATAGTGTGAGAAGCAAGTGGGTAGCCCTTAGCAAGCAAGCGCTGAAGCTCCAACCTATATATCTTTTTTGATACTAGTAATAGAGGTGGAGTAGTGGTAGAGTAGTTTATATTTTCTCTGCATACAGTACCGGTTAGTCGTTCTTCAATACTAAGCGACACGCCATTAAAAAATAAAGTCGAGAAAGAATGCGGCACCTCTGGCCAACGTGGTCCCGTTCCAACATGTCAGTGAGACGACGGCTAGACCTTTTGTACAATTTCTGAACGGACGTCTATGTAGGCCGGAGCGCCTCTTCCTGTACCGTGCAAGACCAAATTGTAAGAAATCTAAATATTAGAATGATTCCTGCAACTGCACAATAATGTGTTATTAGCGAAAGGACCATGCATGAGCAGACCTTGATGGTAAACAGCAGTGTCTCCCATTGTTTCCCTGCAACACACATAAGGAAGATCTTGATCAAGTTAACTGAGAGTTTCCATACTATCAGTAGAATATGTATTGAGTACAGCCAAATTCGATTTATTTCACATGCATAACAATACAAAATTGTACTCGCAGCAAATGAAAATCAAATTGTAGAACTGAACCAATCAGTTAAATGGACAGCAGACCAAATGAACCAAAACAGTTAACTGAGCATGACATTGCAGAATAGAAACATGTACTAGAAGATAAGACAGTTAACAAAACAAAGAATGCTTGAGAACAGTACTACGAAATGTAGCAATTGTTGGACCAAACTGTTAACTACACATTACATTTCAGAGGACCAAACTGTTAACTGAACATTACATTTCAGAGAACCAAACTGTTAGCCGAACATCATATTGCATATTAACATTACAGAGGACAAATCACTAGAAGGCACTGGCGGTGGCCTCGAGAAAACATCACAAACTATATTTTAAAGTAGACAACCGTGTGGCGATGTCGATGGTGGCCTTGAAGACGAGGTGCTCCTCCAAGATCAAGCGGTCGGCACACATGGCAGCCATAGCGACCTCGTGCGCGCGTGCAACCATGATTTACTTCTCCGCTGCCAGATGGTACTGAGCTCCATGTTATACTGCGTGCAAAATGGATGTGGGCGGTGCTTAATTGGAGGAGGGGGACAGTAATTTCGGCGAAAGGTGTTGCGCCGTCGGTCGGGGCATGTGGGACGGGGAAGGAGGAGGATGGTGTGGTGGGGTCTGGATTACCTGACCATATTGATGAGGCCGCGCAGCAAGGAGAAGGGTCGACAGCGAGGAGGCCACGCAGCAAGAAGAAGGGTCGGCGGCGCCGCAAGAAGAAGGATCGCCGGTGAGGAGGCGACGCTGCAAGAAAAAGGGTAGTCGGCGAGGAGTCGGTGCTTCAAGAAGAAGGGTTTTCGGCGAGGAGGCTGAGCTGCCAGTAAGCAGCAGTGAAGGTTTGAACTTGGAAAGCAAGGAGGAATAGTGTAAATGTGGCTTTTGGTGGGAGGGAGGGGCAGGGAGATAGATATTTCCACGGTGGCAGAAAAATTTCGCTCGGTGCCGCGAGAAACTGGCGCACAAGTGTGGTTCAAGCGGGGGTGGTGGTGGACTGTAGATGACGAAGCTTCCTGCTTAAGCGAGACAAGATGATGCGCCAAGATATTTTATATCGCATCTCACACGATTCTTTCTTGTAAACTGTTTGTGGTATACCTGATTTTTTCATTATGTTTTGAAAGACAAAATGGTGTTACAGAGGGAAAGGATAGTGTTTGAATTGCTAGAACATTTATGTACAGTGAACATGCAACTACATGAGTGTCGTGTTTAAATTTGGAATTATTTCGGGTTCGTTTGGCATTTTTATGCATTAATTGAGTTTCTAGGAATTTAATGTGCATAATTCAAATTTGAACTACGAGCACATGCTCCAGTGCACCAAATTTTGTTGAAAAATCACATGTGTGTCTTTGGGTGAATTTAAAGGTCCCATGCAAGAAATGGGATTGAAATTCAAACATCTGGGCGTCGTGGCTCGGCCGGGACCATGAGAAACTTGGTTTTTAAATTCCTGGAAATTCAAAACTCGCGTGAAAATCATGAAACTTGGCATGGTGTCATTTCATGGCACCAACATGCTGTGGTAAAAAAATTGGGCACATTTGGACAAGTTTTTGGTATAAGCTTCTTGCGAACCGGAGCTTCTCTTGAGAAAACTCATGGTTCCCGAGGGGGAAGTGTCACCTTTGTGTGCGAAACGATATACGCTGCCTCCCCCCCTTGAATTTTTACAAAGGCAACATAGAACTACATGAGTGCCGTGTCAAAATTTGGAATTATTCTGGGTTCGTTTGGACTTTCTTGTATGTTAATTGAATTTCTAGTCATTTAATGTGCATAATTCAAATCTAAACTACAAGCACATGCTCCAGTGCACCAAAGTTGGTTGAAAAATCACATGTGTGTCCTTGTGCGAATTTCTAGGTCCCATGCAAGAAATGGGAATGAAATTCAAACATCTGGGCATCGTGGCTCAGCGGAAAAGATTGAGAAACTTGGTTTTTTAATTCATGTAAATCTAAAATACGCCTGAAATCATGAAACTTGGCATGGTGTCATGACATGGCACCAACATGTCGTGGTAAAGTTTTTGGCCGAATTGGGACAAGCTTTGGTACAAGCTTCTTGCGAACCGGAGCTCGTGGTTCCGAGACGGAACGGGACCTCCGGGTGCGAAACGACATACGTACACTGCCTTCTCCCGCCTTATTTTTTTACACATGCAGATTAGACCAAATAGAAGTATCGTGCTAAATTTTGGAATTATTCTGGGTTCGTTTGGCCTTTTTTGTACATTAATTGAATTTCTGGGCATTTAATGTGCATAATTCAAATTTGAACTACAAGCAAATGCTCCAGTGCACCAAAGTTGGTTGAAAATTGAATGTGTCATTTGGTGAATTTCTAGGTCCCATGCAAGAAATGGGAATGGAATTCAAACATTTGGGCGTCGTGGCTCGGCCGGAAAGATTGAGAAACTTGGTTTTTTTAATTCCTATAAATCCAAAACACGCCTGAAAATCATGAAACTTGGCATGGTGTCATGACATGGCACCAACATGCCGTGGTACATTTTTTGCCGAATTGGGACAAGCTTTGGTATAAGCTTCTTGCAAACCGGAGCTTCTCTCAAGAAGGCTCGTGGTTTCGAGAGGGAACGTGTCACCTCCGTGTGCGAAACGACATACACTGCCTTACACAGGTAGATTAGACCAAATAGAAGTATCGTGCTAAATTTTGGAATTATTCCGGGTTCGTTTGGCCTTTTTTATACATTAATAGAATTTATGGGCATTTAATGTGCATAATTCAAAGCTGAACTACAAGCACATGCTCCAGTGCACCAAAGTTGGTTGAAAAATCACATGTGTGTCCTTGGGTGAATTTGTAGGTCCCATGCAAGAAATGGGAATGGAATTCAAACATTTGGGCGTCGTGCCTCGACTAGAAATATTGTGAAACTTGGTTTTTTAATTCCTGTAAATCCAAAACACGCCTGAAAATCATGAAATTTGGCACGGTGTCATGACATGGCACCAACATGCTGTGGTAAATTTTTTGGCCAAATTGGGACAAGCTTTGATATAAGCTTCTTGCAAACCAGAGCTTCTCTCAAGAAGGCTCATGGTTCTGATAGGGAACGTGTCACCTCTGTGTGCCAAATGACATACACTGCCTTCTCCCGCCTTGATTTTTTTACACAGTTAACTTAAACCAAATAGGAGTTTCGTGCTAAATTTTGGAATTATTCCGGGTTCGTTTGGCATTTTTATACATTAATTCATTTTCCAGGCATTTAATGCACATAATTCAAATTTGAAGTACAAGGGCATGCTCCAGTGCACAAAAGTTAGTTGGAAAATCATTTATGTGTACTTGGGCGAATTTCTAGGTCCCATGGAAGAAGTGGAATGGAATTCAAACATATGGGCGTCTTGGCTCGGCCGAAAACATCGAGAAACTTGGTTTTTTTAATTCCTATAAATCCAAAACACGCCTGAAAATCATGAAACTTGGCATGGTGTCATGACATGGCACCAACATGCCGTGGTACATTTTTTGCCGAATTGGGACAAGCTTTGATATACGCTTCTTACAAACCAGAGCTTCTCTCAAGAAGCCTCATGGTTCTGCTAGGGAACGTGTCACCTCTGTGTGCCAAATGACATACACTGCCTTCTCCCGCCTTGATTTTTTTACACAGTTAACTTAAACCAAATAGGAGTTTCGTGCTAAATTTTGGAATTATTCCGGGTTCGTTTGGCATTTTTATACATTAATTCATTTTCCAGGCATTTAATGCACATAATTCAAATTTGAAGTACAAGGGCATGCTCCAGTGCACAAAAGTTAGTTGGAAAATCATTTATGTGTACTTGGGCGAATTTCTAGGTCCCATGGAAGAAGTGGAATGGAATTCAAACATATGGGCGTCTTGGCTCGGCCGAAAACATCGAGAAACTTGGTTTTCAAATTCCCGTAAATCCAAAAGTCGCCTGAAAATCATGAAACTTGGCATGGTGTCATTACATGGCACCAACATGCAATGGTAATTTTTTGTCCGATTTGCGAAGGCGCACACATTAACAATCAACAAAGTCATTTTGGAACTAGTGATGCCACGTTACAAATCGGAAACACAAGTATTATTGAAACCGTGGGCGTTCTACTTACCAAATACGTGCCGCCATGCGTCCCCTTTTCTTATTGGCTAGGAGGTGTCGTGCGGGGTAGCTATTTGAGTACGGGAGGCATGCGATCAAACCCATGTGCGTGCTCATCAGGAGGAGAGCCCTTTAACCTCTATCCGCCTCACACCTCCCTCCCAACGTCTCCATTAATGGCTCCCGAGCCCCCGTTTCACGGTGTGGCTATGTCTCACTGGACTGAGATTTAAGAGAGAAAAAAGAAAATCTGAAAAGAAAGTTTTGCATGGATCTTGATGTAAGATCCGATGGACCTATATAGCATCGACTGCAACTTATAGCAAGAACTGATGAATATAAGGACGATGACAGTGGATAGTAATTGTCTGACATATTTAGGAACATAATTAAAAAAGCCACATACATCAACGCCCGAAATACACAAGGGCAAAAGAAGAAGGAAGACAACGATCTGGCTCACTAATCTCTACTTTCTTGATGCGTTACTGCAGGCCGCGGGAACTAGTCTCCGCGGTGAGCAGCGATGAGCTCTTTCGTGTCCTCAAGCCGCTGCTTGAGAGCATCCACTGATTCCTCCACCAGCCTTTGGCGCTCGATGCGAAGCATGACATTCTCGTCCATAAGTTTCTTGACAATGACGCCGGTCCTCTTCAACAAGGTACTGGTCTCCTCCTGCTGCTCCACACTTCCGACGATCTTTGCCCTCAGCAGGTCGCTCTTGGCCCGAAGCTTCTCATTGCCCTTCCTTAGTTGCCGGATGACGCCGGTAGCCTGTTCAAACGTGGCTTTCATGTCATCCTGCAACCTCGTCCAGCCGGAGATCTGATCCATCTGGCTATGAAGGATCACATGCATGCGCCTGTAAGAGTCCTCGCCTGCCCGCGAGACATTTTCATAGGCCGCCGCGGCACCGGAGGACATTTCTGCTGCATTCACGACGCGGCGGGACATCTCTGTTGCTTCCGTGGCGCGGGCGGACTAGTCTGCTACATCGACAGTTGGGCGGGACCTCCGTGCTGCTTCGGCGGCGCGGCGGGACCTCTGTGCTGCTACAGCCGTGCGGCGGGACATGTCGGCTGCTTTTGAGGCGAGGCAGGACATCTCTCGTGCTTCCGCTTCCATGCTCGCCTCTCCCTGGTGGCAATCTCTCGACCCAGAACTCACGCTGGCCATGGCAGACGCAAGGGAACGATGATGAATGACTTTTTTATTTTTGTGGATGAGGAGTTGAGGAGGAATGTGCAGTCATCTTGGAGTAGTAGTATTTATAACTGAGTACTAAGACGCTCCTAAGTGGGAAACCGTTTAGGTTTTGATCGGTGTGAACAAGTTTGCAATTAAATATAGCGTGGTAGTAATTTGTAATGTGACGGGACGCATGCTTAAAATTTATTGAAGGTTCTATAATTTCTAAGTGCGGCACTATTCCCAGATCACATAACGTGGGCATGCTTTCTCGGCCACGTACATGGCGTTTGCACCATAGGGTGCACCGCAATAGGCAATGTTAGCACACGTCTTGTTCCAATAATCGTGCACGCTCGTTATTACCATCGCGCATGCTTCTTTTAATTAGAACGTGTGCCCGTCTAGCGCACACACGTTGATCTGTCTAACTGTTTCTATTTGTTGTGGCTAATCGCAAACAGTTCATCCGTGTGAAGTGTATGCCATCAATCGCAGACACTTTGATCTGGCAGACCGTTTCTGTTTTGTTGCCTAATCGCAAACAATTAATCCTTCTAAAGCATATGCCCTCAATCGCACACACCTTTATCTAGCTGCTCGTTTCTATTGTTCCTCCTCATCACAAATACTTAATCCGAGTGAACTGTATGCCGTATATCACACACGCCTTCATCTGGCTGCCCATTTCTATTCTTCTTCCTCATCGCAAACAGTTCATTGAACTGAACCATATGCCCTGCATCGCACACGCAACTAAACTCGGAACCGTATTTGATGCATCCGTCACCGCAAACGTTTTTCACCTTTTTTGACGGTTTTTTACATCACCGTTTGTGATTAATGCATCACACACAATTTCGTCAAAGGGTCTCTATCGTAGTGTCGCGTTAGCAGCATCCTCCAGTGGCGGATCGTCTTCTCCATGGAGGGAACAGGCCGGAAATGACCCTGTTATTCTTGCCCTGATTTGAAAGATGACGTGCTGGAGGAACTCATTGATTGGTGCGACATCATCACCTCGACTAGCATGGCAGGTTCTTTCAAGACCATTCTCGACTCAACTAATAACATCATTACAAAGAACCCAAGGGTCTAGGAGTTGATTGATCTCACCTATGTTCTTCGCCATGACTCTGCTCGCTGGCGCGCAGACGACGGAAGCCTCGGCTTGTGCAGGTTGATGCCGCTTGATAATGATACGTGTGATGTTAAGATGCCATCGCTTAAGGGTACACTACAAAAAAGAGAGACATCCATGACATTTTGGGCCGAATGAATTTTTTCTGTCATGCTTATGACACTTCTATGATGATAATTGTGAAAAAACCCGGTATCATCATAGATGTGGCGGATTCCCACTTCTATGACGAAAGATCATGACAGAAAATGGGTTTTTTGTCCTGGTCGGGCCGGAGACGCAGCTGCATGACATTCTTTGGGCCATCCATGACGGAAAAAACCGTGGTAGAAGCGAGGGCGAGGAAAATATCAGGGAGTTCCCGCTTACGTTGGGTGGTCGGGGCCGAGAGATGCATGGAGGGATTGCGTGTTTCTCCCATACATGTACACGCGTGGGTGCGAGGCGTTGGGCTCTAACTGAACCCAAGCGAGGCATTCGCCTACTGAACCCGAGCGATTGCACTGCAGGGTACACGTTACTGAAGCCGAGCGATCGATCGATTTGGCTGTTAATTGAACCCGATCGAGCGATTCCTTCACTACTGCTGCTAACTGAAGCCAATCGAACCTGCTGCCTCTTGATGAACAGTGAGTGTTGTTGGGTGTTGGATGAACAGTTCCCGGTGGGGGTTGGATGAACAGGACCCCGTGGTAGTAGCCAGAGGCCGTCGCTGCTGGATGAACAGGACCCCGATCGAGCCGGTTGGGTGTGGATGAACAGGACCCCGCGGAGGGCTGGTTGAACAGTAGCCGGTGGAGGGCTGGATGAACAGTATCCCGTGGAGGGGTGGTTGAACAGTAGTCGATGGAGGAGCGATGGAGGCTATATGAACAGGAGCCCGTGGATGAACAGTAGCTGGTGGAGGCAGGAGGGAGACGCCATGGATAAGCAGTCACAGGTGGAGGCTGGAGGAGATCGACGGTGGATGAACAGTAGCCCGTGGAGGCTGGAGCGAGGCAGTAGACGGTGGATGAATAGTAGCCCGTGGAGTCCCAATTTGTGGTACGCCACACCCCTCCCGATGAACAGGACCCCCGTTTCGGCCGTAGGAGGTCGAAGAGAAGTCTGTTTCCTCATTTTTGCGGTACGCCACACCCCTCCCGATCAATAGGACCCTGTTTCGACCATAGGAGGTCAAAGAGAAGTTCATTTCCTCCACTTTGCGGTACGCCAGATCCCTCCCAGTGAACAGGATCCCGTTTCGACCGTAGGCGTTCAAACGGAAGGCCGTTTCCTCCGTTCTGCGGTACGCCAGGCCTTGTTTCGGCTGTTCTGTCCAAGCCGGTTGGCTACCGATGAACAAGATGCATTCCGTTGCCTCCCGATGAACACGACGACGCAGTTTCTCCATTCTGACCCAGCCGGTTGGCTGCCGATAAACAGGACGCCGTCGCTGCTCTCCGCTGCCTCTCCATGTACACGAGCCCTGGCCGTACGTATGTGCGAGTAGGCGTTCGAGACCCCGCCCGTATGTATGTACGTGGCCGTATTTACTTTCTTGCACCCTGGCTGCATGTACATGTACATGATATTGACGGCACTGCGTGACGTGCTACATCACGCCTCTACTACGACACGTGCCCTTGCTTACTCGGCCACGGTTCATCGCTACAGCCTGGAGACAGACCGATCGACTAGTATGTACATACACGTTCGTGACCAGAATGACAACGCTACATACGCTTCGACCGGGTGGGTCCCAGCTGTCAGGGAGGTATGGAGGCACTTCCTTGCGTGCGAACATATAGCTGGTGGGTCCCAGCTGTCAGGGGGAGAATCATATTTTTTGCCCATAATATGGACACACTTCCTTGCATGCGAAGATGTAGCTGGTGGGTCCCAACAGTCAGGGGGAATCTTTTTTTTGCAAAATACGGTCGCCTGTCTGGTGGGTCCCTGCTGTCAGGTGGAGGAATCATTATTTTGCGTGTACTAAGGAGGCACTTCCTTCTGCGGCCGTGGACCCAGCTGTCAGCCTCTCCACGTATAGTACTCTTTCGACGGAAGTCGTTCTTGACCACATTGACCACGCTGCGCCGAGAGCACCAAGGCATTGGACGACGGCAAGGCCTGGAAGGGGACGACACGGAGCCAGGGAAGACACGACAGTGGATGCCCATGTGGAGAGGAGTATGATGGTTGACTGGTTCGGCTGCGGTGTGAGGCTACCGTCGCGGCAGAATAACACGGGTTGTGGGTGAGTAGACAGTGGAGGGATGGCCTGGCCAGCTGTGGGAGTAGGGTGGGGCGGTGAGGCCTGCGCGGCAGCACAGCCGACCATTGGAGGCAGGAGCAGGCGGTCTCGCCGGTGCTGGTTTGGGCGGCTGGTGCAAGAAGAGCAGCGATTGAAGAAGCAGCGGGACCGTCTGATTAAAATCCAATGGTCACAGCTGCGATAATCGTTTGTTGGTTAAGTTGGCAAAGCCCTGTGTGTCCAATTTCTGGTTCTGGCAGACCCTCTAGGTTCGAACACTGGGGTGCGCGGAGATCTCACCCTCTACCTACCTGCACCTCGCCGCCTCGCTAAGATCTAAGCTATGAAAGGAACAACACAAGAGACACATGGTTTATACTAGTTCGGGCCACCATTGTGGTGTAATACCCTACTCTAGTTTGTGGTGTGGTGGATTGCCTCTTGGGCTAATGATGATGAACAATACAAGGAAGAACAGCCTCGCGAGGGTCTGTTCTTGGCTGGTGCGATGAACTGCTAGGGGGAGTTCAGTCGCTCTCTCTCTCTGCTGATTGATTTCTTGACGCTGGATCCAGCTCTCTCAGATTTCTAGATCCGATCTCTAGATGCGATTTCTAGATGCCTCTACCTTGTGGGCGGCTAGTCCTATTTGTAGGCAAAGGCCCTGGGCCTCTTCCCAAATATTGAGCGGGAAGGGCGCCAACAATTGGCCATTTTGAAGGGGAACATCTAGTACACTTATCCTGACTAAAGTTGGTCCTCGCCTGTCAAAGGCTCTGGTGGTGACGCCGGCTTGGGCTCCACAATGACTTCCTTCCCGCCGTTGCGATGGTCTTGGTCTTGTTGCACCAAAACGGATGCCTTTGCTTGATACTCTTGCCTGCGCTTGCTCCCTTTGCACCAAAGAGGAAAGGAGGACACTGCGCGGGCTGGCGCCCGCCTGGCGCCCTTGGTCGTCATGGCTTGCGTCATGGGCATCTCGTGAGGTACCCCGCCTTGATTTCTCCGCCTCCTCGCGAGCCAGCCTGATGAGGCCGTGCCTGAGGAAGCTCCCTGTCGTCCGCCCCGCGAGGGTCTTGAGCTTGTGTTGGTGAATATGGGCCGTGCTGGGCCACCCCTTGAGCCACGCCGCAGGCCGCAGGCAGGCAAGTCTGGGTACCCCCGTTCCCAGAACGCTGACAGTAGCCCCCGGGCCCAAGGCGCGCCTGGACTTGGCTGAGCAGAGAAGCGAAGGGGCAAGTGCGAAGCGCCGTCGGCCCTAATAGCCTGCGGCCTCGGGCGCCGCGTGGCAGTTGATTGGACATGGGCGGCCCTGCTTCCCCACGACACCTCGGCAACTGCACGAATTGACAAGTCCCTGCATGCAAAGCGGGTCATGATTACCTGTGATCATGGAAGTCGGCGGTTGGCCTTCCCCGGCTATAAGTACGGAACGGCGCGTGCCCTTCCAGTCCATCTCTTCTTGCTTCCCCTTCTTCTTCGTCCTGGCTCCACCTTGCCTCAATGGCTCCAATCCGCCGGTTCTCCGCGGAAGAGAAGGGAAAGGCTCCCCGAGAGGGTCCCGACCCACTTCCGCCGAAGAAACGGTTTGCCCTATGCTGTCGAGATGAGGGCACCCGGCAGGAGGTGTCGAGGCCTTGGTGCGAGCGGCCGCCGCCAGAGTTCCCGTTGCCCTTGTACACCCACCTTGAGGGCCCTGCGGGAGTGGATGCCGAGCGCCATGGACGACGCCGCCGCCGGTGCCGGCGGGTCACGGCGGTGCGCGTCGTCCCTCCTGGAGTTCATGCCAAGGGCTCCTCCCGAGAGTTTGTGCTCCACGCCGCCATGCCTCCTCAGTCTTGGATTCTTCTTCCTCCCTCCTTCGCCTTCGTGATGCCGCAGGGGGGATACTTGGAGCTCTGGTTGCAGCACGCCGGCTGCAACATCCTCGTGACCGAAGCGGAGGTCGCGGTCGTCGCCCCGGGCAAGGTCTTCATGACTCGAGGCTGGGGCGAGATCGCCCGGGTCTGCAGGACGAGGGGCGCCCTCGCGATCCACCTGGAGTATGACGGCGCTTCCATGATGCTCTTCAAGGTCTTCGACGCGGACGGACGCCGGCTGGAGTGCTACCCTGAGAGAGGCGGTCGAGGCCCTGCCGCGGCGAGGACCAGGCTCGCCGATCGCTCCCTCAGCGGCTCCTCAGGCGGCGGAGGCGTCGGAGGGTCCAGCGACTCCGCCGAGCTCTTCGCGACTCTGGAGACGAGCGACGACAGCTACGAGCCCCCGAGCCTGCGCCGCTCTTGGAGCAGGACGGGCTCATCAGGCCGCCGCCGCCTCTGATCTGGATGAGGTTGGCGCCGGTGCCAGGCGGCCCACTGTTGATGATGGCGTCTCTTGCGGGGGCACGTGTTGTTAGCGTCCTTTAGGATCTGTTCCCTACGAGGAATCGAAAAAGCGTGCCCCGTGGGGGCTTGTAAGGTGCCTGTGGTTCTGTTTGTTAATATAGTCCTTGCCATGAAGTAGTGCGAGATGCTCATTCCGTCTTAGCTTAGTTCTTCCTTTCGAACCTCATGAGGGTTTGGTGCTCTGCGCCGACAGGTCCCGGTCCCAAGGCAGGCTTCAGCCGTCGCTGGAATGCCAGGTCACGATGCCATGGTCAAGGCCAGGAGGTGAGCGGCCCGGGGTCCAGTAAGAGCCCCTGAGTCGCGATGCTCAGGAGGTCCCCTTTAGCGCTCAAGCAGCCATCGTTCGGTGAGAAAGGAGCGCGACGTTGCTAACACGGGATTGCATTGGGTGCGGGGACGGTGCTGCGATAGCTAGTGTTTTCGGAGGGTGACTTATCTCGAGAGTCAGGAACCGCTTCCTGGTGTGGCACTGGGTCCGCGCATCGGCTGGCGAGGGGTTGCCTGGCGAGGTCCCCGCGTGCCTCTTCCCTCTCGCCTTTGCTCCCCTTTCTGCTCTACGTCCTCGGGTCCCGGCCCTCGAGCGGATCTCAGCTGTCGCTGGTATGCCAGGTCGCGATGCCATGGACAAGTCCAGAGGGTGAGGGCTGGAGAGCCAGTAGGAGCCCATGAGTCGCGATGCTCATGTACCCCCCCCTTTAACGTGCAAGCGGTTCGCGAGGGCGAGAGTGAAGAAGACGCCGCGAGGGCCTCGCCTGGCGCTGCGCCTTGAAGGGATCCTGCAGGCTCACCATAAAAAGAACAAGAGTCCGCTATGACAAGCGATGGTCAGCCGTTGGTTGCTTTGGAGAGGTGACGAGGCACTGAAGGCCTGACGAGGTGGCGCTGTGCGGGGCTGCCGCGGCCAGAGCTCAGCAATTCAGGTTTGTCGGTGTTGCAGGGACGAACCCATGCGCAAGCGCCGTGCCGTTGGGGAGCAGATCCATCAGTTGGTGTCAGTTGAGTAGGCAACTAGGTCAAGCACGTTAATCACGAAGAAGCAAGTTCATTTAGATAGATGCAGGGAAGGCAGGCGTCGCTGGGTCTGGCCCGAGCGACCTGGGGATGATGCAGCCCGAGGGGCTCCCCCAATAGAGTAAGCTAAGAACATGAAGTAAAAGGGATACACGCCGCAGGGACGGACCCACGCGGCCTGGGAATGATGCAGCCCTGGGGGGTGCTCCCAGCTGGAAATGTAACTTGAAGGATGTCACCTGATAACGTTGAGGACGAAGGGATGTTGAAGTAGCGGACGTCGTGGGCTGCGGAAGCCGATCTTCACGAGCCCCCAGGCCCAGGAGCCTCGGGAGGCTCCGGGGGCGCTGGTGGCTCCTCACGGACCATCTCCATCTCCGCCAGGACTGCGGAACGCCTGGCCTCTTGAGCCTCCAGGATGCTCCTCATGAGGCACTGGTACGTGGCGGCCGCGTTCGGCATGCCGTAGGGCATGCGAACGTAGCTATGGGGTGGGCCTTCGCAGCGCCCCGCGCGTGAGGGCCAGAAGCGCTCCTGAGAGGCGGCTCGGTTGAGCCCTGGTATGTTGATGCAGACGCGCAGCCCATCATCCTCGCCTGGATGGGGAGCTACGGCGGGTAAGCGGCGGCTGCCACTCATGACTCTTGACTCCTGCAACTCCTGCGTGATCTGACTGACGAACTCCTGAGGGTTTGGCCCTCCTTGCCTTGATCCTTCCTGAGAGAAACGTGCTTTGAAACACGCCTTCAAGTGGTGCCCAAGCGCCTCCCTCGTGACCTTAGCAAGGTCGGTGGCCCTCCAGGAGAGAGCCCCCAAGCCTTGCTTGAGGAGGGCGCCGGGCGCGCCTTCCTATGCGACAGAAGGCGGTGCCCCCTGAGCAGGCGCGGACCCTGAGGGGCCTGGCTCCTGAGGGGTCGGGCCTGGTGATGTATTCTTCTTCTTGGGAGCGGTCTCAGGGAGCCTCACGCTCCTGCGATCCGGGTCTTCAAGTGATGCGGCTTGAAAGGCTCGCTCCAGGGAGCACACTGCATCTCTCTCTTCACAAGGCACTGTGATGACTCCCGCTTCCTGGCATCTTGAGGACGTTGTAGCCGTGGTGAGTCACGGCCATGAACTTGGCCAGAGCTGGGTACCCGAGGATGGCATTGTACGGTAGGCGAATGTGGGCGACATCGAAGTCGATGAGCTCGGTGCGGTAGTTGTCGCGCGCCCCGAAGGTGACGGGGAGGCGGACCTGCCCAATCGGAACCGTGGAGCCATCGGTGACTCCGGAGATCGGCTTGGTTGGCTGAAGCTGATTGTAAGGCACTTGGAGATTGTTGAATGTCTCTACGGACAGGACATTGAGCCCTGCTCCGCCGTCGATGAGGGTCCTGGTGACTTGCACGTTGCTGATGATTGGGGAACAAAGCATCGGGAGGACTCCGGCTGTGGCCGCGCACTTGAGCTGATCCGCTGAGCTGAACGTGATGGCGCACGCTGACCACCTGAGAGGGCGCGTGGCTTCGAGCTTGGGGAGGACTGCATTCACTTCGCGGGCGAACTGCTTGAAGATGCGCTGAGAGGCTGGGGCTTGAGCTCCGCCCAGGATGCAAGCGATCGCGCGCGGCTCCTTGAAGCCCCCAACCCCATCGTCCTGATGATGGTCCCCGTTTCTCCTTGGCTGCAGCGGCAGAGGAGGGAGGCCTTCTTTTCCTTGCGGGCGATCCTCGCGAGGCTAATCCCTCCAGTCTCCCTCGTGAGGCCGATGCTGCCAGTGATCCTCGCGAGGTCGGTCGCGCCACCCTTGGCGTGGGCCTCGGTCTTCCCAGCGTCCTGTGTTTCTTCCTCCTCGGCCGTAGCCTCGATCGTTGCGGTCGGGCATCGGCCGATCCTCCCTTCTCGCACGGCTCGGAGCTCTTGACATTCGTTGGTGTTGTGGGTGTGGAGGTCGTGGTACAAACAGTACCGGCTTCCCTTGGACGACTCGGGCTGATCTCTGCCCCGCTTGGTGTCTGGTTCTACCGCGAGCATGGCAGCCCCCTTGCGCTTCACGTCCTTGGCCTTGGATTTCTTCTCTTCTAGGTCTGCGGCTGGCAGCTCGAGGAGGGAAAGGCGCCCTTTCTCAGCCCTGGCACACTTGGTCGCCAAGTTGAACAGCTCCAAGGAAGTGCACAGATCTTCATGCATCGCCAGCTCCTCCTTCATCTTGACGTCACGCACACCGTCGGAGAAGGCAGAGATGATGGCCTCCTCGGTCACCTTGGGAATCTTGAGGCGTGCGTTGTTGAAGCGCTGGATGTACTTCTGCAGGGTCTCCCTTGGTTGCTGCTTGATGCGGCGCATGTCGCTCATGACAGGAGGCCGGTCGCGAGTACCTTGGAAGTTGGCAATGAAGCGGGTGAGCATCTCTTCCTAGGAGGAGATCGTGCCAGGAGCCAGGTTCAGGAGCCAGGTGCGGGCTCCGTCCTTGAGTGCCATGGGATCCAGTTCGCCATGACCTTCTCGTCCCCGTTGGCGGCTTCGATGCCCAGCTCGTAGAGCTGGAGGAACTCCACAGGGTCGGCCGTGCCGTCGTAGCGAGGAGGCAGGTCTGGCTTGAACGTGTCGGGCCACGCGACGCTGCGCAGCTCGGCGGTGAAGGCGCAGCAGCCTGCTGTGGCCACGGGAGGCCTTTGGTGACGAAGAGCCTGGTCTTGCGGGTCCCCATGCGCTGCAGCTAGGAGCAGCGCGGGGTCTTGGCGAGCTGGAGCAGGAGCGTGGTCGTGACGCGCCGGTGCAGGGAGCACTCGGGCAGCTTCTTGGGGGCGAGGGACCTCTTGGCAGCTCTGCTCTTGCTGCGCTGGCGCTGGACGGAGCGGGTTCGGCCCAGGGGCCACGCGCCTTGGGGCCAGGGCGCCTTCTTGAGGGCGAGGTGGCTAAGGTGCCCCCGGAGCTTCATTGCCCGCGCAGGGCGAGGCGCGATGCAGCGAGAAGGATGGCGCGGGGGAGCCCCCGGCGGCGCGGACGAGCTCGGCGACGCGGTCGAACCACTCTTCGTAGACGTCGTCGACAGGGCGGTAGCGCAAGAGCCTCCATGGGCGCGTGGAGTGCGCGAGACAAAGAACCAGCTGGGGCGAGTGAAGGAGTGGCGGTGCGGCCGTCTCGCCTCACGGACGGATGGTAGGACGATGCTTGCTGCTCGTTCCCCGCCGGGCCGGTGGCGGCGTTGACAGCAGGCGACGAGGAACGGCGGGGGCGGCTACCGACGGTGGCCGTCTGGGCGACGCGGGAAGCGAGGGCGGCTCGGCGCTCGGCGCGGGCCCGACGAGCGTCTGACATGGGTGCGATGGTCAGCGAAGAACAGGGCGGCGGAAGACGAATTCCGGCGCACCCCTACCTGGCGCGCCAAATGTCGGATTTCGGGTTCCGGCAGACCCTCTAGGTTCGAACACTGGGGTGCGCGCGGAGATCTCACCCTCTACCTACCTGCACCCCGCCGCCTCGCTAAGCTCTAAGCTATGAAAGGAACTACACAAGAGACACAAGGTTTATACTAGTTCGGGCCACCATTATGGTGTAATACCGTACTCTAGTTTGTGGTGTGGTGGATTGCCTCTTGGGCTGATGATGATGAACAATACAAGGAAGAACAACCTCTCGAGGGTCTATTCTTGGCTGGTGCGATGAACTGCTAGGGGGAGTTCAGTCCCTCTCTCTCTCTGCTAATTGATTTCTTGACGCTGGATCCAGCTCTCTCAGATTTCTAGATCCGATCTCTAGATGCGATTTCTAGATGCCTCTACCTTGTTGGTAGCTAGTCCTATTTATAGGCAAAGGCCCTGGGCCTCTTCCCACATATTGAGCGGGAAGGGCGCCAACAATTGGCCATTTTGAAGGGGAACATCTAGTACACTTATCCTGACTAAAGTTGGTCCTCGCCTGTCAAAGGCTCTGGTGGTGACGCCGACTTGGGCTCCACAATGACTTCCTTCCTGCCGTTGCGACGGTCTTGTTCTTGTTGCACCGAAACGGATGCCTTTGCTTGATACTCTTGCCTGCGCTTGCTCCCTTTGCACCAAAGAGGAAAGGAGGACACTGCGCGGGCTGGCGCCCACCTGGCGCCCTTGGTCGTCATGGCTTGCGTCATGGGCACCTCGTGAGGTACCCCGTCTTGATTTCTCCGCCTCCTCGCGAGCCAGCCTGACGAGGCCGTGCCTGAGGAAGCTCCCTGTCGTCCGCCCCACGAGGCTTGGCCCCTCGCGAGGGTCTTGAGCTTGTGTTGGTGAAGATGGGCTTTGCTGGGCCACCCCTTGAGCCACGCCGCAGGTCGCAGGCAGGCAAGTCTGGGTACCCCCGTTCCCAGAATGCCGACACTGTGTACGCGTCAACTTAGTAGGCCCACAGGTCAGCCTCCGAACCGGTGCACCCCAGATGTCAGTGGGAGGAATCATTTTTTTGCGTAATAAGGAGGCAGTTGCTTGCGTGCGTCCATGGACCATGGGGGTCCCTACTGTCAGCCTCTCCACATACATCCCTATTCCGATGGTTGTCGTTTGTTGAATGTTGAGTACGCCGCGCCTAGAGCACCAACGCGGTGGACGACAGTGAGGTCTAGGAATGGAACAACCTCGAGCCGGTGAAGACACAACAGTGGATGCCCACGCTGAGGAGAGTATGACGGTTGACTGGTTCGGCTGCGGCATGAGGTTGCCGTCATCGGAGAATAAAAGAAGGTGCGGGTGGGTAGAGGAATGGCCAGGCCAGCGGAGGCAGTAGGGTGGGCTGGTGAAGCTTGCACGGCATCACAGCCGGCCACAAGAGGAGGGAGCAGGCAGTCCCGCCGGCGCTGGTTAAGGCGGCTAGAGTAGGAAGATCAAAGATTGAAGAAGCACATCGGTCATTGGATGGACATCCAACAGTCACTGCTGCTAGAATCGTGTGTTGACTGACAAAGCCTTGCGTAAACAAGTCAACCTCGAAATCTGTGGTGTGTACTTCCCACTTGCTATTATTTTTATAATTCACTGCCCATTTGCTAATTCATATGGAATTTATTGCAGCTCATTTTCCATTTTTAGAATTGCCGCCCATTTTGTGGTCAGCGCGAGGGTTAAAAAATTGAACTAAAAAATGTGCGAAATTTTAAAAATTCGCATATTCTTGGTGGGGAACAAAATATTCTTAATCCAAAAATTAGTAGCCATACTAAAACAAATTTAAAAATAAATTAGTACTATGTCATGTTAAAATCATATGAAATATAAAATATCAGTGAAGAACAAAAACAAAAAAGAAACTATTTGCCCATTTGCTATAATTTTTTTGGAATTTGCAACCCCTTTCATATTACTTTTAAGATATACTACCCATACACTTTGGCCAGGCCGGAATGCATCCCTCCTCGTCTTGAAAAACTTGCAGCCCAATAAGTCAGAGAAAACAAATAGGCCTATCTTGGGTATTCTTCAAAAAGAAATAGTGGGCTACCTATTTTCCCAAAGAAAAAACTGATGGGCTGGTCATGTTGGTAGACGGGCCACAAAGACCGCACAACCCAGTTTATAGCCTGCTCCTCCGAACAAATCCTCAAAAAAATAGTGAAATTATGTCGTTAATTGACTATACGTTGAAAATGATGTGGGTCCCAGATATAAGCAGGGTGGATTAGAGTAAATAATGAGGGGTGCATCTGAGTAGTAAAAGAGGCGCTTGCTTGTGTTCGGGAGTGGACCTGGTGGGTCCGTACTGTCATACTCATAACTACAGTCCTATCCCGATTTACTATGTTGACAGGACTGGACGGCGGCACCACAGTGAGCGCACCAAGGCATGATAAAAGTGGTGTCGCCAATGTGTTGGGCTGGGTTGGGCATTCTTAGCGGAAAATAATAATGGACCAGAACTATTTACGACGTTGATTACAATTTGCATGGGTGCGCTGGTTGCAGGAAGAAAATGGTGGGAGAAAAAAGACTGGTCGCTATCTTTGCCTAACAATAATATCGACTGAATGTAACGACACTCTCATAGGAAATAATATCCACCTGTTAAAATTTGAATTTTCAAATCGTGAATTTAAAGAACTGGTGCATGGGCATTTAGCTTGATTTATTTATTTACACTACAAAAAAGATACACTTCAATGATGATATGTGTTTGTCACAGTAGGTCACGTTTTCTGCCATGCATGTACGTCCATGATGATTTTATGACAGAATCAAGATAGTCATACCTGTGCTGTCGTAGAAGTGCTCCATGACATTAACAAAATTATCATCACGGAAGTTTCCATTTCCATGACGATAAATTGCGCGTCACAGAAGTGCTTTCGTCAATGGTGACCGACATGTGGCATCCACCATAACGGATCGCCGTTAAACTATCGGGTTTCGATTTGGATCCGATAACCCGTTAACAGCCCGGACCAATGGGGATTTTCCACGTGTAAAATTCTCAATGGCCAGAGTAACGATGTGTCAGCTCACCGTTGGGACTGATGCCATCCACTCATTGGACCGAAGGCGCCTATGATTCATCGACACATGGCATGGCCCAACAGAGGCCCATTCCAGTAAAAGGCCGGCCCATTTGACTTGGTCAAAAGGTAGCGGGCCGGCCCATGGAAAGCCTGTTAACGGCCTGTTTGCATATAGCTCATTTACATCCCGCTAACTCCCGGCCTACCGGAATTTGGCCCAGTAGCGTCATCTGGGCCGTCCAATATGATACCAGCCCGTTGTAACTTCTGGCCCATGTAAGGCCCATGACGTCTTTCGGCCCATAGGAGGCCCTTTGTAACTCTGGGCCCATTAAGGCCCGAGATGAAACTAGCCCATAATGAACAGTGTATCACTTTGTACCCATTAACGGTCCATTATTCCGTTGGCCATTTCCAGCCCGTATTAACTTTTGGCCTTCTAAGGGCCCATTTATTCTTGCACCACAGGAATCAGGCACTTTGCCGTCCGCCATGGCGGACGGCAAAGGCATGCCTGGCGGACGGCAAAGGCCTTTGCCGTCAGCCAGCTAACGACAACAGGTCCGGCTGAATAAGCTACAGCAAAGGCCTCTTTGCCATCCGCTGGCTGATGGCAAAGATGCAAAGGCCTTTGTCGTTTGCTGGCACACGGTAAAGAGCCTGGACGACACACGTAGCACCTTAGCTCTGTTTAGGGGTTAAGGGCGTGCTTTGCCGTCTGTTGGCAGACGACAAAAATCTTAACATCTTTGCCGTCTGCCAGCGGACGGCAAAGCTGCCAAACAGGCCAGCCTAGTGCACCCCAGGTTGCACAGGCGGCTATCACGTGGCAGCTTTGCCGTCTGCTGGCAGATGGCAAAGCTCTTTGCTATCTGCCAGCGGATGGCAATGATCCAGTATAGCCCCTGTTTTTTCTTAAATTCATTCAATTTCACAGATATATAATTTTATCAGAAACTATTCAATGAATGAGCATACATGAGCAAGCACAAAAACACATAATTTCAATTCATGAGCATCCATGAGCATGCACATAATTTCAATTCATGAACATCCATGAGAACACATAATTAAGGAAGTTCAACACTATAATACTTAAAAGGTTTACACTAAAAAGATTAAACTAAAGATCTTCACTCCTCCTCCTTCTTCTTCTTCTTCTTCTTCTTCTCCTTCATCATCTTGATGCGCTTAGAGCAGCGAGGCAGTGGGATGTATTCCTCTACCACAATTGGCATGGTCCTGTAGTCCCCCAGCTGTGGGATCGCCGGCGCCACCACGATCGTGTGGTCATCGTCATGCACCATCACCATTGTGAGGTCATCTTCATGCACCACCGTCGCTAGGTCATTGTCAGGCACCACCATTGCGAGGCCATGATACATCTCCGTTGTATCTACTTTTCCAAACACTTTTGCACTTGTTTTGGACTCTAACTTGCATGATTTGAATGGAACTAACCCGGACTGACGCTGTTTTCAGCAGACTTTCCATGGTGTTATTTATGTGTAGAAATAAAAGTTCTCGGAATGACCTGAAACCCCACGGAACTTATTTTTGGAAAATATTAAGAATACTGGAAGAAGAATCCACGTCAGGGGGGCCTCCACCTGTCCATGAGGGTGGGGGGCGCGCCTGCCCCCCTGGGCACGCCCCCTGCCTTGTGGACCCCCTGACGCTCCACCGACCTCAACTCCAACTCCATATATTTGTGTTCGGCGAGAAAAAAAATCAGAGAGAAGGATTCATTGCGTTTTACGATACGGAGCCGCCGCCAAGCCCTAAAACCTCTCAGGAGGGCTGATCTGGAGTCCGTTCGGGGCTCCGGAGAGGGGAATCCGTCGCCGTCGTCATCATCAACCATCTTCCATCACCAATTTCATGATGCTCACCGCCGTGCGTGAGTAATTCCATCATAGGCTTGCTGGACGGTGATGGGTTGGATGAGATTTATCATGTAATCGAGTTAGTTTTGTTAGGGTTTGATCCCTAGTATCCACTATGTTCTGAGATTGATGTTGCTATGACTTTGCTATGCTTAATGCTTGTCACTAGGGCCCGAGTGCCATGATTTCAGATCTGAACCTATTATATTTTCATGAATATATGTGACTTCTTGATCCTATCTTGCAAGTATATAGTCACCTACTATGTGTTATGATCCGGCAACCCCGAAGTGATCATAATCGGGACCACTCCCGGTGATGACCATAGTTTGAGGAGTTCATGTATTCTCTATGTGTTAATGCTTTGGTCCGGTACTCTATTAAAAGGAGGCCTTAATATTCCTTAGTTTCCAATAGGACCCCGCTGCCATGGGAGGGTAGGACAAAAGATGTCATGCAAGTTCTTTCCATAAGCACGTATGACTATATTCAGAATACATGCCTACATTACATTGATGAATTGGAGCTAGTTCTGTGTCACCCTATGTTATGACTGTTACATGATGAACCGCATCCGGCATAATTCTCCATCATCGATCCAATGCCTACGAGCTTTTCACATATTGTTCCTCGCGTATTTACTTTTCCATTGCTACTGTTACAATCACTAAAAAACCCAAAAATATTACTTTTGCTACCGTTATCGTTACTTCCATATTACTTTGCTACTAAATACTTTGCTGCAGATACTAAGTTATCCAGGTGTGGTTGAATTGACAACTCAACTACTAATACTTGAGAATATTCTTTGGCTCCCCTTGTGTCAAATCAATAAATTTGGGTTGAATACTCTACCCTCGAAAACTGTTGTGATCCCCTATACTTGTGGGTTATCAGGCCATCATTAGCCACCACCATCACGTGGCAACGTCAGCCACCACCATCGCGAGGTCATCCCCGCTCTGCTCCTCTTCTTCCCCACTCCATTCCTCCTCATCCTCGCTGCTGCTTTTGCTGTAGCCAGAGTCGTTGCTGCTTTGGCTGTGGCCAGAGTCGCTGCTGCTGCTCCCATTGCCTGACCAAATGCAACAAAGTTTTTTTAACAATCGGTGTGAGAAAAAGCCAAATGGAGAGGAAGAGGAGGTGTACTGGCATTGTCGTCGTCCTGGTAGCATGCGGCACATAGTCGTGTTGAACACCTTCACGGTGAGCATGGCATCGTTGTCGTACCTGAAGACAAGGAAGTACCCGTGCCGCAGGTCATAGGTATGGATGAACTGCTCCCAGCCATGACACAGGTACATGTGGTTGTACCTGATCACCACCTCCACGTCCCTTAGCTTGCGAAGCCCGCTGCCAGCCTGTCACAACTTCACATTCTTTGGCCGATGGCCGTCCAGCATCTTCATAAAAGTGTCAGGCAGCCTCTGCAGCGTGGGTCAAACAGTGATGTAGCAAACAACGGAGTTATGATAAAGAGATGGGTGAAGGGGAGATCTCTCCTTTTATATACCTGCCTCCTGGAGGAATTCTCAAGTATGATCGTGAAGAACTCGAAACCTTCCAAGTTGTACTCCGGTGTGGCAGAGCGTAGCCCGCGGTGGCGGTGTCGGTGTCAAAACCGGCAGATCTCGGGTAGGGGGTCCCGAACTGTGCGTCTAGGCGGATGGTAACAGGAGACAAGGGACACGATGTTTTACCCAGGTTCGGGCCCTCATGATGGAGGTAAAACCCTACTTCCTGCTTGATTAATATTGATGATGTGTGTTACAAGAGTGGATCTACCACGAGATCAAAGAGGCTAAACCCTAGAAGCTAGCCTATGGTATGATTGTTGTTCATTGTATCTCTGTCGACTATCCTGGCCTTGGTTTATATAATGCACCAGAGGCCTAGGATAACAAGAGTCCTAGCCGAATACGCCGCTGGGGGAGGGGTCCTTGTCTTGATCGCCAAGTCTTGTGGAATCTTCCTTGTATGCGGCAACTGTCCGGACTGGCCCATGAGTATACGGCCATGGGGATCCTCGGCCCAATCCAACTGATCGGGAGACGACGTGGTGAGTACCCCCTAGTCCAGGACACCGTCAGTAGCCCCCTGAACCGGTCTTCAAGTTGGGGACGCTCCTCGATTCTTCCGAACTGTTCTTCATCTTCGGTCGTCGGTCTTGAAAACTGGTTCAGCAAATCTCCTCATCTTCGATCTTGAGGATCGCCGAAATGCATTCGACGAGTTTACACGTCGGGTATCCGAGGAGCCCCTTTAAGTTTCCGGCCTTTATCAATGTGTTGTTATTTTCATGCCACACCTCGGGTTTGAAGTTGTTCCCGGGCGGCAACGTCCTCTAGCGTCTGAGCTCCAACGCCGGACTGCATTCGAGGTATCTTTTGCGGCCGAGCACCAACGCCGGACCGCTTCCCGGCTCTAACGCCGGAATGTATCCGAACTCCAACGCCGGACTGTATCCGAGCTCCAACGACGGACTATGTATCCGAACTCCAACGCCGGACTATGTATCCGAGGTGTCGTAAATCACCTTGGTTCAAACAAGTTTGAAGGAGTTTAGCCGAGCTTAATGCCAGAAATGCCCTCTACGGAGCCAGTCACTAGCGTCCGAGCTTTATGCCGGACTGCTTCCGAGGTGGTGCACCACCCGAATGTGGGCCGATTTTTGTCAATATTTCTGATTGGTGCAATTTATTCTCTCCCGAGATACATAGCCAGTAGCCCTCAAGGTGGGTATCGGTCTAAAACCCGAGATTCACCTGAAGGATGACGTAAGACCGCTGATCCCAGTAGCCGCTAAGACTCAGGTTGATTTGCAAAATCGGCCTGAGGATCAAGTCCTAGCTCGGCAGAATACTTCGGGACACAAAAAGCGGCGTGCTCAGTCCTCGAGACTCAGGTTGGGTGCGGCCGACCAACCTGAGGATCAAAATCTCCTCGGAAATTGTATTGCACTTAAAATTTTCTGCATAGAACAGGTAATGCAGTAGCCCCCGAGACACTCGTCGGGTGGCAACACCAGATTAGGGGATTGATGTGCCCCTTTAATATTTGTAAATAATAAGCCCGAAGCCCAGTAGCCCCCGAGCCTTAATGCGGACACGGGTGGCCGAATTAAGGATCGATATCCATAGTAAAATTACAAATTATGTGTAATGACTCAATGTATCCAAGTACTTTATGTCATTAGTGCTCGGATCTGCATTGTACAAAACCTTGTTGACCGACCATCGGCTTCAACCTCCTCGGCCAGTAGCCGAGGAGTGTTTGTCCTACTTTATAAAGCCTTTATGAGGGCAAAGATTTACGATAAACAAGGCAATCTGGCCATACGGTTTTATAAACAAAGGTACGCGGAGAGATATGTTATATTATTGTTTAACAGAAGAAATGTCTTCCAAACAAAATAGTCCCGCTATCGGTTCCTTTCTTTGGGTTGTCATGCTAAGCATGATCATGAAACCTCAGCTCTAATGTAAGAGAAAAATATTGAGGATTTAGTTTGGGAGGCCAGTTATTAGCCCCCGGTAGTGTTCGGCGACAGTCGAGGTCAAGCCGGAAACACTTCGGCCAATGTTATGAATGGCCCATCATTTAATATAGTCATCGGATCGCTGACCCGTTTACACCTATGAAGGATAAGTAGTATGCAAAATCCATTGCTTGTCATCAATTTTAATTTGATGAAGGATAAGTATACAATAAATCTTATTCTTATTTCATCCAAGTGAGTAATCCCTTCCTTCGGAGTTTCTTCTTGATGAATAAATTCTAGTTTCAAGTATTTTCATATTTCTTTTCCGAAGTTCAAATTTCCTCCGCCATTTCGTCGGAATCCTCCATCTAATTCATCACAGGCTCATCTTATTCTTTCATCCTTCATTTTTTTTTCTCGTCATCCTTTTGTTTACCGGAGTTCTTCACGGTGGTTCTTCATGATTTAAGTCATTCTTCAAGAGTTCATCAAGATTCTTATCGAAGGAGCTCAAGTATCTTTCCTTCTTGCTTTTCGAAGTGCAACTAAATCTCCGTTTTCTTTTGAAATGGAGTTTTGCATTTCTTCGTTCTTCTCAGCTATGAAATCATTTCCGTTTGTGGTCGGTTATCACCTTATAATTTTGAGATGTTTTCCATAAGTCCACAACAATCTTATTCTTTCGTTGTTGATTTTCTCAACAACTTCAGTTCAAACCCTCCTTCTAAATTCTTTTCATTCCATTCTTCAATTCTTCCGGAGGCTTTGCGTTGTTTATCTCGTCAAGTGTCATCCCATCTTGTGAAG
>LR880968.1:825103472-825123527 GCA_904067115.1 Aegilops sharonensis | reverse complement strand
ACACACACCGATAGTCGAGCGTTCTAGGTACATATCCATGCCATAGATACAAACTGCACATGTCCCCTCTCACGTTCCAGTAGGCCAGCCACCCTATATCTTTGACGTGAGCACACACAAACTCGATGGCACTCTTTATCGATCGTGCGCGCACACATACACACACATCATCCCTCTCTTCGATTCTATGGATACCTCACACCGATGATACCTCCACTCTCTTCTCGTGGATCGCCCCCTCTATATATATGACATATCCAGGCCTCTATTTCACACACATTGCATATGTTACAGTTTTTTGTTGAAATATCATCGACACATATTCCATGTCTAGCTCTCACGCCCCCCAAGGGAGTCCTGGATTATGGGGTCCTCGAGGAGCCGACCTATGTGACATGGCCGGACAGATGGGTCGTGAATATACAAGACAGAAGACCTTCCACCGTGTCTGGATGGGACTCTCCTTTGCGTGGGTGGCAAGATTGGCGATCGGATGTGTATTTTCCTTCTCTGTAAACCGACTTTGTACAACCCTAGTCCTCTCCAGTGCTTATATAAAACAGAGGGTTTAGTCCGTAGAGGCTATCACAAATCATACAGGCTAGACATCTAGGGTTTAGCCATTACGATCTCGAGGTAGATCAACTCTTGTAACCCCTATACTCATCAAAGTCAATCAAGCAGGAAGTAGGGTATTACCTCCATCAAGAGGGCCCCAACCTGGGTAAACATCGTGTCCCCTGCCTCCAGTTACCTTCGATCCTTAGATGCACAGTTCGGGACCCCCTACCCGAGATCTGCCGGTTTTGACACCGACATTGGTGCTTTCATTAAGAGTTCCACTGTGTCGTTGATAGAAGGTTCCATGGCCCGATCGATCATCCACAACAATGTTGTTTCAGGGGAGATTTTCCTCCCCGGTCAAATTTTCGTGTTCGGCGGCTTCTCGCTGCGTGCCAACTCGATTGGTCACCTTAAACAAATCGACAACCACACCCCTGGTCATCAGATCAATTTTGGAAATCTGAACTATGTCGCTCATATCCGAGGAGACTTGATCTTCCAAGGGTTCGGGGCCTCAACCACCGCCATGGCCCTAGATCCGGAGCATATCACCAGGTCCAAAGACGGGAGTTTAGAGCCCGCCGGACTCTCTGCAGCTATAGAGCTCGCCATCAGAAATCTGGAGGGAACTACGTCACCGGCAGGCCCGGGGTTAGACCAGGTTCCTCCTATCATGATAAAGCCGGACTCACCTCCGGATACCAGCTCCGAACTCTCGAGGTCCATGTCACGAGAGCTTGGCCAGGAGACTTCTGCCCTGCCCAACTCCACGGACTCTCGCTCCCCCGTCCAAACCTCGCTCCTAAACGAGGCTCTAGACCTAATGCGAGCCCTCACTATTATAGACGAATCACTTCCGAACTACGCCTAGTCCGGACTAGGGGCTTAGTGCGGGGAATTTTACGTCCCACCCACCACCCACTTCATAGCCACTGTCGAGGACTTAACAGACATGCTTGACTACGCCTCCTAAGACATTGACGGTATGGACGACGATGCCGGAGATGAGCAAGGCCTAAACCCGCCGTTCACCGAACGCTGGACGACCACTTCCACATATGGCGTATACGTGGTGGACACACCCAAATACGATGAGGACGATGGTGGGAATGATCCAGTCGAGGACAAGCCTGTCGAGGCACCACCAAAACGTCGGCATCAGCGGCACCGCTCGAAATCGCATCACGAAAAAGACAGCAATACCGGCACCGGAGACAATAATACTCCGAAGAACGTCGAATACCAAGAAGCCCCCGTCGAACCAACATCCGAACAAGATGATTGGGAGGAGGGGCAAGTCAACCCTGACGAACCAATCGGGAATGAGGACTCAGAAGACAGTAATTATCTACCAATATCCAAGGACGATGTAAGCCTCGGTGATGAAGATTTTATTGTGCCAAAGGAACCCCTCGAGCAAGAGCGCTTTAAGTGCCAGTTAATCGCCACTGTGAGGAGCCTAAAAAGAAGCAACAACAACTTCAAGCCGAACAGGATAAGCTCAACGATAGATGGACTAAAGTCCTGGCAACCAAAGAGTACGACCTCGAACGCACAACAAACAGCTACCCGTAGCACAAGCTACAACCACAATTTGACGACGAGGCCCTAGAGCCAATACCGCCAAAGTATAATGCTGCCGACGAACCTGACCGGCCACCGCACGGACGTGATAGAGCGGCCACTCTCTCCGAACACCAGCCCGCACCACCCCGCCTTAGAGCAGGAAGACATCGGCCTCAGGATATACCTACGACCTATGACAGGACCTGGACAATAGAGCCGGTCAAATCAGATCAATCTATGGACCAAGGGGGTGCGCCCCAACCCGAGAGGACGGCTATCAGGCCTGGCGTGATAAGCACAACCTCACCCGGGCTGAAAACCGCATACGGACGTCATCCGAACTCCGCCGCGATGTTGCCCCATATAGAGGCGCCGCACACCCCTTATGCTTCAACGATGAGGTAATGGAGCACCAGTTCCCAGAAGGGTTTAAAGCCGCGAACATTGAATCATATGATGGAACGACAGACCCCGCAGTATGGATCGAAGATTTTCTTCTCCATATCCAGATGGCTCGCAGTGATGATCTTCACGCCATCAAGTACCTCCCCCTGAAGTTCAAGGGACCAGCATGGCACTGGTTAAACAGCCTCCCAGAAAACTCTATTGGGATTTCGGAAGATTTGGAGGATGCCTTTAGAGACAACTTCCAAGGCACCTACATCTGGCCTCCGGACGCCGATGATCTTAGTCATATAGTCCAGTAACCCGGAGAGTCAGCCCGGAAGCTATGGACCAGGTTCTTAATTAAAAAGAACCAAATTGTGGATTGTCCGTACGCCGAAGCCCTCATGGACTCCGGGACGAGTGGCTCGCCCGACATCTCGGCCAAGAAAAGCCAAAATCCATGGCAGCCCTCACCGCACTCATGACCCGCTTTTGCGCTTGCGAAGATAGCTGGCTAACCCGAAGCAGCAACAGTACCAGCGATCCTGGCACTTACGAAGCCCGAAACGACAACGGCAGGCCTCGGTGCAACAGACACAAGCGTCGAAGCAACAATGCAGATACGGAAGATACGGCGGTCAATGCCGGATTCAGTGGCCCTATATCCGGTCAGCGGAAGAAGCTATTCAAAGGAAACAAAGATGGTCCATCTACCTTGGACCGAATACTCGATCGACCTTGCCAGATTCACGGCACCCCTGACAAGCCTAGCAACCATACCAACAGAAGCTGTTGGGTCTTTAAACAGGCCAGTAAGTTAAACACCGAACATAAGGGGAAAGGGTCTGCCAGCAAGGATGACGACGAAGAACCTCGTCCACCGAACAGAGGGGGAGAGAAGAAATTCCCCCCGAGGTAAAAATGGTAAATATGATATATATCACACATATCCCCAAGAGGGAGCGCAAGTGCGCGCTAAGGGACGTCTACGCCGTAGAGCCGGTCGCCCCAAAATTCAATCCATGGTCAGCTTGTCCGATCACATTTGATCGCAGAGACCATCCGACCAGTGTCCGTCACGGAGGTTCGGCAGCATTGGTCGTCGATCCAATTATTGACGGATTCCATCTCACGCGATTCCTTTTGGGCGACGGCAGCAGTCTTAACCTGCTTTATCAGGACACTGTCCGCAAAATAGGTATTGATCCGTCAAGGATCACGCCCACTAAAACCACTTTTAAAGGAGTAATCCCTGGTGTAGAAGCATGTTGCACGGGCTCCATAACATTGGAAGTGGTCTTGGCTCGTTGGACAACTTCCGAAGCGAAGATTTGATCTTCGACATCGTCCCCTTCTGCAGTGGTTATGATGCACTGCTCAGAAGAACTGCCTTCACCCGCTTCAACGCGGTCCCGCATTATGCCTACTTGAAACTAAAAATGCCCGGACCTCGCGGCATCATAACAGTCAATGGAAACATGGAATGCTCCCTCCGTAATGAGGAGCATACCGCGGCCCTCGCAGCCGAATTACAAAACGGCCTTATCAAGTCGCACATTACATCGGCCATCAGGCCCCTGGACAATGTTAGACGAGTCCGGTCCACTCTACACGATGACAGCTCGGCAATCCCAGAGCTCGATTAGCAGTTTCGCCTCCTTCGATCGCCATACACATCCGCGGCTTCTGTACTGCATGCACATCATTACGCACTAAAGATACCTTGGGCATCAATGGAGGCACAATACGGATAGGTCTATAGAACGGTTGGACCCTATATTACCTTTATCTTTTTTCTTTAATCGATTTCTTTTTCTCCCTTTTCTTTTCCACCGCAGGTACATTAAAACCTAGCTACTCCATGGGCGTACAAGGACTCTGCACGAGCTTGGTTCCGTACAGATAACCATGGGCCGTTCCTCTTAAGGAAAATCACCCAAAGGCGAAAGCGACGCAGACGTGCGGTAGTCCGTGCAAGGGATCTTTAAGATCATCCCCTTTTAGGACCTGTATACAGCTTTCCCTTATTCATGAATCCTCGGCATGTCAAATAGCCTTGATTCTTATAGCATCCTCTATAACAACACGTTTTGACGTATCAATCAGACTATAATGGAAACATTTTTTCGTCCAACCCTGTTCGGCATTGGCGTATTTCCTAATCTGTATTCCCTCTTTACGTGAGATCTGTATATACACCTCGGCATGACTTGTCAGGGGCTCTATTCGGCTATGTATATTCTCTCAGAAAACCAAAAGAAGTACGAACACTTTTATAATACACTTCGGCGTCCCAAATATAGCATTATATGTATCGGCTCTGAATCATCTCTTTGGTCAATAGTTGGGTTGCCCGACTCCCGTGCTTACTAACTTACGTTCCTTTTTCGGCTAAGGTAGTAAAGGGAGAACTACTGCGATTGTGCTTCCAATTCGTCCGGTCAAGCACCTTAATAGAGAAAGCCGAAAAGTGACTGTCATGATGCGGCGAGAGTTGGTCAGCTATTCGGCGACTTAATATAAATTCCTTGCGATTTCTTCCATATTATACGAAGGACCAGCCTTGGTTTGGTCATGCGCTTCAGGCATCCTAGTTTGATAGCCGCATACGCACCAGGGGCTAGCTAATAGCCCCATTGTCAAACTTCTATGGCTCAGCGAGAGTGCTAAAACCTCATAGTCCGATTACCTGGTTTGCCGCGCTGACACCTCCTTCACGGACCAAGAAGTTGGGTCAAGTGTAGTCATGTGCTACTCCGAACACCCCCCGTAATATCTATGTGGGGGGCTGAAGCCGATGACTGGTAAACTCTCAGAAATGAAAACGGCCGCATGGGAGGAAAATAATTTCAGACAAAAGCATATATATTACAAGGACTTTTTCCATAACACAAAGTCTGGGCATCCTGGATACATTCATTCAAATATAATATCCTTCGAGCATTGACCCTCTATTAAACGGGCCCCTTCAAGGACGTCTTCGAAATAGCGCCCCGGGTTGCGGTGGTCCTTGCCTCCGGGCGAGCCCTCAACTGCCACGTCGACAGCCTTCATTTTTGCCCAGTGCATCTCGACACAGGCGAAGGCCATTCGCGCACCTTTTACGCACGTCGAGCGCTTCACAACTTCAATTGGGGGCAAGGCGTGGCCGAGCCGCTTGACTAGGACAAAGTAGCTGCTAGGAATGGGTCTGGCTGGCCATAGCCGGATTATGATGTCCTTCATGGCCAAACATGACATCCTATGCAGCTCGGCCAACTGCATCATCTGGTTGTTTAGCTGCGTTGGTTGCTCCGGCGCCAGGTACTGCTACTAGAAGAGCTTCTCCGTCACATTCCCTTCTTGGGCCCGGAAATGCTGTGCGGCGTCAGAAGCGCTCCTTTGGAGATCCGCAGAAGGATCTGGAGCACTCCATAGTCGATTCAGTAAGACATATCTCCGGCCCCCAAATATACTTTGCAGAAGAAAAGGCTTACCAGCCGCTATTTGTTCGGCTTGCTTGATCTCCTTGCGAGCCTCCCGGGACTCGGTCTGCGCCTCTTTGGCCTCTTGAAGGGCTTTGGAAAGTTCGGCTGCATGGGCCTTATTCTGCCCCTCCAAGGACTCACACTTGGCAGCGACATCCTTGAGCTCCTTCTCCACTTTGGTCACCCTCTCCTCGTATTTGCGGTGGCCGACCTGTTCGGCCTTTAAATCCGCACTCGCTTTATCAGCGGCCACTTGGCTCACCCGCGCCTGCTCCTTCGCTTCGGCAAGGGCACTCTTGAGGGTCTCGACCTCGGGCGCGTTGCCTACAATCATATATACATAGCAGCACATGAGCTTAAACTCTGAATTTGCATTACAATTCAGGCTTATAAGGGACCTTCTAAAAGAATACCTTGTTGTTCATCGAACCGCTTGTTTACGCGGCCGATCTCGTCATTAGCCAGCTTCAGCTTCCGCTTGAGTTCAGAAACTTCAGCGGCCTTGGCTGAAGCCGCTAACAATGAAGCCTGTTTATTAACATAGACAAGTATGTCATCTCCGGCGAATATTTGATCCTCTGTTCGGCCCTTCTTTCAAAAGAGCTAAACAGATTCTCAGGGGCTACTATCTATACACAGACATATTTTTCATATATAAAGCAGCCAAAAAATATTATGTCGCATACCTTGAAGCCTGTTAGCAGGCTCATGAAGGCTTCGTTCATCCCACTCTTGGCAGACTGAACCTTCTCAACCACCATACCCATCAGGGTACGATGCTCATCCATGATGGAAGCATGTCTAAGTGTTTCCATAAAAGTGTCCGGCGCTTTCGGACTAACGGAGGCCGTCGGTGGAGTCGATGCTCCCCCTCCTTCAAAGGAGGTTGCTCGCTCGATTCCGGAGCCGCGTGGATCTCTGGAACGACGTTCGGCTGGGGGCCGGATGGGTCATGGCCCCCGTCATAAGTTTCCATGGGAGTTTGTTCCCCCATGTTCTCGGCAGCCGAGGCATTACCCTCTGGCACCGTCTTGGCGGCATCCCGCGCCTCTCCATGGTCTGGAGAGGCTTTGTGGGACTACACTTCGGCGGCGTCCATTGCGATTGGCGGTGAGGCTCGTAGTGGTGTTTCGCTCTCCATCGTCGACTGTGCTAGAGAATTCCCCGGGGATGATGATTGTTGTGGGAGACCACGGGCCGGACTGATACACATAAATGGACATGTTATCCTATGGCTTACAAAAGATCGGATGTATGTAAAGCATTCTAAGATACTTATGATTCGGCCAGGGGCTTTGCCCTTGGGCGCTGCTTGGGGATGGCTTCGGCATCCGAATCCGAGCCAACCGAAAGGGATAGCTTCCCCCCCCTTGGGCGCCTCCGCCTCTGGATCTGCGGAGGCCGCACTTTTCATCTTCCTCCCCTTAGGGGGAGAGTTGATTTCTTCCTCCTCCTCCTCCTCGTCTTCATCTCCCTCATGGGAGGAGTGAGCCTCGGTCTCTTCGGGCAGTACGTCTGAAGTACCTTTACGGCGTAGGCCACTTTTGGCCTCCTTAACCTTCTTCTTGGCCTTCTTCTCCGGCGCCTGGTATGGCACTGGGACCAGCATCCTCGTTAGAAAAGGGTCGGCGGGTTCTTCGAGCAGCGGAGCCGGACACTTGATCCGCTCTTCCTTCTTTGTCCAACCCTGATTAAAAGATGGGAGTTTTAATATACCCTTCTAAAATTGTGAACCGAGTTACGTTCGGAAGCTGAGCATTTACCTCAGTGGCTGGATGATCGTAGTTGAGGCCGATGTCATCGGTCGTCTTTGGCCACTTCTGATGGTCCTTGAAAAGCAGCTTCCGGATCTCTCTGTGCATCATGTCGAAGAATCACTTCAGAGTCAGCGGTCCTTCCGAATTTAACTCTCACACGGGGAGAGAGCGGCGCTGGCAGGGAAGGATCCGGCGGAACAACATCACCTGGACCACGTCAGCGAGGCTGGTGTTCTTGTCGATAATATTTTTTGATGCGCTTTTGCAGCATCATCACTTCATCCGTTCATCCCCAGTCTAGACCCTTGTTGGTCCACGACTTGAGCCGCATTGGGGGTCCGGACCTAAACTCAGGAGTGGCCGCTTAGTTGGCGCCGCGGTGTTCGGTGATGTAGAACCACTCCTGTTGCCATATTTTGACGGTTTCCACGATGGCCCCTTTTGGCCAGGTGACGTTGGGGAGCTTGCTCACCATGGCGCCAACACAGTCCGCGTGCTGCCTGTCGACCACCTTCGGTTTCAAGTTGAAAACTTTGAGCCATAAGCCGAAGTGTAGGGGGATGCGGAGGAGCGCCTCGCACACGACGATGAACGCCGAGATGTGGAGAAAAGTATTCGGGGTTAGATCGTGGAAATCCAGCCCATAGTAGAACATAAGCCCGCGGATGAAAGGGTGAAGGGGAAACCCTAGTCCGCGGAGGAAGTGGGGGATGAATACCACCCTTTCACCAGGCTCCGGGGTGGGGATGACCTGCTTTTTGGCAGGGATCATGTGCGCAACGTCCGCTCTTAGGTACCCCGCCTCCCGGAGATGCTTGACATCCTTCTCCGTTACGGAGGAGCCCACACACTAGCCTTGAAAGACGGATCCAGACATGGCTGGAGTGTTTGGTGGCGTTGGAAAGGATCGTAACTTGGGTGCTGGAGCTCGAGGATGGAAGGGCTGAGGAAGAAGAAGGTGTGGGGTAAAACGATGAGGTCTAATCCTCTTATAAAGTCAGTAAATATTGAGCGCCCCCCTCAAGCCTTAAAACTCGCCTGTTCCCGAGGGGTCGTGCGAATGGCATGGTTGGGTTACCCAAACCTACATTGATGAGAATCCCGCGATAAGGGGACACGATCTCTGCTTTGACAAGATGTGTCACCGGAGGTTGCGTCTCGAAGCGTGAAACGGGAGGTCGAAAAACAATTCAAAATAATAAAGTGGCGAGAAGTAACGTTTTTCCAGTAAAACTGTCAATAAGGCATGACTTGTTTTTTGATTAAGTATTGTGCCCTTGCGGTTGAGGTTTGTAACTGTAAAATGGAGCCGGATACCGTTCTCATGTTTGGAAGACCACCTTGGAGTATTCGGAGGAGGAACCCGCCTTGCAATGCCGAACATAATCTGTGCGCCGGACACATCATCATTGCAGCCTGGTTCAGGGGCTACTGAGGGAGTCCTGGATTATGGGGTCCTCAGGTAGGCATCAATTGCTGCGTACAGGATGTGATCTTCATCTAATGTCTTCGACTCCAATGCATGATGAATCTCGTGGTGAGCTTTCTTCAGTTTAGCGTACGAAGGATCAATCATGGTTGCTGCCAGGGTCAGCATTGAAGGCTGAGAGGAGGACACCAGGCTTGCCTTCTGGAGATCGAAGGGCTGGCCTACAACGAGGCCTATCCGACCCAGGACATCCCTGTCATTCCTAAAGTCTACAGTAACGAATTTCACTCTTTCTTCCTTGAGGAAGTTCTTAAAATCCTGGCACTCAACGTCGGCATGGCATATGTGGTAGACCAAGCACACGTTATGTACGCAAACCTGGATCACGGTGGGCTTCTTCTTCTCTGTCTCCTTTAGAATCTTCTCTCTTTCCAGAACTGTGGTGTACTCAACATCTAGCCCAGCGACCCACTCATCCTTTTAACTGTTGAACATGCGTAGGAAGCGAGCAAGGCATGCTTTCACCGTTGCAGATCCACGTGTGTAGATGACGATGAACTCATCACCGCTGATGGCTCTTACCTGGTACTCAGCGGCGACCATGGAGATTTGGGAGGCCATGGATTTTGGAGGAGGGTTAGGAGAAGTTGAATTGGTGTAATGTGAAAGGACGGGACGACTGTGAGCGAACTATTGTAAGGTAGTAGTAGAAGACGAGGACGAGTAGGGCGTGCGAACGGCGTGGGGTTGTTGGCAAGTCCCCAAAGAGTTCTCGAGTACTATACGGGACCCACTAGATGTCATGTCTACTAGACCCATATCGTAGGCCTGACGGTAGAGCTTCTGCCTATTCGCACGCCATGCCGGCGCGTGGATGTAACTTCACTTAATTCCATCAACCGTCGCGCCTCCCACGACCTTCGCCTCCCTAGAGCGGTTGCGCCCTTTGAGACTTCGACCGACTATAAATGATCAAATTTGTTTTGCCTAGTCTGCATGCATGATACTCCCGGTGGTCCTTTTTACTTCCGTCAACCGTTTGCAAAGTGTTTGACCAAATTTATACTAAAAATATCAATATCTACAATACTGATTATAATGAGTATAAGAACTACGTTTCATAATGAGTAGCCCGGATAATCAAGCTACAGTAATCCCCTATTAATGATGCCAAGTCATCACTGTTACTGTTGATAATCTCAATTTGATTCAAAACCAATTCAAATTCAATTTTGAAATAAAGTCAAATAAATTAATTCTCCAAACAGTAAAACAAAAATGTCCGCTGGGTTGCAAATATTCACTAACTAAATGTCATGAGTGATTAAACATCATTTGAGATAGCTAATTTCCCCTCGGAATTAAAGCAGTTCCAAATCAGCATTTTTAAATGCTTTTCCATTTGTGAAAAATCTAAATCAATTCAAACTCCTCCCAAAAATTTTGTGGGAGTGCCAAATATTGTAATGTATTTATGTGGCCAAGTTCCACATTTTTACAAAGACCAATTGACAGCTCAAAATATTGCAAACAGATTATGCAATCATTGTAACAATAACATGAAAGGGAAAGGCCAAACTGCTATGTGTTAATGGGCTCTAGTACCATTGTGCACTTTGGCCCGTCTAACAACATTTGGCCAGCCCACCTCCACCTCATGCCCAACCTCGCTACAGGAGGCGGGGGAATCGTGGCGGCCATCCCATGGCGCCCTGGTCCCGTGGCGACCATCCCCGCTCTCTCTCTCTGTGAATAAGAGGACGTCCCGACGCCCTCCTCCCCCCTGCCGAACCCTAGCCACTTTCCCTCTTCTACATCGTCCCCCACACTCGATCCCGATCTCGACCGTCTGCATCCATGGTCGCGCCGCGTCGATCCCGCAGCCATCGGCCTCCCCTCGTCGTCCCAAGGCGTCCATAAGCTGCGCCACCTTCCCCTGCTTCGACTACGAACATCGGGTCAAGCTAGGAGGCCCCAAGCGCTCGCCATCGGTCGTCGTCCCCGCGTCCGGTCGCCGCTTTCTCGTCCCGGATCTCCTTCCACGGTGCTCCCCCGGCCTCCCGAGCACGTCATCGAGGACCGCTGTGAGGCCCGCGTTCGAGTCCCCTTTGTTCCCGTCTACTTTACCGTCGTTTGGCGCCGCTACTGTCGCGCCCAGCCTGCACCCTAGGCTCCCCAGGTTTCGCCTTGCCCCGCGTGCCACGCCATGGCCGTGTCCACCAGCGCGCCTTCCCGCGCGTCGGCCGGTCGCCGCGCCCCTGCCCCGCCTAGCGCCGCTGCTTCTCGCGCCTTGCCTTAGCGTGCCCGCAGCTTCTGCTCCTGGCCGCTTGCACTGCTGTTGCTCGTCCCACTGATGCCTGCTGCTTGCTGCTCCCACCGCTACAATGCCTAGCTACTGCTGCTGCTCCCTGTTGCCTGCTGGCGCTCCCGCTGGTTGCTGCTGATTGATGTTCTTGCTGCTATTGCGTGCGGCTGCTGCTATCGCTGCTCTTTTTTCGGTGCATGCTACCGCCGGCTGCTACTGCTAATGGCCATTGCCAAGTGTGTGTGTGGTGTTGTTTGTGTGCATACGTGTGTGTTAGGGCTGGCCCAGTTAGTAGTGCTAATTAACATTAGTTAGATTAATTAGTGATTAGGTTATCCTAATGGCCCATTGACATGCGGGTCCCTTTTAGTTAAAAGAAAAATCTAAATACAACTACTCTCCATGACACGTGGACCCATTCCACTATTCACCCATTGACCAGTTAGATGCTGACTGGGTCAACCCAATCAACATGCCCGACATGTCAGCCTATGTAGACCCTCCTGTGTACACCCTAGTGTGTGCACATAACATTTGACTATTAATTTCGAATTAATAATAATTCCAGAATTTCAGAATATCTATTAAAACTTTGAAAAATAATATAAAATAAACCGTACCTCGGATGAAATTACTTTGAACTTGAAAGTTGCTCAGAACAACGAGACAAATCCGAATACGTGGTCCGTTTACCTCCCAGATGCCTCTAATTATCTGAACATGGAACTTTCCCCCTTCGGTCATCTGTCTGACAAAGGTTCAGAACCGGGAAAACATTCCCGGTTGACTTCTGCCTTTGCCGGTATCGTGTAGCACCGCGTTAGAACACATCTAGCTCTGCTTGTTGTCTTGTTATACACTTGCCTGCTATGTATTTACTGTTTCTCCCCCCTCTTCTCTTCGATAGACCCCGTGACGATGCTGATGCCACTGTGATCGACTACGTCACCGACGACCCCTCCTTCTCATCTGAGCAACCAGGCAAGCCCCCCTTTGATCATCCCGATATCACCCATTCCATTCTGTCATGCTTGCATTAGATTTTGCTATTGTTATTGTTTGCTCCTATTCTGATGCATAGCCTGCTTTTGTAACCTGCTCATTGTTACCTACCTACTTATCCTAGACCGCTTAGTATAGGTTGGTTAGTGATCCATTAGTGACCCCCACCTTGTCCTTGTTACCCCTGCTTCAACATTGAAGACCCGATCAACGGGATCGAAGACTAGGCCCCGGCACCGCACATCACTTTCCCCTTAGTTGCTCGACACAACTGGGTTACTATCGAGTGTCGAGGGTGAGACCTCTACATCACTTCTGATGTTAACCCTATAGTGTAGCTATTCGGTCGTGGTCATCGGGGGTGATTCCGCCTTAACCACTTCTGATACGACTCTGTCGTGCAACCCCTCAAGTGTGAACCTCGGGGGTGGTTCCTCTTATGTTCACCTTGACGATTACATCGAATGGAATTCACCGAGGGTGATTCCTCGGGTTTTCCCCTTGATGTTTGGACACACGGATACTTGGACTTTACAGCTGTTACTTGGAAAGGCGGGTCGACCCTGAGGGGTACCCGTGAGTGATGTGGAGTCGGGTTGACCTGGAAGGTGCCCGCGAGATACTTACGAGGCGTGGCCGAGCATTGTTAGCCCTTGCCGCAAGTCCTCGAGACGAGGCAACGGGGTCACATCTTTCGTGAGTCTCTGCTTGTTACCGCGTGCTCCTAATCCACTATGATTTGGATATTTGATCTGAGGGGCCTCTGGCCTGATAGCACTAACCATCACGTGGGCATAGTATGGGTGTTCTGCGTCGTATGCATCAGCCGAATCTTAATAGACGTGAGCGACTGAGCGACGCGCACCGGATTGGACTGGTAAGCCCCTACCTTTTTAAGGAGGTAGCTAGGTCTGCTCACCGGCCGCCCTCGCAACGTGCAGGAGTTCCTGGGGCGATGTCCCATGACCCCTGGGGGCATAGGTTTAGTCCGGCGTGCTTGACCTCTCTATTAAGCCTAGGTCGGGTTGCGGCGTATTGTTTGGCCGAGGCCGGGCATGACCCAGGAAAGTGTGTCCGGCCAGAGTTAATCGAGCGTGGTGGGTAAGTTGGTGCACCCCTGTAAGGAAGAAAACATCTATCAATAGCATGTCCTATGGTAACGGACACTTGGAGTTGTATCCCGATCGATACAACTAGAACTGGATACTTGAGATGAGACTTGGATATGAGGTGATAAGTGGATAGTATGGCTCTGGGATTGCTTTCTCGCAGGGAGTCGAGAAAGGATCTCTGGCCGAGGTTGATAACACTTCTACTACTTTACTTTATGCTACTCTACTCCCTCCTGTTGCTGCAAGATGGCGGTTTCTAGAAGATGCTAGTCTTCAATAGGCTAGGCTTTCCCCTTCTCTTCTGGCATCCTGCAGTCCAGTCCACAGATAAAACCCTTTACATTGATACATATGCATATGTAGTGTAGATCCTTGCTTGCGAGTACTTTGGATGAGTACTCACGGTTGCTTTGCTCCCCCTTTTCCCCCTTTCTTCTTCTTTCCAGTTGTCGCAACCAGATGGTGGAGCCAAGGATCCAGAAGCCACCTTTGATGATTACTGCTACTACACTGAGGGTGCCTACTACTATGTGGAGGCCGCCGACGACCAGGAGTAGTTAGGAGGCTCCCAGGCAGGAGGCCTTGCCTTTTCGATCGATGTTGCTTTTGTTCTAGCCTTCTTAAGGCAAACTTGTCTAACTGATGTCTATACTCAGATATTGTTGCTACCGCTGACTCTTGTGTATTTGAGCTTATGTATTCAAGCCCTCGAGGCCCCTAGTTTGTAATATAAAACTTGTATTATTTTAGTTTGTGTCTAGAGTTGTGTTGTGATATCTTCCCGTGAGTCCTTGATCTTGATCGTACACATTTGCGTGTATGATTAGTGTACGATTGAATCGAGGGCGTCATAAGTTGGTATCATAGCCAACTTCCTGTAGGTATCCCCCTTTCCAACTCCTTGGCCGAAGTTGAGTCTAGTCGCTGAAAAAACTTTTACTAACATTGGTTGTGTGTCTTACGGGCACACGTCGCCGTTGGGTGGTATTAGGATCTTTTACTCCTCGTCTATACTCTAGGATTCTGATCTCTCTTCTATTCGGGTTAAACATTTTACTAAATCTGACATTAGGTTCTCGTACCCACTTCCTCCCGGAGAGCCCCGACATTACCGATGATCGCTTGCTTCACCAGAAGATTCTGCAGATACTCCTCGATGTTTCTCCAGACCCTGTGCCCATTGCCTTGTAGCTCCTGACCACAGATTATCCTCGTGAATAACATCCTTGCTGCTTGTACCTTCATACCCAGTTGCTCCTATTATTAAAAGGTGTACTCTCTGTTGTTTCGAGAATCCTTTGTGCCTTCTACTTTGCTTCTTCTTTTTGCACTACGGATAATTCTCTAAACCCGTTGATCCCCAGTTGTTCATATGCTTTCCAAAATACTTGGAAATATTATGTGTTCTTCCGAAAATTCTCTGCGGCCTATTGCTCTTGATTCTCCTTGCCTGCTTGCATTATTATTAATTCCATATTTCTAGCAATATTCTTTAAAATTCTTTGTGGTTGTCATTCTGTTCCTATGGATTCAACGTGTGAGCGAATAATCGCAATCATCAATTAATCCTTGGAAATTTTCTTTCCGGCTTCGACATCGCTCCGGTTATGAGCTGCTTCTTGCCCAATCAAGATTTGACTGGGTGCACCTTTAAGTCTATTCAACTTACTCATATTTTGATCAGAGCCTCTGCTTCTGATCCTTCAACTTGAAATCATAACTCCTTTGTACTCAAGCATCGAATTATTCAGATATTTCTATAATCCAATGCCTTTGCATTCCTTCCTTCTTTTGATTGAGTACTGATACTCACATCAGATCCATTAAGGACCACTGAATCCTATATTGGATTATTATCCGACAGTTTCCTTCATATTCAAACTTTTGTGCGCTCTTCCCCTAATACATATTGCCTTTGGTAAATTGTATTCTCTGCTTTGTCAACCATGCTCTGCTTCCGAGATTGAGTTAATTACCTCTGAAGTTTTGCAAATGTTCCTAAGATGCCCCGACGGGTTGAACTATTGCTTTCCCTAATTTGTGTGATCCGGAAATTTCTATGGGTCATACTCTACTGGTGTTACGCCGGATAAAAATTTCTACACTACAACTTCATCAAAAGCGAGAAGTAAATGAGAGGTTATGCATTGAAGAAGTGGGAGTCGACCTTGAACTTTATGTTCATGCCCATTGACACAATGTAGATCTTATCATGGAAGCTTCTCTTATAATCAAATGTTCCCTTGGTATAAGCTCCTCTTGCATCTTTGAATTGATTCTTTGCAATCGTGGCTCCGGCCATATTTTCTCCTTGATTCCATTTCCTGGACAAGTTAAAATACTTGTCTTCTGCAGATCATTTCATCTATCCAGCCTCTATGTTGATCTACCTCGAGTATTGCCCCCTGTTATCTCGAGGATATTGTGTCATTGCACTACCTCTTGTAAATTCTCATTGGAATGATACTGCATCACATCATTCCTGTCTTGATCGGCTATATCATTATCAAGCAAATTTTTAACTGTGCTACCCGGTCCTTCTTCCCAGAGCAAATTCCAACGACGAGCTAAGCTTACGTCGACCTTCTTCATCTTATCATTTCACCTTGAACAACAAGCTTGATATCGAGCTTGTGTCGTATCCGTGGTTCCAATAGCCTTTCACTTCATCCTTCTTGTTGCTTGATGGCATCGCTCCTTGATGGCATCTTCATAGAGCCTCTCGACGAATGCGTCGTGATCAGCATCAACATTTTGACTTCTGTTGAGATGACAATTGAATTCATGGTGAGAAATACCATCCTTGACCTTCGATGATTTTAGTTATCATCGACAACCCCCTCTTCTTCTTTCCAACAAATGTTTGATCATGTCTTGGTTATACCTTGGACTCCTTGCTATTCCTGCAATTGATCCTTGAGTATTTCTTGTGATCTTCAACTCCAACCCGTACTTGGAACACCATGTTAATGCTACCTCAAAGCATGACAGAGGTATTCCGGATATCAACAAGAACAATGGAAGCACATTGTCGAATGTTTCCTGATCTATTATCCAAACACCACTGTATGGGTAATATCATGATTCTTCCCTCGCCCCTTTATCTAAATGCTTTTGAACTTTCTGGTATATCATGTATTGTCAGGACCCCGATTCCAAGTCACATCGATCTAGCCGGTAACACCTCATATCACTTTACGGCCTCACGCACGGTATTCCCATGGGTGTCGCCTTACCATGGCCCGGGACCGTTTGTGCATTTTGGCTCACGTATATGATAGTGTCGCTAGCATCCATATGACAGAGAACCCGGGCCGACATGGCTAGTCGTGAATCCAAAGCGGCACTAACCCATGGGGACAGGCAAACATGAATCAACTTCGAGCATGTCGGTCAGCAGCGTGTGAATCCGGGCTGTAGCACTGGGCTAACAGCACTCCGGGAACCCGAGCTGTAGCAGGCTAGGCAGGACTCCGGATGTCACCGCGTGACATTTCCCCGAAGGGACAGACACAGGAACGAAGTGAAACACATGGCGGTCAGTCAGGTGTCCTGAGCAGCAGTGCTGGGCTAGCAGGACTCCGGTGAACCGGGATGTAGCGGACTACTGTGGCTCAAGGAAGAACTAGACTACATTTCCCCATAAGAGAGGCTGCCAAGGATAAACAACTAGATTGTCGGATCCCACACATACCAAGCATTACAAACATACACACAATATGCTTGATATGTGTAAATACAACATGGCATCACAACAAAACTCTACGACTCAAGTATTTATTCATTAGGCTCCGAGGAGCGAGATATTACAAACATGGGTCTCATGACCCAACATTCAAAGCATACAAGTCAAAGCACATGCGGAAGCTTAACATGTCTGAGTACAGACGTCTACAAATGAAAAAGGCTTAGAAGCCTGACTATCTACCAGATCCTGCCGAGGGCACAAGATCGTAGCTGAGGTATCAAGCTAAACGTCGATGTCCACACGGAACTACTAGCGAGACTGACGTCTCTCTGTAAAACATAAAATAAGAAAACGTGAGTACAAATGTACCCAGCAAGACTTAACTACATATGCATTATTATCAACAAAGGGGTGGTGGGGTTTAACTGCAGCAAGCCAGCTTTGACTCGGTGGCTATCCTGAACTACGACTGCAAGTAACTCTTTTGAGGTGGCGCACACGAGTCCACATATTCACCATATCAACACACGACTATGGATCCGATCCCGTCTTACTACGAGAACGCCATCCATAGCACTCACGTTTATCTTACGCATTTTAGAGTATCCACTTTCACTTGTCTATGAACTGATATAGGCAACCCAGAAGTCCTTTACCGCGGACACGGCTATTCGAATAGATGATGTTAACCCTGCAGGGGTGTACTTCTTCACACACGCTCTCACCACTTATCGCCGTTTACACGACATGTACACGACAACCTTCAAGCGGAAGCCCAGCGAGGGTGTCGGCCACGGCCTACCTAAACACTCAAGTCTCTAGTCCAGGTTTATCGCCTATTCAGGTTCCATGGTTCCATCCGCAGGGACTCCGGCCGAGGTTTCCACATACGGCCCGAACGATGTGAGCAGGGTTCCCGAGACACCAAACGGGCACTCGGTACACCGGGCCACGGTGTATCTACCGCATCATAGCCCACCCCTAGGGTCAGCGCTACGCACGGCCTCCAACACATATCCTACAAACACCAAAAACTAGTTGCAACTCCTGGACAGAGAACAAGGGTGGTTAAGAAGCCGAGAGAGTCAATTAAGGATCCCAATGTGTGGTAGTAACTGTTTCATGGATCACAAACACAGAACTCAGTTCCTAAGGACGGCTGCAATGAGACAACCCACCATGTACTCCTACATGGCCTCTAACAACTACTGTTGGGGATATAACTACTGAATATAAACCGCCCTGAAAGGGCCGGTTTACCCTCGTCTATAATTAGGGCCCACGAAGGCACGAGGCCCAGAGCCCAGAGGCGGATTAGGGTCCATAAATGTAAACCGCCTTAGTCATGTAACTTGTGCTGTAAGATAAGAGAGAAGAGACCGAGCCGGACACTTGTATAAGCCGGATCGGGACTCTGTAGATCGGCCGGCCGTCAACCCGTGTATATAAGGGGACGACCCGGCGGCGGTTTAGGGACAAACAATTCGAGGCTTAGGCGAAGCTATTGCTCCCTAGTCGCCGAAATCACATCAATCCCATCACAACTAGACGCAGGCTTTTACCTTCATCGAAGGGGCTGAACTAGTATAATTCTTGTGTCTTTGTGTCCGCTTTAACCCCTCTAAGTTAACCCGTACGATGGCCCTGCTACTAAGTCCTTTCACGAGGACATCTGCCGTGACGATTCCACGACAGTTGGCGCCCACCGTGGGGCTATCGCACGATGGTTTGATGATCTTAGAGGGCAAATTCGAAGGACTCGAAGGCTATGCTGTGGGCCGGATGACTAAGAGTCGTCGCGGCAAGCTCTACATCGACGATGCAGACTGGGGCCCCGAGGCCGGCTCGATTGAGTACGGGTACCGGGTCCCCTTTGGTGGCATACACGTGTTCATCGGCAAGATCGGCGAGCCAGGGCCTGGGCCGGACATCTGCGCCGACCTCGTCGAGACGGCTCAGCGGGCGAAGAAGAATCCTGCCCTGGCTAAACCGGCTGCCAAGCATGCTTTCGTGGGAGTCATCCACGGAGACTGTGAGGGCGGATCAGCATCCGGCGGCGAAACTGTTGTCTACTCTGATGACGAGTCGTCGACCGGAGAAACCGAGTCTCTGTACCAGTTGCAAGATGGCCAGATCGGGGGCTGTTCCGACGGTGAGAGTATTCCGGACCCCTTCGATCTGCCCAACCGGGTTGGAATCTTCATGGCCGGTACACAAGCGACGCTTCACTCTTCGACCGCGGCGCCGATCGTTGCCGGTTCAGCAGCGGTGGTGGCAGCCGGGGAAGAAGGCCCTGTGCGCCCGCCGGCTCAAGTTTTATCAGAGCTATTCGACGCATTGGCTGTGCTCATGGCAGAGGCTAATCCGGCGGATCAAGACCTGCACAACGCGGAGATTGCAAAGGTGAAGGAACAAATCACTAAGGCTAAAGCGGATCTGGCAGCCGCGGACGTGAGGATGGCAGCGGAACGGGCCGCTTTGGATGCGCAGGCTTATAGGCTCATGCTGGATCAGAACGCGTCACATGAAGTCATGAAAAGAAAGTACAGATCCCATTTGCCTTCGGTTTTCGAGGGAAGAGAGCTCTTCAATACCCCAGGGGCAGGGACCGGTAATCCGCCGCCAGTGGTAAACCGGCCGGAAGCACCTGGGACGGGCGCGCCGATTCAGCCCCGTGTGATAGATCTGCCTCGCCACCATACCGGCGCGCCCCAGGCTGTGCAGACACCTCCGGGTCACTACTCCAACCCGATGGATAACCTTGTTGCGGCTGCGGCA
>LR880968.1:825041423-825097725 GCA_904067115.1 Aegilops sharonensis | reverse complement strand
TTTGCGACTTGGGGGCTGGACATGGTGGGGCCTTTTAAAAGGTCCAAGGACAAGAAAACACACTTGCTGGTCGCAGTTGACAAGTTTACAAAGTGGGTCGAGGCAGAGCCTGTTAGCAAGTGTGATGCGGCCACGGCGGTTCAGTTCATAAAAAGGGTGATCTTCCGGTTTGGATTTCCACACAGTATCATCACGGATAATGGCACCAATTTGTCCAAGGGTGCCATGAAGGAGTTTTGTGAACGTGAGCACATCCGGCTTGACGTTTCTTCAGTGGCCCACCCGCAGTCCAATGGTCAAGCAGAACGAGCTAATCAGGAGATCTTGAGAGGTATCAAACCCCGGCTTATGGTCCCTTTACAGAGGACGCCGGGCTGTTGGGTAGAAGAGCTACCATCGGTGATATGGAGTATAAATACTACCCCTAACAGATCCAGTGGATACACACCGTTCTTTATGGTCTATGGAGCGGAGGCGGTCCTTCCCAGCGATATCCGTCATGACTCACCTCGCGTGGCAGCCTATGTTGAGGCAGACAACGAGGCCGCACGGCATGACGCTTTGGATCGACTGGATGAAAAGCGAGATATGGCGGCTGATCGTTCGGCGATTTACCTGGAGGATCTTCGTCGGTATCACAGTAGGCGGGTTAGAACCAGAACCTTTCAGGAAGGAGACTTGGTGCTTCGGCTCATTCAAGACCAGACAGATATGCACAAGCTATCCCCACCTTGGGAAGGGCCTTTTGTGGTCAGCAAGAATCTGCACAATGGGTCATACTATCTGATTGATGTTCGAGAGCGAAAATACTCACGCACGTCAGAAGAGGAGACCAACAGGCCATGGAACATAGCTCATCTTCGGCCTTATTATACCTGAGCCATCGGCTCTACTTATGTACATATTATGACAATGTATATATTATGAATAAAAGCAATAAACCGGAGCCTCAGCTAAAGCGGGGTATCCGTTCTGTAAAAATCCGGTTTGGGTACATGGAGTTGTTGTCGCAAAACAGCCTCCGGTTTAGCCCTTGATCTTGCTTTTCAGAAGTTTTTGTCATCTGGGGGCTTGGTCGTGTCCGAACCAATGCAACACCTTTTGATGGGCGAAAGCCACCAGATCACTTGGGGACATGGTCACATCTGAACCAGTCATGCCTCTTGGTCGGCCTAAGGTCATAGAGTCACTTGGGGGCTTGGTCGAACCCGAACCATTGCCATGCCACTTGATCGGCATAATGCCACGGTTTCAGTTGGGGGCCTGGCTGACTTGAACCATAGCTACACCTTATGGGGAGCTTGGTCCTGTCCGACCATGGTAACACCATCTGATCGGCTCAGTACAGCCTCTTCTTGCAAACGGTTTTATCATTGCCTTTGCTTCCATATTGTTTTCATAACTGTTATTTGATTTTTATTGGCCTTTTTAAACCGATAACCTTTTTAAACCGGTTCACGCTGTCAATTAACGGAATTCGGTCCATTTTTAATCCGGAGATATTTGTTTCGGTTTGACTTTTTCTGTTAACATCCCATTATGGAGTAACAGGGGGCTTGTCATGACCCGACATGGTTTACACGGTAAACCGGCATTATAAACACAGGAGTTGTTTTCTCCTTTGACGGTAATGGTTTGTACAACCTCCGCCTCAAGATTGGCTAAGCCAACTGCATGCCCCACGCTGGCAGGTATTTTTATCACAAAGTTTTGATCATATGCATCAATATTTTCTTATATAAATATATAGGCGTCACAAGCCGGCTGGCGACACAAGCCGCCGTGGCGGTTTAAGAATTTGTGATTGTAGGAAAAATGCATTGAAGGTTTCAAATTCTTCAAACCAAAGTATCAGCGCCTCCGCGCGAAGGTTACAGACTGAGGGCATAAAAGCATGTTAAAAAAAAACAAAGTGTTGGCTATTCTATTACAAAGCCTTCCAAGGCCCGGTGTTTCGCATGGCGTTATGGCTAGCAGCTTCTGATGCATCACCCGGCTTGATGGATTAAGCTTCCTCGCCGGGTTGACGTGAGGAAGAGGGGGCGTCTGGCGTCGGTTCAACTTCTTCCTCTTCATCACCCAAAGGCCGGAAGTCATTGGTAGACCAGTCAATCCGGGTTAAGGCCTGAAAGACAGCCTCTTCACTTATAAGCTCAGCCGGATCAACGTCAGGGGCATAAGTGTGCTTACGGATTGGAGGAACAAGGCTCTGCACTTCTGGAATGACAAACTCCACCCGCTTGTTGTTCGCATCGTAGAAAGAGCGGTGAACCGCCAGGTTGGCTTCTGCTGCCAGTTGACTCGCCAGTGGACGCATCTCCTTTGTTATTCGTTTCAGGGCGTCATTATCAAAGGCTTCACCGTTCTCTTGAGCGCTGGGGAAACCCTTGGCTATGTCAGCCGGATCAAGGTCCGCTATCCACGCCTTGGCGCGAGTTAGAGCCAGTAAGGTGCCAGCCCGGGCTGCGGATCGTTTCAACTCTTCAAGCTGTGCCGGAATCATGGAGAGCCGGTCCAGTGTATCTTTGATCAAGGACGGAGCTGTGTTGTCGTACGATGTGGCACATATGACTCGCTGAGCGCCGGTATACAGCTGCTCAATCAGCGTGTAAGCGGCCTTGAGCTTTTTTCCGCACATCAGAGCCCAGATGAGCGATACGCTTCCCTGTACCGGTTTCAGACAGGTCAGGTTAAACCAGAGGAAATATCACAACAGGGGTAATAAGTGCAAATTTTCTTACCAAAGATGGCAGAAGTCATGGCGTGAATGTGGCGCTTTAGTCTGGTCAGCTCTTCTGTCACCGGTTTAAGAGCCGCTTCAGCATCTTCCGCCCGCTTTTTCAAACCGGTCTTCTCGATGTCCCAGTTGGCCTGCTCGGATTTATACCACTCCTTCAGCTGTTCCATAGTGGCCAAGGCAGTTTTTAATTCATCCTTGGCCTTGGTGGTTTCTGCTTGTTGAGTTTCCAGATTGGCACGAAGGTCCTTGAGTTGTACGGTTTGCTGGTATATCTCATTCTGATAATAAAGGGAGCACGTTAGTTGTTTCATTATAAAGTCCCAAGCTCAATACAAATATTCAACTTGGCACTTGGGGGCTAATGGCTAGTTGATCTCAGTTTGCTATGGGGATACAGAAATTAAGTCCCGGTTTAACTATGCTAAGTTGAACCGACCCTTGGGGGCTACAGCACTGAAGTTGTACGGTTTAACTACAAAGTTAAGTGCCGGTTTAACTACGCAAAGTTAAACCGACCCTTGGGGGTTACTACACAGCAAAAGTACAAGAGAGGCATAACTCCTTACCTCATAGCGGTCCTTCATGCGATTTACCAGACCGGCTTCAAAGTCACGACTTGTGTAGAGTCGGTTCAGAAAGCCGGAGTGAAGTTCCTGGGCAGAGAGGTTGTCATAAGCTGACAGATCGGTTTTCCCCTTCTCTTTACTCATGGTAGTGGACTCTCCCTTGGCGTTGTGTTTTGCTAAGGCGATCGGTTGGCTAGGGGTGGTGTAGCCAGTGCCAGTCACTATAACGCCATCATTTTTGGTCGGGCTGGCCAGAGTGGCGGTCTTCTTTGGGCTCGGCGGTTCAACAATTACGACCCGCTCGGTGGCTGGACTCGGTGGAGCAGGATGTGAGGTTTCCACTTGGGCGTCCGGTTCAAGTTCCGACGGATCAGCGTTGTCATCTTGGTTTAACCCGGCAGAGCTATTTTTAACTTCAGGATTTTCGCCATGCTGCTCTGGGGTCTTCTCCGGACCAACATCCGCAGTAGGATCAAGGGTTTTCGCTTTCTTACTCAAGCGAGCCTTGGTGCTGCAATGTTCAGAATTAGAGTAAGATAAACCGACCAATGCAATTGTAAACCGAATTGGCGGGACAGCAGTATGGTGCTTACCCTGCAGCAACTTTAAGCGGAGGCAGTTGCGTGGTTGATGAACCGCCAGAGGAGTTGGAAGAGGCCTGATAATTCAGGTCAGACGGATTGAGAGGACATCGGAAGAAACCTTTCAAAGGATAACGCTTTTCAGGAGAACAAATCACCTCTGGACGACGCTTCCGGGTTGGTGTATCTGGTAAACCGGACGATGTAATCTGTTGACCACTGTGCCGGGTCGTACGGCGTTCTTCAGCCTGCTGTGTCTTCAAGGAAAGGTTTGGATTCAAATGAGCACAGGAATGAGATTTTTTCACTTTCCGGACTGTGCGGCGAATTCTTTTAACCGACACGAGGTCGGATTCGGAAGAAAGAAAGATTACCTCAACAGGGTCGGCATGACTGGCTTCAGCATCGTCCTGGGAGTTAAAATTATTAGTAAAAGGAAGAATAAAAAGGGACAAGCTACAAGCAAGAAGAAACAATCTTAGGGCTAAACACAAAGAGGAGAGCCGGTTTACGGTGACTCCCTCGTGATGATATCAAGCTTTACCTCAGCTTCTGAATCTTCGTCTTCAGGCGGATCAAAAGACTCGGCGGTTTTCCTCTTGCCAGCCTTCTTGGTGGTCTTGGACTTTGCACGCGGAGCCCGGGCCGGTTTGGTCCGCTTCCAGAAGTAGCTGTTAACCTGAGAGGTAACAAGGATTAATATATATCAACAAGGCATTAATGTCAGAAAATCGGTGAGCAGAGCCTTACCGCAGGCGGTTTGTTGGCAACACAGAATGGAGCCAACCCGGTTTGGCTGCAGACAGAGATCAGTTCATCAAGCAGCCTCTTTACTGTCTCTGTGACTTCAAGCTCAGTTATCGGTAGTTCGTGACGTCTTTGAGGATCTTGGAGGCTGCCAGTGTATTCGTGCATCAATCCGGGCCGGCGGCTTAATGGCAAGATGCCCCAATAAACCCAACATCGCACAAGGTCCACGCCAGTTAATCCATTGGCCATCAGAGCCCGGAGCTTGATAATTTGAGGTGCAAAATTCTTCCGTTCGGCAGCGGACAAGCGTAGAGGCAACGGGTGATGGTTGCTAAACCGGTGAGGGCGGTAACCCGGCAAAGGATTCTCGTTGTTAGGAGCAGTATTCTGGCAGTAGAACCAGGTTCGGTTCCAATCTTTCGGATGGCTATGGTGTTTGGTGTGAGGGAAATCTACTTCCTTGCTTTTCTGGATTGAAACGCCGCCCAGCTCCGTGTTAGGACCATCCGAAAATTATGTACGGCGGTTCAAATGAAAGAAATCCCGGAACAGCTCCATAGATGGCTCTTCTTGAAGATAGACTTCACAGAAAACTTGGAAGTTGCATATATTTGACATAGAGTTCGGACCAATATCCTGTGGATGGAGTTGAAAACTTGCAAGGACATCCCGGAAGAATTTTGATCCGGGCGGGCAGAATCCCCGGTCTAAGTGCTGCACAAACACAATTACTTCTCCTTCTTGCGGATCGGGAGGGCATTCGGCATCCGGAACCCGCCAGTGAAGGGCATTTTTAGAAGCTAAAGCGCTAGTGGTGACGTATCCGTTGAGTTGCGTCTCAGTGACCTTAGAACGGACCCAATTGCAAGCTGAGAATTGTTTGGCCATTCCGGAAGACTAAACTGCGAAAGGCAAGGAGAAACGATTTACCGTTAACGGTTCGGACACAGTATACAATGTTAAACCGGCAATTCAGCAGCCAATTTCCAATTCCGGTTTAACTGAGGACTAATGGAGTGACGGATTAAGCTATCAAGAGTCAAACCGCCCAAAGAGACAGAACTGGAAAATCTACTAAGTGTGGACAGAAATAGGTTTCACATGCGAATGGAGGTAATCTGGATCTACCGAAGATTCAGTAAAAAAAATTATCTGCGACCTATGCAAGCCTTATAAAGGGCAGGAAGGTTCGTGCGTTCTAAACAAGAGGATCTGAACAAAAAGGAAGATGCACAAAGAGTTAAACTGACGGCGGAACAGTCGCCGCACAGGATGTATACTACGGTTGAATCATACGGCCATGGCAGAGCAGGTATGAGGAAACTAAGATGAACTACAAGATGAACAGGGACCTTCAGATGCGGATCTAGGGCTTGAAGAGGGGCCTTACCCAATGCGCAGAACAGCGGAGGAGTGCCAAGAGCTTCTGGTCCAATCAGGTTGATGCAACGGCCTGGCGCTGACGCAGCGTTCGAAGGTCGGAGGCGACGGCGGAGCTTCAGAGCTAGATCGTCGCGAGGAAGAAGAAGCGCGGATGTTGAAGATTAACATGAACCGGTTCAAGTCAATCTGGGACCTAATGTTGGGGATATAACTACTGAATATAAACCGCCCTGAAAGGGCCGGTTTACCCTCGTCTATAATTAGGGCCCACGAAGGCACGAGGCCCAGAGCCCAGAGGCGGATTAGGGTCCATAAATGTAAACCGCCTTAGTCATGTAACTTGTGCTGTAAGATAAGAGAGAAGAGACCGAGCCGGACACTTGTATAAGCCTGATCGGGACTCTGTAGACCGGCCGGGCGTCAACCCGTGTATATAAGGGGACGACCCGGCGGCGGTTTAGGGACAGACAATTCGAGGCTTAGGCGAAGCTATTGCTCCCTAGTCGCCGAAATCACATCAATCCCATCACAACTAGACGTAGGCTTTTACCTTCATCGAAGGGGCTGAACTAGTATAATTCTCGTGTCTTTGTGTCCGCTTTAACCCCTCTAAGTTAACCCGTACGATGGCCCTGCGACTAAGTCCTTTCACGAGGACATCTGCCGTGACGATTCCACGACCGCTACCTTTACCAAATCGTGTTCACACACTTAGCTCTCAACAGTAGGACATGTTCACACACCTCCGATTCATCCCCGATGAATCAGACCTGAATCAAGCAGTAGCAGGCATGACAAACAAGCATGAATGAGTAGGCACAACAGGGCTCAAACAACTCCTACTCATTCTAGTGGGTTTCATCTATTTACTATGGAATGACAGGTCATGCAGAGGATAAAGGGGTTCAGTTACCGCAGCAAGTAACAGATAAATCGTTGTTGTCCTAATGCAGTAAAAGAGAGCAGGAGCGAGAGAGTGGGATTGTATCGAATGAACAAGGGGTTTTTGCTTGCCTGGCACTTCTGAAGATAATATAGTTCTTCATCGGTGTCATCGAACTCATCGTCGGAAGCACGTCTATCGAGAGGGGACAAATACCGGCAAACAAGGAAGAACACAATCAATGCAATGCAGAATATGATGCATGCTATGACATGGCAATATGAATGTGTTTTGAGCTAATGCAAGCTAGAACAATTTGAGATGAGTCCATTTGAACCAAAGATTCAAATGCAAACCCATTTTAAAAGGTCATATTAGTGCATTAACTTGTTTCACCTAAACAGCAAGGTTAACTTTCTCAAACATGCATGAAAATGATACAGATGGATAGGTTGCATTTTTCTGATCATTTTCATATATAATTTGTTTCATTTGGAGTTACGGTTGATTTTATATGATTTTTAGAAGTTTAGGATATTTTCTAGAATTTCCTGAATTAAAATAAATCTAGAAAATACATGTTGCATCAGCATGACATCACCCTGATGTCAGCAGGTCAACTGGGCGCCTCCAGGTCAAACCTGACCAGTGGGGTCCACTGGTCAGTGACATGCGCTGGTTAGTGACGCTGACAGGTGGGTCCGGTCAACGACCACGTCAGCAAAGTCAACTTGACATCTGGGGCCAGTCAACAGCCGTTTCAGCGCGGTCAAAGCTGACGTTTGGGTCCCGCTGGGTTTTAACTAACTTTAAACAGAAAATTGAACTAACCTAACTGGCACAGGGGCCCACATGGTAGTGGACCTAGGGGTGTTTAGCAGGGTCATTAGTGCTAACTAAACCAGCGCCACGTCAGCTAGTGATACCGGCGACCACGGCGATGGCGAGACCTCGCCGAAGTTGCTCAGGTCGGCGCTACAGACGGTTGTTTGCGACGGGGTTTGCCTCTACTGGGAGCTGGAGGAGTGGCGCATCCACTGGTGGCGGCAAATGGATCTGGGGTGGCCCGTAGCGGCGGCTACGACGAGTTGGGCGGCGGCCGGAGCTCGGGCGAGCTCGGGGTCGAGGCTACAACGGCCTTGGCCATGCGAGGTTAGCGCCTACGGCGTCTACGCGGTGCGGCGAGGGCGTTGGACGCATGCCCGGGACCAAATGGTCACCGGGTTGTCATCGCCGATGAGCTTTGGCGGCAGCGCTGTCGGGTGAGAGAGGCGCGGCGGCTATGACAAGAAATCGAGGCGGGGAAGAGGGGGATTAGGACCGTGAGCTCACTGGTTTTCCAACGGAGAACTTGGCGGGCTCGGGGAAGCTTCTGCGACGGCAAATTGACAGCGGCAAATCTCCGGGCACCGGAGATGAAGACGACGATGCTCCGATCGACTAGGGCCTCCTCTGGTCACGTGCGGTGGGTGTGTAGCTCCACGGGGTCGGGGCGGAGCTCAGGAATGCGGAGAGGGAGCAAGGGGGTGGCTATGGCCGTGGTGGAGCTCGTCGGTGACGTCGAGCTCCGCTCGGTGGGGAAGAGAGAGGGATCCAGGGGAGGAGTGAGGGTGAGGGAGAGAGCGAGGGGGTTCCAGGGGTTGCGTGGCTTCACCAGGGCGTCGAGGGGAAAACGGTAAGCAGGAGGTGGCCGGGACGTGTGCCGGCGCGCGGCGGCCACGCGCTCGTCCTCCTGGCAGGGGAAGAAGACGACAGAGGGGGAGGCTAGGTGGGCTGGGCTGGCCACTTGGGCCGCCAGGTGGGCTACACAGGTAAGTTAGGTAGGTTCCCTTCTCTCTCTTCTATTTTCTGTTTCCTATTTTCTATCTTTGTTTCTGGATTTAGTAAAAATACTAAACCTCATCTAAAAATCCTGAAACAAATTGTGAGGACCTGTTGATTTATTTCCAACAACCCACATTTAGTTCCAGAATTATTTGAGCGTTTATAATTGTTATAGAGATTAAATGCCCAAATTCAAATACATAGCGATTTAATTCAAAAGTCCAGAAATGGCCTAGAATTATGTGCATCATTTTTGCCAGAGGTTTTCACCTTTATCAAAAATCATGAACTTTTCCAGAGGACATTTTGGATTTATTGAAAAGGATTTTATTTGATCCTATTTGAATTCACTTGGTGCAAGGGTTTGGATCAATCCCCATTTCAACTTCATTTGAAATTTAACATGATGCATGGATGCAATGCCACTATCTACAACCAAAATCTAGGGATGTGACATGTATATCCTGCTCCGCTTCCCCTTGGGAAGGATATACTCCCAATTCTTGTGTGTAAACACATTTTCCTTTTCATTGGTCTGATAAATCCGATAATTTCATTTTTCCTTTCCATTGGTTTGTTTAACCTTCTTGTGATCTATATATGTTATAAGCAGAAATAATTCCCTGCTCATGTAAACACCTCGGTGTACAAGCTCTGTCAGCAAGACCTTGTTACTATTGTTGATGACATTCCGGTAACCACCGATGGATGAGAACTTTGCCTATTGGTCCACCTCGTCTTAACGAGCAGGAAAATGGTTCTCTTCGTCCCTCGCCCTTGGTACCAATGTTGTTGCCAACATAACTGACAGGCTATCCTCTGACCTGCCTTGCTATCATGACCGTGTAAGATGTCAGCGCCCTTCCTACTTTGAACCCACATGGTGGGCCCATAACCCACAGTTTCACAGGATCGAAACTTGACTCTCTTGTACAATCTTGATTCTGAATTATTCTTGGCACTCGGCTTCGTATGTAATACACGAGCTAACTTCCTCACCATGTTTGATTTCGGTATCAGAGGCAACATTATTCTTCTTTTCTTTGAACCCCTTCATCACCTATTTTAGGCATCAGCTGGATGCCTACCTAGTTAAAACTTGCTGAATCTCCGTATAGCACTCTCGATACGTCCTGGTGCTTCTAAAATCTCCATCCTTGAGATAACTACCGGATGCTGATCCTTTCAGACATTTGTCCTTATAGCTTCCCCCTTACTCCACATCTTAAATCACATGACAAGGTTTCTTGTAGTGCAGGAGATTTGTAACGCCCGGATAATCAAGCTACAGTAATCCCCTACTAATGATGCCAAGTCATCACTCTTACTGTTGCCAATCTCACTTTGATTCAAAATCAATTCAAATTTAATTTTAAAATAAATTCAAATAAATTAATTCTCCAAACAGTAAAACAAAAATGGTCGCTGGGTTGCAAATATTCACTAACTAAATGTAATGAGTGATTCAACATCATTTGAAATAGCTAATTTCCCCTCGGAATTAAACCAGTTCCAAATCAGCATTTTTAAATGCTTTACCATTTGTCAAAAATCCAAATCAATTCAAACTCCTCCCAAAAAATTTACAAAGACCAATTGACATCTCAAAATATTGCAAACAGATTCAGCAATCAGTGTAACAATAAAATAAAAGGGAAAGGCCTAACTACTATGTGTTAATGGGCTCTAGAGCCATTGTGCACTTTGGCCCGTCTAACAACATTGGGCCATCCCACCTCCACCTCATCCCCAACCTTGCTACAGGAGGCGGGGGAATCGTGGCGACCATCCCATGGCGGCCTGGTCCCGTGGCGGCCATCCCCGCTCTCTCCGTGTGAATAACAGGATGCCCCAACGCCCTCCTCCCCCTGCCGAACCCTAGCCACTTCCCCTCTTCTACATCGTCCCCCACACTCGATCCCGATCTCGACCGTCTGCATCCATGGTCGCGCCGCGTCGATCCCGCAGCCACCGGCCTCCCCTCGTCGTGCCAAGGCGTTCAGAAGCTGCGCCCCCTTCCCCTGCTTCGACTACGAGCATCGGCTCAAGCTAGGAGGCCCCGAGCACTCGCCATCAGGCGTCTTCCCCGCGTCCGGTCGCCGCTTCCTCGTCCCGGATCTCCTTCCTCGGCGGTCCCTCGGCCTCCCGAGCACGTCATCGAGGACCGCTGTGAGGCCCTCTTCCAATTCCCCTTTGTCCCCGTCTACTTTACCGTCGTTTGGTGCCGCTACTATCGCACCCGCGCTCGCTGCGCCCAGCTTGCGCCCTAGGCTCCCCTGGCTTCGCCTTGCACCGCATGCCACGCCACGGCCACGTCCACCAGCGCGCCTTCCCACGCACCGGCCAGTTGCCGCGCCCCTGCCCCACCTAGCGCCGCTTCCTCTCGCGCCTTGCCTTAGCGTGCCCGCAGCTACTGCTCCTGACCGCTTGCACTGCTGTTGCTCGTGCCACTGATGCCTGCTACTTGCTGCTGCCACCGCTGCAATGCCTAGCTGCTGCTGCTGCTCCCTGTTGCCTGTTGGCGCTCCCGCTGGTTACTGCTGCTTGATGTTCTTGCTGCTACTGCGTGCGGCTGCTGCTATCGCTGCTCTATTTTTGGTGCATGCTACCGCCGGCTGCTACTGCTAATGGCCATGGCCAAGTCTGTGCGTGTGCTGTTTGTGTGCGTACGTGTGTGTTAGGGCCGGCCCAGTTAGTAGTGCTAATTAACCTTAGTTAGATTAATTAGTGGTTAGGTTATCCTAATGGCCCATTGACATGCGGGTCCCTTTTAGTTAAAATAAAAATCAAAATACAACTACTCTCCATGACACATGGGACACATTGCACTATTCACCTTTGGCAAGTTAGATGTTGAATGGGTCAACCCAATCGACATGCCCCCACATGTCAGCCTATGTAGACCCTCCTGTGTACAACTCAGTGTGTGCACATAACATTTGCCTATTAATTTCGAATTAATAATAATTCCATAATTTCAGAATATCTATTAAAACTTTGAAAAATAATATAAAATGAACCATACCTCGGATGAAATTACTTTGAACATGAAAGTTGCTCAAAACGACGAGACAAATCCGAACACGCGGTCCGTTTACCTGTCAGATGCCTCTAACTATCTGACCCTGGAACTTTCCCCCTCCGGTCATCTGTCTGACACAGGTCCGGAACCGGGAAAGCATTCCCAGTTGACTTCCCCCTTTGCCGGTATCGTGTAGCACCGCGTTAGAACACGTCTATGCTTGTTGTCCTGTTATACACTTGCTTGCTATGTATTTACTCTTTCTCCCCCCTCTTCTCTTCGGTAGACCCCGTGATGATGCTGATGCCCCTGTGATCGACTACGTCACCGGTGACCCCTCCTTCTCATCTGAGCAACCAGGCAAGCCCCCCTTTGATCATCCCGATATCACCCATTCCATTCTCTCATGCTTGCATTAGATTTTGCTATTGTTATTGTTTGCTCCTATTCTGATGCATAGCCTGCTTTTGTAACCTGCTCATTTTTACCTACCTGCTTATCCTAAACTGCTTAGTATAGGTTGGTTAGTGATCCATCAGTGACCCCCACCTTGTCCTTGTTGCCCCTGCTTCATCATTGAAGACCCGATCAACAGGATCGAAGACCAGGCACCGCACATCACTTTCCCCTTAGTTGCTCGACACTACTGGGTTACTATTGAGTGTCGAGGGTGAGACCTCTACAACACTTCTGATGTTAACCCTGTAGTGTAGTTATTCGGTCGTGGTCATCGGGGGTGATTCCGCCTTAACCACTTACGATACGACTCTGTCATGCAACCCCTCAAGTGTGAACCTCGGGGGTGGTTCCTCTTATGTTCACCTTGACGATTACATCGAGTGGAATTCACCGGGGGTGATTCCTCGCGTTTTCCCCATGATGTTTGGACACACGGATACTTGGACTTTACAACAGTTACTTGGAAAGGCGGGTCGACCCTGAGGGGTACCCGCGAGTGATGTGGAGTCGTGATGACCTGGAAGGTGCCTACGAGATAATTACGAGGCGTGGCCGGGCATTCTTAGCCCTTGCCGCAAGTCCTCGAGATGGGGCAACGGGGTCACATCTTTCGTGAGTCTCTGCTTGTTACCGCGTGCTCCTAATCCACTATGATTTGGCTATTTGATCCGAGGGGCCTCTGGCTTGATAGCACTAACCATCACGTGGGCATAGTATGGGCGTTCTGCATCGTATGCATCACCCGAAGCTTAATAGACGTCAGCGACTGAGCGGCACGCGCCGGATTGGACTGGTAAGCACCTGCCTTTTTAAGGAGGTAGCTAGGTCTGCTCACCGGCCGCCCTCGCAACGTGCAGGAGTTCCCGGGGTGATGGCCCATGACCCCTGGGGGGCATAGGTTTAGTCTGGCGTGCTTGACCTCTCTATTAAGCCTAGGTCGGGTTGCGGCGTATTGTTTGGCCGAGGCTGGGCATGACCCAGGAAAGTGTGTCCGGTCAGAGTTAATCGAGCGTGGTGGGTAAGTTGGTGCACCCCTGTAGGGAAGAAAACATCTATCGATAGCCTGTCCTATGGTAACAGACACTTGGATATGTATCCCGATCGATACAACTAGAACTGGATACTTGAGATGCGACTTGGATATGAGGTGATAAGTGGATAGTATGGCTCTGGGATTGCTTTCTCGCAGGGAGTCGAGAAAGGATCTCTGGCCGAGGTTGATAACACTTCTACTACTTTACTTTATGCTACTCTACTCCCTCCTGTTGCTGCAAGATGGTGGTTTCTAGAAGATGCTAGTCTTCGATAGGCTAGGCTTTCCCCTTCTCTTCTGCCATCCTGCAGTCCAGTCCACAGATACAACCCTTTTCATTGATACAGATGCATATTTAGTGTAGATCCTTGCTTGCGAGTACTTTGGATGAGTACTCACGGTTGCTTTGCTCCCCCTTTTCCCCCTTTCTTCTTCTTTCTGGTTGTCGCAACCAGATGGTGGAGCCCAAGATCCAGAAGCCACCTTTGATGACGACTGCTACTACACTGAGGGTGCCTACTACTACATCGAGGCCGCTGACGACTAGGAGTAGTTTGGAGGCTCCCAGGCAGGAGGCCTTGCCTTTTCGATCGATGTTGCTTTTGTGCTAGCCTTCTTAAGGCAAACTTGTCTAACTAATGTCTGTACTTAGATATTGTTGCTTCCGCTGACTCTTGTGTATTCGAGCTTATGTATTCGAGCCCTCAAGGCCCCTGGCTTGTAATATAAAGCTTGTATTATTTTAATTTGTGTCTAGAGTTGTGTTGTGATATCTTCCCGTGAGTCCTTGATCTTGATCGTACACATTTGTGTGTATGATTAGTGTACGATTGAATCGAGGGCGTCACAAGTTGGTATCAGAGCCAACTTCCTGTAGGTAGCCCCCTTTCCAACTCCTTGGCCGAAGCTGAGTCTAGTCGCTGAAAAAACTTTTACTAACATTGGTTGTGTGTCTTACGGGCCCACGTCGCCATTAGGTGGTATTAGGATCTTTTACTCCTCGTCTATACTCAAGGATTCTGATCTCTCTTCTATTCGGGTTAAACATTTTACTAACTCTGACATTAGGTTCTCGTACCCACTTCCTCCCGGAGAGCCCTGACATTACCGATGATCGCTTGCTTCGCTAGAAGATTCTGCAGATACTCCTCGATGTTTCTCGAGACCCTGTGCCCACTGCCTTGCAGTTCCTGACCACAGATAATCCTCGTGAATAACATCCTTGCCGCTTGTACCTTCATACCCAGTTGCTCCTATTATCACAAGGTGTACTCTCTGTTGTTTCGAGAATCCTTTGTGCCTTATCCTTTGTGTCTTCTTTTTGCACTACAGATAATTCGCTGAACCCGTTCATCCCCAGTTGTTCATTTGCTTTCCAAAATACTTGGAAATATTATGTGATCTTCCGAAAATCCTCTGCAGCCTATTGCTCTTGATTCTCCTTACCTGCTTGCATTATGATTAATTCCATATGTCTAGCAATATTCTTATGGATTCAACGTGTGAGCGAATAATCGCAATCATCAATTAATCTTTGTAAATTTTCTTTCCGGCTTCGACATCGCTCCGGTTATGAGTTGGTTCTTACCCAATCAAGATTTGATTGGGTGCTCCTGTAAGTCTATTCAACTTACTCATCTTTTAATCAGAGCCTCTGCTTCTGATCCTTCGACTTGAAATCATAACTCCTTTGTACTCAAGCATCGAATTATTCAGATGTTTCTATAATCCAATGCCTTTGCATTCCTTCCTTCTTCTGATTGAGTACTGATACTCACATCAGATCCATTAAGGACCGCTGAATCCTTTGTTGGGTTATTATCCGGCAGTTTCCTTCATATTCAAAATTTTGTGCGCTTTTCCCCTGATACATATTGCCTTTGGTAAATTGTATTCTCTGCTTTGTCAACCATGCTCTGCTTCCGAGCTTGAGTTAATTACCTCTGAAGATTTGCAAATGTTCCTAAGATGCCCCGACGGGTTGAACTATTTCTTTCCCTAATTTGTGTGAAGCCGGAAATTTCTATGGGTCATACTCTACTGGTGTTACGTCGGATAAAAATTTCTACACTACAACTTCATCAAAAGCGAGAAGTAAATGAGAGGTTATGCATTGAAGAAGTGGGAGTCGACCTTGAACTTTGTGTTCATGCCCATTGACACGATGTAGATCTTATCATGGAAGCTTTTCTTATAATCACATGTTCCCTTGGTATAAGCTCCTCTTGCATCTTTAAATTGATTCTTTGCAATCGTGGTTCCGACCATATTTTCTCCTTGATTCCATTTCCCGGACAAGTTAAAATACTTGTCTTCTGCAGATCTTTTCATCTGTCCAACCTCTATTTTGATCTACCTCGAGTATTGCCCCCTGTTATCTCGAGGATATTGTGTCATTGCACTACCTCTTGTAAATTCTCATTTGAATGATAATCCATCACATCATTCTTATCCTGATCGGCTATATCATTATCAAGCAAATTTTTAACTGTGCTACCCGGTCCTTCTTCCCAAAGCAAATTCCGACGACGACCTAAGCTTATGTCGATTTTCTTCATCTTATCATTTCACCTCGAACAACAAGCTTGATTTCGATCGTGTGTCGTATCCGTGGTTCCAATAGCCTTTGACTTCATCCTTCTTGTTTCTTGACGGCATCTCTCCTCGATGGCATCTTCATAGAGCGTCTCGACGAATGCGTCGTGATCAGCATCAACATTTTGACTTCTGTTGAGATGACAATTGAATTCATGGTGAGAAATACCATCCTTGACCTTCGATGATTTGAGTTATCATCGACAACCCCCTTTTCTTCTTTCCAACAAATGTTTGATCATGTCTTGGTTATACCTTGGACTCCTTGCTATTCCTGCAATTGATCCTTGAGTATTTCTTGTGATCTTCAACTCCAACACGTACTTGGAACACCATGTTAATGCTACCTCGAAGCATGACAGAGGTATTCCGGATATCAACAAGAACAATGGAAGCACATTGTCGAATGTTTCCTGATCTATTATCCAAACACCATTGTATGGGTAATATCATGATTCTTCCCTCGCCCCTTTATCTAAATGCTTTTGAACTTTCTGTCATATCATGTATATCCTGCTCCGCTTCCACTTGGGAAGGATATACTCCCAATTCTTGTGTGTAAACACATTTTCCTTTTCATTGGTCTGATAAATCCGATAATTTCATTTTTCGTTTCCATTGGTTTGTTTAACCTTATTGTGATCTATATATGTTATAAGCAGAAATAATTCCCTGCTCATGTAAACACCTTGGTGTACAAGCTCTGTTAGCAAGACCTTGTTACTATGGTTGATGACATTCCGGTAACCACCGATGGATGACAACTTTGCCTATTGGTCCACCTCGTCTTAACGAGCAGGAAAATGGTTCTCTTCGTCCCTCTCCCTTGGTACCAATGTTGTTGCCAACATAACTGACAGGCTATCCTCTGACCTGCCTTGCTATCATGACCATGTAAGATGTTAGTGCCCTTCCTACTTTGAAGCCACATGGTGGGTCCATAACCCACAATTTCACAGGATCGAAACCTGACTGTCCTGTACAACCTTGATTCCAAATTATTCTTGGCACTCGGCTTTGTATGGAATACACGAGCTAACTTCCTTACCATGTTTCATTTCGGTGTCAGAGGCAACATTATTCTTCTTTGCTTTGAACCCCTTCATCACCTATTTTAGGCATTAGCTGGAGGCCTACGTGGTTAAAACTTGTTGAATCTCTGTATAGCACTCTCGATACGTCCTGGTGCTTCTAAAATCTCCTTCCTTGAGATAACTACCGGATGTTGATCCTTTCAGACATTTGTCCTGATAGCTTCCCCCTTACTCCACCTCTTAAATCTCGGGACGAGATTTCTTGTAGTGGAGGAGATTTGTAACGCCCGGATAATCAAGCTACAGTAATCCCCTACTAATGATGCCAAGTCATCACTGTTACTGTTGCTAATCTCACTTTGATTCAAAACCAATTCAAATTCAATTTTAAAATGAATTCAAATAAATTAATTCTCCAAAGAGTAAAACAAAAATGTTCGATGGGTTGCAAATATTCACTAACTATATGTCATGAGTGATTCAACATCATTTGATATAGCTAATTTCCCCTGGGAATTAAAGCAGTTCCAAATCAGCATTTTTAAATGCTTTTTCATTTGTCAAAAATCCAAATCAATTCAAACTCCTACCAAACTTTTTGTGGTATTGCCAGATATTGTAATGTATTTATGTGGCCAAGTTCCAGATTTTTACAAAGACCAATTGACAGCTCAAAATATTGCAAACAAATTCTGCAATCAATGTAACAATAAAATAAAAGGGAAGGCCTAACTACTATGTGTTAATGGGCTCTAGTGCCATTCTGCACATTGGCCTATCTAACAACATTGGGCCAGCCCACCTCCACCTCATCCACAACCTCGCTACAGAAGGCTAGGGGATCGTGGCGGCCATACCATGGCGCCCAGATCCCGTGTCGGCCATCCCCGCTCTCTCCCTGTGAATAAGAGGACGCCCCGACGCCCTCCTCCCCCCTGCCGAACCCTAGCCACTTCCCCTCTTCTACATCGTCCCCCACACTCGATCTTGATCTCGACCATCTGCATCCATGGTCGCGCCGCGTCGATCCCGCAGCCACCGGCCTCCCCTCGTCATGCCAAGGCGTCCATAAGCTGCGCCTCCTTCCCCTGCTTCAACTACGAGCATCGGCTCAAGCTAGGAGGCCCCGAGCGCTCACCATCGGGCGTCTTCCCGCGTCCGGTCGCCGCTTACTCATCCCGGAACTCCTTCCTCGATGCTCCCCCCGGCCTCCCGAGCACGTCATCGAGGACCGATGTGAGGCCCTTGTCCGATTCCCCTTTGTTCCCGTCTACTATACCGTCGGTTGGCGCCGCTCCTGTCGCGCCCGCGCTCCCTGCGCCCAGCTTGCGCCCTAGGCTCCCCTGGCTTCGCCTTGCCCCGTGTGCCATGCCACGGCCGCGTCCTCCAGCGCGCCTTCCCGCGCGTCGGTCAGTCGCCGCACCCCTGCCCCACCTAGCACCGCTGCCTCTCACGCCTTGCTTTAGCACACCCGTAGCTGCTGCTCCTGGCCGCATGCGCTGCTGTTGCTCGTGCCACTCATGCCAGCTGCTTGCTGCTGCCACCGCTGCAATGCCTAGCTGCTGCTGCTGCTCCCTGTTGCCTGCTGGCGCTCCCGCTAGTTACTGCTGCTTGATGTTCTTGCTGCTACTGCGTGCGGCCGCTGCTATCGCTACTCTGTTTTTGGTGCATGCTACCGCTGTCTGCTACTGCTAATGGCCATGGCCAAGTGTGTGCGTGGTGCTGTTTGTGTGCGTATGTGTGTGTTAGGGCCGGCCCAGTTAGTAGTGCTAATTAACGTTAGTTTGATTAATTAGTGGTTAGGTTATCCTAATGGCCCATTGACATGCGGGTCCATTTTGGTTAAAAGAAAATTCTAAATACAACTACTCTCCATGACACGTGGGACCCATTGCACTATTCACCCTTTGACAAATTTATGCTGACTGGGTCAACCCAATCAACATTCCCCACACGTCAGCCTATGTAGACCCTCATGTGTACACCTCAGTGTGTGCACATAACATTTGACCATTAATTTCGAATTAATAATAATTCCAGAATTTCAGAATATCTATTAAAACATTGAAAAATAATATAAAATAAACCGTACCTTGGATGAAATTACTTTGAACATGAAAGTTGCTCAGAACGACAAGACTAATCCGAACACGCGGTCCGTTTACCTGTCAGATGCCTCTAACTATCTGAACATGGAACTTTTCCCCTCCAGTCATCTGTCTCTCACAGGTCCGGAACCGGGAAAACATTCCCGGTTGACTTCGCCCTTCGCCGGTATCGTGTAGCACCGCGTTAGAACACGTCTAGCTCTGCCTGTTGTCCTGTTATACACTTTCTTGCTATGTATTTACTGTTTCTCCCCCCTCTTCTCCTGGGTAGACCCCGTGACGATGCTGATGCCCCTGTGATCGTGGACTACGTCACCAACGACCCCTCCTTCTCGTCTGAGCAACCAGGCAAGCCTCCCTTTGATAATCCCGATATCGCCCATTCCATTCTCACATGCTTGCATTAGATTTTGCTATTGTTATTGTTTGCTCCTATTCTGATGCATAGCCTGCTTTTGTAACCTGCTCATTGTTACCTACCTTCTTATCCTAAACTGCTTAGTATAGGTTGGTTAGTGATCCATCAGTGACCCCCACCTTGTCCTTGTTGCCCCTGCTTCATCATTGAAGACCCGATCAACGGGATCGAAGACCAGGCCCGGCAACGCACATCACTTTCCCCTTAGTTGCTCGACACTACTAGGTTACTATCGAGTGCCGAGGGTGAGACCTCTACAGCACTTCTGATCTTAACCCTGTAGTGTAGCTATTCGGTCGTGGTCATCAGGGGTGATTCCGCCTTCACCACTTCCGTTACGACTCTGTCGTGCAACCCCTCAAGTGTGAACCTCTGGGCTGGTTCCTCTTACGTTCACCTTGATGATTACATCGAGTGGAATTCGCTGGGGGTGAGTCCTTGCGTTTTCCCTTGATGTTTGACACACGGATATTTGGACTTTACAGCTTTTACTTGGAAAGCCGGGTCGACCCTGAGGGGTACCCGCGAGTGATGTGGAGTCGGGTTGACCTGAAAGGTGCCCGCAAGATACTTACGAGGCGTGGCCAGGCATTCTTAGCCCTTGCCGCAAGTCCTTGAGACGGGGCAACGGGGTCATATCTTTCGTGAGTCTCTACTTGTTACCGCTTGCTCCTAATCCACTATGATTTGCATATTTGATCTGAGGGGCCTCTGGCCTGATAGCACTAACCATCACGTGGGCATAGTATGGGCATTCTGCGTCGTATGCATCAGCCGAAGCTTAATAGACGTCAGCGACTCAGCGGCGCGCGCCGGGTTGGACTGGTAAGCACCTGCCTTTTTAAGGAGGTAGCTAGGTCTGCTCACCGGCCGCCCTCGCAACGTGCAGGAGTTCCCGGGGCGATGGTCCATGACCCCTAGGGGGCATAGGTTTAGTCTGGCGTGTTGACCTCTCTATTAAGCCTAGGTCGGGTTGCGGCGTATTGTTTGGCCGAGGCTGGGCATGACCTAGGAAAGTGTGTCCGACCGGAGTTAATCGAGCGTGGTGGGTAAGTTGGTGCACCCCTGCATGGACACTTGGAGTTGTATCCCGGTCGATACAACTAGAACTGGATACTTGAGATGAGACCTGGATATGAGGTGATAAGTAGATAGTATGGCTCTGGGATTGCTTTCTCGCAGGGAGTCGAGAAAGGCTCTCTGGCCGAGGTTGATAACACTTCTACTACTTTACTTTATGCTACTCTACTCCCTCCTGTTGCTACAATATGGTGGTTTCCAGAAGATGCTAGTCTTCGATAGGCTAGGCTTTCCCCTTCTCTTCTGGTGTCCTGCAGTCCAGTCCACACATACAACCCTTTTCATTGATATCGATGCATATGTAGTGTAGATCCTTGCTTGCGAGTACTTTGGATGAGTACTCATGGTTGATTTGCTCCCCCTTTTCCCCCTTTCTTCTTCTTTTCGGTTGTCGCAACCAGATGGTTGAGCCCAGGATCCAGAAGCCACCTTCAACGACGACTGCTACTACACTGAGGGTGCCTACTACAACGTGGAGGCCACTGACGGCCAGTTGTAGTTAGGAGGCTCCCAGGCAGGAGGCCTTGCCTTTTTTATAGATGTTACTTTTGTGCTAGCCTTCTTAAGGCAAACTTGTCTAACTGATGTCTGTACTCAGATATTGTTGCTTCCACTGACTCTTGTGTATTCGAGCCCTCAAGGCCCCTGGCTTGTAATATAAAGATTGTATTATTTTAATTTGTGTCTAGAGTTGTGTTGTGATATCTTCCCGTGAGTCCTTGATCTTGATCGTACACATTTGCGTGTATGATTAGTGTACGATTGAATCGAGGGCGTCATAGAGTATAAAAATATTGATTTGACATTGTGAATGTTGATACATTTTTCTATAAGTTTTTTCAAAGTAGAGGTACATTGACTTCAGACAAAACTTAAATGCACAATGCAGACTAGTTCCTCCGTCCAGGTGCGTGCCATGTCCTATCTAGTCATCACAACAAGGTTAGCTATTAGAGTACTACTACCTCCCTTCTAGTTTAAAGGGCTCGATTAAAAAAATTCACCTACTCTTACCAAGATAGAGGCTGTGGAATAGTTTTTGTAGTATGCAAAAGTACTCAACTAATGTTGTCGTTCTTCACAAAAAAATGTGTTTACCAATGCATTATTGCATTGCATGCATGCATGAACACTAGTTACTCTAACCCCCCTCTCTTCTTTAATTCTTTACCACATCAGCATGTTTGCTATTCTCGTGTGCATGATACCAGCTAAAATACCACCATTATGGACAGCCTTAATCATCGCATGCAATAATTTAGTGCACCTTGAAATATGAACATGTGTGGGGCGTGTATGTTTTTAATGACTTGAGACTATACCTAGCACGGCATACAAGATGACTTATTATGCACCGTTTCCCATACCTGCAGGAAGCCCGTTCGTCTCCAAATCTTTTCCTCTCCATGTGTGAAAACAATATGCCAGTCGGGACCAAACGCCTCATCTACGCTTGGCAGTACGTGGATCAGGTACACGCTTCCAACGAGGAGCAGTACCTGTTGGTGCCGGATCACCACACTGGTGAGATCGCGCGCCCGCCGGCAAGCCGCCAATCAGCCCCTCACGAGTTGCGAGGCTGAGGAAGAGGCATTGTGTCGGTGCGCTGGGAAACGGCCGCGCACCAGGGCACTCGTGGCGCGCCGCAAGCGCTCATGCGAGCGCCATGGCTTTTAGTAGGAGTATAATTTAGTTTCGTAAGGCGATCTCATTAGTTTTGGGACACAAATGATAAATCCCGAACATTCAGGAATTATTAGCGTGCTTAATTAAGTATGTAAAAGGGAAAGTTTGGAAACCTTGTGTATCTGTACGCATTTTGTAAGTATGTGCATATAGCACAAACTTTACTATATACTATCGCACTACATGTATCTCTCTATATATGCTTGCAGACTGTGCTACTCCCTCCGTCCAGGTGAATAAGTCATCTTTGGTTGTGCACCGTGACCAAGAAGGAGGGAAGACTTATACACCTAGACGGAGGGAGTACTGCTATTACTTATGTACGTGCAAATGCACGTTTTAACATTACGATGCGGTTTTTGTAAAAGTGGAAAAATAGCACTAGTCAAATTGTGAAATATTTCAATGCAAAAAAAATGCAAAAATGCTCATTTGATTGTTTACTTTTAGCTTCCTTCTCTATGGTTATTTCTCGGTTGTACTTTGTACGGAGTATCTCACTGGTTGGACAGGCATGCAGATTCCCAAACCGCTTCCTACACCCTGTATCTAATTTTTTGCCTAACAAGTCGTGCCGTGCAATTGGAATTCCAACTTGAGTACTACTACTAGTAGGAGTACCAGGGGCCAGTTCTTTTAGGCTTCTATATTAGTAATCCCATAACTACTACCTCCGTCCTGGTTTATTGGTCCCGTTTGGAATCTGTGTCAAATTTTGATCATAAATTTAACTAATGAAATGTTTGTGCATTTCACTTGCACTAACATTTTATCAGTTAAATCTTTGGTCAAAATTTAGCACAAATTACAATGGTGACGAATAAACCAGGACGGAGGTACTAGTAGTAGTTTAGAAGCCCAAATAAATGAGTGAGGCGCCTTAATGTTACTCTCCACTGTGACTAGTCTTACGGGAAAAGCTGGGGAAGAGATGGCTTATTTTTTAAGCCTCCAAAAGAACTGGCCCTAGGAGTAGTAACTAGGGATACTAGGAGTAGTAGCTAGGGATCGAGTGTGCGAGATGAACCAGAGAAATTAAATGCAGAGAGATGAAATGCAAAAAAGACAGAGGGATGTGATGGTTGCTTGTCCATTTGTTTTACCAGGCCACTTATTACTGGGAGTAGTTGGGTTTTGTGATACGACGGCTTTACTACCGCGCCACGAGCGGGGTGAGACTCCCATGCTGCGCCGCCCTCTACACTAGTACTACATCGGTCGTGGTTTATTAGTCCCCCATTGAATTTGACTGAAGATTTAACTGACAAAATGTTAGTGCATGTCAACAAAAACAATATCGTTGGATTCGTATTTGAACATAGTTTTCAATGATATAATTTCAGTTGACATGCATCAGCATTTATCATACTATATATATGTTAGTTCAATTTTTGGTCATACTAATCTATAGTAAGGTGCCCGTGCGTTGCACGGAAGAGTAAAATGCATTGACCGGGAGTTGTTTATTTTGACAAAGGATGTGGGGGGTCATCTCATGTGTAACGGGTATCGATAGGTTTCTTCGGATATTATTTCATCTCTAGAACTCACAAACATCCGGGTGAAATAGATAAAAAAGTATCTTCTGCAAACAAAAGCGTTCAACTGTTCAACCTGCATCCAAAACTTGTGAAGAAATAACCCTTATTGTGCTTTGCAAGAATTGATCTTTAAGAATTAGTTTTTGATTATCCATTGTTATACATGTTGGCTACATATGACATGGCACTTTCTTATAGTCAACAGTTGGCTATACTATTAAGTATTAACCTTGCCATTATACACCTAGACGGAGGGATTAAAACAGGATGACTTGGAAGGGGGCAGAGGAGATGTAAGAAATGGTTCATCATAAGTCTTTCACCAGTACTATAGTAAAAGTTCATACATGGAAGATTCTAGACTAAACCATAAATGGATACACTTTTATTCATGGGCGATACTCCAACAGAGCAAGATCATGCAAGGAAGTCTCCACATGCTTAGACAGCGGATTACATTGAGTGAAGACTAATGATCAACATTTAACTTGGTAATGCATATGTCCAGGTGAACCTCCTTGGAGTCCCGGTGCACCATGTTGGGGGGGAAATCATACCATGCGTCTTCCATGTCCACATCGGCGGGAAGGTCCCAGCTCGGCACAGTCCTAGTCAGCTCGTTATAGCCAGTGTCGCCGCCCACATACCTCGGAGGGGTAGTAACAGTGAGCACGCACCCGTACATCGGCCTCATGTCAATGTCAGCGTCAGCGGCGTCGCCCCTGAGGCACACTACAGAGACGGGGTGGCGGCATGCGCGGGCCTCGCTGGTGCCCACGATCAAGAGGAAGACGATGTCGTCCTCCTCCGAGACTAGCAGGCGGTGGTGATACTCCAGCGACTCCGGCACGGTGAACGGGTAGCACGTCTCATACTTGATGTTCTTCATCGCGGGCCAGTAGTGATAGACGGACGCTTGCATGAGGTGATGCACGAGGTCCGCCGGCGAGCCCCAAAACGGCATCGGGCACTCATAGCAGTAGACGAAGGGCTCCTTGGATGCATCGACCAGGCCGTCCATGAAACGGGAGTGACTGTAGGGGACGGTGCGCCAGTTGAATATATGAGCAAGTTACTACTAGATTTAGTCTGAATAAGCACAAAATAAATCATGACGGCTATTGTCGGTGTCAAAATTGGCGGATCTCGGGTAGGCGGTCCCGAACTGTGCGTCTAAGGCTGATGGTAACAGGAGACGGGGGACATGATTTTTACCCAGGTTCGGGCCCTCTCTATGGAGGTAATGCCCTACTTCCTGCATGATTGATCTTGATGAATATGAGTATTACAAGAGTTGTTCTACCTCAAGATCGTAATGGCTAAAACCCTAAAAGTCTAGCCTGTTTTACTATGATTATGGTTGCCTCTACGGACTAAGCCCTCCGGTTTATACAGACACCGGAGGGGACTAGGGTTGTACAAAGTCAGTTACAGAGAAAGGAATCTTCATATCAGGGCGCCAAGCTTGCCTTCCACACCAAGGAGAGTCCCATCCGGACACGGGAGAGAGTCTTCGGTCTTGTATCTTCACAGCCCATCAGTTCGGCCCACGTACCATAGTCCGGACGCCTGAGGACCCCATAATCCAGGACTCCCTCAGCTATAACAGGGATTAAACTAATCATGTGGACTAGCATAGTAGATGAACAGATCGAATCTAGGACACAGACTAGAAACATGAATTCTACCACGATTTCGAATAGGAAGGACAGAAACACATACGGTGCAACGGGAGCAGCACCGTTGGTGTTTAAGTTGACGCCCATGTCGTTGAGGAAGAGGTTGCCGAGGTCGGGGAAGAAGTCATCGTCGGTGAAGTCATCGCTGCCAGCAGTCGTGAGAGTGCGCTCCCCAAATTTCAACAGCGCCCTCCGAATGGAGCGCAAGAGGGAGTGGTTGTAGGGGACGTTGCGGCCGCTGAATGGAGCGCATGGGTAGCCCACGAAGCAGTAGATGCTGCTCCTCCCTAATCTCTACTCTTATCTCTATCTCTACTACTCTTCTTTATTTTTTATAATATACTAGTTGTAGCTGTCAAATCGAATAGTACTGCGCCGTCTGCTTCACACCCGGTTGAACACGCCTCCTGGCCTCCTTCAAACCCCTTCGTTAAACCCGCATGCAAACCGAGAAACCTACTCCGGCCCGCGGGAGGAAATTTGACGGTTGCCGTTGGAGAATAATAGTCACGTCCAATCCATTTGAGCTAATTGCGTGTATGATTCTCCCTCTATAAAAAGTTAATTGCATCCTTAATCTTGTATTCTAAGTACTCCGTGGGTTCCACTGTCAGTACAGTGTACATGACTTGCAGGATGTCTACAGATTCGTACAGAAAGTTAAAAAGAAACAAATCCATCCTTAATCTTGCATTCTAAGTACTTTGTGGGTTCCACTGCCAGTACAGTAGCAAAAGAAGTATATATTAAAAAAAGCTAAAGTTTAGGACAGAATTTGAACTCAGGTCATTGCGTTGCGAGCATCCGGCCCGGACCAGTACACTAGGTGTTCATTGCGGACAATGCAAGAGATAAACCTTTATAACAATGATCCCGTCCGTTGAAATGGATCCAAAGTAGAATAATACATATTCACAAATTTAAAAGAAAACAGTTTAGTTTTGATATACATATCACTAAAAATATCTCATGTTTCACTCCAAATATATTCTTTGGGCTGTTTTGATGAAGTAAGGGAAGAATGTGGTTGGTTTCAAGATACTAAGGTGTTTTGTGTAAACTGGTGCAGAGAAGTGGGAATTGTTGCAAAAGGCCCCAACTTACATCACAGTCGTTAGATGCAGATCTAATGGTCAGAAATGGCCGATGGCAGACACACCATCATCACCAACTGAGTCTTTTATAGGAGTAGGAGTAGAGAAAAAACCGAGTTGGTGATGATGGTTTGCCTGCCATCTTATAATATAGACTGTCTGATCTATATCTGACGGATAGAAAGCAAACTATGACAATTTTACAAAAGATACCCGCACCTCTCTCCATATTTATAGATAAGCCCTTGCCTCATTCATCCTTATCTCCCACAACCTCATTGCTGAGCAATTAAAAAAGGAAGTGTCTGGAACAATCTCGCATGGTGGCCACTGCCGGCGCCGTCCATCCCCATGCCTCCGCCCAGTCCGACCACCAGTCGCCACCACGCCCCACTCCTTGTAACATCCCAATTTTTAATTTGGATGTTTATAAATAGATCATTCATATGCATCCATGCTTTATGTATTTTTGCCCCATTTGTTTTATTTGAATTTTGATCTAAGGAACTTTGAGCAACTCAAGGACCAAAAGTGAGAGTTGGAAGTTTCCCTAAAACCATTTTTGAGAATTTTCAAAGTTGGGAAATTGGATCAAACATGGTTGCACCAAAATTCATTTCCAGTATATCAAAAATAAAATAAAGAGAGAAAATAAAATGACTTCTTCAAAATCAGAAGGAAAATATTGGAATTTGAATTTGGAACCAAAATATATTTGTTGGGTTTTATTTGCAATTTATTTTATTAGTTTAGCAAAAATGTTTATTTTAAAATTTGCATTTTAGGTCGGATAAATGTTCACAAGGTCATATATAAGACCATATTATTATGTGAACATTTTTCTTCAGATCTAAATAATAATTCTGAGAGAGCGAACAATTTATTTATTGATTATCTAGTCTAATATTGTTATTAGTTAAGATTTCTCTCTGTTAACCTACCTAGCCCATCTATCTCTTCTATTTTTTTCTCGTTTGCCCTTGGCCCAACTTCTCCCACTAAGGCCCAAATCTTCCAGCCCAACCGATGGCCATCTTCCTCCTCTCATCGTTACAGGAACATGAACAGAGAGCAACAGCCATGGACGCCTGTACCTCGATCCCTCCCTTCCTCTCCCTCTCCCAACTCAATAACTGCCGGAACCGGTTCCCCTTACCTCCCTCGACCCCTCCCATCCCCTGGTGCACCTCAAAGACAACTATAATGGCCACCATGAGCGCTTGAAACTGCAGCCATTAACACATCTCGCCCCACCCAACTCTGGACCTCCCTTGTCCTATATAAAGCACCCCTGGGAGGCCCTCTCACCCCTTGTCCGAAGCCCTCGCTTTGTGGAGTTTTCCCCCTCCCTAACCTCGCAAATTGCTCGCCAGAGTTCGTGGATTTCGGCGGCTTCTCCACCACGCCAGGAGGCGATACCGAGCCCACAGTACTGTTCCTCGGATCCGCCTCATCGTCCACTACATCGTTACGCACGCGTCCTTCGCCGAAGCACACCGGAGCCACCTTCTTCCTCGTCTCCGGCGACAAGTCTGGTGAGCACCCAGCCAGCCAATCAGAGAGCACCACTTGGCATCTGGCTGAATTTCTTTTCTCTTTTTCCAGTATTTTTCTAATCTCAGATTCTATATCAATTCTACTTTCTAGTATATATTTTAATCTATAGATCCGATTTAGTTTATTCTTTTTTCTACTAGTTCATAGAAATCCGATCTATCTAGAGAACCAAATGAAAAATATTTTTGAAAATTTTAAAATTTGAATTCAAACGGATCTGAATTCAAACTTCGTTAGGCCGTATCTCGAGTTTCGTAACTCCGTTTTAGGTGATTCTTTTTGCAAATCGAAGCTCGTAATGTGTACTTTCTATTAAAACCAAAACCATTTATTTTTTTGCTGTAAAAATTACGTTCTGTACAGAAACTTTATTTTGGTTGTTTTTGAAGTTTTCCGAAGTCCTCTCTTTGTTTTCTTTTTGATTCTTTGCTTGTATGCTTATGTATGTTATTGCTTGCTTACGCTAGATTATCCGGAGTGCGAAGCTTGCTACTATGAATCTTTAGAGTTCAACGATCGTCAGCAAGGCAAGTTCACACTTTGATCATACTTTTCAGTACCCAGTTTTTACTATGCATTAGTTTCACCCTCAAAGATTGCATGAGTAGGATTGGGAACATGTGGTTATGATTTGTAGTTCATGTGGTAGGAACCTATGACCTCTGATCACCCCGGGAATTTTCGTTATATTGTATTGCTTAGCCATGCTCGTAGACGGGGATTGGTATGTGTGATCCATGCAAGTTGCGAGAGATAATAATTTTGGGATAAACATAAGGTGGCAACTTTAATACACATCTGGGTTGATTGTTTGGGGCACCTGGAGAAACCAGTGCTTGCCCAAGGGGAATCCCGGAGTACCCGTGTGATTACCCTAGGTCCGCCACCCAGGCTCAAAGGGATCATAAGATATTTCATTCCTAGAAACTTTCGTGTGTTGCCACAAGCCATTATGGGCTCTGGCATAATTGAGTAAGTTGTGTGACCTCTTTCCGTGGTAGACTAGCTGATGTAGGGGGGAAGTAGGTGTACCGGTCTACCCAGGGTTAAGGGCAAACGCTTCTGAAAGGCTATGTCTCGATCTTCCGATCATGGAGGTGGTCGAGTTTTGTGGGGAAAAGTGTGCAAACCTCTGCAGAGTGTACAAACTAATCATGATTAGCCGTGTCCCTGTTTATGGACAACTTGAGTATCTAGAAGTGAATTATTGGTTGATCTCATCACTCTATTTAATGAAATTATTGGGTTACTAATAACTTGGGAATTTTGGGATTGAGATGGAGGAACCTTCTCAATAATGGCATTTTCATTTAGTAGTAAATAAAAATGTATTCCTTTGTTGTAGGGTAAAATTGGCTTTATGCAAAAAATTAAACTTAGAGCCTCCACCAGCTAAATTTGCATATAGAGATAGTTTTTTTTTCATTATTATTCTATGGTGTGAAATTGCCATCACATTCCATGTGCTGACCTACACGGCTGCAACGTCTCATGTTGCAGACTTTTCCTACGAAGATTAAAGGTGCGATAGGTCGTTGTTCTACACTCAGTTTGCCGTGGAGTTGGATGGACTCATTTACCTTCAATGCTTCCGCGGTTATTTTTATTGAGATGGCCTTTGGCCATATTATTGTAATAAATACTCTTTTGAGGACCTCGATGTAATAAAGTGTGTGATTGAACTCTATTAAAATTCCTCGAGTACTGTGTGTGTCAGCATACCGATCCAGGGATGACACTTAAGCATAGAGACTTCGATCCATTTGGGTCAGGTCGCTACAAGATGGTATCAGAGCACACGTTGACTGTACGACACGACCACTAAGAAATGGAAAGCCATAGGAAGAAAACTCTATTTTACGACTTCCTTAAATATCCGTTGGTCAATACTCTTCTCTATTCATTTCTATATCTTCTCCACTTCAAAAAAATAGTTGTCGAACCCCATCACCAAGTTGCTCAGCCTGATGAGACCATGACCTATGAAGAGATCATTGACAAAGAAGATGAAGCTAGAGTTGACTTTGATTTGAGAAGATTTAGTTCAGACCACCATTACCAAGTTGAGTCCAACGAATGATTGCAGTAGTATGAAGAGATCATATCTCTTGTGGATATGACCTTACCTGTAGGTTTTTGCTTGTGTGGTGTGATCTGTGTGAATTGCTTCATTTGAAACTTTCTTGCTATCATAAGCATATGGGTAGTGATTTCTCTCATTAGACCCATATTCTATTCTAATTTCTCATCCACTCTAAACCTAACAGATGCCTCCAAGACGTGACCCAGAATTCCCACCGAAACTTACCCAGTTGATCCAGAACCAGAATGCCCTCATGCAGCTACTCATCCAGAATCAGAACCAAAAACCTGCCATCTTATAATACAGACTGTCCGATCTATATCTGACGGATAGAAAGCAAACTATGACAATTTTACAAAAGATACCCGCACCTCTCTCCACATTTATAGATAAGGCCTTGCCTCATTCATCCTTATCTCCCATAACCTCATTGCTGAGCAATTAAAGAAGGAAGTGTCTGGAACAATCTCGCATGGAGGCCACTGTCGGCGCCGTCCATCCCCATGCCTCCGCCCAGTCCGACCAGTCACCACCACGCCCCACTCCTCCTCACCTTATCTATCATCTTTCTCGAGATATCATTTTCGAAAATGGTCAACATACCATTTTCTGATAAAATTCTCAAGATATCATTAGTTTTTACACATGGGATTACTCCTGCATGGGTCAATCACAACAGGTGTTTTGTAAAAAAATGCATCTTGATGTTCCGTGCAATGCACGGGCATCTTGCTAATTTTTTTGCATATAATTCCAAACACCACGTAGACATGGTCTTTGACCATTTTACAACTATGTTAGTATCATTGTTAGTGGTCAGCCGGTGCAAGTTATAGCCCCGGGTGTTTTAACCTTTTTTTAGTAATGATATCTAGCGCTTGTTCACCACGAGCTCAATCCTGGCGAATCCCACGTAACTGTCAGATTTCCATCTGACGGTGGCCTGTTTTTAAGCCATAGTATTTAACAAAACCGCCACCCTTACACACATACTGTAACTGCGTCACGGGCGTTTGCAACTGACATGTCTCCTAGCGAACGTTTGATGGGGATTGGAGTTAGCACCGATGGCGGTTCGTAGTCATTCCACGCTCGGGCATTGAAGTTTGTAACTATTTTAGATTAGAATATACTACTACTCCAGTGCTAGTAGTATAGCAAAGTCCTACTCCACTACTACTCTACTCAAGCAAGTTAGGGCATAGTAGTAGGTACTGTAGGGAGTACCAGTACGGTGATCACTCAAGCAAGTTATCTGGCATCGATATGACCCTACACTGCTGGTATGTGTCTCGTAAGTCAAGCGGCGTGCTGTAGTCATCGTCACATGTCCACTTCCCACAACACATATTCGCTTCTCCATCTTTGTACACACATAATCTCGTCCAATATTCCATCCCCGCTAAGGTGCCTCCCCCCTCGTCCGCAACCCAAGCACTAACAATGGCAGAACCGAGCAGCGTCCGCCGAAAGAGTGGCTAGAATTCGATCCCACAGAGGTAATCAATCTCATTGTTTCGCGTGTGGACAATCTCAGTACCATGCCGCTCGCCACGTGCTCGTCGGGGCTGTACCGTTTACTCAAAGCCCTCAGGCCGAAGCTTTTTAATCCAGCTCCTTGCTTGCGGATGCCGCCTGATCTTCAGAAATGGCGTGTCACGCAGCATAACAATCCTAGGGTGGCGAGCATCAACCCCTTGACGGTGATCCGATCCCCGTCACCCTCAACTACATTAACGGTATGTACTGGGTCGGCATGAACACATCTTGTATGGTGCTCATCGACAGTCGCAGCAGCTAGATGCTCGTGGAGGTCTACACCCGGCGATTGATCCCCCTTCCTTCGATTAACACTGCACTGCTTTGGCACCGCGGCCCAAAATACTCGGAATCTTACAGTAGCCAACATGACCAAGTTTGATTTGCTCAAGGTTGTAATCTGCTAAGTGCCCACAAGATCTACGAATTATAAAGACTTTAGGCTAATTGCGTTCTTCAACTGCGGTCTCGCCTATCTAACAGGTCACTGCGGTAAGTGGATAAATCTGCACGTCCATCGCAGGATCATACATCCTCCATGGTTCTCTGATGCTATTGAACACAATGGCTTCATTTACGCTGTCGACTCCTTCTATGACTGGACGTATTGCTGGCCTACTCCAGTCATCGCTACAAACGGCTGTTACAGCAGTATGTTACTTTCCTATGATATCATGATGGCTTGCTTATATTATTGTCAACATTTACTGAAAAAATATTCATGCTCATAACATGTTGTTCTTAAGATTGACTACATTAAGAGCCCTTTTTTATTTGACTGCAACTTGATATGATGTTGTAGGCCGCCTGGTGTCCCTACCCTTCCTAATCCCAGAACCTTTCAAAGAAAATTGGCATGGCAGTTGCAGGTGGTTCCTGGCTCAAGCAGACGACAGTGAATGATTTATGATCGTTCGCACGTACCAGACGTGTTGTTTCGCGGAATACAAACATAGTCACTGCAAGGTCTTTGAGCAGGATCCCAGCTTCTCTGGGCCTTCAGGAATTTTTGACTGGAGGCTGGTAAGTAGCCTTGGTACACGCTCTTTGTTTCTCAGACTGAATTATCCGATTAACCAGGAGATAACCGACGGCAAGGATCATGATGGCAGCGCGGTTTCGTTCATCAGGAAAAACTGTGTGTACACAGCGTACCATACATCTCTGCATGCACCATACCCTGATATGTGCCACCATGCTCTGTAGCCCAAAGTAGGAGAGAGGGTCGCAAGTATCAGACTTCGACCTGGTGGCTGGAGTTTCCACCGTCAGGCACCCATCTGGTTCAAGCCGTCAGCCAAGCTCCACAACTTAATAAATAGTACCGTCTAACTGAGCCAGTTAGTTAGATGTGTACACTTGGTGTAGTAGGATCTTTATTTAGTTTGATGCATACACTTGTTCTTTTTTGGTAGCCCTTTTGTAATGATGGCTGATGTTTGGTTTGGAAGAGAGAGCTGTGTCTTTACTCTTCTGGCCTGCTTACTGCTTCTGTTGCACCCCCAGCCCTGGTTGTTGTTGCTGCTGCTGTTTTCAATGTACACTCAGTAGTATATTTTGTCTATTGGTTGAATAAATGTGTTGTTAGAACGACAAACACAATGTTTTAGAAGTCGTTTCACGGTCCGATCCTTTAGTGCCCCGTACCGTACGTAGCGCATACTATTTTTGGCACGGAACGCGTTTTCCACTTGTTGATAACATACAACCCACTGATGAAGGCCCAATAGAGGAGCCCATAATTAACTGGAAGGGAGGCTCTCACATGAATCTGGCCCATGTACATGCTCATGGTCCCGTAAACATAAATAAGTAAATAAATAAAGCTAAATGCTCATGCACCAGTTCATTAAATTCACGATTTAACAGGAGGATATTATTTCCTATGATAGTGTCGTTACATTCCGTCGATATTATTCTTAGGCAAAGATAGCGACCAGTCTTCTTTCTCCCACCATTTTCTTCCTGCAACCAGCGGACCCATGCAAATCGTAGTCAATGTCGTAAATAGTTCCGGTCCATTTTTATTTTTCAATAAGAATGTCCAACCCAGCCCAGCACATTGGCGACAACAATTTATCCTCCGCCTTGGTGCGCTCGCCATGGCGCCGCTGTCCGGCCCTATCAACATAGTGAATCGGGAGAGGACTGTTGTTGTGACTATGACACTACGGACCCACCAGGTCCACTCCCGAACACAAGCAAGCGCCTCTTTTACTACTCAGATGCACCCTTCGTTTTTTTTACTCTAATCCACCTTGTTGATATCCGGGACCCACATCATTTTCAATGTATAGTCAATTAACGAAAGAATTGCACAAATTTTTTTAGTAGTAATTCGGAGGAGCAGGCTATAAACTGGATTGTGCGGTCTCTGCGGCCCGTCTAACAACATGACCAGCCCAACAGTTTTTTCTTTGGAAAATATGTAGCCCAGTATTTCTTTTTGAAGAATACCCAAGATAGGCCTATTTGTTTTCTCTGACTTACTGGGATGCAAATCTTTCAAGAAGAGGAGGGATGCATTCCGTCCTGGCCAAAGAGTATGGTCAGTGTCTGTTAAAAGTAATATCAAAGGGGTTGAAAATTCCAAACAAATATAGCAAATGGGAAATTAGTTTCTTTTTTTGTTTTTGTTCTTCACTGATATTTTATATTTCATTGGATTTAACATCACATAGTACTAATTTATTTTTGAATTTGTTTTAGTATGGCTACTAATTTTTGGATTAAGAAGATTTTGTTCCCCAGCAAAAAATTGCGAATTTTCAAAATTTCGCACATATTTAGTTCAATTTTTTAACCCTGGTACTGACCAGAAAATGGGCAGCAATTCTAAAAATGGAAACTGGGTTGTAATAAATTCCATATGAATTAGAAAATGAGTAAAATTTATAAAAATAATAGCAAATGGGTTGTACACGCCACAGATTTCGAGGTTGACTTGTTTACGCAAGGCTTTGTCAGTCAACACACGATTCTAGCAGCAGTGACTGTTGGATGTCCATGAAGGAAAAATGCCCTAGAGGCAATAATAAATTTGTTATTTATATTTCCTTATATCATGATAAATGTTAATTATTCATGCTAGAATTGTATTAACCGGAAACTTAGTACATGTGTGAATACATAGACAAACAGAGTGTCACTAGGATGCCTCTACTTGACTAGCTCGTTGAATCAAAGATGGTTAAGTTTCCTAGCCATAGACCTGAGTTGTCATCTCGCGGGATCACATCATTAGAGAATGATGTGATTGGCTTGACCCATTCCGTTAGCTTAGCACTTGATCGTTTAGTATATTGCTATTGCTTTCTTCATGACTTACACATGTTCCTATGACTATGAGATTATGCAACTCCCGAATACCGGAGGAACACTTTGTGTGCTACCAAACGTCACAACGTAACTGGGTGATTATAAAGGTGATCTACAGGTGTCTCCGATGGTACTTGTTGAGTTGGCATAGATCGAGATTAGGATTTCTCACTTGAATTGTCGGAGAGGTATCTCTGGGCCCTCTCGGTAATGCACATCACTATAAGCCTTGCAAGCAATGTGAATAATGAGTTAGTTGCGGGATGATGCATTACGGAACGAGTAAAGAGACTTGCCGGTAACGAGATTGAACTAGGTATTGAGATACTGATGATCGAATCTCGAGCAAGTAACATACCGATGACAAAGGGAACAACGTATAACGTTATGCGGTTTGACCGATAAAGATCTTCGTAGAATATGTGGGAGCCAATATGAACATCCAGTTTCCGCTATTGGTTATTGACTAGAGAGGCGTCTCGGTCTTGTCTACATAGTTCTCGAACCCGTAGGGTCCGCAGCTTAACGTTTGGTGACGATCGGTATTACGTGTTTATATGTTTTGATCTACTGAAGGTAGTTCGGAGTCCCGGATGTGATTACGAAGTCGAGACATAAATATTGATATATTGGATGACTATATTCGGACACCGGATGAGTTCCGGGGGTCACCGAATAATTATGGAGTGCCGGGGGTTATCTGAACCCCCGAGGGAACTAATGGGCCTACATGGGCCTTGTGTGAGAGACAGGACGGGCCATAGGGCTGGCCACCCCCCCCCCTTGGGAGTTCGAATTGGACAAGGAAGGGGGGCGGTGCCCCCTCTTTCCATCCCTCTCTCCCTCTCCTTCCTTCCCCCTTCCTCCTCCCAGTTGGACTAGGAATGGGGGAGTCCTACTCCTACTAGGAGGAGGACTCCTCCCCTCCTTGGCGTGCCCCAAGGGCCGGCCGGCCTCCCCCCTTGCTCCTTTATATACGGGGGCAGGGGGCACCCTAGAACACACAAGTTGATCATTGATCTCTTAGCCGTGTGCGGTGCCCCTCCACCATAATCCACCTCGGTCAAATCGTTGCAGTGCTTAGGCGAAGCCCTGCGCCGGTAGCTTCATCGTCACCGTCATCACGTCGTCGTGCTGACGAAGCTCTCCCTCGACACTCTTTTGGATTGTGAGTTCGTGGGACCTCACCGAGCCGAACGTGTGCAGATCACGGAGGTGCCGTACTTTCGGTACTAGGATCGGTTGATCGTGAAGACGTACGACTACATCAACCACGTTGTCATAACGCTTCCGCTTACGGTCTACGAGGGTACGTGGACAACACTCTCCCCTCTCATTGCTATGCATCACCATGATCTTGCGTGTGCGTAGGATATTTTTTTTAAATTACTGCGTTCCCCAATAGTGGCATCCGAGCCAGGTTTATGCGTAGATGTTATATGCACGAGTAGAACACAAGTGAGTTGTGGGCGATAATAGTCATACTGCTTACCAGCATGTCATACTTTGATTCGGCAGTATTGTTGGATGAAGCGGCCCGGACCGACATTACGCGTACGTTTACGCAAGACTGGTTCATCGACGTGCTTCGCACATAGGTGGCTGGCGGGTGTCAGTTTCTCCAACTTTAGTTGAATCGAGTGTGGCTACGCCCAATCCTTGTTGAAGGTTAAAACAACACATACTTGACGAACAACCGTTGTGGTTTTGATGCATTGGTAAGAACGGTTCTTGCTTAGCCCGTAGCAGCCACGTAAAACTTGCAACAACAAAGTAGAGGACGTCTAACTCGTTTTTGCAGGGCATGTTGTGATGTGATACGTTCAAGACATGATGCTAAATTTTATTGTATGAGATGATCATGTTTTGTAAAAGAGTTATCGTCAACTGGCAGGAGCCATATGGTTGTCGCTTTATTGTATGAAATGCAATTGCCATGTACTAGTTGGCGAGACGACAATGATGCTACGATGGAGATCAAGGTGTCGCGCCGGTGACGATGGTGATCATGACGGTGCTTTGGAGATGGAGATCAAAGGCACAAGATGATGATGGCCATATCATATCACTTATATTGATCACATGTGATGTTTATCCTTTATACATCTTATTTTGCTTAGTTCGACGGTATCATTATAAGATGATCTCACACTAAATTTCAAGGTACAAGTATTCTCCCTGAGTATGCGCCGTTGCGAAAGTTCGTCCTGCCGAGACACCACGTGATGATCGGGTGTGATAAGCTCATTGTTCACATACAACGGGTGCAAGCCAGTTTTGCACATGCAGAATACTCGGGTTAAACTTGATGAGCCTAGCATATGCAGATATGGCCTCGGAACACTTAGAACGAAAGGTCGAGCGTGAATCATATAGTAGATATGATCAACATAGTGATGTTCACCATTGAAAACTACTCCATCGCACGTGATGATTGGACATGGTTTAGTTGATTTGGATCACGTGATCACTTAGATGATTAGAGGGATGTCTATCAAAGTGGGAGTTCTTAAGTAATTTGATTAATTGAACTTTAATTTATCATGAACTTAGTACCTGATAGTATTTTGCATGTCTATGTTGTTGTAGATAGATGGCCCGTGTTGTTGTTCCATTGAATTTTAATGCGTTCCTAGAGAAAGCTAAGTTGAAAGATGATGGTAGCAACTACACGGACTGGGTCCGTAACTTGAGGATTATCCTCATTACTGCACAGAAGAATTACATCCTGGAAGCACCGCTAGGTGACAAACCCGCTGTAGGAGCAACGCCAGATGTTATGAACGTCTGGCAGAGCAAAGCTGATGACTACTCGATAGTTCAGTGTGCCATACTTTACGGCTTAGAACCGGGACTTCAACGACGTTTTGAACGTCATGGAGCATATGAGATGTTCCAGGAGTTGAAGTTAATATTTCAAGCAAATGCCCGAATTGAGAGATATGAAGTCTCCAATAAGTTCTACAGCTGCAAGATGGAGGAGAATAGTTCTGTCAGTGAACATATACTCAAAATGTCTGGGTATAACAATCACTTGATTCAACTGGGAGTTAATCTTCCTGATGATAGTGTCATTGACAGAATTCTTCAATCACTGCCACCAAGCTACAAGAGCTTCATGATGAACTATAACATGCAATGGATGGATAAGACAACTCCCGAGATCTTCGCAATGCTAAAGGCTGCGAAGGTAGAAATCAAGAAGGAGCATCAAGTGTTGATGGTCAACAAGACCACCAGTTTCAAGAAAAAGGGTAAAGGGAAGAAGGGGAACTTCAAGAAGAACGGCAAGGAAGTTGCTGCTCAAGTGAAGAAGCCCAAACCTGGACCTAAGCCTGAGACTGAGTGCTTCTACTGCGAAGGGACTGGTCACTAGAAGCGGAACTGCCCCAAGTATTTGGCGGATAAGAAGGATGGCAAGGTGAACAAAGGTATGTGTGCTATACATGTTATTGATGTGTACCTTACTAATGCTCGCCGTAGCACCTGGGTATTTGATACTGGTTCTGTTGCTAATTTTGCAACTTGAAACAGGGACTACGGATTAAGAGAAGATTGGCTAAGGACGAGGTGACGATGCGCGTGGGAAATGGTTCCAAAGTCGATGTGATCACGGTCGGCATGCTACCTCTACATCTACCTCCGGGATTAGTTTTAGACCTGAACAATTGTTATTTGGTGCCAGCGTTGAGCATGAACATTATATCTGGATCTTGTTTGATGCGAGACGGTTATTCATTTAAATCAGAGAATAATGGTTGTTCTATTTATATGAGTAATATCTTTTATGGTCATGCACCCTTGAAGAGTGGTCTATTTTTTTGAATCTTGATAGTAGTGACACACATATTCATAATTTTGAAGCCAAAAGATGTAGAGTTGATAATGATAGTGCAACTTATTTGTGGCATTGGCGTTCGGGTCATATTGGTGTAAAGCGCATGAAGAAACTCCATTCTGATGGACTTTTGGAATCACTTGATTATGAATCACTTGGTACTTGCGAACCATGCCTTATGGGCAAGATGACTAAAACTCCGTTCTTCGGAACAATGGAGCGAGCAACAGATTTGTTGGATATCATACATACTGATGTATGTGGTCCGATGAATGTTGAGGCTCGCACCGGGTATCATTATTTTCTCACCTTCACAGATGATTTGAGCAGATATGGGTATATCTACTTGATGAAACATAAGTATGAACCATTTGAAAAGTTCAAAGAATTTCAGAGTGAAGTGGAAAATTATCGTAACAAGAAAATAAAGTTTCTACGATCTGATCGTGGAGGAGAATATTTGAGTTACGAGTTTGGTCTTCATTTGGAAAAATGCGGAGAATAGTTTCGCAACTCATGCCACCCAGAACACCACAGCATGATGGTATGTTCGAACATCGTAATCGTACTTTACTAGATATGGTGTGATCCATTGTAACGCCCCGGACACACCCGCCGGTGGTCGTTACTCCTGGCGGGATCTAGACTGGCCCCACAGATCAATACTAGTCTTTTCTGCGCACTTTGTCCTCACTCGTGCGCACCCGGGAGCAACTTCCCGGTCGGTCACCCATCCTGACACTACTCCAAGCTGAGCACGCTTAACTTTGGAGTTCTGTCCGAATGGGCTCCCGGAAAAGAAGGAATTCCTTATTGATATGAGTAGTCTATCATCCCTAATAAGCCAGGCTATCAGATACACCCCCACTCAGAGGAACCGACGTCCTCGTCGGGCCACAGGAACGTTCCCTCTTGGCACAAACGTCTGTGCTTCCAGTCCGGTACATGTGCCATGTCGGGTGCCACGACGGGTCACAAACGTCATGAACAACATGACCACGCACCTGTCCGCAACCATCCGTGTAACCGCGAGGGTCGGCTCTGATACCAACTTGTAACGCCCCGGACACACCCGCCGGTGGTCGTTACTCCTGGCGGGATCTAGACTGGCCCCACAGATCAATACTAGTCTTTTCTGCGCACTTTGTCCTCACTCGTGCGCACCCGGGAGCAACTTCCCGGTCGTTCACCCATCCTGACACTACTCCAAGCTGAGCACGCTTAACTTTGGAGTTCTGTCCGAATGGGCTCCCGGAAAAGAAGGAATTCCTTATTGATATGAGTAGTCTATCATCCCTAATAAGCCAGGCTATCACATCCATGATGTCTCTTACTGATTTACCGCTATCATTTTGAGGTTATGCTTTAGGGACGGCTACATTCATGTTAAATAGGGCACCATCTAAATCCGTTGAGACGACACCTTATGAACTGTGGTTTGGCAAGAAACCATAGTTGTCATTTCTTAAAGTTTGGGCCTGCGATGCTTATGTGAAAAAGATTCAACCTGATAAGCTCGAACACAAATCGGAGAAATGTGTCTTCATAGGATACCCAAAGGAGACTCTTGGGTACACCTTCTATCACAGATCCGAAGGCAAGACATTCATTGCTAAGAATGGATCGTTTCTAGAGAAGGAGTTTCTCTCGAAATAAGTGAGTGGGAGGAAAGTAGAACGTGATGAGGTAACTATACCTGCTCCCTTATTGGAAAGTAGTTCATCAAAGAAATCTATTCCTGTGACTCCTCACCAATTAGTGAGGAAGCTAATGATGATGATCCTGTAACTTCAGATCAAGGTACTACCGAACCTCGTAGGTCAACCAGAGTAAGATCCGCACCAAAGTGGTACGGTAATCCTGTTCTGGAGGTCATGTTACATGACCATGACGAACCTACGAACTATGAGGAAGCGATGATGAGCCCAGATTCCACGAAATGGCTTGAGGCCATGAAATCTGAGATGGGATCCATGTATGAGAACAAAGTGTGGACTTTGGTTGACTTGCCCGATGATCGGCAAGCCATCGAGAATAAATGGATCTTCAAGAAGAAGACTGACGCTGACGGTAATGTTACTGTCTACAAAGCTTGACTTGTTGCGAAAGGTTTTCGAAAAGTTCAAGGAGTTGACTACGATGAGACCTTCTCACCCGTAGCGATGCTTAAGTTCATCTGAATCATGTTAGCAATTGCTGCATTTTATGATTATGAAATTTGGGAAATGGATGTAAAGGATGCATTCATGAATGGTTTCTGGAAGAAGAGTTGTATATGATGCAACCTAAAGGTTTTATCGATCCAAAGGATGCTAACAAAGTGTGCAAGCTCCAGCGATCCATTTATGGACTGGTGCAAGCATCTCGGAGTTGCAATAAACGTTTTGATAGTGTGATCAAAGCGTATGGTTTTATACAGATTTTTGGAGAAGCCTGTATTTAGAAGAAAGTGAGTGGGAGCTCTGTAGCATTTCTAATATTATATGTGGATGACATATTGTTGATTGGAAATGATATAGAATTTCTGGATAACATAAAAGGATACTTGAACAAGAGTTTTTCAATGACCTCGGTGAAGCTGCTTATATATTTGGCATCAAGATCTATAGAGATAGATAAAGACGCTTAATTGGACTTTCACAAAGCACATACCTTGATAAAGTTTTGAAAAAGTTCAAAATGGATCAAGCAAAGAAAGGGTTCTTGCCTGTGTTTCAAGGTGTGAAGTTGAGTCAGACTCTATGCCCGACCACGGCAGAAGATAGAGAGAAAATAAAGGTGTTCCCTATGCTTCAGCCATAGGCTCTATCATGTATGCAATGTTGTGTACCAGACCTGATGTGTGCCTTGCTATAAGTTTAGCAGGGAGGTACCAAAGTAATCCAGGAGTGGATCACTGAACAGCGATCAAGAACATCCTGAAATACCTAAAAAGAACTAAGGATATGTTTCTCGTTTATGGAGGTGACAAAGAGTTCATCGTAAATGGTTACCTCGATGCAAGCTTTGACACTGATCCGGATGACTCTAAGTCACAAACCAGATCTGTGTTTATTTTGAATTGTAGAGCTGTCAGTTGGTGTAGTTTTAAGCAAAGCGTCGTGGCGGGATCTACGTGTGAAGCGGAGTACATAGCTGCTTCAGAAGCAGCAAATGAATAAGTCTGGATGAAGGAGTTCATATCCGATCTAGGTGTTATACCTAGTGCATCGGGTCCAATGAAAATCTTTTGTGACAATACTGGTGCAATTGCCTTGGCAAAGGAATCCAGATTTCAGAAGAGAACTTAGCACATCAAGACACGCTTCAATTCCATCCGCAATCAAGTCAAGGAGGGAGACATAGAGATTTGCAAGATACATACGGATCTGAATGTTGCAGACCCGTTGACTAAGCCTCTCTCACGAGGAAAACATGATCAGCACCAAGACTCCCTGGGTGTTAGAATCATTATTGTGCAATCTAGAATTTTGACTCTAGTGCAAGTGGGAGACTGAAGGAAATATTCCCTAGAGGCAATAATAAATTTGTTATTTATATTTATTATATCATGATAAATGTTTATTATTCATGCTAGAATTGTACTAACCGGAAACTTAGTACATGTGTGAATACATAGACAAACAGAGTGTCAATAGTACGCCTCTACTTGACTAGCTTGTTGAATCAAAGATGGTTAAGTTTCCTAGCCGTAGACATGAGTTATCATTTGATTAACGGGATCACATCATTAGAGAATGATGTGATTTCCTTGACCCATTCCGTTAGCTTAGCACTTGATCGTTTAGTATATTGCTATTGCTTTCTTCATGACTTATACATGTTCCTATGACTATGAGATTATGCAACTACCGAATACCGGAGGAACACTTTGTGTGCTACCAAATGTCACAACGTAACTGGGTGATTATAAAGGTGCTCTGCAGGTGTCTCCGATGGTACTTGTTGAGTTGGCATAGATCGAGATTAGGATTTGTCACTTCGATTGTCGGAGAGGTATCTTTGGGGCCTCTCGGTAATGCACATCACTATAAGCCTTGCAAGCAATGTGATTAATGAGTTAGTTGTGGGATGATGCATTACGAAACGAGTAAAGAGACTTGCCGGTAACGATATTGAACTAGGTATTGAGATACCGACGGTCGAATCTCGGGCAAGTAACATAATGATGACAAAGGGAACAACGTATATCGTTATGCGGTTTGACCAATAAAGATCTTCGTAGAATATGTGGGAGCCAATATTAACATCCAGGCTCCGCTATTGATTATTGACCAGAGACGTGTCTCGGTCATGTCTACATAGTTCTCGAACCCGTAGGGTCCGCACGCTTAACGTTCGGTGATGATCGGTATTACGAGTTTATGTGTTTTGATGTACCGAAGGTAGTTCAGAGTCCCGGATGTGATCACGGACATGACGAGGAGTCTCGAAATGGTCGAGGCATAAAGATTGATACATTGGATGACTATATTCGGACACCGGATGAGTTCCGGGGGTCACCGGATAATTATCGGAGTGTCGGGGGGTTATCGGAACCCCCGGGGGAACTAATGGGCCTACATGGGCCTTGTGAGAGTGAGAGGAGGGGCCATAGGGCTGCCCCCCCTTGGGAGTCCGAATTGGACAAGGAAGGGGGGTGGCGCCCCCTCTTTCCCTTCCTCTCTCCCTCTCCTTCCTTCCCCCTTCCTCCTCCTAGTTGGACTAGGAAAGGGGGAGTCCTACTCCTACTAGGAGGAGGACTCCTCCCCTCATTGACGCGCCCCAAGGGCTGGCCAGCCTCCCCCTTGCTCCTTTATATACGGGGTCAGGGGGGCAACCTAGAATACACAAGTTTATAATTGATCTCTTAGTCGTGTCCGGTGCCCCCCTCCACCATAGTACACCTCGGTCATATCGTTGCAGTGCTTAGGCGAAGCCCTGCGCCAGTAGCTTCATCATCACCATCATCACGCCGTCATGCTGACGAAGCTCTCCCTCGACACTCTGCTAGATAGTGAGTTCATGGGACGTCACCGAGCCGAACGTGTGCAGATTGCGGAGGTGTCGTACTTTCGGTACTAGGATCGGTCGATCGTGAAGACGTATGACTACATCAACCGTGTTGTCATAATGCTTCCGCTTACGGTCAACGAGGGTACGTGGACAACACTCTCCCCTCTCGTTGCTATGCATCACCATGATCTTGCGTGTGCGTATGTAATTTTTTGAAATTACTACATTCCCCAACAGTCCATCCAACGACCGACGTGCTTCTTCAATCTCTGATCTTCCTGCTCCAGCCGCCTAAATTAGCGCCGGTGGGACTGCCTACTCCCTCCTCATGTGGCCCGCTATGATGCCGCGCAGGCTTCACCGGCCCACCCTACTCCCTCCACTGGCCTGCCCGCACGCAATCAATTGCCTCCTTATTACGCGAAAAAAATGATTCCTCCCACTAACATCTGGGGCGCACCGGTTGCGAGGCTGATCTATGGGCCTACGAAGTTGACGCATACGTAGGGCTTGTCAACTTAGTCAACAAACGATTCTAGCAGCAGTGACCGTTGGATTTGAATCGAACGATCGTGTTGCTTCTTCAATCGCTGCTCTTCTTGCACCAGCCGCACAAACCAGCGCCACCGAGACTGCCTGCTCCTGCCTCCAGTGGTCGGCTGTGCTGCCGTTGAGGCCTCACCGCCCCCTACTACTCCCACCACTGGCCAGGCCCTGCAGCGACGGCAGCCTCACACCGCAGCCGAACCAGTGAACCCTCGTACTCCTCTCTGCGTGGGCATCCACTGCCACGTCATCCTCGTCCTAGGCCACACTGTCATCCACCAACCTGGTGCTCTTGGCGCGGCATGGTCAACATGGTCAAGAAACGACTTCCACCAGAAGAGTACTATACGTGGAGAGGCTGACAGCTGGGTCCACGGCCATAGCAAGGAAGTGCCTCCTTATTACACGCAAAACAATGATTCCTGCACCTGACATCGGGGACCCACCGGACGGGCCATCGTATTTCGCAAAAAAAATGTTTCCCCCCTGACTGTTGGGACCCACCAGATACATCTTCGCACGCAATGAAGTGTGTCCATATTGTCGGATTTCGGGTTCCGGCAGGCCCTCTAGGTTCAAACTCTGGGGTGCGCTCGGAGATCTCGCCCCCTACCTACCTGCACCTCGTCGCCTCGCCAGGATCTAAACTACCAAAAGAACAACACAAGAGACACAAGGTTTATACTAGTTCGGGCCACCATTGTGGTGTAACACCCTACTCCAGTGTGTGGTGTGATGGATTGCCTCTTGGGCTGATGATGAACAATACAAGGAAGAACAGCCTCGCGAGGGTGAGGTGTTCTTGTGGCTAGGCTCTCGATCGGATTGGATCAAGCTAAGATGAGGCGAGATGTCTAGTCTCTCTAAGATGCCTCCTCGATGCCTCTACCCTGTGGGTGGCTAGTCCTGTTTATAGGCAGAGGCCCTGGGCCTCTTCCCAAATATTGAGCGGGAAGGGCGCCAACAATTGGCCATTTTGAAGGGGAACATCTAGTACACTTATCCTGACTAAAGTTGGTCCTCGCCTGTCAAAGGCTCTGGTGGTGACACCGGATTGGGCTCCACGATGACTTCCTTCCTACCGTTGCGACGGTCTTGGTCTTGTTGCACCGAAACGGATGCCTTTGCTTGATGCTCTCGCCTGCGCTTGCCCCCTTTGCACCAAAGAGGAAATGAGGACAGTGCGCGGGCAGGCGCCCGCCTGGCGCCCTTGGTCGTCATGGCTTGCGTCATGGGCACCTCGTGAGGTAGCCCGCCTTGATCTCTCCGCCTCCTCGCGAGCCAGCCTGACGAGGCCGCGCCTAAGGAAGCTTCCTGTCGTCCGCCCCGCTAGGCTTGGCCCCCCGCAAGGGTCTTGAGCTTGTGCTGGTGAAGATGGGCCGTACTGGGCCACCCCTTGAGCCACGCTGCAGGCCGCAGGCAGGCAAGTCTAGGTACCCCCATTCCCAGAACGCCGACAGTAGCCCCCGGGCCCAAGGCGTGCTTGGACTTGGCTGAGCAGAGAAGCGAAGGGGCAAGTGCGAAGCGCCGCGGGCCCTAACAGCCTGCGGCCTCGGGTGCCGCGTGTCGGTTGATTGGACGTGGGCGGCCCTGTTTCCCCACGCCTCCTCGGCAACTTCATGAATTGACAAGTCCCTGCAAGCAAAGCGGGTCATGATTACCTATGATCGTGGAGGTCGCCGGTTGGCCTTCCCCGGCTATAAGTACGGAACGGCGCGTGCCTTCCAGTCCATCTCTTCTTGATTCTCCTTCTTCTCCGTCCTTGCTCCACTTTCCGGCAATGGCTCCGATCCGCCGGTTCTCCGCGGAAGAGAAGGGAAAGGCTCCCCGAGAGGGTCCCGACCCGCTTCCGCTGAAGAAACGGCTAGCCCTATGCAGTCGAGATGAGGGCGCCCGGCAGGAGGCGTCGAGGCCCTGGTGCGAGCGGCCACCGCCAGGGTTCCTGCTGCCCTTGTACGCCCACCTTGAGGGCCCTGAAGGAGTTGACGTCGAGCGCCATGGACGACGCCGCCGTCGGCGTCGGCGGGTCACGGCGGTGCGCGTTGTCCCTCCTGGAGTCCATGTCGAGGGCTCCTCCCGAGAGTTTGTGCTCCACGCCGCCATGCCTCCTCAGTCTTGGATCCGCCTTCCTCCCTCCTTCGCCTTCGTGATGCCGCAGGGGGGATATTTGGAGCTCTGGTTGCAGCACGCCGGCTGCAGCACCCTCGCGACCGAAGCGGAGGTCGCGGTCGTCGCTCCAGGCAAGGTCTTCATGACTCAAGGCTGGGGCGAGATCGCCCGGGTCTGTAGGGTGAGGGGCTCCCTCGTGATCCACCTGGAGTACGACGGCGCTTCCATGATGCTCTTCAAGGTCTTCGACACAGAAGGACGCCGGCTGGAGTGCTGCCCTGAGAGAGGTGGTCGGGGCCCTGCCGTGGCGAGGACCAGGCTCGCCGATCGCTTCCTCAGCAGCTCCTCAGGCGGCGGAGGCGTCGGAGGATCCAGCGACTCCGCCGAGCTCTTCGCGACTCCGGAGACGAGCGACGACAGCTACGAGCCCCCGAGCCTGCACCGCCCTCGGAGCAGGGCGGGCTCGGCAAGCCGCTGCCGCCTCTGATCTGGATGGGGTTGGCGCCGGTGCCTGACGGCCCACTATTGATGATGGCGTCTCTCGCGGAGGCGCGTGTAGTTAGTGTTCTTTTAGGATCTGCTTCCTCTGTTCCCTGCGAGGAACCGAAAAGCGCGCCCCGTGGGGGCTTGTAAGGTGCATGTGGTTCTGTTTGTTAATATGATCCTTGCCGTGAAGTAGTGCAAGATGCTCATTCCATCTTAGCTTAGTTCTTCCTTTCGAACCTCACGAGGGCTTGGTGCTCTGCGCTGACAGGTCCCGGTCCCTAGGCAGGCTTCAGCCGTCGCTGGTATGCCAGGTCACGATGCCGTGGTAAAGGCCAGGAGGTGAGCGGCCCGGGGTCCAGTAAGAGCCCCTGAGTCGCGATGCTCAGGAGGTCCCCTTTAGCGCTCAAGCAGCCATCGTTCGGTGAGAAAGGAGCGCGACGTTGCTAACACGGGATTGCATTAGGTGCGAGATTGGCGCTGCGACAGCCAGTGTTTCCGGAGGGTGACTTATCTTGGGAGTCAGGAACCGCTTCCTGGTGCGACGTTAGGTCCACGCATCGGCAGGCGAGGGGTTGTTTGGCGAGGTCCTCGTGTGCCTCTTCCCTCTCGCCTTTGCTCCCCTTTCTGCTCTATGTCTTCGGGTCCCGGCCCTCGAGCGGGTCTCAGCCATCGCTGGTATGCCAGGTCGCGATGCCGTGGACAAGGCCAGAGGGTGAGGGCTGGAGAGCCAGTAGGAGCCCGTGAGTCGTGATGCTCAGGTACCCCCCCCCCCTTTAACGTGCAAGCGGTTCGCGCGGACGAGAGTGAAGAAGACGCCGTGAGGGCCTCGACTGGCGCCCCTCCTTGATGGGATCCTGCGGGCTCACCACAAGAAGAACAAGAGTCCGCTATGATAAGTGATGGTCAGCCGTTGGTTGCTTTGGAGAGGTGACGAGGCATTGAAGGCCTGACGAGGTGTAACTGGGCACCCGTGAGCCAGCGTGGGACTCACGGGGCCCTACCTCAAGGCGGGTTGCGCCTGGCACTGGGCCTTAACTTGTGATGTGTTCCTACAAATTTGGTTAAATGCCAACGCTCTAAGTCCTCGGGTCCTGGCCCTCGAGCGGGTCTCAGCCGTCGCTGGTATGCCAGGTCGCGATGCCGTGGACAAGGCCAGAGGGTGAGGGCTGGAGAGCCAGTAGGATCCCATGAGTCGCGATGCTCAGGTACCCCCCCCCCTTTAACGTGCAAGCGGCCGACATGAAGGAAGAAGGGGTGCCGCGGACAGGCATCAAATAACAATCATGATGGGTCGAACGCATGACCCGAAATAAACGCAAGAGGGGTACATGCCGCTGGGTCTGGCCCGAGCAACTTGGGGATGATGCAGCCCGAGGGGCGCCCCCAACAAAGTAAGCTAGGAACATGAAGTAAAAGGGATACACGCCGCAGGGACGGACCCATGCGGCCTGGGAATGATGCAGCCCTGGGGGGCGCTCCCAGCTGGAAATGAAACTTGAAGGATGTCACCTGATAACGTTGAAGACGAGGGGATGCTGAAGTAGCGGACGTCGTGGGCTGCGGTAGCCGATCTTCACGAGCCCCCAGGCCCAGGAGCCTCGGGAGGCTCCGGAGGCGCTGGTGGCTCCTCGCGGACCATCTCCATCGCCGCCAGGACAGCGGAACGCCCGGCCTCTTGAGCCTCCAGGATGCTCCCCATGAGGCGCTGGCGCATGGCGGCCGCGTTCGGCACGCCGTAGGGCATGCGAACGTAGCTGTGGGGTGGGCCTTCGCAGCACCCCACGCGTGAGGGCTAGAAGCGCTCCTGAGAGGCGGCTCGGTTGAGCCCTGGTATGTCGATGCAGACGCGCAGCCCGCCATCCTCGCCTGGATGGGGAGCTACGGTGGGTAAGCGGCGGCTGCCACTCATGACTCTTGACTCCTGCAGCTCCTAAATGATCTGGCTGACGAACTCCTGAGGGTTTGGCCCTCCTTGCCTCGCTCCTTCCTGAGGGAAACGTGCTCTGAAAAAAGCCTCCAAGTGGTGCCCAAGCGCCTCCCTCGTGACCCTAGCAAGGTCGGTGGCCCTCCAGGAGAGAGCCCCCGAGCCTTGCTTGAGGAGGGCGTCGGGCGCGCCTTCCTATGCGACAGAAGGAGGTGCCCCCTGAACAGGCGCAGACCCTGAGGGGCCTGCCTCCTGAGGGGTCGGGCCTGGCGATGTCTTCTTCTTCTTCGGAGCAGTCTCGGGGAGCCTCGCGCTCCGGCGATCTGGGTCTTCAAGTGACACGGCTTGAAAAGCTCGCTCGAGGGAGCACACTGCGTCTCTTTCTTCACAAGGCACCGTGATGACTCCGCCGCTTCCTGGCATCTTGAGGACGTTGTAGCCGTGATGAGTAACGGCCATGAACTTGGCCAGAGCTGGGTACCCGAGGATGGCATTGTATGGCAGGCGAAAGTTGGCGACATCAAAGTCGATGAGTTCGGTGCGGTAGTTGTCGCGTGCCCCGAAGGAGATGGGGAGGCGGACCTGCCCAATCGGAACTGTGGAGCCATCGGTGACTCCGGAGAAAGGCTTGGTTGGCTGAAGCTGATTGTAGGGCACTTGGAGATTGTTGAATGTCTCTACGGACAGGACATTGAGCCCTACTCCGCCATCGATGAGGGTCCTGGTGACTTGCACGTTGCTGATGATTGGGGAACAAAGCATCGGGAGGACTCCGGCTGTGGCCGCGCACTAGAGCTGATCTGCTGAGCTGAACGTGATGGCGCACGCTGACCACCTGAGAGGGCGCGTGGCTTCGAGCTTGGGGAGGACTGCATTCACTTCGCGGGCGAGCTGCTTGAAGATGTGTTGAGAGGCTGGGGCTTGAGCTCCGCCCAGGATGCAAGCGATCGCGCGCGGCTCCTGGAAGCCCCCAGCCCCCTCGTCCTGATGATGGTCCTCATTTCTCCTTGGCTGCGGCGGCAGAGGAGGGAGGCCTCCGTTTCCTTGCGGGCGATCCTCGCGAGGCTGATCCCTCCAGCCTCCATCGCGAGGCTGATCCTGCCAGCGATCCTCGCGAGGTCGGTCACGCCACCCTTGGCGAGGGCCACGGTCTTCCCAGCGTCATGCGTTTCTTCCTCCTCCTCGGCCGTAGCCTCGGTCATTGTTGGGGATATTACTACTGGGCGTAAACCGGCCTATCTGGGCCGGGTTAACTTCATCAGTAGTTCAACGGTGTAAATGCCCAAGCATGAACGTAAGGGCCCAAGGCCTATAGTCGGTTTAGAACCTGTAGCCGTAAACCGGCCTGGTATGTAAACTTGTACTGTAAGTTAGGAATAGAGAGAGACCAACCCGGATACGAGTATGAACCGGAGATCGGGACTCTCTGAACCGACGGGCGTCACCCGTATATATAAGGGGACGACCCGGGGCGGTTCAAGGGAGAGAACAACAACTCGAGGCCTAGGCGAAGCTTATTTTGCTCCCTAGTCATCGAGACCACATCAATCCCATCACAAACTAGACGTAGGCTTTTACCTTCATCGAAGGGGCCGAACTAGTATAACTCTTGTGTCTTGCGTCCGCTTTAACCCCTTCAAGTTAACCCGTAGCGATGGCTCCACGACTAAGTCCTTTCATGAGGACATCTGCCGTGACAAAACCACGACAGTTGGCACCCACTATGGGGCTATCGCACGATGGTTTGATGATCTTGGAGGGCAAGTTCGAAGGACTCGAAGGCTACGCTGTGGGCCGGATGACCAAGAGTCGTCGCGGCAAGCTCTACATCGACGATGCAGGCTGGGGCCCCGAGGCCGGCTCGATTGAGTATGGGTACCGGGTCCCCTTTGGTGGCATACACGTTTTCATCGGCAAGATCGGTGAGCCAGGGCCTGAGCCGGACATCTGCACCGACCTCGTCGAGACGGCTCAGCGTGGCAGACCTGCCCAGGCTAAACCGGCCGTAAAGCGTGCCTTCGTGGGAGTCATCCACGGAGGAAGTTATGAGGACGGATCAGAATCTGGTGGCGAAACCGTCGTCTGCTCTGATGACGAGTCGTCGACCGGAGAAACTGAGTCTCTATATCTGCTACAAGATGGCCCGATTGGGGGCTGTTCCGACGGTGACAGTATTCCGGACCCCTCTGATCTTCCCAACCGGGTTGGAATATTCATGGCCGGTACACAAGCAACGCTTCACTCTTCGACCGATGCGACAATGGTTGCCGGTTCAACAGCGGCGACGGCAGCCGGGGCAGGAGGCCCTGTGCGCCCGCCGGCTCAAGTTTTATCAGAACTATTCGATGCGTTGGCTGTGCTCATGGCAGAGGTTAACCCGGCGGACCAGGACGCTCATAACGCGGAGATTGCGAAGGTGAAGGAACAAATCACTCAGGCTAAAGCGGATCTGGCAGCTGCAGACGCCAGGATGGCGGCAGAGCGGGCCGCTTTGGATGCACAGGCTTATAGGCTCATGCTGGATCAGAGCGCATCGCATGAAGTCATGAAGAGGAAATACAGATCCCGTTTGCCTTCAGTTTTCGAGGGAAGAGATCTCTTCAACACCCCAGGAGCGGGGACCAGTAATCCGCCGGTGGTAAACCGGGCGGAAGCGCCTGGGACAGGCGCGCCGGTTCAGCCCCGCGTAATAGATCTACCTCGCCATAATGCCAGCACGCCTCAGGCTGTGCAAACACCTCCAGGTCACTACTCCAACCCGATGGATAACCTTGTCGCAGCTGCGGCACGGCTGGAGGCAATTCCAATTGAAGGCGATTCACCACAGGCAGTAGAGACGCGCCGGGTCAAGGAGCTCCTTAGGACAGCTTTGGTCCAACAGGAAGCGTATTCGTACAGCCGCGACCGGATCCACTCTACCCCCCGCCCAAGCCGAAGCTATAGCAGGCACGTGGATGAACCGGCCGTATCAAGTAATGCACGGCGTGGTGTGCAGCGTGGCAACAACCGGGTAGGTGGTTTCGACAACGCTCAGGAGGTGGTGGACCGGGCCCGGGCACGCAGGGAGGCCGAGTTAGCAGCGCAGCATCAGGATTATCAGCTTACGCCGGTTTGTCCGACCATCTTTGAGCCTGGGGTTACCTCTAGCTCTTTGGGAGTGCCTTGCCTCGTCCCCGCTTTACGCAATGTACGCTTGCCCAAGGATTTCAAGGGTCCGCGCAAGGTGCCAAATTACACCGTAAATTTGGCTCCAGAAGCATGGATAGAGAGTTATGAGATGGCCATGGAGATGCTGGATGTGGATGAAGCCGCGTGTGCAAAGTACTTCACCATAATGCTCGAAGGTACGGCCCGTACTTGGTTGAAGAGCCTGCCAGCCAATTCTATCAGCTCATGGGCCCAGTTGCGGACCCGGTTTATCCAGAATTTCAAAGATACCTGTAAGCAGCCCATGTCCATGGTGGACTTGGCGGCTTGTGTCCAGGGTGAAGGGGAGTCAACAACCCATTGGGTACGCCGTGTTTCGGAAATCTTGCACTCGTCCGACCGGATCAACGCGGATTCTGCGATCTTGACCCTGGAGGGAAACTGCCGGTTTAAGCCTTTGAAGTTGAAGTTGGGACGTATGAAGCGGTTTTGTAATGACATGGGTACTCTCATGGGCGCTTTAGTGAAGTATGCTGATTCTGATAGTACCAAGGATCCCGAGTCTGATGATGACGAGACAGGGAAGGGAAAGAAGAATAGCAACTCCAAAGGCCAGCAACATCACTCGGCAGGTAATGGTGGAGGCAAGCGTAAAGCGAATGGCAACATGGATTTCGTAGCCAACACCAATGCGTAGGACAAGGGCCAGAGGCGCAAAGGTAAACAACCGAATCAAGGTGGTGCACCTAATCCTAATCCGGACCGCTTGAACTATCTGTTGAATCAACCCTGTCCGAAGCATGGAGCGAAGGAGGCGCCAGCAAATCACCTCTGGAAGGATTGTTACATTATGCAGGAATTCAAAAGTTCTAATGCTTTCCGGTATGATCAAGGCTCCGGCAGCGGTTCAGGATCCGGGCCGGGTTACGGTGGAGGAAATTCCGGTTCAGGATTTAATGGCAATCAGAACAATCAAACTAATCATAATAACCAAGGTGGTTACAATCAGCAGCAGCAGCAGTCGGGTTATCAGAGCAACCCAAAGCAGTTGAATAGTGGGCAGTACCACGTCTTCACCACTAGCTTAGACAAGCGAGACCGGAAGCTTCAGAAGCGGGCAGTCAACGCTGTTGAACCGGCCGTGCCTCATTACCTACGCTGGTCAGAGCAGCCCATTGTATGGAGTAGAGAGGATCATCCTCCCCGGGTTGACAATCCGGGTCAGCTAGCCCTGGTGGTAGCACCTCAGGTGGGAGGTTATAAGTTCACCAAGGTGCTTATGGATGGAGGGAGCAGCATCAACATCCTGTACTATGAGACCTTCCGTCGTATGGGGTTAACAGATAAACATCTCAAACCATCCAATACAGTGTTCCATGGTGTGGTACCTGGCAAGTCAGCATATCCGGTTGGTAAAATAGCTCTGGAGGTAGCCTTTGGAGATGAATATGATTCCAGATCGGAAACATTGACGTTTGAAGTGGTGAAAATCCGAAGTCCATATCACGCCCTGTTTGGGCGGCCGGCTTATGCCAAGTTCATGGCACGGCCTTGTTATATATATTTGCAGCTCAAGATGCCAGGTCACAGGGGGACAATAACGGTTCATGGGAGCCGCAAGATTGCTTTGGAATGTGAAGAAGGAGATGCGGCCTACGCAGAGTCGGTTTGTGCCACCGAGGAGCTGAAGTATTATAAGGACAATGTTGATCCGGCGGACATGACTCTGTTGAAAAAGCCAACTACAGAGCATGATCCGGCCCTGAAATTCAAATCGGCAGCTGAGACTAAGCTTGTTGACTTCGTACCTGGCGATTCGTCCAAGCAGTTCAGCATCAGTGCCAACTTGGATCCGAAATAGGAAAGCGCGCTCATCGAGTTCATCCGTGAGAATCGGGACATTTTTGCATGGAAGCCTTCTGACATGCCAGGTGTACCGAGGAACCTTGCTGAGCACGCCCTTAATGTTGATCCCAAGTACAAACCGGTGAAGCAGTTTCTTCGCCGGTTTAACGAAGAAAGGCGTAAGGCTATTGGAGAGGAGGTGGCCAGGCTCTTAGCAGCTGGCTTTATTGTTGAAGTTTTCCATCCAGAGTGGCTTGCTAATCCGGTGCTAGTTCTTAAGAAAAACGGCACTTGGCGCATGTGTGTGGATTACACAGATCTTAACAAGGCTTGCCCAGCAGATCCTTTTGCCCTCCCCCGCATTGACCAGATTATTGATGTCACTGCGGGTTGTGAGCGTTTGAGCTTTTTGGATGCGTATTCTGGATATCATCAGATCAAGATGGCAGTTAAGGACCAAGAGAAGACAGCGTGTATCACTCCCTTTGGAGCCTTCTGCTATGTGTCTATGCCTTTTGGGCTCAAGAGCGCCCAAGCAACTTATCAGCGTTGTGTACAGAATTGCCTGCATAAACAGATCGGTCGTAATGTGCATGCCTATGTGGATGATATTGTGGTTAAGTCAAGGAAGAAGGAAACACTGATTGATGATTTGAAAGAAACCTTTGACAACCTGCGGGTTTACAAGATCATGCTCAACCCGGCCAAATGTGTTTTTGGTGTTCCGGCAGGCAAGTTATTGGGTTTTCTTGTGTCTAACAGGGGGATTGAAGCTAATCCGGAGAAGATTACGGCTATCACCTCCCTGGATAAACCAAAGTGTATTACTGATGTCCAGCGTTTGGCGGGCCGGATTGCCGCGCTGAGCCGGTTTATCAGCCGCCTCGGAGAGAAGGCCATCCCTTTGTACCAGATGCTGAAGAAGACAGATCAGTTTGTCTGGAGTCCAGCCGCCGATGAAGCGTTGGAGGACTTAAAGCGGCAATTGGCCAACCCGCCTGTACTCGCCGCTCCCATCGACAAGGAGCCGCTTCTGCTATATGTTGCTGCTAATGCCAGGGCGGTCAGCGTAGCCATTGTGGTAGAGCGGAAGGAGGCAGGAAAGGAGCATCCGATTCAACGTCTGGTTTATTATATCAGCGAGGTGCTTATTGAATTCAAGCAAAGGTATCCGCATTGGCAGAAGCTGGTGTATGGAGTTTTTATGGCAAGCCAGAAACTAAAGCAATATTTCCAAGGGCACCCCATCACGGTGGTCAGTTCCGCTCCCTTAGGTGATATCATACAGAACCGGGAAGCGACTGGTCGGATTGCAAAGTGGGCTATAGAGCTTGGGCCGCACGGTTTGAAGTACGTGCCTCAGACGGCGGTGAAGTCTCAAGCACTTGTGGATTTCATTAGTGATTGGACGGAGTTGCAAGCGCCTGAAGAAAAGTCGGATCATACATATTGGACCATCCATTTTGACGGATCCGGGCAGTTGGAGGGCTCGGGGGCTGGAGTCGTATTAACTTCCCCACGAGGTGACAAGTTTTGTTACGTTCTCCGCTTAATGTTCCCTTGTCCTAACAATGCAGCTGAGTATGAAGCCTTGCTCCATGGTCTTCGGATGGCTAAGGAGATGAATCTAAGCCGGGTTAAGTGCTTCGGTGACTCGGACCTAGTGGCTCAATAGGTGTCTGGCACTTGGGATTCAAAGGACCCACTCATGGCTGCATATCGTCGTGAGGTGGATGTTGTCGCAGGTCATTTCAAGGGCTATCAGGTGGACCACGTGGACCGTCGGAAGAATGAAGCGGCGGACGCTTTAAGCCGGTTGGGCTCTCAACGCAAACCGGTCCCGCCCAATGTTTTTCTTGATGTACTGCACAACCCGTCAGTCAAGCTCCCTGGTGAAGCGGATTTGGCTATTCCTGATCCGGAGGCTCAATTGGTGGCAGCTCTGCACGTCATTCCGGATTGGACGCTTCCTTATCTGGCGTACATGAACCGGGGCGAGTTACCAGAAGATGAGACGTTGGCCCGGCAGATAGTTCGGCGATCTAAGTCTATGACCATTGTTAATGGCGAGTTGCATCATTGCAGTGTGTCAGGGGCGTTTCAACGCTGTGTGTCCCCTGAGGAAGGCTGTGAAATATTGCGTGAGATACACGAGGAGATTGTGGTCACCACGCCGGTTCAAAATCCTTGGTGGCTAAAGCGTTCCGCCACGGTTTCTATTGGTTGACTGCCCATGCTGATGCGGAAGATCTGGTCAGACGATGTGATGGTTGCCAAAAGTTTTCCAGACGTGCTCATGTACCGGCCCAAGAATTGAGGATGATTCCAATTACTTGGCCGTTTGCGACTTGGGGGCTGGATATGGTTGGACCTTTCAAAAGGTCCAAGGACAAGAAGACCCACCTGCTGGTGGCGGTCGACAAATTTACAAAGTGGGTA
>LR880968.1:825016026-825028981 GCA_904067115.1 Aegilops sharonensis | reverse complement strand
CATGCTAGGCTCGTCAAGTTAACCCTAAGTGTTTTGCATGTGTAAAACTGTCTTACACCCGTTGTATGTGAACGTAAGGATCTATCACACCCGATCATCACGTGGTGCTTCGAAACGACGAACTTTAGCAACGGTGCACAGTTAGGGGAGAACACTTCTTGAAATTTTGTAAGGGATCATCTTATTTACTACCGTCGTTCTAAGTAAACAAGATGCATAAACATAATAAACATCACATGCAATTATATAATAGTGACATGATATGGCCAATATCATAAAACTCCATTGATCTCCATCTTCGGGGCTCCATGATCATCTTGTCACCGGCATGACACCATGATCTCCATCATCATGATCTCCATCATCGTGTCTTCATGAAGTTGTCATGCCAACGACTACTTCTACTTCTATGGCTAACGTGTTTAGCAATAAAGTAAAGTAATTTACATGGCGTTCTTCAATGACACGCAGGTCATACAAAAATAAAGACAACTCCTATGGCTCCTGCCGGTTGTCATACTCATCGACATGCAAGTCGTGATTCCAATTACAAGAACATGATCTCATACATCACAATATATCATTCATCATTCATCACAACTTGGCCATATCACATCACATGACAATTGCTGCAAAAACAAGTTAGATGTCCTCTAATTGTTGTTGCATCTTTTACGTGGCTGCAATTGGGTTCTAGCAAGAATGTTTTCTTACCTACGAATAACCACAACGTGATTTTTTCAACTTCTATTTACCCTTCATAAGGACCCTTATCATCGAATCCGCTCCAACTAAAGTGGGAGAGACAGACACCCGCCAGCCACCTTATGCAACTAGTGCATGTCAGCCGGTGGAACCGGTCTCACGTAAGCGTACGTGTAAGGTTGGTCCGGGCCGCTTCATCCCACAATACCGCTGAAGCAAGATAAGACTAGTAGCGGCAAGTAAGTTGACAAGATCCACGCCCACAACAAAATTCTGTTCTACTCGTGCAATAGAGAACTACGCATAGACCTAGCTCATGATGCCACTGTTGGGGAACGTTGCAGAAAATTAAAAAAATTCCTACGGTTTCACCAAGATCCATCTATGAGTTCATCTAAGCAATGAGTCAAGGGAGTGAGTTTGCATCTACATACCACTTGTAGATCGAGTGCGGAAGCATTCAAGGGGATGGTGATGAGGGAGTCGTACTCGCCGTGATTCGGATCACCGATGACCAAGTCCTGAACGGACAGCACCTCCACGTTCAACACAAGTACGGTACGGACGACGTCTCCTCCGTCTTGATCCAGCAAGGAGGAAGGAGAGGTTGAGGAAGACAGCTCCAACGGCAGCACGACGGCGTGGTGTTGTTGGTGCAGCATTAATCCGACAGGGCTTCGCCAAGCACGTACGGAGGAGGAGAGGTGTTGGGGAGGGGAGGGGCTGCGCCTTGGCTTGTCTCTGCAGCCCTCCCCTCACCCCTCTATTTATAGGGGGAAGGGAGAAGGGGCCGGGCCCTCTAGATGGCATCTAGAGGGGGGGCGGCAGCCAAGGGGAGGGGGGACTTGCCCCCCAAGCAAGGGGGGCGCCCCCTCTAGGGTTCCCCCCGCCCCAACCCTAGGCGCATGGGCCCAAGGGGGGTCGCCCAGCCCACCAGGGGCTGGCTCCTGCCCCACGCAGCCCAAGTGGCCCCCCGGGAGGGGTGGCCCCTCCCGGTGGACCTCCGGAACCCTTCCGGTGGCCCCGGTACAATACCGGTATGCCCTCGAAACTTTCCGGTGTCCGTTTGACAACTTCCCATATATAAATCTTTACCTCCTGACCCTTCCGGAACTCCTCGTGACGTCCAGGATCTCATCCGGGACTCCGAACAACATTCGGTTATCACATACAAGTCTTCCTAATAACCCTAGCGTCACCGAACCTTAAGTGTCTAGACCCTACGGGTTCGGGAGACACGCAGACATGACCGAGACGGCTCTCGGGTCAATAACCAACAGCGGGATCTGGATATCCATGTTGGCTCCCACATGCTCCTCGATGATGTCATCGGATGAACCACGATGTCGAGGATTGAAGCAACCCCGTATACTATTCCCTTTGTCAGACGGTATGTTACTTGCCCGAGACTCGATCGTTGGTATCCCAATACCTTGTTCAGTCTCATTACCGGCAAGTCACTTTACTCGTACCATAATGCATGACCCCGTGACCAGACACTTGGTCACTTTGAGCTCATTATGATGATGCACTACCGAGTGGGCCCAGTGATACCTCTCTGTCATACGGAGTGACAAATCCCAGTCTCGATCCATGTCAACCCAATAGACACTTTCGGAGATACCTGTAGTGCACCTTTATAGTCACCCAGTTACGTTGTGACGTTTGGTACACCCAAAGCACTTCTACGGTATCCGGGAGTTACACGATCTCATGGTCTAAGGAAGAGATACTTGACATTGAAAAAGCTCTAGCAAAACGAACTACACGATCTTGTGCTATGCTTAGGATTGGGTCTTGTCCATCACGTCTTTCTCCTAATGACGTGATCCCGTTGTCAATGACATCTGATGTCCATAGTCAGGAAACCATGACTATCTGTTGACCAACGAGCTAGTCAACTAGAGGCTTACTAGGGACGTATTGTGGTCTATGTATTCACACGTGTATTACGATTTCCGTATAATACAATTATAGCATGAATAAAAGACAATTATCATGAACAAGGAAATATAATAATAATGCTTTTATTATTGCCTCTAGGGCATATTTCCAACACCCGGGCCGGTTTCGTTCGTTTCCAAAAGGAGTTGTTAGCCTGAGAATTAATAAGAGATTAATACAATAAATATGGAATCAAAATCAGTAGAGCAATGAGAGGAACCTTACCGCGGGCGGTTTGTTGGAGACGCAGAACGGGGCCAACCCGGTTTGGTTGCATGCGGACATCGGTTCATCGAGCATTTTCTTTACTGCCTCGGTAACTTCAAGCTCAGTTATTGATAGCTCGTGATGTCGTTGAGGATCTTTGACGTCACCAGTGTATTCGTGCATCAATCCGGGGCGGCGGCTTAATGGCAAGATGCCCCAAGAAACCCAACAACGGACAAGGTCAATACCAGTTAAACCGTTGGCCATCAGAGCCCGGAGCTTGATAATTTGGGGTGCAAAGTTCTTCCGTTCTGCGGCAGTCAAGCGCAAAGGCAATGGGTGGTTGTTGCTAAGCCGGTGAGGGCGATAACCCGGCAAGGGATTTTCTCCGTTAGGAGCAGTGTTCCGGCAAGAGAACCAGGTTTGATTCCAATCTTTAGGATGGCTATGATGTTTGGCGTGAGGGAAGTCCACTTCTTTCCTTTTTTGGATTGAAACGCCACCAAGTTTTGTGTTAGGACCGTCCGAGAACTCTGTACGGCGGTTCAAATGAAAGAAATCTCGGAATAACTCCACGGTTGGTTCTTCTTGAAGATAGACTACGCAGAAGACTTGAAAGTTGCATATATTGGACACAGAGTTCGGACCAATATCTTGTGGATGGAGTTGGAAGCTTGCGAGGACATCCCGGAAATTTTTTGATCCGGGCGGGCTGAATCCCCGGTCTAGGTGTTGCATAAAAACAATCACCTCTCCTTCTTGAGGTTCAGGCGGACATTCCGATTCCGGAACTCGCCAGTGGAGAACATTTTTTGAGGCTAAAGCGCCAGTGGTGACGTAGTCGTTGAGCTGTGTTTCCGTGATCCGGGACGGAACCCAATTGCAAGAAGAAAATTGTTTCGCCATTCCAGAAGGGGGGAGCTGAAAGAAAATCAAACAGGTGCTGGTTCACTGTCTACGGTTTGTAAGTGAAAAATTCAGTGTTAAACCGGTGAAATCACAATGCATGGTACTGTTGGCGGTTTAAGAGAGGGCTAATGACATATGGCGGATTGGCTATCAAGGATTAAACCGCCCATAGGCAGAAAGGCCTAGATTCAAGTTTTTTGCTAAGTGTTGACAGAAACAGGTTTCACACAATGATCAAATCTATTTGGATCTACCGCGCATCTATAAAATAGTTTTTACTGCGTTCTTTAAAAGGCGGTCAAGAAAAACAGAGAAGAATATATACTCTACCAGAAGAAAAGGAAGGGCTGCTAAGTATTAAAAACAGATGCGGAATGACTACCGCAGGAGATCTATACCGTTTTTGGATTAAAACTACCACGGCAGAAGGTAGGAAGAAGAGGAAAAATGGAGGACTGTGCGGATGAGCTTGCAAAAACTTAGTGCAGATCTAAAGGCAAAGAACAGAGGAAGTTTACCGCCGCAGATTATTGTGGAGGGGGCGATGAGTCTCTGATCTAACTCAGGTTGATGCAGCGGCCTTGGTTGGTGCGGTTCTCGAAGGTCGCGGACGGCGGCGGAGCTTCAGAGCTGAGGTCGTCGCGAGGAAGAAGAAGATGCAGAAGAGGAAGAGAAAAGGGGGCCCTCGGGCTTTATTTATAAGGGAAATAGTAAAAGGCAGGCACGAGAATCAAGGCGTCCGAAGCGGCCGAGTGGGCGCGCCTGTTGCCTTGATTTTCGAGATAACCGTTAATGAGAAGGGAATCTTTTTGATCCTTTTTATGCAGAGGTGATGTCATGACGGACCGTTGCGGTGCTCCGAAGATGACGTCACGGTGGTTTACAAAAACTCACAGGAGAAGTCAATACGGTGGTTTACAGCAACCAGAGAAGGGGATATCACGGCGGTTCAACAATTACAAGAAGATATTGAAGTTGAAGATTTTTTATCAAGGATTGACATGAACCTGTTCAAATCAATCTGGGGCCTAATGTTGGGGATATTACTACTGGGCGTAAACCGGCCTATCTGGGCCGGGTTAACTTCATCAGTAGTTCAACGGTGTAAAATCCCAAGCATGAAAGTAAGGGCCCAAGGCCTGTAGTCGGTTTAGAACCTGTAGCCGTAAACCGGCCTGGTATGTAAACTTGTACTGTAAGTTAGGAATAGAGAGAGACCAACCCGGATACGAGTATGAACCGGAGATTGGGACTCTCTGAACCGACAGGCCTCACCCGTGTATATAAGGGGACGACCCGAGGCGGTTCAAGGGAGAGAACAACAACTCGAGGCCTAGGCGAAGCTTATTTTGCTCCCTAGTCATCGAGACCACATCAATCCCATCACAAACTAGACGTAGGCTTTTACCTTCATCGAAGGGGCCGAACTAGTATAACTCTTGTGTCTTGCGTCCGCTTTAACCCCTTCAAGTTAACCCGTAGCGATGGCTCCACGACTAAGTTCTTTCATGAGGACATCTGCCGTGACAAAACCACGACAGTCATTGCGGTCGGGGCGTCGACCGATTCTCCCTTCTCGCACGGCTCGGAGTTCTTGACATTCGTTGGTGTTGTGGGTGTGGAGGTCGTGGTACACGCAGTACCGGCTGCCCTTGGAAGACTCGGGCTGATCTCTTCCTCTCTTGGTGTCTGGTTCTGCCGCGAGCACGGCAGCCCCCTTGCGCTTCACGTCCTTGGCCTTGGGCTTCTTCTCTTCTGGGTCTGCGGCCGGCAGCTCGTGGAGGGAAAGGCGCCCTTCCTCAGCCCTGGCGCACTTGGTCGCCAAGTTGAACAGCTCCAAGGATGTGCACAGATCTTCATGCATTGCCAGCTCCTCCTTCATCTTGACGTCACGCACACCGTCGGAGAAGGCAGAGATGATGGCCTCCTCGGTCACCTTGGGAATCTTGAGGCGTGGGTTGTTGAAGCGCTGGATGTACTTCTGCAGGGTCTCCCCTGGCTGCTGCTTGATGCGGCGCATGTCGCTCATGGCAGGAGGCCGGTCGCGAGTACCTTGGAAGTTGGCGATGAAGCGGGTGCGCATCTCGTCCTAGGAGGAGATCGTGCCAGGAGCCAGGTGCGGGCCCCGTCCTTGAGTGCCATGGGAAACCAGTTCGCCATGACCTTCTCGTCCCCGTTGGCGGCTTCGATGCCCGGCTCGTAGAGCTGGAGGAACTCTGCAGGGTCGGCCGTGTCGTCGTAGCGAGGAGGCAGGTCTGGCTTGAACTTGCCGGGCCACGCGACGCTGCGCAGCTCGGTGGTGAAGGCGCGGCAGCCTGCTGTGGCCACGAGAGGCCTTTGGTGACAAAGAGCCTGGTCTTACGGGTCCCCATGCGTTGCCACTGGGAGCAGCGCGGGGTCTTGGCGTGCTGGAGCAGGAGCGCGGTCGTGACGAGCCGGTGCAGGGAGCACACGGGCAGCTTCTTGGGGGCGAGCGGCCTCTTGACAGCTCTGCTCTTGCTGCGCTGGCGCCGGACAAAGTGGCTTCCGCCCAGGGGCCACGCGCCTTGGGGCCAAGATGCCTTCTTGAGGGAGAGGCGGCTGAGGCGCCCCTGGAGCTTCATCGCCCGCGCAGGGCGGGGCGCGGTGCAGCGAGAAGGACGGTGCGGGGGAGCCCCTGCGGCGCGGACGAGCTCGGCGACGCGGTTAAGACACTCTTCATAGACGTCGTTGACAGGGCGGTAGCGCAGGAGCTCGTTTGCCGCGATGAGCACAACTCGAGCCTCCATGGACACGCGGAGCGCGCGAGATGAAGAACCAGCCGGGGCGAGCGAAGGGGTAGCGGTACGGCCATCTCGCCTCACGGACGGATGCTGGGACGATGCTTGCTGCTCGTTCCCCGCTGGGCCGGTGGCAGCGTTGACGGCAGGCGACGGGGAACGGCGGGGGCGGCCGCCGACGGGGGCCGTCTGGGCGACGCGGGCAGCGAGAGCGGCTCGGTGCTCGGCGCGGGCCCGACGAGCGTCTGACATGGATGCGATGGGTGGCGAAGAACAGGCGGCGGAAGGCGAATTCCGGCACACCCCTACCTGGCGCGCCAAATGTCGGATTTTGGGTTCCGGCAAACCCTCTCGGTTCGAACTCTGGGGTGCGCGCGGAGATCTCGCCCCCTACCTACCTGCACCTCGTCGCCTCGCTAGGATCTAAACTACCAAAAGAACAACACAAGAGACACAAGGTTTATGCTGGTTTGGGCCACCATTGTGGTGTAACACCCTACTCCAGTGTGTGGTGTGGTGGATTGCCTCTTGGGCTGATGATGAACAATACAAGGAAGAACAGCCCCGCGAGGGTGAGGTGTTCTTGTGGCTAGGCTCTCGATCGGATTGGATCAAGCTAAGATGAGGTGAGATGTCCGGATCTCTCTAAGATGCCTCCTCAATGCCTCTACCCTGTGGGTGGCTAGTCCTATTTATAGGCAGAGGCCCTGGGCCCCTTCCCAAATATTGAGCGGGAAGGGCGCCAACAATTGGCCATTTTGAAGGGGAACATCTAGTACACTTATCCTGACTAAAGTTGGTCCTCGCCTGTCAAAGGCTCTGGTGGTGACGCCGGCTTGGGCTCCACGATGACTTCCTTGCTGCCGTTGCGACGGTCTTGGTCTTGTTGCACCGAAACGGATGCCTTTGCTTGATGCTCTCGCCTGCGCTTTCCCCCTTTGCACCAAGGAGGAAATGAGGACACTGCGCGGGCTGGCGCCCGCCTGGCGCCCTTAGTCGTCATGGCTTGCGTCATGGGCACCTCGTGAGGTACCCCACCTCCTCGCGAGCCACCCTGACGAGGCCGCTCCTGAGGAAGCTTCCTGTCGTCCGCCCCGCGAGGCTTGGCCCCTCGCGAGGGTCTTGAGCTTGTGCTGATGAAGATGGGCCGTACTGGGCCACCCCTTGAGCCACTCTACAGGCCGCAGGCAGGAAAGTCTAGGTACCACCGTTCCCAGAACGTCGACACATATTACGGGCAAAAAGATGATTCGCCCCCTGACTGCTGGGACCCACCAGCTACATCTTCGCACGCAACGAAGTGCATGACAGTCGGGACCCACCTAGTCGAAGCGTACGTAACATTGTCATTGTGGTTGCGAACGTGTACGTACATACTAGTTGATCGGTCGCTTTGCAATGATGAACCATGGCCGAGTAAGTAGCAGCACATGTCATAGTAGAGCCCCCCACGTAGCAGTTTAGGTTGTCCCATCTAAATTGTGTACACGTAAATACAGCCACACGCCAAAAAATATGGCCACGTACGTACACACGGGCGGGGTCTCGAACGCCTACTTGCGCATACGTACGGCCAGGGCTCGTGTACATGGAGAGGGAGCGGAGAGCAGCGACGGCGTCCTGTTCATGGGGAACCAACCGGCTGGGTCGACACGGAATGTGTCGTCATGTTCATCGGGAGCCAACCGTGTTGGACGGAACAGCCGATGGAAACGAGGCCTGGCGTACCGCAGAATGGAGGAAATGGCCTTGTGTTCGACCGGCCACGGTCGAAACGGGATCCCGTTCATCGGGAGGGTTCTGGCATACCGCAAAACAGAGGAAACGGACCTCCTACGGTCGAAACGGGGTCCTGTTGATCGGGAGGGGTGTGGTGTACCGCAAAATGGAGGAAACGGACTTGTGTTGGACGGCTACAGTCGAAACGGGGGTCCTGTTCATCGAAAGGGGTGTGGCGTACCGCAAAATGGGACTCCATGGGATACTGTTCATCTCCACCGTCGACCTTGGTACGTCTCCAACGTTTCTATAATTTTTTATTGTTCCATGCTACATTATATTCTGTTTTGGACATTATTGGGCTTTATTATACACTTTTATATTATTTTTGGGACTAACCTGTTAACCGAAGGCCCAGCCCAGAATTGATGTTTTTTTTCCTATTTCAGAGTTTCGCAGAAAAAGAATATCAAACGGAGTCCAAACGGAATGAAACCTTCGGGAACGTGATTTTCTGAACGAACGTGATCCAGAGGACTTGGACCCTACGCCAAGACATCAACCAGGAGGGCACGAGGTAGGGGGGCGCGCCCTCCACCATCGTGGGCCCCATGTTGCTCCACCGACGTACTTCTTCCTCCTATATATACCTACGTACTCCCAAACTACCAGATACGGAGCCAAAAACCTAATTCCACCACCGCAACCTTGTGTACCCATGAGATCCCATCTTGGAGCCTTTTCCGGAGCTCCGCCGGAGGGGGCATCGATCACGGAGGGCTTCTACATCAACACCATAGCCTCTCCGATAATGTGTGAGTAGTTTACCTCAGACCTTCGGGTCCATAGTTATTAGCTAGATGGCTTCTTCTCTCTTTTTGGATCTCCCCCTCTCTTGTGGAGATCTATTCGATGTAATCTTCTTTTGCGGTGTGTTTGTTGAGACCGATAAATTGTGGGTTTATGATCAAGTTTATCTATGAACAATATTTGAATCTTCTCTGAATTCTTTTATGTATGATTGGTTATCTTTGCAAGTCTCTTCAAATTATCAGTTTGGTTTGGCCTAATAGATTGATCTTTCTTGCAATAGGAGAAGTGCTTAGCTTTGGGTTCAATCTTGTGGTGTCCTTTCCCAGTGACAGTAGCGGCAGCAAGGCACGTATTGTATTGTTGCCATCGAGGATAACAAGATGGGGTTTATATCATATTGCATGAGTTTATCCATCTACATCATGTCATCTTGCTTAAAGCGTTACTCTGTTCTTATGAACTTAATACTCTAGATGCATGCTGGATAGCGATCGATGGAGTAATAGTAGTAGATGCAGGCAGGAGTCGGTCCGCTTGTCTCGGACGTGATGCCTATATACATGATCATACCTAGATATTCTCATAACTATGCTCAATTATATCAATTGCTCAACAGTAATTTGTTCACCCACCGTAATACTTATGCTCATGAGAGAAGCCACTAGTGAAACCTATGGCCCCGGGGTCTATTTTCCATCATATTTAATCTCCTGACAACAAGCTATTTCTAGCGCGTTTTTATTTTGTTTTCTTTACTTTGCATCTTTATCATAAAAATACCAAAAATATTATCTTATCATATCTATCAGATCTCACTATCGTAAGTGACCGTGAAGGGATTGACAACCCCTTTATTGCGTTGGTTGCGAGGATTTATTTGTTTGTGTAGGTGTGAGGCACTCGTGTGTTGCCTCCTACTGGATTGATACCTTGGTTCTCAAAAACTGAGGGAAATACTTACGCTACTTTACTGCATCACCCTTTCCTCTTCAAGGGAAAACCAATGCAGTGCTCAAGAGGTAGCAAGAAGGATTTCTGGCACCGTTGCCGGGGAGTCTATGCAAAAGTCAACATACCAAGTACCCATCACAAACCCTTATCTCCCGCATTACATTATTTTCCATTTGCCTCTCGTTTTCCTCTCCGCCACTTCACCCTTGCCGTTTTATTCGCCTTCTTCCCATATGCCTTTTTGTTTGTGTTTCCATGTGCCTTCTATATGCTTGCATCTTCGCTTGCTGAAAATCTATTGATATGGATCCACTTAAAGTGTTCTACTTGGATCATCTTCGATCCTTATGCGCTCGTGCTGAAACCCCAACTAGCCTAGTTGATGGGAAATCTATAGATGAGCATGCTCATTTTGTGCGTCATCGTTTGTCTGAAAAAGGGAAGCTCTTATGGTATCATATAAATAGTTTGCTATGCTATGCTTGGAATCTTTGTGAAATTTTTAATTTTACTTGTTGCTCTAAGAACCCTAAAAAACACCTTCCCTACCTATGTGAGTTCAATGATAATCAAATCTTATCTTCTTATGCAAAGGGTGTTTATAGTTACTATGATATTGAACAAATTGAAGAATTTCTCATTTTTAAGGGTGCTCATGAAGTTGCTTCTTTGATTGAAAAGTATGATTTTACTCTCAACAAATCTGAAAATTCTGTCATACTTAAATATTGCAATAAAAACTTTGCTCATAATGTCTATGTCCAAGAATTTATTGAAAGAATGACCGTTGCTTTGGAAGAAAATAATGATATGCATGAATCTATAGATAATGATGAATCCGATGATTTGATTGAAATATCCCTTGATGAACATGATGCTTGCTATTCTTGTGGCCATGATGCCAATATTTATGAAGATGAATTTGCTATAGTCCCTTATGTTCAAAATGAGATCGTTGCTATTGCACCCGTTCTTGATAGTTCCTTCAATGAAAAGCATGATTGCGATGATGTTACTATAAATTCTCTTGATGACAGTTGTGCTAATAATATGCAAAACCCTAAGCTTGGGGATGCTAGTTTTGCAATGTCTACTACTTGTTGCAATGATCATGATTGGGGTGATTCTTCTTTTGATCTTGAAAATTTATTTAAGCCCCATGATGAATATGAGATTGATAATAGTGTTTGCAATAAATATTGAAAGTGGGGTTGGAAGAGTGTCAACTTTAGATCCCACATATTTCTATTTTGTTCAATCTTATGGTACTTTTTGATAAAAGTGGGTTTGGAGAGGTCATGACTTTAGTAAATGATAATCCCACTATTTTGGAAGAGTGTCAACTTTGCGTGCATGTGGATCGTGTTTTATGTGATAGCTATTTTGTTGAATTTGCTTCTTATCCCACATGTAATTATTATGAGAGAGGAAAATATGATCGTAGAAATTTTCATGATAATAAATTGCCTCTCGTTATGTTGAGATTGCTATTGTTTCTTTTCGCTTCCTTGCATATGCTAGTTTTTGCTTGCTATGGTAATTTGTTTGCCTATAAGATGCCTATGCATAGGAAGTATGTTAGACTTATATGTGTTTGTCATGTGTTTCATGATGCTCTCTTTGCGCTTAGATTCTTAGCTTTCATGTGAGCATCGTTAGAATTATCAAAGCCTAGCTAGGGGCATTAAACGATAGCGCTTGCTGGGAGGCAACCCAATTTTAGTTTTAGTTTTTTTGCTTTTTGCTTCTGTTTAGGAATAAATATTTGTTCTAGCCTCTGGTTAGATTTTTTTTATGTTTTAATTAAGTGTGTGTGCCAAGTTTAACCTATAGGATCTTCTTGGATGATAGTTATTTGATCTTGCTGAAAATTCCAGAAACTTTCTGTTCACGAAAACTATTGTTAAAAAACACCAGAACGTGATAAAATATTGATTCAAATTTCTTCTGATCAATAAACAAATTGTATAGGTCGTCCTATTTTGGCTGAATATTTGTAGTTCCAGAAGTTTGCGTTAGTTATAGATTACTACAGACTGTTCTGTTTTTTACAGATTCTGTTTTTTGTGTGTTGTTTGCTTATTTTAATGAATCTATGGCTAATAAAATAGTTTATAAACCATAGAGAAGTTGGAATACAGTAGGCTTAACACCAATATAAATAAATAATGAGTTCATTACAGTACCTTGAAGTGGTGTTTTGTTTTCTTTTGCTAACAGAGGTCACGAGATTTTCTGTTAAGTTTTGTGTTGTGAAGTTTTCAAGTTTTGGGTAAAAGATTTGATGGATTATGGAATAAGGAGTGGCAAGAGATTAAGCTTGGGGATGCCCATGGCACCCCAAGATAATCTAAGGACACCAAAAAGCCAAAGCTTGGGGATGCCCCGGAAGGCATCCCCTCTTTCGTCTACTTCCATCAGTAACTTTACTTGGAGCTATATTTTTATTCACCACATGATATGTGTTTTGCTTGGAGCGTCTTGTATTATTTGAGTCTTTGCTTTTTAGTTTACCACAATCATCTTTTCTGTACACACCTTTTGAGAGATACACACTTGATTCGGCAATTATTAGAATACTCTATGTGCTTCACTTATATCTTTTGAGTTATATAGTCTTTGCTCTAGTGCTTCACTTATATCTTTTAGAGCACGGTTGTAGCGACCCGACCCGAATGGATCAAGTCTCTGTGCTTTCGTGTCATCCCTGGATCGGTATGCTGACACACACAGTACTCGAGGGATTTATAACAGAGGTAAATCACATGTATAAAGTAACGTAAATACTATTACCTCGATCCAAAATATAGCGGAAGCAACAAGGTTGTGGATTCCCATCAACACCAACGGCAAAGTTGAGTATAGGAAATCGTAACCCTAACGTATCACTTACTCGTCGTCTGAAAATTCTGCAACATGAAAAGTTGCAGCCCGAAAACGGGTCAGCA
>LR880968.1:824983489-824998657 GCA_904067115.1 Aegilops sharonensis | reverse complement strand
AACCCCCCAACAATGCTCACTGTTCATCAAGGGAAGGAGGCAGCAGGTTCGATCGGCTTCAGTTAGCAACAGTAGCGAAGGAATCCCTCGGGTTAAGTTAACAGCATGGGATCGATCGATCGCTCGGGTTCAGTAACGCGTAGCCTGCAGTGCAATCGCTTGGGTTCAGTTAGGCGAACGCCTCGCTCGGGTTCAGTTAGAGCCCAACGCCTCGCACCCACGCGCGTACATGTACAAGAGAAATGCGCTTCGCTCGGCCCCCGACCACCCATCGTGCCGGGAACTCCCCGTTATTTTCCACGCCCTCGCTTCTACCATGGTTTTTTCCGTCATGGACAGCCCAAAGAATGTCATGCAGCTGCTTCTCCGGCCTGCCCAGGACAAAAATCCCATTTTCTGTCATGATTTTTTGTCATATAAGTAGGAGCCCACCACATCTATTATGATACCGGGTTTTGTCACAATTATCGTCATAGAAGTGTCATAAGCATGAGAGAGAGAAAATCGTTCGGCCCAAAATGTCACGGATGTGTCTTTTTTTTGTAGTGTTACGTCTACAACCGCAAGATCAAGAAGTGGCACTACCCCTACTGCACCACCAAGCCAAAGCCAAAGGATGGTAGCTTCGATCACCTTGTGTCTCATGTAGAGGATATAGCGATTCACTGGGAGGACTACAAGATCAGGGGGCAGCATGCTGCCCTCACGGAGACCCTGACTCCGGTGTGATGTGATGATGTTATCTTTATCTTTTACGTTTGGTAAACTGAATGTGGCTGTTTGGTAAACTTTTTGTGGTGGTATCTAAACTTTTTTGTGACCTATGGTCGTAATGTATTATGTTATCTATATTTGTCTGTCCTTAAATTTGCCTGTTGTGTATGGTATGTTCTGTTTAGATGTTATGAGCTATGACTTTAGGTGCTGCAATGATCACACATGCTGCTTCAGTGTTGCTTCACTGATCAGACATGCTGCAAAGAATAAGCAAAAGAGCAAATAGTCCATCATTTGATCAAATATTCCAATAACAAAGCAAAAAAACATTTGAATGAAGATAGTCCGTCATTTGATCAAGTATTCCAATAACAGATCAAATATTGCAATAACAGATCAAATATTCCAATTTGAATTTGAGGAAAAACTTGAATTTGAACCAACACTTGAAGTCCATTGCGCTGTGGTGTGATGTTGCAAAGTTTTTTGAACTATTATAAACGTTAGGTGATCAATCCGATCTCTTTTGTGTGGTAAAACTTATAATCATGAGAAATGTGCTCCAAATGAGCTCCATTTGTAATCAAGTTTTTTTGGACCTACTCCAAATGAGCCCAAATATTTTTTGAACACCTATTCAATCTATATAGTGTAGATTCGAAGTCTCACTATTTATTGAATTAATCTTCATATTTTTACATTGTTTTTAAAAAATATATGCTTTAATAGAAAACCATTAAAAACACGTCTAAAATATGAAAATTGAAAACTAAGTTCAGATCCTTCTTATTCACTTTGAAAACAAGCTTTGGTGAATTTTATGATTTTTTTTTACTTTCAAAAACCTAAGGGAACCCTACCTCCTCTCCTTGAACTATGTGCAACGTTGCACGTGATAGCTCATATGTGTGAAGGTTTTTTCGTGAAAATATCCATAGATCAAGTTTATGATTTTTGGTCGGTAACATGTCACATAAGACAACATTGTGCACAGGTTATTTTATTTTATTTTATTTTTTAAATTAATGGTGCTCATTTGACCTCGATCGTGCGACCTAGGTTTTTTTTTAAAATTTCCGTATACCAAGTTTAGTATTTTTCCTCCTTAGTGTGTCTTATAAAATGACGAACGGCGAAGGTTTCATATTTTTTTCTATTTTTTAAATTAGATATGCTCAGTCAAAGCCTAGATAACCTCGTTGACCAGCTCAAAACCCCACTAAACCCTGTGGGGTTTCACCTAACCCTAGCTCCGAACATCAGCCGTCCGATCATAAACTAGCGCCAAGTGGCAGCCCTCAGATGTGGCCTTGTAGAAGGGCTGGCTACGTGCAAGCTCCGCGCCTTTGGATCAGATGGACGGCTCTGTATTGTTGGATCATGGGGCATTCTGCGAGATATTCTCCCATTGGTTATGCTCGCCCACCATTGACTCCGCGAAAAAAAAACGTAGTTATTGGGCCCAAAATGAAACCATGCTTTGGTTCGGCCGTCGCATTGGCTCTATTTTTTTTTGCTTGACCCTTGTTTTGAGTTCTGATGCCGCGGTGGGTGTGAAAACGAGCTAGTTCACATTTAAGCCACCCATCATGTTCTTCTTCCTATCACATCCCTCATCTATCTCCCATCCTCTGCCATCTGCACTTCTTGTTCTTCGACCCCATTTTGTTCGACCATGCAGTACACCGGACCAACCTACCGCTTCCCACGCACCGTGTAGGAGAGGCTCTACCCTGCCGGCGTGTATGTTGAGCGTACACTACGTGTGTGGGCAATATCAAGGTGGAGGACCGCAAGGGGCTTCACCAAGTTCTTCCTCGTGGTCGGCTACCGCCACCTCCCACGGGGATCTCCAACGATGTTCCGCGCTGAGGAGGTCATCCAAAACGAGGTGGTGGTTGCTATCCTTGCCCACTTCACGAACCCCTTCGACGCCTTCTACCTCCTCAGCCGCGTGTTTTGGTGTGGCTGCGAGTTCATCGCTTTCACCACCCACAACATCTTCACGGAGTACAGCAACATCTTCCCCACCACATGGCGCATGCACACTCTGTCGTACCCCATTGACAACACCCAGGAGGAGCAGTGAAGGGCGCCCGAAGGAGCGAGGTGGAGGAGGAGCAAGGTGGAGAAGGCGGCGGCTAGGGTTTAGAATCCTCTATCTTCTTTTCTTTTTTTTAATCTATGTTATGTTATTAAGTTGTAATTGAACTATATGATCGTTCTCTGGGCTTGTTGGCTCTATCTATGTTATGTTATTAAGTTTTCTATCTATCCTATTATTAAGTTCTTGCTAGTTTGTACTTTTTTGAATTATTGATTGTTTTTTGAGAGAGCTCGCTTTGTTCGTAAGCACCTAGTGCATGCATAGCTACACAACCCACCACCACATCGAGGAAGCCACACAGAATTAAGATATGTAGCCACCTAGTGCATGTAGCCAAAAACAATAAAAAATATTGTTCAATTTATTTGTCGCAGCAAAACGGGTGCAGATGCGAGTGGATCCAAAAGGATCAAACGATGTTCTAAATCGAGGAGACAAGCATCGGCGCATGCAGGTAGCGACTGTCGATGCGTCTGTGGTGGCTGGCGTGCACAAAAGCGTCTCGGTCGGCATGCATCAGTGCATGCAGGCAGGCTAGCTGCATGCATGCATAGCAGACTAGCTGGATACGTCGTGCATGCATTGCAGGCTTCTGTCGTGGCGGCGCGTATAGGTGTTTCATGCAATGGCCCAATAGTTAACCGAAACCATGACCAACGGTCGAACAACGCTACCATCCAAGGCCGCCCCACTTGTTAGGTCCAACGGGCGACACAATCCAGCGCAGCCCCACTCGTCAGAGTTAACAGTCAAAGCACTGACCCAACGGCTTCCACCGTTTGTGACCATTTCTAAGGGTTTCGGACAAGAGAGTGGGGAAAAGTGAGAAAACATTAAGAGCGTGGGGATGGATGAGTATGGCTAAGGAACCAGGGGCACAGATGTAAAAATCCCAAAAAAAACAAAGAGAGAAGGGGCATGCTAATTCCACACTTGTGATTGAAAGTAGCACCATGTTTTTCATATAGAGAGTCTCCTATATTGTCACTTTCATATACTACTGGGGATTTTTCATTATAGGATTAGATGCACACCCACTTAGTTTTCATGTTGAGCTTTATACACTTATAGCTCTTACTGAATTCGTTGCATGGCAATCCCTACTCCTCGCATTGATATCAATTGATGGGCATCTCCATAGCCCGTTGGTTAGCCACGTCGATGTGACACTTCCTTACTTTTCTTGTCTTCTCTACATTTACGCCTATCATCATACTCTGTTCCACCCATAGTGCTATATATATGGCTTGCGCTCATGTTTTGCGTGAGGGTTGAAAAAGCTTAAGCGCGTTAAAAAAGTATGAACCAATTGCTCGGCTTGTCATCGGGGTTGTGCATGATAAATACTTTGTGTTAAGAAGACAGAGCATGACAAGACTATATGATTTTGTCGGGATAGCTTTCTTTAGCGTTGATATTTTGAAAGACACGATTGTTTATTGGGATGCCCGAGTATTGATGTCTTTATGTCAAATTATAGACTGTTGCTTTGAATCATTCGTGCCTTAATATTCATGCCATGTGATCAAGATTATGCTAGGTAGAATTCCACATCAAAAATTATCTTTTTTATCATTTACCTGCTGAAGGACGAGCATGAATTAATCTTGGGGATGCTGATATGTCTCAATCGTATCTATAATCTTTGATTGTTTCATGCCAATATTATACAACTTTCACATACTTTTGGCAACATTCTATATGATTTATTGGACTAACCTATTGATCCACTGCCCAGTGCCAGTTCCTATTTGTTGCATATTTTTTGTTTCACGGAATATCCATATCAAACGAAGTCCAAATGCGATAAAATTTACAGAGAATTATTTTGGAATATTTATGATTTTTGGGAGGTGGAATCAATGCTAACGGAGGCCCACGGCTTCCACAAACCACCAGGGCACGCCGAGCACCCCTAGCGCACCCAGGTGTCTTGTGCCCACCCCGTAAGTCGGTTGGGGCGCCCTTCTTCGGGTGCAAGAAAGATAATTTATGGAAAATCGCGTAAAAATTTCAGCGCGATCGGAGTTACGGATCTCCAGGAATTTAAGAAACGGCGAAGGGCCAGAAAATAGGAACGCGAAACAAAAGAGAACAGAGAGGAAGATCCAATATCGGAGGGGCTCCCGCCCCTCCGCCACCATGGAGGCCATGGACAAGAGGGGGAACTCTCCTCCCATCTAGGAGGGAGGCCAAGGAAGAATAAAAAGTAAGGGGGCTCTCTCCCCCTCTCTCCCGGTGGCGCCGGAGCGCCGCCATGGCAATCATCATGACGGCGATCTACATCAAGAACTTCACCGCCGCCAATACCAACTTTCTCCCCCTCTATTCAGCGGTGTAACACCTCTTATCTCTGTTGTAATCTCTACTTAAACATGGTGCTCTACACTATATATTATTTCCCAATGATATGTGGTTATCCTATGATGTTTGAGTAGATCCGTTTTTTCCTATGGGTTGATAGATGATCATGATTGGTTTGAGTTGTATATTTCATTTTGGTGCTATCCTACGATGCCCTCCGTGTCGCGCAAACGGAGGGATCTCCGTTGTAGGGTGTTCAATATGTTAATGGTTCGCTTATGGTGGGTGGCGTGAGTGACATAATACACAGACCCGAGTTTGGGGGTCATTGCGCATCGGATAAAGAGGACTTGATACTTAATGCTATGGTTAGGTTTTATGACCTTAATGATCTTTAGTAGTTGCGGATGCTTGCTAGAGTTCCAACCATAAGTGCATATGATCCAAGTAGAGAAAGTATGTTAGCTCATGCCTCTCCCTCATATAAAATTGCAACAATGATCACTGGTTTAGTTATCGATCACCTAGGGACAAATGACTTTCTTGTTGACAAAAGCTATCTACTTTTATTACCTTGCAATTTATTCGTAGTTTTATTCTTGCAAAGTACTCGTAGTTTTTTTCTTGCAAAATAGTTTCATACTTGTTTTAGGTAAAGCAAGCATCAAGTGTGCGTAGAGTTGTATCAGTGGTTGATAGAACTTGAGGGAATATTTGTTCTACCTTTAGCTCCTTGTTGGGTTCGACGCTCTTATTTATCGAAAAAGGCTACAAATGATCCCCTATACTTGTGGGTTACCAGGCATCCACTGCCTCGTCTTCCTCGGCTCCGCATCGTTACCTTAGCAGGCCTTGCCGTCATCCACCGCCTTGGTGCTATCGGCGCGGCGTGGTCAACGTTGTCAACGAACGACAACCATCGGAAGACGACTGTACACAGTGAGGCTGACAGTGGGACCCACCAGCTACATCTTCGCACACAAGGAAGTGTCTCCTTATTACGCGCAAAAAAATGATTCCTCCCCCTGACAGCTGGGACCCACCACATATATCTTCGCACACAAGGGAGTGCCTCCTTATCCTCCCTGATAGTTGGGACCTACCCGGTCGAACCGTACGTAGGGTTGTCTGTTTGGTCGCGAACGTGTACGTATATACTGGTTGATCGGTCTCTCTGCAAGGATGAACCATGGCCGAGTAAGTAGCAGCACATGTCATAGTAGATCCCCTGGCATAGCAGTTCAGGCAGTCTCGGCTAAATCGTGTACGCGTACCTACATCTACACGGCAAAAAATACAGCCACGTACGTACATACGGGCGGGGTCTCGAACGTGTACAACAACTTCATCCTATTCATTGGCAGCCAACCGAATGGGTTGGAATGGTCAAACAGTGTCGTATTCATCGGGAGGCAACCGACTGCGTCAGAAAGCGTCCTGTTCATCGACCGGGAGGCAACCGACTAGGTCGAAATGCGTCATGTTCATAGATCGGGAGCCAACTGGCTTGGACGGAACAGCCGAGACAGGTACTGCTCATCGGGAGGGGTGTGGCGTACCTCAAAACGGAGGAAACGACCTTCTGTTTGAGTGCCTAAGGTCGAAACGGGGTCCTGTTGATCAGGAGGGGTGTGGTGTACCGCAAAACGGAGGAAACAGACTTGTGTTAGAGCGCCTACGATCCAAATGGGGTCCTGCTCATCAGGAGGGGTGTGGCGACCGCAAAACAGGACTACACGGGCTACTGTTCATCCACCGTCTACTGCGTCGCTCCAGCCTCCACGGGCTACTGTTCATCCACCGTCGACTTTCTCCAGCCTCCACCTGCTACTGTTCATCCACCGCGTCTTCCTCCTGCCTCCACCAGCTAATGTTCATCCACGGGCTACTGTTCATCCAGCCTCCATTGGCTCCTGTTCAGCCAGCCCTCCACGGGGTCCTGTTCATGCACCCCCAACCGGCTCGGGTGTGTGGCAGCCTCCTCGATCGGGGTCGTGGTCATCCAGCGGCAACAGCCTACTACTACCACGGGGTCCTGTTCATCCAACCCCCACCGGGAACTGTCCATCTAACCCCCAACAATAGTCACTGTTCATCAAGAGGTAGGTTCGACCGGCTTCAGTTAGTAGCAGTAGCAAAGGAATCGCTCGGGTTCAGTTAATAGCCAAGGGATTGATTGCTCGGGTTCAGTAACATAGCTAGCTAGTGCAATCACTCGGGTTCAGTAAGCGAACGCCTCGCTCGGGTTTAGTTAGAGCCCAACGCCTCACACACACACGCGCGTAGGAGAGAAACACGTAAACCTTCGTGCAACGATCGCTCGGCCCCGACCACCCACCGTAACCGTGAACTCCCCGAAATTTTCCTCGCCCTCGCTTCTACCATGATTTTTTCCGTCATGGACGGCCCAAAGAATGTCATGCAAGTGCGTCCCTGACCTGTCCAGGACAAAAAGCCCATTTTCTATCAAGATTTTTTTCCCTAGAAGTAGGAGCCCACCACAGCTATGAAGATAGATGGTTTTGTCACAATTATCGTCAAGCATGAAAGAAAAGTTTTCGTTCAGGCCAAAATGTCATGGATGTGTCTTTTTTTGTAGTGCATGACCTATATATGGTGGTAAGTGGTGAGAGCATGTGTGAAGAAGTACACCCCTACAAGGTTATAAATCTATTCAAATAGTCGCGTCCACAGATATGGACTACTTGGAGACTTATATGGTTCATAGACAATTTTAAATGGATACTCTGCCCAAGATAAGTGTGAGTGCTATGAATGGCCTTCTCGTAGGGAGACGGGAGATGATTCATAGTGGTGTATTGCTGTGGTGACTAGAGGACTCGTGTGCGCTCTCTTACCTCAAAGAAATTACTGGTAGCCATAATACAGGATAGCCATTGAGTCAAAGTTGGCTTGCTGTAATTAAACTCCACAATCCCCTGCATTGATAGTGACGCATAAGTAGATAGTTCTGATGTAAGTATTGATGAGTACCTTTGCACTAACGTTTGCTTAATTTATGTTTTGTAGAGGAGACTCCGATCTCACTTGTAGTTCCACGTGGAGTTCGACGCTGACCGAGTAGCTTGTATCAAAACTACGATCTTGTACTCTTGGGAAGGTCTATAGATAGTCAGGCTTCCATCCTTGTTTCTTTCCAGTTGTTTGTACTCAGGCAAGTTTATGCTTCTGTTTGCCTGTATGACTTTATTTGTTGGGTCATGAGACCCATGTTTGTAATAAACATGCTATGTATGGCTCTCCCGAGCATTATCTATACTTGAGTTGTAGAGCTATGTTGTGATGCCATGTTGTAGAACACATACTTGCATGTTATGCTTATGTGTAATATGTATTGCTATGTGTGGGGTTCGACACCTAGTTGTTTACCTTTGGTAGCCTTTCTTACAAGGAAATGCCTCCTAGTGTTTCCACTGAGCCTTGTTAGTTCGCTACTTCTTCGGAACACATGGATTGACCGACATGTATCCCTCTTTGCTCCTGTGTCTGTCCCTACGGGGAAATGTCACGCGGTGTTTACTATAGTCCTTGTGGCTTTTCTGCGACTTGGTTACACTTGCTGCTGACCGACACGTTGATACGTCCATTTTGCATCATGTTTTCCTACTGTTATTTGTGATGTTTTTATGCATAATAATGCTTTATGGAGTAATTCTAATGCCTTTTCTCTCGTAATATGCAAGGTTCACACAAAGAGGGGGAATACCGGCAGCTAGAATTCTGGACCTGAAAAAGCTACGTCAGGCCACCTATTCTACACATCTCAAATGAGCTGAAACTTCATGAAGATTTTTTATGGAATATTTAAGAATTATTGGAGCAAATAACTACCAGAGGGGGCTCACCAGGTGGGGACAACCCACTTGGGCGTGCCAGAGAGCCCAGGCGCGCCCTGGTGGGTTGTGCCCTCCTCGGTCCACCTCTTGTGCCCCTCTTTTGGTATATAAGTCATTTTGACCTAGAAAAAATAAGGAGAGGACTTTCGGCAGGAGCACTATTGCCCTCCGACAGAGCGATTCCGCTGGGGGAACTTCCCTCCTAGAGGGGCAAATCATCATCATCATCATCACCAACAACTCTCCCCTCTTGGGGAGGGCAATCTCCATCAACATCCTCAACAACACCATCTCCTCTCAAACCCTAGTTCATCTCTTGAGTTCAATCTTTGTACCGGAACCTTAGATTGGTGCTTGTGGGTAACTAGTAATGTTGATTACATCTTGTAGTTGATTACTATATGGTTTATTTGATGGAAGATTATATGTTCAGATACATTATGCTATTTAATACCCCTATGATCTTGATCATGATTATCATTTGTGAGTAGTTACTTTTGTTCTTGAGGTCATGGGAGAAATCTTGTTGTAAGTAATCATGTGAACTTGATATGTGTTCGATATTTTGATGGTATGTATCTTGTCATTCCCTTAGTGGTGTCATGTGAACGTCCACTAAATGACACTTCACCTTATTAGGGCCTAAGGGAATGCATTGTGGAGTAGTTATTAGATGATGGGTTGCGAGAGTTGCAGAAGCTTAAACCCTAGCTTATGCACTACTTCGTATCTTAATACTTTTCTCGTAGTTGTCGATGCTTGCGAGGGGGTTAATTATAAGTAGGAGGTTTGTTCAAGTAAGAACAACACCTAAGCACCGGTCCACGCACATATCAAATTATCAAAGTAGCGAACACGAATCAAACCAACATGATGAAAGTGACTAGATGAAATTCCCGTGTACCCTCAAGAACGCTTTGCTTATTATAAGAGACTGTTTGGCTTCTCCTTTGCCACAAAAGGATCGGGCTACCTTGTTGCATGTTATGTGTCGTTACTGTTAGTTGCTCGTTACAAATTATCTTACTATCTAACTACTCGTTACTTATAATTTCAGTGCTTGCAGAGGATACCTTGCTGAAAACCACTTGTCATCTCCTTCTGCTCCTCGTTGGGTTCGACACTCTAACTTATCGAAAGGACTATGATTAATCCCCTATACTTGTGGGTCATCACACGTGCATTGTTGGGTTACCAATGTTTGCCCATGTACGACTGTGCTACCTTGGTTCACAACTAATCATGTCGACCTGGGTTCCTTGTCATATGGTTCTAGCGACTTATATATTCATATAAGCAAGAGACAAAAGGCGCAAACGGTCCGGCCAAGGTAAGGCGTCAGCCGTGTGAACTATGTGTGAGTCTCGGGGTACTTATATGGTTTGTTTCAGCTAGATCCATGTGCCTTAGGATCGGGGTTTCGAAAGGGGGAGGGAGAGTCTTTTGCTTTTGCTTGCTTTATTTGGATTTGCCTTTGAGTTACTTTGGTTGTGTTGGTTTGTAAGACTATGCTTGTGTGTGACCGTACTTGATTTTCTTTGCATGCTACCTATCTATCAGTTGTGCTTGTTGCTATGGTCATTCACATGTTTGCTTGGTGATGAGTGCTTGTACTTCATTCATATTATTTTGTGCACTCCACCAAGTTGTATGTGGCATGGAAGAGTTACCCCATGATCCTAATTGATTATGCATTTGCATTCAAACACAAGTTTTAAATAATGCACAAATTTAGGGGGATCTCTTGATTATCATATACTTCTCAAAGCAGCGACGTCATTCAATAATTGTATCTTATGTCGAAGATTTGATCTATATGTTGTCATCAATTACCAAAAAGGCGGAGATTGAAAGTGCAACTTATCCCCGGTTGGTTTTGGTAATTCATAACAACATATACACTGTTGAACTAATGCCTATTCAAAGAATATTTCAGGAAAGTTCAATCTGATATGGCTATGAGATTTGAATGTGGACCCCTCTAATGCAAAGGACATGGATTGGCAAAAGGTTCAAGACTCTACAATTTTGGTTAAGTGATCCAAGATCACATTGATGTGAATGTGGAACCCTCAAAAGGCAAAGGATAAGGATTGGCAAAAGGTTCAAGACTCTACATTTTTGGTTAAGTGATCCAAGATCACATTGAGTCCAAAGCCAATACTATGAAAATACGATGAGCTTTTGATCACAAGTCATTTGGTCAAGTGCTTAGAGATATCGCTCCAAAAAACCCCAACCACACCCTCACATTCCTATATGTTCAAAATACAAAATCCTATCTCGGTCACACCGAACCACTCCTACCCGAACTCACCGAGATACACTTGACAGAGGCATTTCCTAAACCCTAATGATTCGGTCTTACCGAGATGACCCTTTGGTCTCACCTAAGTGACCACGCCAACCTTCTATTATCCGTCGACTTCATCTCAGAATTCCTGAGTGAACCGACAGGTGTCACCAAAGTGCACATGCCAACCTTCTATTGCTTATTGATTTCATTTCGGAATTCCGAGTGAACTCGATGTTGGGTTGTACGGTAGGGTGCGTCGACTGCAAATTAAAATTTTCCTGCGCGCAAAACAACCAGGAACATGCTACGAGAGATGGATCACACATCATTACCACTAGACATGCAGTGTCGTGCAGCGGAAGTAGAGTTGAGGCAGCGCGTTCCCGGAGTCGCCTCGCGTTCCCAGAGTCGTCTCCTCGTTGCCGGTCTCCCACGTAGCCGATCGGATCCTGCGAACAGGTTCGCCGGAGCGGTGCAAGTGCACCGCCTCTAATGGTATTCGAGCGTGCAGGAGGAACATTGTGCGGCGGACTGCTAGGTCCAATCACACAGTCGGTGGCGAGTGGAGGTGGCTAGTTGCAACACATGCAAAGCCCTAATGACGGCACCGAATCGATCAATCCGATAAGTGTGCCACACCTCCACTATATATAGGCATCCGTCGCGGGCTCAACACTTGGGCCTCGCACGGATCCTAAAGCCCATAAGTCTACTCGGTCGCAATCCGAATATAGTTTGGATCACATCCGAGCAGTGTCCTCGGATCCGTCCTCGTAGGTTCCTTATACGTCCATTTTGCATCATGCTTTTATATCGATATTTATTGTATTATGGGCTATTATTACACATTATGTCACAATACTTATGCCTTTTCTCTCTTATTTTACAAGGTTTACATGAAGAGGGAGAATGCCGGCAGCTGGAATTCTCGGCTGGAAAAGGAGCAAATATTAGAGACCTATTCTGCACAACTCCAAAAGTCATGAAACTGCACGGAGGCACTTTTTGGAATTAACAAAAAATATTGGCGAAAGAATCAATTAGAGGTTGCCCACACCCTGGCCACGAGGGTGGGGGTGCGCCCTACCCCCCTGGGCGCGCCCCTGCCTCGTGGGCCACCTGGCAGGCCTCTGGTGCCCATCTTCTGCTATATGAAGTCTTTCGTCCAGAAAAAAATCAGGAGGAAGCTTTCGGGACGAAGCGCCGCCCTCGAGGGAACCTGGGCAGAACCAATCAAGGGCTCCGGCGGAGCTGTTCTGCCCGAGAAACATCCCTCCGGGAGGGGGAAACCGTCACCATCGTCATCACCATCCATCCTCTCATCGGGAGTGGGTCAATCTCCATCAGCATCTTCACCAGCACCATCTCATCTCAAACCCTAGTTCATCTCTTGTATCCGATCTTTGTCTCAAAACCTCATATTGGTACCTGTGGGTTGCTAGTAGTGTTGATTACTCCTTGTAGTTGATGCTAGTTGGTTTATTCGGTGGAAGATCATATGTTCAGATCCTTTATGCATATTTATACCCCTCTGATTATGAACATGAATATGATTTGTGAGTAGTTACGTTTGTTCCCGAGGACATGGGAGAAGTCTTGCTATAAGTAGTCATGTGAATTTGGTATTCGTTCGATATTTTGATGAGACGTATGTTGTCTTTCCTCTAGTGGTGTTATGTGAACGTTGACTACATGACACTTGACCATTATTTGGGCCTAGAGGAAGGAATTGGGAAGTAATAAGTAGATGATGGGTTGCTAGAGTGACAGAAGCTTAAACCCTAGTTTATGCGTTGCTTCGTAAGGGGCTGATTTGGATCCGTATGTTTCATGCTATGGTTAGGTTTACCTTAATACTTCTTTTGTAGTTGCGGATGCTTGCAAGAGGGGTTAATCATAAGTGGATGCTTGTCCAAGGAAGGGCAGCACCCAAGCACCAGTCCACCCACATATCAAATTATCAAAGTAACGAACGCGAATCATATGAGCATGATGAAAACTAGCTTGACGATAATTCTCAGGTGTCCTCGGGAGCGCTTTGCTTTATATAAGAGTTTGTCCATGCTTGTCCTTTGCTACAAAAAGGATTGGGCCACCTTGCTGCACTTTATTTACTTTTGTTACTTGTTACCCGTTACAAATTACCTTATCACAAAACTACCTGTTACCGATAATTGCAGTGATTGCAGAGAATACCTTACTGAAAACCGCGTGTCATTTCCTTCTGCTCCTCGTTGGGTACGAAACTCTTATTGATCAAAAGGACTACGATAGATCCCCTATACTTGTGGGTCATCAAGACTCTTTTTTGGCGCCGTTGCCAAGGAGTGAAGCGCCTTTGGTAAGTGGAATTTGGTAAGGAAAAATTTATATAGTGTGCTGAAATTTACTGTCACTTGTTACTATGGAAAGTTATCCTCTGAAGGGCTTGTTCGGGGTATCTTCACCCTGACCAGTAGAGCAAAGAGTTGCTCCTCAACCTACTGAACCTACTGAAAATGTTTACTTTGAAATAACTTCGGGTATTGATAGAGAAACTGCTAGCTAATCCTTTTACAGGAGATGGAACATTACATCCTGATTTGCACCTAACCTATGTGGATGAAGTTTGTGGATTATTTAAGCTTGCAGGTATGCCCGAGGATGTTATCAAGAAGAAAGTATTCCCTTTATCTTTGAAGGGAAAGGCATTGACATGGTTTAGGCTGTGCGATGATATTGGATCATGGAATTACAACCGATTGAAATTGGAATTTCATCATAAGTTTTTGAAGGAAATATGCCCTAGAGGCAATAATAAAGTTATTATTTATTTCCTTATATCATGATAAATGTTTATTATTCATGCTAGAATTGTATTAACCGGAAACATAATACTTGTGTGAATACATAGACAAACAGAGTGTCACTAGTATGCCTCTACTTGACTAGCTCGTTGATCAAAGATGGTTATGTTTCCTAGCCATTGACATGAGTTGTCATTTGATTAACGGGATCACATCATTAGAAGAATGATGTGATTGACTTGACCCATTCCGTTAGCTTAGCACATGATCGTTTAGTATTCTGCTATTGCTTTCTTCATGACTTATACATGTTCCTATGACTATGAGATTATGCAACTCCCGTTTACCGGAGGAACGCTTTGTATGCTACCAAACGTCACAACGTAACTGGGTGATTATAAAGGTGCTCTACAGGTGTCTCCAAAGGTACTTGTTGGGTTGGCGTATTTCGAGATTAGAATTTGTCACTCCGATTGTCGGAGAGGTATCTCTGGGCCCACTCGGTAATGCACATCACTATAAGCCTTGCAAGCATTGTAACTAATGAGTTAGTTGCAGGATGATGTATTACGGAATGAGTAAAGAGACTTGCCGGTAAAGAGATTGAACTAGGTATTGAGATACCGACGATCGAATCTCGGGCAAGTAACATACCGATGACAAAGGGAACAACGTATGTTGTTATGCGGTTTGACCGATAAAGATCTTCGTAGAATATGTGGGAGACAATATGAGCATCCAGGTTCCGCTATTGGTTATTGACCGGAGACGTGTCTCGGTCGTGTCTGCATAGTTCTCGAACCCGTAGGGTCCGCACGCTTAAAGTTTGATGACGGTTATATTATGAGTTTATGTTTTTGATGTACCGAAGTTAGTTCGGAGTCCCGGATATGATCACAGACCTGACGAGGAGTCTCTAAATGGTCGAGACATGAAGATTGATATATTGGACGACTATATTCGGACACCGGAATGGTTCCGGGAGTTACCGGATATATATCGGAGTACCGGGGGTTACCGCAACCCCCCCCCCCCCCACCCGGGAACTAATGGGCCTTGTTGGGCCCTAGTGGAGAGAGAGGGGCCGGCCAGGGCAAGAGG
>LR880968.1:824957357-824974660 GCA_904067115.1 Aegilops sharonensis | reverse complement strand
GGGGGAGGGTATAAATAGGGGGGGCCTCGGCGTGGCAAGGGAGGCGATCGGGAGGGGGGATCGGATCCCGGATCTCACGGGATCCCGGCGATCGGCGGCGGCGCGGCGTTGCATGGGCGGGGGGTTGAAGGAAGGGTGGGGTCCGCCTGGCAGTGGGGGAGAGGGGGCGCGGTCTCGGTCGGTCGACCGAGCCGAAGGCTATTCGGGCGAGGGGGTGGCCTGGTCGGCTCGCTGGCTCGCTGGGCTGGCCTCTGGGCCGCCTGGTGGGCCGGTGCGGGTGCTGGCTGGGCCAGGGGGGCCTGGCTGGCGCCTTGGGGTGGGTTTTCTTTTTTTAAAAAAAATTATTTTTTTAATAAAACAAAAACAGAGATAAACACATAAACTATAAATATATTATATATGACATATATATACCAAAATGATCAGGGGAATATTCCCTATCATTTGAACATTTTTCCAAAGGCAAAATCCAAACTTTATAAAATTCATTTTTTTCAATATTCAAATAAAACCCAAATTTGAATTCAAAACTTTTGGCATTGTTTCCTCTGATTTTTTTTTGGAGTGTCATGTTTGCTCCTCTCATACTTTTGCTCAAGTATTTATCAGGCATAGTTTTTGAAATGATTCCCACTTGCCATAGTTTGAATTCAAATTTGAAAACTCAAATCTCTTCTGAAACTCCAAATGGCATTCAAATTCAAACAGGATGCATAGATGCTTAGCTATAATTGTAAAACATTCCAAATAGGAAATTTGGGATGTTACATGAGGTTTGCAAGTCCCGTAGCTTGCACGTATGGTGAACCGTTATGTAACGAAGTAGGAGCATGAGGTGTTTATTGATTGCCTTCCTTATGAGTGGTGGTCGGGGACGAGCGATGGTCTTTTCCTACCAATCTATCCCCCTAGGAGCATGCACGTAGTACTTTGTTTCGATGACTAATAGATTTTTGCAATAAGTATGTGAGTTATTTATGACTAATGTTGAGTCCATGGACTATACACACTTTTACCTTTCCATCATTGCTAGCCTCTTCGGTACCGTGCATTGCCCTTTCTCACCTCGAGAGTTGGTGCAAACTTCACCGGTGCATCCAAACCCCGTGATATGATACGCTCTGTCACACATAAGCCTCATTATATCTTCCTCAAAACAGCCACCATACCTACCTATTATGGCATTTCCATAGCCATTCCGAGATATATTGCCATGCAACTTCCATCATCATCATATACATGACTTGAGCATTTATCGTCATATTGCTTTGCATGATCGTAAGATAGCTAGCATGATGTTTTCATGGCTTGTCCCTTTTTTGATGTCATTGCTATGCTAGATCATTGCACATCCTGTACACCGCCGGAGGCATTCATATAGAGTCATATCTTTGTTCTAGATATCGAGTTGTAATATTGAGTTGTAAGTAAATAAAAGTGTGATGATCATCATTATTAGAGCATTGCCCCAGTGAGGAAAGGATGATGGAGACTATGATTCCCCCACAAGTCGGGATGAGACTCCGGACTTTACAAAAAAATATAAAAGAGGCCAAAGAAGCCCAAATAAAAAAAGAGGCCAAAGAAGCCCACCAAAAAAAATAAAAATATATATATAAAGAAAATAAAAAAATGAGAGAAAAAGAGAGAAGGGGCAATGTTACTATCCTTTTACCACACTTGTGCTTCAAAGTAGCACCATGTTCTTCATATAGAGAGTCTCTTGAGTTATCACTTTCATATACTAGTGGGAATTTTCATTATAGAACTTGGCTTGTATATTCCAACGACGGGCTTCCTCAAATGCCCTAGGTCTTCATGAGCAAGCAAGTTGGATGCACACCCACTTAGTTTCAGTTTGAGCTTTCATACACTTACAGCTCTTAGTGCATCCGTTGCATGGCAATCCCTACTCCTCACATTGATATCTATTAATGGGAATCTCCATAGCCCGTTGATATGCCTAGTTGATGTGAGACTTTCTCCTTTTTTGTCTTCTCCACATAACCCCCACCATCATATTCTATTCCACCTATAGTGACATGTCCATGGCTCACGCTCATGTATTGCATGAAAGTTGAAAAGGTTTGAGAAACGTCAAAAGTATGAAACAATTGCTTGGCTTGTCATCGGGGTTGTGCATGATGTGAATATTTTGTGTGGTGATGACGGAGCATAGCCAGACTATATGATTTTGTAGGGATGAGCTTTCTTTGGCTATGTTATTTCAATAAGACATAATTGCTTGGTTGGTATGCTTGAAGTATTATTGTTTTTGTGTCAAACGATAGACTATTGCTTTGAATCACTCCTGTCTTAATATTCATGCCATGATTAGACATATGATCAAGATTATGCTAGGTAGCATTCCACATCAAAAATTATCTTTCTTATCATTTACCTACTCGAGGACGAGCAGGAATTAAGCTTGGGGATGTTGATACGTCTCCGTGGTATCTATAATTTTTTATTGTTCCATGCCAATATTATTCAACTTTCATATACTTTTTGGCAACTTTTTATATTATTTTCGGGACTAACATATTGATCCAGTGCCCAGTGCCAGTTCCTGTCTGTTGCATGTTTTATGTTTGCAGAATATCCATATCAAACAGAGTCCAAACGGGATAAAAATGGACGGAGCTTATTTTTGGAAAATATGGAAAATTCCGGAAGAAAAATCCACGCGAGACGGTGCCCGAGGTGGTCACGAGGTAGGGGGGCGCGCCTGACCCCCCTGGGCGCGCGCCCTACCCTCATGAGCCCACCGTAAGGCTGTTGATGCTCTTCTTTTGCCGCAAGAAAGCTAATATTCAGGAAAAAAATCACGGAGAAGGTTTCAGGCCAATCGGAGTTACGGATCTCCATATATACACGAAATGGTGAAACAGAGCCAGGACAGAACACAGAAACAGATAGATAGATCCAATCTCGGAGGGGCTCTCGCCCCTCCCAAGCCATGGGAGCCAAGGACCAGAGGGGAAACCCTTCTCCCATCTAGGGAGGAGGTCAAGGAAGAAGAAGAAGAAGAATGGGGCCTCTCTCCCCCCTTGCTTTCGGTGGCGCCGGAGCGCTGCCCGGGGGCCATCATCATCACCGTGATCTTCACCAACACCGCCGTCATCTTCACCAACATCTCCATAACCTTCCCCTTCTATATTCAGCGGTCCACTCTCCCGCAACCCGCTGTACCCTCTACTTGAACATGGTGCTTTATGCTTCATATTATTATCCAATGATGTGTTGCCATCCTATGATGTCTGAGTAGATTTTCATTGTCCTATCGGTGATTGATGAATTGCTATGATTGGTTTGAATTGCATATTTTATTATTGGTGCTGTCCTATTGTGCCCTCTGTGTCGCGCAAGCGTGAGGGATTCCCGTTGTAGGGTTTGCAATATGTTTATGATTTTCTTATGGTGGGTGGCGTGAGTGACAGAAGCACAGACCTGAGTAAGTAGGTTGTTTGCGTATGGGATGAAGGGGACTTGATACTTTAATGCTATGGTTGGGTTTTACCTTAATGAATCTTTAGTAGTTGCGGATGCTTGCTAGAGTTCCAATCATAAGTGCATATGATCCAAGTAGAGAAAGTATGTTAGCTTATGCCTCTCCCTCAAATAGAATTGCAATAGTGATTACCGGTCTAGTAATATAGTCAGTTGCCTAGGGACAATTCCACAACTCCTACCACCACTTTTCCACACTCGCAATATTTACTTTAGTTGTGTCTTCATCTAAACAGCCCCTAGCTTTTATTTACGTGCTCTTTATTTTCTTGCAAACCTATCCAAAAACACCTACAAAGTACTTCTAGTTTCATACTTGTTCTAGGTAAAGCGAACGTCAAGCGTGCGTAGAGTTGTATCGGTGGTCGATAGAACTTGAGGGAATATTTGTTCTACCTTTAGCTCCTCGTTGGGTTCGACACTCTTACTTATCAAAAGAGGCTACAATTGATCCCCTATACTTGTGGGTTATCAAGAAGCTATGGTGAGCCCAGATTCTGCAAAATGGCTTGAGGCCATGAAATCTGAGATGGGATCCATGTATGAGAACAAAGTGTGGACTTTGGTTGACTTGACCGATGATCGGCAAGCCATTGAGAATAAATGGATCTTCAAGAAGAAGACTGACGCTGACGGTAATGTTACTATCTATAAAGCTCGACTTGTTGCAATAGGTTTTCGACAAGTTCAAGGGATTGACTACGATGAGACTTTCTCACCCGTAGCGATGCTTAAGTCTGTCCGAATCATGTTAGCAATTGCCGCATTTTATGATTATGAAATTTGGCAAATGGATGTAAAAACTCCATTCCTGAATGGATTTCTGGAAGAAGAGTTGTATATGATGCAACCAGAAGGTTTTGTCGATCCAAAGGGAGCTAACAAAGTGTGAAAGCTCCAGCGATCCATTTATGGACTGGTGTAAGCCTCTCGGAATTGGAATGAACGCTTTGATAGTGTGATCGAAGCATTTGGTTTTATACAGGCTTTTGGAGAAGCCTGTATTTACAAGAAAGTGAGTGGGAGCTCTGTAGCATTTCTGATATTATATGTGGATGACATATTGCTAATTGGAAATGATATAGCATTTCTGGATAGCATAAAGGGATACTTGAATAAGAGTTTTTTCAATGAAGGACCTCGGTGAAGCTGCTTATATATTGGGCATCAAGATCTATAGAGATAGATCAAGACGCTTAATTGGACTTTCACAAAGCACATACCTTGACAAAGTTTTGAAGAAGTTCAAAATGGATCAAGCAAAGAAAGTGTTCTTGCCTGTGTTACAAGGTGTGAAGTTGAGTAAGACTCAATGCCCGACCACTGCAGAAGATAGAGAGAAAATGAAAGATGTTCCCTATGCTTCAGCCATAGGCTCTATCATGTATGCAATGCTGTGTACCAGACCTGATGTGTGCCTTGCTATAAGTTTAACAGGGAGGTACCAAAGTAATCCATGAGTGGATCACTGGACAGCGGTCAAGAACATCCTGAAATACCTGAAAAGTACTAACGATATGTTTCTCGAGGTGACAAAGAGCTAGTCATAAATGGTTACGTTGATGCAAGCTTTGACACTGATCCGGACGATTCTAAATCGCAAACCGGATATGTGTTTACATTGAATGGTGGAGTTGTCAGTTGGTGCAGTTCTAAACAAAGCGTTGCGGCGGGATCTACGTGTGAAGCGGAGTACATAGCTGCTTCGGAAGCAACAAATGAAGGAGTCTGGATGAAGGAGTTCATATCCGATCTAGGTGTCATACCTAGTGCATCGGATCCAATGAAAATCTTTTGTGACAATACTGGTGCAATTGCCTTGGCAAAGGAATCCAGATTTCACAAGAGAACCAAGCACATCAAGAGACGCTTCAACTCCATCCGGGATCTAGTCTAGGTGGGAGACATAGAAATTTGCAAGATACATACGGTTCTGAATGTTGCAGACCCGTTGACTAAGCCTCTTCCACGAGAAAAACATGATCAGCACCAAGGCTCCATGGGTGTTAGAATCATTACTGTGTAATCTAGATTATTGACTCTAGTGCAAGTGGGAGACTGAAGGAAATATGCCCTAGAGGCAATAATAAAGTTATTATGTATGTCCTTATATCATGATAAATGTTTATTATTCCTGCTAGAATTGTATTAACCGGAAACATAATACTTGTGTGAATACATAGACAAACAGATTGTCACTAGTATGCCTCTACTTGACTAGCTCGTTGACCAAAGATGGTTATGTTTCCTAGCCATTGACATGAGTTGTCATTTGATTAACGGGGTCACATCATTAGGAGAATGATGTGATTGACTTGACCCATTCCGTTAGCTTACCACACGATCGTTTAGTATTCTGCTATTGCTTTCTTCATGACTTATACATGTTCCTATGACTATGAGATTATGCAACTCCCGTTTACCGAAGGAACGCTTTGTATGCTACCAAACGTCACAACGTAACTGGGTGATTATAAAGGTGCTCTACATGTGTCTCCAAAGGTACTTGTTGGGTTGGCGTATTTCGAGATTAGGATTTGTCACTCCGATTGTCGGAGAGGTATCTCTGGGCCCACTCGGTAATGCACATCACTATAAGCCTTGCAAGCATTGTAACTAATGAGTTAGTTGCAGGATGATGTATTACGGAACGAGTAAAGAGACTTGTCGGTAACGAGATTGAACTACGTATTGAGATACCGACGATCGAATCTCAGGCAAGTAACATACCGATGACAAAGGGAACAACGTATGTTGTTATGCGGTTTGACCAATAAAGATCTTCATAGAATATGTGGGAGCCAATACGAGCGTCCAGGTTCCGCTATTGGTTATTGACCGGAGATGTGTCTCGGTCATGTCTACATAGTTCTCGAACCCGTATGGTCCGCACGCTTAAAGTTTGATGACGGTTATATTATGAGTTTATGTGTTTTGGTGAACCGAAGATAGTTCAAAGTCCCGAATATGATCACTGACATGACGAGGAGTCTCGAAATGGTCAAGACATGAAGATTGATATATTGGAAAACTATATTCGGACAACGAAATGGTTCCGAGGGTTACTATCGGATATATATCGGAGTACTGGGGGTTACCGGAACCCCCCGGGAACTAATGGTCCTTGTTGGGCCCTAGTGGAGAGAGAGAGGGGTCGGCCAGGGCAAGAGGCGCGGCCCCTCCCCTTGAGTCCGAATAGGACAAGGAAGGGGGGCGGTGCCCCCTTTGCCTTTCCCCTCTCCCACTCCTTCCTTCTCCCTCCTTCTTGGACTAGGAAAGGGAGGGGCAAACCTACTTGGAGTAGATTTCCCCCTCCTAGGGCACGCCACCCCCTTGGCCGGCCCTCTCCTCCTCCCCCCTTTGTATACGGAGGGGGGGCACCCCATAGACACAACAATTTATCTCTTGATCTCTTAGCCGTGTGCGGTGCCCCCCCCCCTCCACCATAATCCACCTCGATAATATCGTAGCGGTGCTTAGGCGAAGCCCTGCATCGGTAGAACATCATCATCGTCACCACGCCGTCATGCTGACAGAACTCTCCCTCAAAGCTCGGCTGGATCGGAGTTCGAGGGACGTCATCGAGCTGAACGTGTGCTGAACTCGGAGGTGTCGTACGTTCGGTACTTGGATCGGTCGGATCGTGAAGACGTACGACTACATCAACCGCGTTGCGATAATGCTTCCGCTTTCATTCTACGAGGGTACGTGGACAACACTCTCCCCTCTCGTTGCTATGCATTACCATCATCCTGTGTGTGCGTAGGAAAATTTTGAAATTACTATGTTCCCTAACAGTTTTATCCTATGCATCTGGTTCATCGTGATCGTAATTATATATATATATAATTTTTGGCCTCGCGAAGGAGAAAGCATCGCTCAAGCTTGGGGGAGGCTTAAGTGAATGTTATATTCATGCCCCAATCATGAGCTCTCAAGAGCAATTATTATTCAAAAAAATTATGCTCGGCTTTTTCTCAGTAATCGCTCCATGCTTGATACTTCTTGTACTGGTTCCTTTATGATGAAGACCATTGAATTCAAATGGGATTTATTAGAAAGAATTAAACACACCTAATTTTGATTGTGTTAAATCTTTTATGGATACTGATGTTTTCTGTGAATTTAGCACTAAATATGGACTTGACTCTGAGATAGTAGCTTCTTTCTGTGAATCATTTGCTACTCATGTTGATCTCCCTAAGGAGAAGTGGTTTAAATATCATCCTCCCATTGAAGTAAAAGTAGTTGAACCTATTAAAGTTTAAGAAAAGACTATCACTTATAACGTTGATCCTATTGTTCCTACTGCCTATATTGAGAAACCACCTTTCCCTGTTAGAATAAAGGATCATGCTAAAGCTTCAACTGTGGTTCGTAAGAGTAATACTAGAACACCTACACCCCTGAGAAAATTGAAGTTGAACCTAGTATTGCTATGGTTAAAGATCTCTTTGTCGATAATATTGATGGGCATGTTATTTACTTCTGTGATGAAGCTGCTAGAATTGCTAGACCCGATACTAAAAATAAACATAGACCTATTGTAGGCATTCCTGATATTTCTGTTAAAATAGGAGATCATTGCTATCATGGCTTATGTGATATGGGTGCTAGTGCGAGTGCAATACCTCATTCTTTATATGAAGAAATTATGCATGATATTGCACCTGTTGAGTTAGAAGGTATTGATGTTACAATTAAGCTTGCCAATAGAGATAATATTTCACCAGTTTGGATTGTTAGAGATGTTGAAGTCTTGTGTGGGAAAGTTAAATATCCTACTGATTTTCTTGTTCTTGGTTCCCCACAAGATGACTTTTGTCCAATTATATTTGGTAGACCCACTATTAATGCTAAGATAGATTGCAAAAAGGATATTGTTACTATTGGTTTAGGGGATATGTCTCATGATTTTAATTTTGCTAAATTTCATAGACAACCCCATGATAAAGAATTGCCTAGTAAAGATGAAATTATTGGTCTTGCTTCTATTGCCGTGCCTCCTAATGATCCTTTAAAACAATATTTTCTAGACCATGATGTTTATGAATGAAAGAAGCGAAATAGATGAAGTATTCTTTAAACAGGGACCTATTTTGAAGCCCAACTTGCCAGTTGAAATTCTAGGGGACCCTCCTCCACCCAATGATGATCCCGTGTTTGAGCTTAAACCATTACCTGATACTCTTAAATATGCTTATCTTGATGAAAAGAAGATATATCCTATTATTATTAGTGCTAACCTTTCAGAGCAGGAAGAAGAGAAATTGTTGAAAACTCTGAAGAAGCACAGTTCTGCAATTGGATATACTCTTGATGATCTTAAGGGCATTAGTCCCACTCTGTAACATCCCAAATTTTCAATTTGGAATGTTATACATATGTCATCCATGCATATCATATTTTATTGCATCTTCGTTCCGCAATCCTCCAAAATCCTAAGCAACTCAAGGACCCTCGGAGAGAGTTGGGGATTTTCCGATTTTTCGTATTTGATTTTATCAAATATTGGAAAAAGAGGATTTTTTATTTTAATTATTTTCCTCTCCGGAAAATATTTCTTATTAAAATAAATGAGCGGAGATAATATGACTTCTCCAAAACAATTGAAATATTCGAGAAAAAAATGTTTAAATCATTATTTGGATTTTATTTGATTTTATTTGGAATTTTATTTGCCCTAGAAAATTTGCATGTTTTAAAAATTGCATTTTAGGGGCCAAGAAAATGTTCATTCCGTTCTAAATATTTCATTTAGGCGGTGAAAATTTGTTTTGGCATTTTTAGATTTTGTTTATTTTTCTAGGATTTTTCTAATTCTCGGCAGAATTTATTTTTAAAAAAAACTCGCGCGCGCGCCCGCACCCGACTGGGCCGAGGCCCAGCCAGGCCGGCCCGAGCGGCCGCCGCCTTCCCCGCGTCGCCGCTGCCGTGTCCGATGCGGACACAACCGCCGCCGCCGCCTTGCCCCTCCTCCAAGCCGGACCCCCCCCCCTTTAGCCGCCACCACCACCGCCGCCGCCTCCCGGAGCCCGATCCCCGAGCCCGAGCCCCGAGCCGCCGCCGCCGCCCCGTCCGAGTCACCGTCGCCACCCGTAACCGCCGCCGCCTCTAGCCGCCGCCGCCGCCTCCCGCCGCGACCCCGCCGTCGAGCCGGAGCCCGCCGGAGCCCCGCCGGAGCCACCACGTGGTAGCCACCCCGCCACCTGGTTTTCCGAAGAAAACCATTTCGTTTTAAAAAAGAAAACCCTAGTTGCGTTTTTTTTTATTATTTTAGATCGGTTTATTTCTTCGATTTATTTATTTAGCGAGCGTTCGCTCGTTCGTTCGTTCTAACGAACGCGTTCTTCGTCTATTTTCAGTTAACGAACGTCCGTTTGTTAAACTGTTCGCCGTTTTCTTTTTATCGGATTTATTCCGCGATTTTCCTGATCGCGATTTCTGATCCGATGTTCGATCTAGTATAACTTTTCGCTCGTTTATCGGAATCAGGCAATTCAAGCGCCTGGAGTTTCATCTCGAAACCCTCTTTCCGAATAACCAACTCAAACCAGCTTTTGCCTCTGTAAAACTTGACCCTAATTCAGATTAGTAAACGGATCTTATTTCTTTCGCAGTTTGAGTTTCGTTGCTCGGTTTGGTTTGATTCTTTTTGCGAACCGGAGTTCTTAAGTTGAACTCTCCGGTCAACCTCTTTTAGTAGAGTTTTGCTTGTGCATCTTTGCTAGTTTCTTATGTATGTTATGGTTTGCTTGCGATAGAATTCCCGGAGTGCGAAGCGTGTTACTACGAGTCTCTAGGATTCGCGGATCGTCAGCAAGGCAAGTAACACTTTGATTCTTGTAGCGACCCGACCTCAGATGGTCAAGTCTCTGTGTTTCTGTGTCATCCCTGGATCAGTAATGCTGACACACACAGTACTCGAAGGATTTATCACAGAGTAGCAATCACACACTTATTACAATGAATGTCTCAGAAGAGAACTTATTACAATAATATGGCTTAAGGCCATCTAATGTGATAACAGCAGAAGGCTTGGAAGATAAAGTGAGTCCATCAACTCCAACGGCATAGCTGAGCTGCATGGCAACGACCTAACGATCCTTACTCCTCGTCTAAAAAGTCTACAACATAATACGTTGCAGCCCGAGAACAGGTCAGCACATGGAATATGTTGGCAATATAACACAGTAGAACAGGAACAGAATAATGCTATCACTACATGCATATATGGCTGGTGGAAAGCTCTATGGTTATAGTTTTGCGAAAAGCCAATTTTTCCCTACAACAAAGGAATATATTTTAATTTTAACTATCATGGTGGTTGAAACATCATTGAGAAGGTATAACCCCAACTCAATCCCAATTAAAGTAATTATCATCCCAGCAATATTAATATAGAGTGATGAGATACTTGTGAATACTCAAGTACTAGATACTCAGAATTGTCCATAACCGGGGACACGGCTAACCATGATTAGATTGTACACTCTGCAGAGGTTTGCGCACTTTTCCCACAAGACTCGATCGCCTCCGTTGATTTCTCGCACTACATGGTGTTTGAGAAACGGATGACCGAGACACAGTCTTTCAGAAACATTAACTCTCTACTCCGATGTGTCAGCATTACTCTGTTATAAATCCTTCGAGTACTGTGTGTGTCAGCATTACTGATCCAGGGATGACACTGGAACACGGAGACTTGACCCTCTGAGGTTGGGTCGCTACAAGATGGTGTCAAAGCACACGCTGAGTGTAGGACACGACCACTAAGATAAACCATAGGACACTCTTCTCTACTCATTTCTGACTCCTCTCCATTTTTCCACTCTTTAGGATGGCGGAGATGAAGAACAAGTTTGCACAACCGGTTGAAGACACACCTTTTGGACGCCACTTGAAGGAAGTCACTAGGTACTTGAACATTGGAATACCAAGCTTCACCGGGACATACAACGCCACTTTACCAGAAGAGGAGCGCTGGATGATTCAAGTACAAGTACCAGGAAGGATGTTCTCGCCAACTTCTAAGCCCATAGAGTTTTCTTTCGAAGCACCCACCTGGAGTCTTGGCAAGAGTATGGCAGCTCACATTACCATGGGACGTATTGGAGAAGTCTACAACAGGGAGCTTAAAGACACCATCTACCAAATATGTGGGCGCTGAGATGAGCAATGGGAAGTAATCAGCACCAACAAGGATAGATCCATTGCAGCTTTCATTCAGGAGCTAAATCAGCACATTCGATGTTAGGAGAACCAGATGTGCGCAGACATGATGGAGTTGAAGAAGGTGAAGACCAAGATCATCGAGCTGGAGGAAGAACACAAGTCTACACGCGATGGATATGAGAAGGAAATCAAGATACTACTGGAGAAGAACGACGATCTAGTCAAGAAGATCGGAGTATTCATGGGAGGATCTGCACCGGAAGAAGAGGAAGAAGATTCCACTTGCCCGGATAACTACATCGTCATCGACGACACCGATTCCGATCCAAGTGATGATGACTACGAAGATGAAGCTGGAGCAGACATCATGGAGTCTTCCACCGATCAAAATTTTTAGATGACCACCATATATTAGTAGTATTCCCCCTTGTGACTAGTAGTAGTTGAGAACTTTTCGATAGTCCTAGACCGTTGTATGCCCTTGCTTGATTGAGTGAGTGAAATGATTGTGTTTGCCTCATGTGCATATGGGTAGTGTTTTCTCACTAGACATTTTTCTATTCTAATCTCTTCCATCTAAACCCATCAGATGCCTCCGAGACGTGACACCGGTTTTGTTTTCCCACCGGAGCTCACCCAGTTGATCTAGCAGCAGAATGCCTTGATGCAATTGCTAGTTCAGAACCAGGGCAACAACAACAACAACAATAACAACCCGCCGCCAGTGGACAATTTAGCCCGTTTCCTGAGGTTACAACCGCCGGTGTTTTCCAGTAGCACCGAGCCAATAGTTGCTGATGATTGGCTACGCCGTATTGGAAGGCAGTTAACCACCGCAGGATGCACGGATGCTGAGAAGGTGCGCTTTGCCGCACATCAATTGGATGGACCAGCAGCCGCATGGTGGGAGAATTACACGGCTACTTTTCCTATAGCCAATGTCACTTGGGATCAGTTTCAACAGGCTTTTCGCACGGCCCATGTTTCAACTGGAGCCATGCAGATGAAGAAGCGTGAGTTTCGCAACTTACGCCATGGGAACCGTACTATGGCACAGTACATGGACGAGTTTAGTAAGTTATCACGCTATGCCCCTGATGATGTGGCCACAGATGCCGCGAAGCAGGAGAAGTTTATGGAAGGGCTGAACGATGAGATGAGCATGCAGTTGATGGTGGCAACTTTCAACAACTACCAGGAGATGGTAGACAAGGCCCTCACGATTGAAGGAAAGCAGCAACAAATTGAGAGTCGTAAGAGGAAGTATGGACAAGGGAAGTACAACTCGGGAGCTCACAGAAGCCTCGCTTGACCCCGAACTCGGGAGGACTTGTCCATAACCATGGAGGCCATAACCATACTGGAGGAGGATCGCATAACCACAATGGTGCGAAGAATGGGAATGGGAACGGAGCTAATAACAACCAGAACCACCCTAACCCACCTACACCCGCCAAGAGGGACTTAAGCCAAGTTATTTGCTTTAAGTGCGGGAAGACAGGGCACTATGCCAATGACTGCCCTGAAGGAAGGAATGGAAACGGAAATGGAAGCGCTGGGAAGAAGCCAAATCCATTCAACAAAGCACAACTGAACCACGTTAACGTGGAGGAAGTTGAAGAGTAGCCGGACGCGGTAATAGGTAAGTTTTTGGTTAAGTCATTTACCGCTATTGTTCTTTCCGATACTAGTGCATCGCATTCATACATATCAAGGGGATTTGTGGATAAGTTTAAGTTATCAACCCAAACCCTTAGGGCCCCTCTATTAGTGAGCTCGCCTGGAGCAGAGTACATGGCTAGCAGATGGTGCACCCAGATACCCTAACCATTGGAACACATGTTTTTCCGTCTGACCTAATTATCTTGGAGTCGCAAGGATTGGATGTGATATTAGGTATGGACTGGATGTCAAAGTATGAAGGAAGTATTGACTGTGCTAGCAAGTCGATTCACCTTACCACCCCGGAGGGAAAAAGGATTAAGTATGTATCTAGGCATGTGCCGAAGAGGAGCCAAGTGAATGCCCTCACGGGAGTTGTACAGGAAGAAGTGCCTGTAGTAAAAGATTTCCCGGATGTTTTTCCAGAGGAGTTACTAGGCATGCCACCGGATCGAGACATCGAGTTCTTGATAGAGCTATTGCCAGGTACAGGGCCAATATCCAAGAGACCGTATCGGATGCCCGCAAATGATCTGGAGGAAATTAAGAAGCAGATCAAGGAGTTATTGGAGAAAGGTTATATTCGAAGGAGTTCATCACCTTGGGGAGCACCAGTACTTTTGGTCGAGAAGAAGGATAAATCCCTGAGGATGGTCGTTGATTACCGAGCCCTGAATGAAGTAATGATAAAGAACAAGTATCCATTACCGATGATCAATGATTTGTTTGATCAGTTGCAAGGAGCTAAGGTGTTTTCAAATATTGATGTACGATCAGGATACCATCAGTTGAAGATTCGAGAGAAGGATATACCAAAGACAGCGTTCACCACGCGATATGGATTATATGAGTATACGGTCATGTCGTTTGGACTGACTAACGACCCTGCCTATTTCATGAGTATGATGAAGAAGGTGTTCATGGAGTATTTGGACAAGTTTGTTGTGGTGTTTATTGATGACATTATGGTATACTCGAAGAACGAAGAGGAGCACAAGGAACATTTGCGTTTGGTTCTCGAGAAGCTCAGGGAACACCAGCTATACGCCAAATTCAGCAAGTGCGAGTTTTGGTTGAAGGAAGTTGGATTTCTTGGGCATGTTATATCAGGAGAGGGTATAGCAGTAGATCCCAGTAAGGTTCAGTCAGTTACTCAATGGTTGGCACCCACTTCAATTGGCGAGATCCGCAGTTTCCTTGGACTCGCAGGATATTATCGGAGATTAATTGAGAATTTTCCAAACTCGCCAAGCCAATGAATGAATTGCTGAAGAAGGATACTAAGTTTAAATGGACAGAAGATTGCGAGGCAAGTTTTCAGGAGTTGAAGAAACGGTTGACTACAGCCCCAGTGCTGACATTGCCAGATATACATAAGGAGTTTCAAGTGTATAGCGACGCCTCTCGCTTGGGACTGGGATGTGTGCTTATGCAGAACGGAAAGGTTGTTTCGTATGCCTCACGACAATTGAAGCCTCATGAGTTGAACTATGCCAAGCATGATTTGGAGCTAGCAGTTGTAGTGCATGCATTGAAGACTTGGAGACATTATCTAATTGGAAATCATTGTGATGTGTACACGGATCATAAGAGTTTGAAGTACATTTTCACACAGAAGGAGTTGAACCTTAGGCAGAGGAGATGGTTGGAGCTTATAAAGGACTATGACATGAAGCTGCATTATCATCCAGGAAAGGCCAATGTCGTAGCAGACGCTTTGAGCCGGAAGAGTTACGCTAATATCCTTGAAAGTAGAGGACTGCCAAAGGAGTTAGCTGAGGATACTATGGAACTTCGGTTGGAGATTGTTCCAAGAGGTTTCATTGCAACGATGGAGGTTTAGTCTACATTGTTGGACAAGATTCGGGAAGCTCAGAAGGAAGACAAAGAGATTTCTGAAATAAAAGAGAAGATGAGCGAAGGAAAAGCCAAAGGTTTTCGCGAGGAGGAGCACGATACCTTATGGTTTGAGGACCGAGTTTATGTACCCAATAACCCAGAGATCAGGAAATTAATACTTCAGGAGGCCCATGACTCACCATACTCGATACACCCCGGAAACACCAAGATGTATTTGGATTTGAAGGAACGTTTCTGGTGGACTGGTATGAAGAAGGACATTGCCGAGTATGTAGCCGTATGTGATGTATGTTAGAGAGTGAAGGCAGAGCATCAGAAGCCAGCAGGACTGTTACAGCCTATGCCGATACCCGAATGGAAGTGGGATAAACTTGGCATAGACTTTATCACCGGACTACCCAGAACCAAAGCAGGATATGACTCAATATGGGTAGTAGTGGATCGTTTGACCAAAGTAGCTCACTTCATCCCGGTGAAAACAACTTATACAAGTGCAAAGTTGGCCAAGATATATATGTCCAGGATCGTATGTTTGCATGGAGTTCCGAGGACCATTATATCAGATAGAGGAACCCAATTTACTTCGAAATTTTGGCATCAGCTACACCAGACCTTGGGTACAAGATTGGAGTTCAGTACCGCATTCCACCCGCAGACGGATGGGCAGACAGAGAGAGAGTCAATCATATTCTGGAAGACATGTTGAGAGCCTGTGCGCTAGATTATGGATCTAGTTGGGATGACAATTTGCCTTACGTATAGTTCTCATACAACAATAGCTACCAGGCCAGTTTGAAGATGGCACCATTTGAAGCTCTGTATGGACGCAGATGTAGAACACCTCTGATGTGGGATGAGGTAGGAGACCGTCAGTTGTTTGGACCAGATTTGATCAAAGAGTCCGAAGAGAAGGTTAAACTAATCCGAGACAGATTAAAGATTGCTCAGTCCAGGCAGAAGAGTTATGCAGATTCAAAACGCAAGGAAGTAACCTATGAAATTGGAGACAGAGCCTATCTGCGAGTATCACCCTTGCGAGGAGTGAAACGTTTTGGAGTTAAAGGAAAAATAGCCCCAAGATTTGTAGGACTGTACCGTGTTTGGGAACGGATGGGAGAAGTGGCCTACAAGCTGGAGTTACCTGAAGGATTGTCAGGAGTTCATGATGTGTCCCACGTATCACAGTTGAAGAAGTGTCATGCTGAGATGGCTGATATACCGTTGAGAGACACAGTGCCCCTAGAGGCGATTCAGTTAGACAGTAATTTGACCTATGAGGAGAAGCCAGTAAAGATTCTTGACTTTGACAGCCGAGTCACTCGCAGCAAGGTTATCAAGTTTTGCAAAGTTCAGTGGAGCCACCATACCGAAGAAGAAGCCACCTGGGAACGAGAAGATGATATTCGCAAGGACCACCCGCACCTATTCTCTAGCCAACCAGAATCTCGAGGGCGAGATTCATCTTAAGGGGGGTAGGTTTGTAACATCCCAAATTTTCAATTTGGAATGTTATACATAGGTCATCCATGCATATCATATTTTATTGCATCTTCGTTCCGCAATCCTCGAAAATCCTAAGCAACTCAAGGACCCTCGGAGAGAGTTGGGGATTTTCCGATTTTTCGTATTTGATTTTATCAAATATTGGAAATCGAGGATTTTTTATTTTAATTATTTTTCTCTCCGGAAAATATTTCTTATTAAAATAAATGAGCGGAGATAATATGACTTCTCCAAAACAATTGAAATATTGGAGGAAATATGTTAAAATCATTATTTGAATTTTATTTGATTTTATTTGGAATTTTATTTGCCCTAGAAAATTTGCACGTTTTAAAAATTGCATTTTAGGGGCCAAGAAAATATTCATTCCGTTCTAAATATTTCATTTAGCCGGTGAAAATTTGTTTTGGCATTTTTAGATTTTTGTTTATTTTCTAGGATTTTTCTAATTCTCGGCGGAATTTATTTTAAAAAAACTCGCGCGCGCGCCCGCACCCGACTGGGCCGAGGCCCAGCCAGGCCGGCCAAAGCTGCCGCCGCCTTCCCCGCGTCGCCGCCGCCGTGTCCGATGCGGACACCACCGCCGCCGCCGC
>LR880968.1:824933341-824950443 GCA_904067115.1 Aegilops sharonensis | reverse complement strand
CAAAAGGATACAAAAGCGTGAGTTAAATGTAGGTGATTATGTTTTGCTATACAACTCTCGTTTAAGATTTTTTGCAGGAAAATCCTCTCTAAATGGGAAGGTCCTTACGTTATCGAGGAGGTCTATCGTTCCGGTGCCATAAAAATTAACAACTTCGAAGGCACAAATCCGAAGGTGGTGAACGGTCAAAGAATCAAACATTATATCTCGGGTAATCCAATAAATGTTGACACTGATGTTATTGAAACTGTAACCCCGGAGGAATACATAAGGGACACTTTCCAGAACGTTTCGGATTCCAAAAAGGAATAGGTCTGTGGTACGGTAAGTAAACCGACTCCAAAACAGTTCTAATATCAATTTTTGTCCGTTCTGGAATATTTAAGAAAATAGGAAAATAAGAAGTAGTCCGGGAAGGACACGAGGCATCCACGAGGGTGGAGGGCGCGCCCTACCCCTTGGGCGCGCCCCCTGCCTCATGGGCACCTCGTGTGCTCTCCGGACTCCGTTTTCTTGCACGATACTTCTTTTGGTCGGTAAAAATTAATTATATAATCTCCCGAAGGTTTTGACCAACGTACCACGCAAATATCTTCTGTTTTTGTTTCGAGTTGTTTCTGTAGCAGATTTGGAGCAAGATGTCATCTCAAGATTCCGACGGAGAGAGCTATGTCTCACATCTCATTGCTGACCCAAAGAACAATGGGGATCTATCTCCTTGGGGTCGAACTACGGATGATGAGGAGGATGTTCATTTGATGAGGATCAATGATTCAAGTTCGAAGGAGGAGGATGTCCCTCTACCTCAACCTGGGGATATGCACGTGAAGTTTAAGAAGTCTAGTCTCCCTAAGAGGGCTAAACTGTCTAACAACCAATCTATTCCTTCTCGTTTTCGGCAGAAAAGCAAAGGAGATTCATGTGACAAGATCTTGAAGCTGGCATCGAAGGTCGATGATTTAAAGGAGGAAATTGCTCTTCTCAAATACAATATGAAGAAGCTGAATGCACAATTGTCACCGTTGATACATCTCCAACGTATCTATAATTTTTGATTGCTCCATGCTATATTATCTATTGTTTTGGACTATATTGGGCTTTATTTTCCACTTTTATATTACTTTTGGGACTAACCTATTAACCGGAGGCCCAGCCCAGCATTGCTGTTTTTTGCCTATTTCAGTGTTTCGAAGAAACGGAATATCAAACAGAGTCCAAACGGAATGAAATCTTCAGGAACGTGATTTTCTCATCAGATAAGATCTAGGAGACTTGGACCCTCGGTCAAGAAAGGAGGGAGGCGGCCACGAGGGTGGAGGGGCCCCGCCCCTAGGGCGTGCCCCTGCCTCGTGGGCCCCCGAAGCTCCACCGACGTACTCCTTCCTTCTATATATGCCTACGTACCCCCAACAGATCAGATACGGAGCCAAAAACCTAATTCCGCCGCCGCAACTTTCTGTATCCACCAGATCCCATCTTGTGGCCTGTTCCGGAGCTCCGCCGGAAGGGGATTCCACCACGGAGGGCTTCTACATCATCATCATAGCCTCTCCGATGAAGTGTGAGTAGTTCACTTCAGACCTTCGGGTCCATAGTTAGTAGCTAGATGGCTTCTTCTCTCTTTTTTGGATCTCAATACAATGTTCTCCCCCTCTCTCATGGGGATCTATTCGATGTAATCTTCTTTTTGCGGTGTGTTTGTTGAGACCGATGAATTGTGGGCTTATGATCAAGATTAACTATGAGCAATATTTGAATCTTCTCTGAATTCTTTTATGTATGATTGAGTTATCTTTGCAAGTCTCTTTGAATTATCCGTTTGGTTTGGCCAACTAGATTGGTAGTTCTTGCAATGGGAGAAGTGCTTAGCTTTGGGTTCAATCTTGCGGTGTCCTTACCCAGTGACAGAAAGGGTTGCAAGGCACGTATTGTATTGTTGCCATCGAGGATAACAAGATGGGGTATTTATCATATTGCATGAATTTATTCCTCTACATAATGTCATCTTGCTTAAGGCGTTACTCTGTATCCATTAACTTAATAGTCTAGGTGCATGCTGGATAGCGGTCGATGAGTGGAGTAATAGTAGTAGATGCAGGCAGGAGTCGGTCTACTTGTCTCGGACGTGATGCCTATATACATGATCATACCTAGATACTCTCATAACTATGCTCAATTCTAATAATTGCTCAACAGTAATTCGTTCACCCACCGTAAAATACTTATGCTCTTGAGAGAAGCCACTAGTGAAATCTATGGCCCCCGGGTCTATTTTCATCATATTAATCTTCCTACGCTTTATTATTGCTTTGCTCTTTACTTTGCCTTTTATTTTACTTTGCATGTTTATACCAAAAACACAAAAAATATTATCTATCATCTCTATCAGGTCTCACTCTCGTAAGTGACCGTGAAGGGATTGACAACCCCTATTCGCATTGGTTGCGAGGAGTTATTTGCTTTGTGTAGGTACGAGGGACTTGCGCGTGGCCTCCTACTGGATTGATACCTTGGTTCTCAAAAACTGAGGGAAATACTTCTGCTACTCTGCTGCATCATCCTCTCCTCTTCGGGGAAAACCAATGCAAGCTCAAGACGTAGCAAGAAGGATTTCTGGCACCGTTGCCGGGGAGTCTACGCAAAAGTCAACATACCAAGTACCCATCACAATCCCTTATCTCTTGCATTACATTATTTGCCATTTGCCTCTCGTTTTCCTCTCCCCCACTTCACCCTTGCTGTTTTATTCGCCCTCTCTTTTCGCTTGCCTTTTTCTGTTTCCTTGTGTGTTGGATTACTTGTTGCCATGGCGCAAGATAATACCAAATTGTATGACTTTACCAATACCAACAATAATGATTTACTTAGCACTCTGATTGCTCCTCTTGCCAATACTGAATCGTGTGAAATCAATGCTGCTTTATTGAATCTTGTTATGAAAGATCAATTCGCCGGCCTTCCTAGTGAAGATGCCGCTACTCATCTAAATAGCTTCGCGGATTTGTGTGATATGCAAAAGAATAAATATGTTAACAATGATGTTGTTAAATTGAAGCTATTTCCTTTTTCGCTTAGAGATCGTGCTAAAGCTTGGTTTTCGTCTTTGCCTAAAAATAGTATTGATTCTTGGAACAAGTGCAAAGATGCTTTTATCTCTAAGTATTTCCCTCCCGCTAAGATCATCTCTCTTAAGAACGATATTATGAATTTTAAGCAACTTGATCATGAACATGTTGCACAAGCTTGGGAGAGAATGAAATTAATGATACGTAATTGCCCTACTCATGGTTTGAATTTGTGGATGATTATACAAAAAATTTATGCCGGATTGAATTTTGCTTCTAGAAATCTTTTAGATTCGGCCACGGGAGACACTTTTATGGAAATCACTTTAGGAGATGCTACTAAACTCCTAGATAATATTATGGTTAATTATTCTCAATGGCACACTGAAAGATCTACTAATAAAAAAGTGCATGCGATAGAAGAAATTAATGTTTTGAGTGGAAAGATGGATGAACTTATGAAATTATTTGCTACTAAGAGTGTTTCTTCTGATCCTAATGATATGCCTTTGTCTACTTTGATTGAGAATAATAATGAATCTATGGATGTGAATTTTGTTGGTAGGAATAATTTTGGTAACAAAGCGTATAAAGGGAATTTTAATCCTAGGCCTTATCCTAGTAATCCTTCTAATAATTATGGAAATTCCTACAACAACTCTTATGGAAATTTTAGTAAGATGCCCTCTGAATTTGAGATTAGTGTTAAAGAGTTTATGAATTCTCAAAAGAATTTTAATGCTTTGCTTGAAGAGAAATTCCTTAAGGTTGATGAATTGGCTAGGAACGTTGATAGAATTTCTCTTGATGTTGATTCTTTAAAGCTTAGATCTATTCCTCCTAAGCATGATATCAATGAGTCTCTCAAAGCCATGACAATTTCCATTGATGAGTGCAAGGAAAGAACCACTAGGATGCGTGCTATGAAAGATGTCTTTATTAAAGCGGGTTCTTCCACATTCCATGAAAATCAAGATGAAGATCTAAAAGTTATTGATGTGTCCCCTATCAAATCCTTGTTTTGCAATATGAATCTTGATAATGATGAGATTGAATATGAGACACCTTTACCTAGAAGGCGTTCTAAAAATTCAGAGCTTTTAGAATATGATGCTAAAATTGATAAAAGTGGGATTGAAGAAAGTAAAACCTTAGATGTTGCTAAACCCACTATTTTGGATTTCAAGGAATTTAATTATGAAAGTTTCTCTTTAATTGATTCTATTTCCTTGTTACAATCCGTGCTAAATTCTCCGCATGCTTATAGTCAAAATAAAGCGTTTACCAAACATATCGTTGATGCCTTGATGAAATCTTATGAGGAAAAACTTGAGTTGGAAGTCTCCATCCCTAGAAAACTTTATGATGAGTGGGAACCAACTATTCAAATTAATATTAAGGATCATGAATTTTATGCTTTATGTGATTTGGGTGCTAGTGTTTCCACTATTCCCAAAACTTTGTGTCATTTGCAAGATTTCAGTGATTTTGATGAATGCTCTCTAAACTTGCACCTTGCGGGTTCCACTATTAAACCTATGGGAAGAATTAATGATGTTCTTATTTTTGCAAATAGGAATTATGTGCCCGTAGATTTTATCGTTCTTGATATAGATTACAATCCTTCATGTCCTATTATTCTTGTTGACCTTTCCTTAGAACGATTGGTGCAATTATTGATATGAAGGAAGGAAATATTAGATTCCAATTCCCATTAAAGAAAGGCATGGAACACTTACCTAGGAAGAAGATAAAATTACCATATGAATCTATTGTGATAGCCACTTATGTATTGCCTACCAAAGATGGCAATACCTAGATCTATCCTTGCTTTTATGCCTAGCTAGGGGCGTTAAACGATAGCGCTTGTTGGGAGGCAACCCAATTTTATTTTTAGTTTTTTGTTTTTGTTTCTGTTTAGGAATAAATAATCCATCTACCTTCTGTTTAGATGTGGTTTTATGTTTTATTAGTGTTTGTGCCAAGTTAAACCTATAGGATCTTCTTGGATAATAGTTATTTGATCTTGCTGTAATTTCCAGAAACTTTCTGTTCACGAAAACAATTGTTAAAAATCACCAGAAGGTGATAGTGATTCCAGTTGCTTCTGATCAATAAACAAATTGCCTAGGTCTTCCTATTTTTTCTGAATTGTTGGAGTTCTATAAGTTTGCGTTAGTTACAGATTACTATAGATTGTTCTGTTTTTGACAGATTCTGTTTTTCGTGTGTTGTTTGCTTATTTTGATGAATCTCTGGCTAGTAAAATAGTTTATAATACATAGAGAATTTAGAATACAGTAGGTTTAAAACTAATATAAATAAAGAATGAGTACATTACAGTACCTTGAAGTGGTCTGTTCTTTTCTTGCGCTAACGGAGCTCACGAGATTTCTGTTGAGTTTTGTGTTGTGAAGTTTTCAAGTTTTGGGTGAAATTTTTGATGGATTATGGAACAAGGAGTGGCAAGAGCCTAAGCTTGGGGATGCCCATGGAACCCCCAAGATAATCCAAGGGCACCAAAAAGTCAAAGCTATATTTTTGATTGCTCCATGCTATATTATCTATTGTTTTGGACTATATTGGGCTTTATTTTCCACTTCTATATTACTTTTGGGACTAACCTATTAACCGGAGGCCCTTCCCAGAATTGCTGTTTTTTTGCCTATTTTAGTGTTTCGAAGAAACGGAATATCAAACGGAGTCCAAACGGAATGAAATTTCGGGAACGTGATTTTCTCATCAGATAAGATCCAGGAGACTTGGACCCTCGGTCAATAAAGGAGGGAGGTGGCCACGAGGGTGGAGGGCGCGCCCCCAGCCTTGTGGGCCCCTGAAGCTCCACCGACGTACTCCTTCCTTCTATATATACCTACGTACCCCCAACAGATCAGATACGGAGCCAAAAACCTAATTCCACCGCCGCAACTTTCTGTATCCACGAGATCCCATCTTGGGGCCTGTTCCCGAGCTCCGCCAGAAGGGGATTCCACCACGGAGGGCTTCTACATCATCATCATACCCTCTCTGATGAAGTGTGAGTAGTTTACTTCAGACCATCGGGTCCATAGTTAGTAGCTTGATGGCTTCTTCTCTCTTTTTTGGATCTCAATACAATGTTCTCCCCCTCTCTCGTGGAGATCTATTCGATGTAATCTTCTTTTTGCGGTGTGTTTGTTGAGACCGATGAATTGTGGGTTTATGATCAAGATTATCTATGAGCAATATTTGAATCTTCTCTGAATTCTTTTATGTATGATTGAGTTATCTTTGCAAGTCTCTTCGAATTATCCGTTTGGTTTGGCCAACTAGATTGGTAGTTCTTGCAATGGGAGAAGTTCTTCGCATTGGGTTCAATCTTGCGGTGTCCTTACCCAGTGACAGAAAGGGTTGCAAGGCACGTATTGTATTGTTGCCATCGAGGATAACAAGATGGGGTATTTATCATATTGCATGAATTTATTCCTCGACATCATGTCATCTTGCTTAAGGCGTTACTCTGTTTTCATTAAATTAATACTCTAGTTGCATGCTGGATAGCGGTCGATGAGTGGAGTAATAGTAGTAGATGCAGGCAGGAGTCGGTCTACTTGTCTTGGACGTGATGCCTATATACATGATCATACCTAGATACTCTCATAACTATGCTCAATTCTCTCAATTGCTCAACAGTAATTCATTCACCCACCATAAAATACTTATGCTCTTGAGAGAAGCCACTAGTGAAATCTATGGCCCCCGGGTCTATTTTCATCGTATTAATCTTCCTACGCTTTATTATTGCTTTGCTCTTTACTTTGCCTTTTATTTTACTTTGCATCTTTATACCAAAAACACCAAAAATATTATCTATCATCTCTATCAGATCTCACTCTCGAAAGTGACCGTGAAGGGATTGACAACCCCTATTCGCGTTGGTTGCGAGGAGCTATTTGCTTTGTGTAGGTATGAGGGACTTGCGCGTGGCCTCCTACTAGATTGATACCTTGGTTCTCATAGACTGAGGGAAATACTTACGCTACTCTGCTGCATCATCCTCTCCTCTTCGGAGAAAACCAACGCAAGCTCAATACGTAGCAATCGGCATCACCATCTTCTTCACCTCCGAAGAAAGAGATATAAATACATGGGTATGGGCACTCCCCTTGGCAACTGCCAAGCTTGGGGGAGGTGCCTCGGTATCGTATCACCATCACACTCCTATCTTTACCGTTTTTCTTAGTTCAATTCTTTCGGTTATATCTTGATCTAGTAGAATAAAGTTTTAGTATGATCTAGTTTTGAATTTTGCTTTATGATCCTTCTATGTAATCGAGTCCGTGGGCTATATATAATAAAGATTTGTTTTGAGTCAAGGGCTTGATTATCTTGCTATGATCTTGAGGGAATAAAAATAAAAGATAAAAGAAAGAATAAAAAGAAATAGAGAGATCTTATTGATCTTATGGAGAGTAATGACTTCACATATAAAGAGTATGATGAATAAAAGTTGTTGAGAGTTGACAAACATAGTTTTGGTCATCGTTGCAATTAATAGGAAGTAATAAAGAAAGAGAGGTTCTCACATATAAATATACTATCTTGGACATCTTTTATGATTGTGAGCACTCATTAAAATATGACATGCTAAAAAGTTGATGTTGGACAAGGAAGACAACATAATGGGTTATGTTTTCTTATATCCGAAATAAAGTATATTGTCATGGATCATCCAACATGTTGAGCTTGCCTTTCCCCCTCATGCCAGCCAAATTCTTTGCACCAAGTAGAAATACTACTTGGGCTTCCGAATACCTTAAACCCAGTTTTGCCATGAGTGTCCACCATACCTACCTATGGATTGAGTAAGATCCTTCAAGTAAGTTGTCATTGTTGCATGCAATAAAAATTACTCTCTAAATATGTATGATTTATTAGTGTGGAGAAAATAAGCTTTATACGATCTTGTGATGTTGTCGGGGGAAATACACCGATGGGATCACAAGAATCCCTACTACGGTTGCCGGGGCGCAGGGTTGCGAGAAGCGCAGGATTAGTAACCAACACAAGGATCGTTTACCCAGGTTCGGGCCGCGAGGATGCGTAAAACCCTAGTCCTGCTTTGGTGGGTGTATTTCAGAGAGTTCTTGAGCTCTCGAACTAGCTGTGGTGAATGCGTGGTTCCAAAGAGCCGAATGCGCCTCCTTTTATAGTCAAAAGGGGTTGCCACAGTGGCACATAGGAGGTGGAAAGGCGCACAGTGCCCTGAGCTTATCGCTTGTATTACAGGACAAGACGCGTTTAATGCGTAGCTTAGGTGTCCCCTTGCTTTATTGGGGACGGGGGCGAGGCCCGTCCCTTCCGTCGCCGCTCCTCCTCGCTTCGACACGCGCCCTGGCCAGTGAGGCATGTGGTGCCATGTAGGCAGGCAGGCATCTGAGGTGGCGCGGTGGTGGAGCCTTCACGAAGATCTGCATGCCGCCACGCAGGTGCCCGCCCAGCTGGTTGGGCTGGCAGCTGCATGTGAGCGGTGGTGAAAACTTGGTTGGCGTGGGCCTGGCGGTGGCCCCGCTGGCGCCCTTGGTGAGGGCCTTGCCGGGTGGCTCAGAAAGGGTCTTGCCGGGTGGCCCGGCAAGGGTCTTGTCGTGGCGCGCTGTCGTCCCCGGCAAGGACCTTGCCGGGGGTCTGGTGGCCTTCCTCGGCAAGGATCTTGCCAAGGATCATCGTCTTCTAATCTTCATCTGATCTTGAGTGTTCCTTGTCTTCACAAAGATCTACATGCCACCACGGAGGTGCCTCCCGAGCCATGGCCCGACGTGATGTTGGAGACCGTGGGCTCAAGGGGCTTGCTCTGTTGGTGTGGGGCAGATGACGGGGACGAGTCCGACTAGGGGAACCTGCTTTGTCCCTCTGCTCTTTGTGGTCTTGGTCTTGGCATTGCTCTGATTATCTTGGGCTTCGGTCTTACCTTGGCTCACCTCCCCTGTTCTGCTTGGTGTGACCGTGGGCGCGGCTCCGACAGCCCATGCACAGGTATAGGGGTACAAAAGTGCGCCCCTCTTTTTGTACACCGACAGGGGCCCCCGGGCCTGGGCCACACATAAGCGCGACACGTTGTTGGGCCAGGCCCAAAACAGTGCGCGGGCAGGCGGGGCGGTTTTTGCCGCGGTAAAACTTTTCACGCGTTGTGCTTCCCACGACCCGCGTGCGGCGCAGCGTGGCGTGGAGCAATGCGCGTGAGGTGGGCATCATGCATGGGGCGGTTTCCACACGCATGCGTCACATCATAGTAAAGAGGCGGCTCGTGCCTTCCCCGTAAAAAGAGGGAGGCGTGGAGGCGCGGCTCATTTACTGAATGGGGTCGGGTCGCGGTCTTCATGGCGTCCACTCCCCACGATCACGGGGTGGGGAGAGGTCGCTTCACCCGTCCCCTCGGTTCTGCACGTCCGCCACGCGTCCTTCATGCGCCTGGGGTGGCAAGTGGTGGAGGCGGGAAACCGGGCCATCGCTAGTTGGGGCAGCGGGTCGGTCCTAATTCCCTGCGCCCCTGGTGGATGGATTGGCCGAGCGGGGCGGCCGAGCCACGTCCCCGCCTCTTTATAAAGAGGGGGAAGAGGGGATAGCGTCCCGCACTCTTCTTTCATCTATCTCCTCTCGCTTCTGCTTCTTCCTTTCACTCACCATGGAGAAGGGGAATCCTGGTCCCTCGATGGTGGCGGCGAGGGTCGCCGCCCGATAGCGCGTCCCTCCTCCTCCTGAGCCTGCGGTGGTAGAACCGGCCGCGAGGGGAAGGGGGAGGGGGCGAGGTCATGGGCGAGTCCGGGGCAGAGGTCGTAGTGCTCGGGGAAGAGGAGGACGGGGCGGCGCGCCGGCTTCGCCCCCGCCAATGATGCCTTTTCCGATGGAAGGCCATGTTGGAGACCAGCCCCGCGTGTTCTTCATCAGGCTGCGCCGGCCTCCGCGTCGCCGTCTTCGTCTTCCCGCCTCGTTTGCTCGGGAGATGGAGCGTGACTCGCCCCAATCCCTCAGGTTGCACATGAGGGGTTGTGGGAATGGGGGCACACGGGTCAACGTCGACTTCCCGGCTCCTCAGGTCATGTACCTCCGTCGAGGGTGGAAGACGTTCGCTCGCATCCACAGCCTGACGGCGGGGCTCGTCCTCTACTTCAAATTAATGGAGGATGGCCTGCTCTCCGTCAAGGTCTTCGGAGACTTCGGGACTCGCCTGAAGTGTTGTGTGGAGAGCTCCTCCGACGGAGATTCAGATGATGGAAGCTCTTCCTCGAGCGAAAGTGATGAGGAAGACAATGGGGCAGATGACGGGGACGAGTCCGACTAGGCGTCGGACGCCCCGCGCCTGGGCGGGTGCGGCAGCAGCAGCATCTGCACCTGGCCGCTCCTCCGGGAGAGTTTTGCCGGGGGTGGGGCCAGCTCCTTGAACTTCTCGGGGCCGTCTCCTTGGGCGGCTGACATCGGGAGGCTGCGGAAGAGGAAGAGGGTGGGCGGCAAGGCCATCAACTCGGAGTATGCGGGCATCGATGCCTTCGTCGCGTACTGCTGGTCCTGCCACCTCATCTTCCAGCTCCTTTCCTGGCACCGTCATCACCGGCCCACCCGTGGGCGGCCACGGAGGTGTTCTCTTGGTGCTTTCTGCTACTCGTAGCTCGCCTAGGCGCCCCTTTTGCCCTCTCGCCTCCTTGACCTGCCTCCTGAGGAGAGGGACAAGAAAGGGATCACGGGCGTCTCATCTCTTTTTTAATCTGTAAGCCTTCGGGCCTTGTTAAATTTAAAGCTTGTAATCCCCTTTGTTCATGTTTTTCATTTCGTATGGATTGAACCTGTGTGGGATGCTTTTAATGAAAAGGGATGTTTGCCGGGTTTTTCGTTCGTGGGTAGACCTCGCGACAAGGAGCGAATCCTTGTTACAATTTAAGATAAACGTTATCACCCGGCAACAGGCCTTGCCGTCCCCCCACTTTGCTCGACCATTCTCGCGCCCTTGGCGGAGGCAGGGATGAAGTGGGCTTAGGCCCCTCGTTCTACTTCCTTGCCACCGCGACTACAACCAAATCCGGGCCCAGGAGATAATCCTTGGGTATAGAAAAGGGGAGCACGGTGGCCTAGAAATAAAACGAGGTTTCACTCCTAGTTCCATTCTGAAATGCATGATAGAGGATGAAAGACTTATCTGGATCTGCAGCCCCCGACAACCTTGTCTTGCCGCGGTTTAATCCTTGTGCTTGCAGCCCCCGACAACTCTGGTTTGCCGGGGTCGGGACGCCGGTCCGTTTCCATTCTCCCAAGTAGCTCAGCAGAAGTGCTCATGTGCCCTGCGAACCAAAGGAGGATAGAAAAGAAACAGATAGACGCGCAATTGACCTCTAGGCTAGGGGTTAGCCGCCGCTAAGCACTATCAACCCTGACCAAGGAAGTGACTCGGCCTAGCATGCATGCTATAACTTAGGGCGCCAACGCTTCATTCATTTATGCTCAGGGTCTGCGCCTGGCTTTGTACAAAGGGTTACATGCCTTGCCGGCAAAGCTTGTACAAAAGGTGGCTTGCCGAGAGGCCCGGCAAGCCACGCCTTATGGGTAAAACTTGCGAAGATGCTCGATGTTCCAGGAGTTGCTCACTTGGACAGCATCTTCGGTCTCCAGGCGGACTGCGCCAGGCCTGGTGACTCGTATTACCCGATAAGGGCCTTCCCACTTTGGCGTCAACTTGTTGGAATTCTTGGCCGACTGAACGCGCCGAAGAACAAGGTCGCCTTCCTCAAAGCTTCGGGCATGAACCTTGTGGCTATGGTAGCGGCGCAAGGCTTGCTGGTAGCCGCTGCTCTCACAGCCGCCCGAAGACGATCTTCCTCAAGGAGCGTCGCAATATCTTGGCGCAACTGCTCTTGCTCAACCTCATCATAAGAGAGCACTCGAGGTGACCCGTATATGAGTTCCATGGGGAGAACTGCTTCTGCCCCGTATACCAGGGCAAAAGGTGTCTCGCTGGTGGCTCGATTTGGCGTCGTCCTGATCGACCAAAGAACCGCCGGGAATTCATCAATCCAGCGCCTTTCGCTCTTGCGCAGCTTTTCAAAAGTATTTGTCCTTAGGCCTCGCAACACTTTAGCATTTTCCCTCTCCGCTTGGCCGTTGCTCCGTGGGTGTGCCACGGAAGCAAAACAGACCTTGCTGCCGGGGTCTTGAATGTATTGCATGAAGGTGTGGCTTGTGAACTGTGTGCCGTTGTCGGTGATGACTCTGTTTGGCACACCAAAACGGCAGACCGGTCCCTTGAAAAACTTGACAGCTGATTGAGTAGTCACCTTTCTCACTGCTTCCACCTCCGGCCAGGTTGTGAACTTGTCGATCGCAACGTACAAGTACTCAAAGCCCCCGAGAGCGTGGGGGAAAGGGCCCAGTATATCGAGCCCCCAGACCAAGAATGGCAAGGAGAGAGGGATTGTTTGAAGGGCTTGAGCTGGTTGATGAAGCTTCTTTGAATGGAACTGACACGCTTCACACTTGGTTACTAGTGTCGTCGCATCCTGGAGGGCGGTGGGCCAGAAGAAACCTAGCCAGAACACCTTCCCGGCAAGGGCCCTCGACCCTATGTGGGAGCCACATATGCCTCCATGTATCTCCGCCAACAGCTCCAGTCCTTCCTCCCAGGGGATGCACTTCAACTTCACGCCGTTTGGCCTTCTCCTGTACAGGACGTCATCGACGAACTGGTACAGGGCGGACCGACGGGCTACTTTCTCTGCTTCTTCCTGCTCCTCAGGAAGCTCCCATGTTTGGAGGAATTGGACGGTATGATGCGCCCATGCCGGAGCCAGGGGCTCGACGGCAAGGACCAAAGGAATTTCTTCCGCCATGGGAGCGGCTCTCTCTACAGCCAGGGCTTGACGCCCTGCCGGAGCAAGTTGCTCTTGGGCAGGCTCATCGCCCGCGGCAGCACCCTTGTCGGCAGCCCCAGGGGGCTCGGTAGGAAAGTACTTGCCGGGTCCTGACTTCCTCCGCTTGTTCTGCACCGCTGATGGTTCGACGGATGTTTGAGTTAACCGGAGCAAAAAGGTACCTGGTTCCACAGTAGCTTGAATGCGGCACGCTTTGACAGGTAATCGGCGATGTCATTCTCCATTCGGGGGACGTGCTCCGCTTGGATACCGTCAAAGCGTTCCTCCAGCTTCCTCACCTCATCTACGTAAGCCTCCATCAATGGGCTCTGCCAATCCTTGTTGACCTGTCTGACAACGAGCTGTGAGTCACCCCTGACGATGAGCTTCTTAACCCCTAGGTCTACCGGGATCCTGAGACCAGCAAGTAATCTGGTGGACATCTCCCTGGGGAAGTGCATCTGGATCACGTACTTGAGGTGCTCTCCGGTGGGTGCGACGAGCAGCACACCGGCACCGGCGCCTTGCAGCGAGAAAGCCCCATCAAAGTACATGATTCAGTCGCGGTCTGCTTCCTTGTCGGGGAGAGTGGTCTCCTGGATTTCTTCATCAGGCGTCGAGGTCCATTCTGCAATTAACTCCACGAAGACTCTGCTCTGGATTGTCGAGGTACTCTCAAACTTTAAACCAAAGCTTGACAATTCCAAGGCCCATTCCACAATCCCTCCGGTCGCATCTGGGTTATGCAGTATCCGTTGCAATGGGGGTGGGTGACGACAGTGATCTCGTGGGCTTGGAAGCAATGACGCAGCTTCCTCGAGGCCATAAGGAGGCCGAAGAGAAATTTTTGCACACCGGGATACCTCGACCTAGCCCCTGCAAGAGGGAGCTGACAAAGTAAACCGAGTGTTGCGTCATCTTCTTCTTCTGCACCACCTCACTCGACTGCGCGGGCACTGCCTTGGTGGCATCAGACTCTGTCGGGGGCCGCGCCTTGCCAGCACCAGGCCCTGCCGGGGGAATCTTTGGCTTGCCATCCGCTGGTTCCGCCACCGTCACTGCCTCCTCGTCGACCTCCCTCTATGCCACCAGTGCGGCGCTGACCACTTGATTCGTCGCCGCCAGATATAGCAGCAAGGTCTCTTGTGGTTTAGGCGCAACCAGTATCGGCATGGAGGAAAGGTATTTCTTCAGATCCTGCGATGCTGCCTCGGCTTCTGGGGTCCACTCCATTGGGCCTGCCTTCTTCAGGATTTTGAAGAAAGGAAGGGTGCGCTCGGTGGACTTGGAGATGAATCGGCTCATGGCAGCGACGCAGCCAGTGAGCCGACGCACATCCTTGATCCGCCTGGGCGCCACAATCTGCTTAATATCCTTGATTTTGTCTGGTTTTGCCTCGGTCCCACGCTGTGACACAAAGAACCTGAGAAGCTTGCCGGATGGAATGCCGAAGACACACTTCTCAGGGTTCAGCTTGAGGTTGATCTTGCGCTGGTTGGCAAATGTCTCTTCCAGATCTTGCACAAGAGTTGGCCCATCCTTGGTTTTGACCACTATGTCATCCATGTACGCCTCCATATTTCTATGGAGCTGAGGTTCAAAACCAATTTGGACCGCTCTTGCAAACGTTGAGCCAGCACTCTTCAACCCGAAAGGCATCCTTAAAAAGCAATACATACCACATGGGGTGATGAATGCTGTCTTTTCTTCATCCTGTCTTATCATGAAGATTTGGTGGTAGCCCGAGTAGGAATCGAGGAATGATAACAGATCACACCCATCCGTGGAGTCAACAATCTGGTCGATGCGCGGCAACATGAAGGGGTCCTTAGGACAAGCCTTATTGATATCTGTGTAGTAATACATACACAGCCTCCACTTCCCATTTGCCTTGCGCACCACTACCTGATTGGGCAACCACGTCGGGTGGAGCACTCCTCTCACCAAACCTGCCGCTTCCAACTTCCTGATCTCCTCCGTGATGAACTCCTGCCTCTCCAAAGCCTGCTTTCTGACCTTCTGCTTGATGGGCCGCGCATGAGGGCAGACAGCTAGGTGGTGCTCAATCACCTCCCTGGGAACACCGGGGATGTCGGATGCTTGCCACGCAAACACGTCGACATTCGCCCACAGGAAGGTGACAAGCGCGCCTTCCTATTTGCTGTCGAGGGTGGAGCCTATGGTGAAGGCCCCTCCCGTGCCATCCTCCCTGACGGGCACCTTCTTGGTCTGCGGTGGCTCAGCTCTGGATTTCTTGCTCTTGTCGGTAGAACTCTCTGGCACGTCCTCGACGATAGCACAAAACTCTGAGGAGGTGCGCTTGCCGGAGTGGGTGCGAGAGGTCTTGTCGGGCTTCTTCTTCCCTCCCGGGCCTTCAGCGGTAGGAGCAGGCGCCTTGATGGCAGCTGCTGCAACTGCTTCCCAGTAGAGTTGGTCGGCGCAGATCAACGCGTCCTTCTTTTCGGAGGGGACGGAGATGATGGTCAATGGCCCGAGCGTCCTTAGCATTTTGTAGGCATGGTGTGATGTTGCCATGAACTTGGCTAGTGCCGGGCGGCCGAGGATCCCGTTGTAGGGCAAGGGGATCTCGGCCACGTTGAAGGTGATCCTCTCTGTTCTGTACTTCAACTCCCCTGCAAACGTCACGGGCAGTGTGACCTTCCCCTTCGGCTGGCTCCTCCCCGGATTGACCCCTCGAAACGTACCCGTTTCCTCGAGGTCTCCATAAGGAATTTGCAGTCTTCTAATCACGACGGGCGAGATCAAGTTCAAGCCGGCCCCGCTGTCAACCAACATCTTGTTCACCTTGAGGTTGCGTATCGTTGGTGAGACCAACAACGGTGAATACCCGACCGCGGTTGTGCGGTCAGGGTGGTCCTCGGCGTCAAAGATGAGGGGCGTGTTGGACCACTTCAGCGGCTTCTGAGCGTCGAACGATGGTTCCGCCGCTGTAATCTCACGCGCCCACTGCTTGAGCTGGTGGTGAGAAGTATGCAGCGAGGCACCACCATCGACGCACATGGCCTCCGTAGCCTTCTGGAACCCTTGCTCACCGGACTCATCGTCCTCGTCGTGATCATCGTCTTCTTGCTTCTTGTCACGGCCCCGGGAGGGCCTCTCTTGCTGGTTGTCCTTGCCGCGGCGGCCTCCTTGGCCGCCATGCTTCTTGCCGGATCCCTCGGCACCATCCTGGTCCTTCTCCTTGTCCTGCCTCTCGTACTCAGCTTTTTGCTTCTCAGCAAGCAGCTCGACTTGTCGGCAATTCTGGAGGTCGTGGCCCTTGGTGCGGTAGATCTTGCAGTATTGCTTGCCGGAGCTTCCTGGCTTGTCGGTAGCCGCCAAGGCCCGGCAAGCGGTGCACCCGGCAATATCCTTGTCGGGGGCGTCTGCCTTGACCTTCTTGGCAGGGCCGGTGTCGTCGGATCCTTCAACGGCAAGCACGGTGTAACGCCCCGGATTCGATGCGCCAGGTGTCTGCCAGTTATTCGCCGTCTTTGCCATGTCATGTGCTTGCGTGTTGCACTTTGCCATGTCATCATATGCATTTCATATCATGTCATCATGTGCATTTCATTTTGCATACGTGTTCGTCTCATGCATCCGAGCATTTTCCCCGTTGTCCGTTTTGCAATCCGGCACTCCTATGTCTCCCGGCGCCCCCTTTTACCTCTTTTCGTGTGCGGGTGTTAAACGGTCTCGGAATGGAACGAGGTTTTCCAAGCGGCCTTGGTATAGCACCGGTAGACCGCCTGTCAAGTTTCGTGCCATTTGGAGGTCGTTTGGTACTCCAACGGTTAACCGGGTAACCGCAAAGGCCTCTTTTATCTTGCAGCCCAACACCCCTTCCAAAGTGGCCCAAAACCCAGCAAACTCCCCTCCATGCTATCGGTCGTTCGATCACGATCGTGTGGGCGAAAACCACACCTCATTTGGACTCTCCTAGCTCCCTCTACCTATATAAACACCTCCCCCTCCGAAATTTCGGGTCCAAACCCTAGCCATCTTCATCCCCGCGCCACCGGACAAAATCCCCGCCGCCGGACATGTCCAGCCGTCGTCCCTCGCCCAACCAGGAGCCGCCACCTGTCCGCCGCCGTCGTCCCCGCGGCCGCGGCCCGCCGAGCCCATCGCGGGCCCGCGCGAGCCCGACCGCGCCCGCCGCCGC
>LR880968.1:824892811-824907833 GCA_904067115.1 Aegilops sharonensis | reverse complement strand
CTAGGGACTCCAAACCTCGGAAAAATAACTTCTTTAAGCATTTTAATAGAGGTGTTATGATCAGCACTACTAGTTGGAATAGCTTCTACCCACTTAGTAACGTAATCAACAACAACTAAAATATGTGTATATCCATTAGAGGCAGGAAAAGGTCCCATATAATCAAAGCCCCAAACATCAAATGGTTCAATAACAAGTGAATAATTCATAGGCATTTCTTGACGTCTACTAATATTACCAATTCTTTGACATTCATCACAAGACAAGACAAACTTACGGGCATCCTTGAAGAGAGCAGGCCAATAAAAACCAGATTGCAATACCTTATGTGCAGTTCTATCTCCAACGTGGTGTCCTCCATAAGCTTCGGAGTGACACTTGCGTAGGATCTATTCTTGTTCATGCTCAGGTACACAACGTCTAATAACACCATCTACTCCTTCTTTATAAAGATGTGGGTCATCCCAAAAGTAATGTCTCAAATCATAGAAAAACTTTTTCTTTTGCTGGTATGTGAAACTAGGTGGTATAAATTTAGCAACAATGTAATTAGCATAATCAGCATACCAAGGAGTACTACGAGAAGTATTTATGACATTTAATTGCTCATCAGGAAAGCTATCATCAATAGGTAGTGGGTCATCATGAACATTTTCTAACCTAGACAAGTTGTCTGCAACGGGGTTCTCAGCTCCCTTTCTATCAACAATATGCAAATAAAATTCTTGTAGCAAGAGAACCCGCCTAATAAGTCTAGGTTTAGCATCTTTCTTTTCCATCGGGTATTTAATAGCAGCATGATCAGTGTGGATGGTTACTTTAGAATCAACAATATAAGATCAGAACTTATCACATGCAAATATAACTGCTAAGAATTCTTTTTCAATAGTAGCATAGTTTCTTTGACCATTGTATAAAGTTTTACTGGCATAATGGATAACATTTAATTTCTTATCAACTCTTTGCCCTAGAACAGCACCTACAACATAATCACTAGCATCACACATAATTTTGAAGGGTAAATTCCAATCAGGTGGCTGAACAATAGGTGCAGAGATCAATGCTTTCTTAAGTATTTCAAATGCTTCTACACAATCATCTTCAAAGACAAATGGTATATCTTTTTGTAATAAATTAGTTAGAGGCCGAGAAATTTTTGAGAAGTCCTTAATGAACCTCCTATAAATTCCGGCGTGACCAAGGAAACTTCTTATACCTTTGATGTCCTTGGGACATGGCATCTTTTCAATAGCATCAACTTTGGCTTTATCAACTTCAATACCTCTTTCAGAAACTTTATGCCCCAAGACAATACCTTCATTAACCATAAAGTGGCACTTTTCCCAATTCAAGACAAGATTAGTTTCTTCACATCTCTGCAAAACTCGATCAAGATTGCTCAAGCAATCATCAAAAGAGGATCCATAGACGGAAAAGTCATCCATGAAAACCTCACAAATCTTTTCACAAAAGTCAGAGAATATAGCCATCATGCATCTTTGAAAGGTAGAAGGTGCATTACATAAACCAAAGGGCATACGTCTGTAAGCAAAAGTACCAAAAGGGCATGTAAAAGTAGTCTTTGATTGATCTTTAGCCAACACAGGTATTTGAGAGAAACCAGAATAACCATCTAGGAAGCAATAATGTGTATGTTCGCATAATCTTTCTAGCATTTGATCAATAAAAGGTAAGGGGTAATGATCTTTCTTAGTAGCTTTATCCAATTTGTGGAAATCAATTACCATCCTATAACCTGTAATAATTCTTTGCGGGATCAATTCATCTTTATCATTAGGAACAACAGTAACACCTCCCATCTTAGGAACACAATGAACGGGACTTACCCACTGACTATCAGCAACGGGATAAATTATACCTGCCTCAAGAAGCTTTAGTATTTCTTTTCTTACCACTTCTTTCATCTTAGGATTAAGCCTTCGTTGATGATCACGAACCGGTTAGGCATCTTCTTCCAAATTTATTTTATGTTGACATAGAGTGGGGCTAATGCCCTTAAGATCATCAAGAGTATATCCAATAGCAGCACGGTGCTTCTTCAGAGTTTTCAACAATCTCTCTTCTTCATGCTCTGAAAGGTTAGCACTAATAATAACAGGATATATTTTCTTTTCATCAAGATAAGCATATTTAAGATTATCAGGCAACGGTTTAAGCTCAAACAAGGGGTCACCCTTGGGTGGAGGAGGATCCCCTAGGATTTCAACAGGCAAATTATGTTTCAGAATAGGTTCCTGTTTAAAGAACACTTCATCTATTTCCCTTCTTTCATTCATAAACATATCATTTTCATGGTCTAGCAAATAATGTTCTAGAGGATTACTAGGAGGTACGGCAATAGAAGCAAGACCAGTGATTTCATCCTTACTAGGTAATTCTTCTTCACTGTGTTGTTTACTAAATTTAGAGAAATTAAACTCATGAATCATATCATCCAGGCCAATAGTATCAACATTCTTTTTGCAGTCTATCTTAGCATTAACAGTGTTCAAGAAGGGTCTACCAAATATAATTGGACAAAAGCTATCTTGTGGGGAACCAAGAACAAGAAAATCAGCAGGATATTTAGTTTTCCCACACAAGACTTCAACATCTCTAACAATTCCCACTGGCGATATGGTATCCCTATTGGCAAGTTTAATTGTAACATCAATATCTTATATCTCAGCGGGTGCAATTTCATGCTTAATTTCTTCATACAAGGTAATAGGTATAACACTAGCACTAGCACCCATATCACATAAACCATGATAACAATGATCTCCTATTTTAACAGAAATAACAGGTACGCCTACCACAGGTCTATGTTTATCTTTAGCGCCAGGTTTAGCAATTCTAGCAGATTCACCACGGAATTGAATAACATGCCCATCAATATTATCAGACAAGAGATCTTTAACAATAGCAATATTAGGTTCTACTTTGACTTGCTCAGGAGGTGTATAAGTTCTAATATTACTTTTACGAACAACAGTTGAAGCTTAGTAGGAACAATAGGATCATTATAAGTGACAGTCTTTTCTTCAACTTTAATAGGTGCAGCTACTTTTACTTATATGGGAGGATGATACTTAAACCACTTCTCCTTGGGGAGATCAACATAAGTAGCAAAAGATTCACAGAAAGAAGCTACTATCTCAGAGTCAAGTCCATATTTAGTGCTAAACTTACGGAAAATATCGGTGTCCATAAAAGATTTAACAAATCAAACTTAGGTGTCATACCTGACTCCTTACCTTCGTCGAGGTCCCAATCTTTAGAGTTGCATTTAACTCTATCCAATAAATTCCATCTGAATTCAATAGTCTTCATCATAAAAGAGCCAACACAAGAAGTATCGAGCATGGTGCGATTGTTTTCAGAAAGCCGAGCATAAAGATTTTGAATAATTGTTTCTCTTGGGAGATCATGATTGGGGCATGAATAAAACATTTATTTAATCCTCCCCCAAGCTTGAGCGATGCTTTCTCCTTCGCGAGGACAAAAATTATATATATAATTGCGATCACGATGAACAAGATGCATAGGATAATACTTTTGATGGAATTCCAATTTCAGTCTTCTATAGTTCCATGATCTCGTATCATCACATAGCCTATACCATGTCAATGCATCTCCCTTCAAAGATAAAGGGAAGACCTTCTTCTTAACAATATCATCGGGTATACCTGCAAGCTTAAATAGTCCACAAACTTCATCCACATATATTAGGTGCTCATTAGGATGCTTTGTTCCATCTCCTACAAAAGGATTAGCTAGCAGTTTTTCCATCATACCCGAAGGAAATTCAAAGGGAATATTTTTCATATACATTTTCAGTAGGTTCATTAGGTTGAGGAGCAACTCTTTGCTCTACTGGTCGGGGTGAAGATACCCCGAACAAGCCCCTTAGAGGATTACTTTCCATAGTAACAAGTGACAGTAAATTTCAGCACACTATATAAAATTTTCCTTACCAAATTCCACCTACCAAAGGCGCTTCACTCCCCAGAAAAGGCACCAGAAAAGAGTCTTGATGACCCACAAGTATAGGGGATCTATCATAGTCCTTTCGATAAGTAAGAGTGTCGAACCCAACGAGGAGCAGAAGGAAATGATAAGCGGTTTTCAGCAAGGTATTCTCTGCAAGTACTGAAATGAGTGGTAACAGATAGTTTTGTGATAAGATAAATTGTAACGAGCAATAAGTAAAAAGAGTAAATAAAGCATATCAAGGTGGCCCAATCCTTTTTGTAGCAAAGGACAAGCCTGGACGAACTCTTGTAATAGGAAAAGTGCCCCCGAGGACACATGGGAATATCGTCAAGCTAGTTTTCATCACGTTCATATGATTCGCGTTCGGTACTTTGATAATTTGATATGTGGGTGGACCGGTGCTTGGGTGCTGTTCTTACTTGAACAAACATCCCACTTATGATTAAACTCTATTGCAAGCATCCGCAACTACAACAAAAGTATTAAGGTAAACCTAACCATAGCATGAAACATATGGATCCAAATCAGCCCCTTACGAAGCAACGCATAAACTAGGGTTTAAGCTTTTGTCACTCTAGCAACCCATCATCTACTTATTACTTCCCAATGCCTTCCTCTAGGCCCAAATAATGGTGAAGTGTTGTGTAGTCGGCATTCACATAACACCACTAGAGGCTAGACAACATACATCTCATCAAAATATCGAACGAATACCAAATTCACATGACTACTAATAGCAAGACTTCTCCCATGTCCTCAGGAACAAACATAACTACTCACAAAGCATATTCATGTTCATAATCAGAGGGGTATTAATATGCATAAAGGATCTGAACATATGATCTTCCACCAAATAAACCAACTAGCATCAACTACAAGGAGTAATCAACACTACTAGCAACCTACTAGTACCAATCCCGGACTTGGAGACAAGAATTGGATACAAGAGATGAACTAGGGTTTTGAGAGGAGATGGTGCTGGCGAAGATGTTGATGGAGATTGCCCTCTCTCGATGAGAGGAGCGTTGGTGATGACGACGGTGATGATTTCCCCCTCCCGGAGGGAAGTGTCCCCGGCAGAACAGCTCTGCCGGAGCCCTAGATTGGTTCCGCCAAGGTTCCACCTTGTGGCGGCGGAGTTTCATCCCGAAAGGTTGCTTATGATTTTTTTCTCGACGAAAGACCTCATATAGCAGAAGATGGGCATCGGAGGGCCACCTGGGGGCCCACGAGGTAGGGGGCGCGCCCCCACCCTCGTGGCCAGGGTGTGGGCCCCCTCTGGTTGATTCTTTCGCCAGTATTTTTTGTTAATTCCAAAAAGTGCCTCCGTGCAGTTTCAGGACTTTTGGAGTTGTGCAGAATTGGTCTATAATATTTGCTCCTTTTCCAGCCCAGAATTCCAGCTGCCGGCATTCTCCCTCCTTATGTAAACCTTGTAAAATAAGAGAGAATAGGCATAAGTATTGTGACATAACGTGTAACAACAGCCCATAATGCAATAAATAACGATATAAAAGCATGATGCAAAATGGACGTATCACTTGTCTTCACAAAGATCTGCATGCCACAGAGTCGGTTACAAGAGAGGAGATCTACATATCCGTATTGCCAAGCTTGACTTCCACGCCAAGAAGAGTCCCATCCGGACACGGGACGAAGTCTTCAATCTTGTATCTTCATAGTCCAACAGTCCGACCAAAGGATATAGTCCGGCTCTCCGGATACCCCCTAATCCAGGACTCCCTCAGTAGCCCTCGAACCAGGCTTCAATGACGATGAGTCCGGCGCGCAGATTGTTTTCGGCATTGCAAGGCGGGTTCTTCTCCAAATCCTGAATACCTGTTGAATAGTGTCCGGCTTCCCATAAATGTTGTGCTTCTTGGCTTCCACGTCCATTAATGGCTATCTTCCACGTGTCGAGCGAATATGAGAAGCCGGGGCATTTTTACATTTGCCACCCTAGCTATGTGAGTAAACTGTCTATTAAAGGGACGGGGATTCTTACATCCAAATCACACCATCCTTCCACGGCGAGCATTCATCAGAGCGCGCCCGAAAAAAAATCCATTCCAACATGGCCGGCCACCGCAGCTCTTCCTCTCGCTCCCGTAGCCCTAAGCCCGGAGATTGGAAGAAGTGTTCCGTCCCACACAGTCAATTAGTGGGGTTACAGACCCAGGGATTTCTCCCTCCGGCATATATGGTCCCTGTTCGAGTCGGGCTCGCCACCTACAATGGCGGGGAGCAAGCGGAGAGCTTTCCCAACCCCTCCAAGGGGGAGCGGGTATGCCTCGTCCCTTATTTATTAAGGGGACTTGGATTTCCAATCCATCCGTTCCTCCGAGTGCTCCTGGAGTTTTACGGCCTCCAGTTGCATAACTTCACCCCTGCTTCCATATTACACATCGCTGGTTATGTAGCCCTTTGTGAGCTTTTTCTGGGCTGCGAAGCTCATTTCACGCTATGGACGAAGCTATTCTTCCTTGTGCCCCGTACATAGAGGGGGTCAATATATCAAGTGGACGGAGCCGAAATATGGCGCATCGCCGGGACCGGATACCTGTCCGGTACCCCGAAGAAGACGTCCGAAGACTAGCCTTCGGAGTGGTTTTATATGGAGGACGTCCCCCTTCCAGATCCTATTCGGATTGGTCTTCCCGAGTTCGACAATGCCCCTTTGAAGAAACGCCGAAGCTGGCGCCCTCAGAGCCCTCAGGAGGAAGATAACAGAGATGTCCTTTACCTGATGGGCCGGATAAAGGTGTTGGCTCAATCAGGACTGACAATAACCGAGGTTATGTCAATTTGCATTATGCGGGGGGTGCAGCCACTTCAATATCGAGGCCACCCCATGTGGCACTTCAACGGGGAAGATGATGCCACTCGCTGCGGGCGTAAGGGACCAGACTCAGTTGCTGCTCTAGCAAAAATTCTGTCCGATTTGTATAAGGGAGAGGAAGAGGAGTTCCTCCGCTTCAAGCCACGGGATGGATTCTCCCTGTACAATCCTCCAAGATGGGTGAGCTGCCACTTTTTACTCCCATCCTTCCCGCATTCATCTCATACGTTTTTACCTTGCCGTTTCATGGCAGGAACTGCGAAAAGCTGTAAGGGAGGTCAACAACCCACCTCCACAACCAGAGGATCCTGGCCGGGCCCTCGACCCTGGCCTCGAAGAGGATCCGGACATATTTGTGGAGCTGATCGATAGGATATTCTATCAATTAAGCTATGATGACGCCATGGTGGCCATTATAGCTGACTATCCTGGGCTACTCCCCGCCTCGCATGTAAGTAAAACCAAAGTCCCATCTTCCAAGAAGGATCCCCTTTTATGCACTTCACCCATCGTACCTGTATGGTGTTTTACAGGGAAGGCCCTCGGGACGCCATGCCAGACCCGCGATGACTCGCCAACAAGCGGCGCCGAAGCTGGGCCGGCTGAAAAGGAAGGCGATCTGGACTGAGACGCCGGTGCAGAGGTATGATACAAAACCTCGCTCCGTGGTTGTCATGTTTAAAAACATAATAACACCCATGTTTCCTAGAAGGAAAAACGCTCGCCGGACTAATCCGGAGAGGTTGCCGATCACGCCTCCACCAGTCGGGCTCCAGGGCCGGACATGGAGGCGGAAGCTAACACGGGGCACGCGCCGGATGCTCCTCCTACAGAGGATGCAGATAAAATATCCGCTACAAATTCGGAAGTGGAGAGTGCCATGAATCACAGGCGTCACCGGGCCGTACTCCGTGACGCTTGTTTCTCCCAAGAGGCGTTTGATGCCTTCAACTCGGGAGACGCGTACATCCGTGCTGCTCAAAATGGTCGTGCCAGAGCCACGGACCAGTATGTAAAGGATATACAGGTAAGAAAATTTGATGATTATATATATCAGTAGCCCCTGAGACTTGAAACAGTTGGCACAACTGATTTAAGGATCATTATTTGTGCAGGTTCTTACAGAGAAGAATACCCAATTGTCTCAAGAGCTAGAGAGTGCAAGGCCCAGCTACGGGCCGCAGTTGCCGCATTGAAGGAGTCCAAGAAGGGCCCCTCTGGTAACACTTGTTTCAAAGAATGATAGGTACCATATAGTATGCGGCATGCATGCAAATCTAACAATAGATATCGCAGATGACTCCGGAGTGAATCCGGATGAGCAACATGTCATACGGCAGCTAAAGGCTGGCGAGTGTGTGCTTACCAAAGTTAGGCGGGAGAAAAACGATCTCCAAGACGCCAATACCCAGCTGAGCGTGGAACTGAAGGATGTTCGAGCCCAGCTTGCGGACTCCGCGAAGGAGAATAAGTGGCTTCGACGCGACATTTTCAGTAAGTGCTTGAACGAACTTTTGAAAGAGTTCGGCGAAGAAGCCGACTAACAGAGTTATGTCTGCAGGTATGCTCACGGGTCGTCCCGCGGAGGAGATGCCCGGGTCTGCGGGTGATCTTCTACCAGAGCTCTCACAACTGCATGAACAAGTTCAGCAGGTGATGCAGGGTATTGCCCAGGCCTTGTGGCCATCCGTCTCCCTGCCAGGAGGCATTGGAGAGCTTGCAGAGAAGCTCAAGGGAGCGCGGCGGCGCTTCTGATTATGGAAGATATCGGCATGCCGTCAAGGTGCCAGGGAAGCCTGGGCCATGGTGAAGACGCGGTATACCAAGGCTGACCCAAACCACATGGCCGAGGTCGGACCTGTGGGGCCTGATGGGAAAGAGATCCCCGTCAGTTTGGTGTATGACCAGGTAGAATTAGCCGCAAAGTATTCCCAACAGGATTGTAGGCTAGATAGCCTGTTCGATGGGATAGAAGAAGAAGTCAGTCAGTCTACGTGACTGTGTAATTTAAGTGACATGTATAATGTCTCTAGCTGGATTGTAATTCATTTGTCATGGCGGACCTTTTCGCTTTGACCTCGGGACCCAATAGTCCGGAGTCCGAATACCCGCTCAGTTATGTAAAAACCGGGGTATGCGTGGAAACCAGGCGTAGGGGTCATAAGTGCTTGAACAGACAAGTATCCAACTAGTTATGTTATATTACATGGATAGTAAGAAACATCTTCCAGGGAGAATAGTTCTGTTAAGGGTTCCTTTCCCTGGGTACACATGCCCTAATGTGCATGTCCGGACTACGAGAAGAGACGCAGGCAAAAAACATCTAGGGGCATGTATCATAATAAATAAAAGTCATCTTTTGTTCACCGACCGAATATTCCCTTAAGAACGCTAGCTTTCGGCTTCACCCAGTCTGAGGTACACATCCGGCTGACCCGGTAGTAACAATCGCAGAGGTGCTCCCCTTATGCCCTAGCCGAATTAACGAGAACGTAGGGCATAAATACAAGAGCCAGGAAACCCAGCTTGGCCAAAACTTAAGTCATATCGATGCATATAATGGCGAAAAAGGTACATGCGGAAGAATAACACATGTGCAGGGCATGAAGCCCGGAAAATAGTTATATTAAGCTTCTGTATAAGAAGCCCCCAGGTATAATGAGCGCGGCTAGCGCGTTAATATTGTGTAGTCAAAACACAAGTTGTCCTTTTAAGGCCTTGAGGAGAAGGAAAAAGAAGAAAGAAAGAGAGAAAAGACAGATAATGTATATGCGAAAAATGGACGGGGGTAAGGAGACAAACATAGAGTCCGGCACTAGGCGTAGAATCTTCAGAGTCTGGCTGCGTTCCATGGGTTTGGCTCAAGTCGATTGTCCGATGCATCCCGCAGACGGTACGCTCCGCCAGTCAGAACTTGGTCAATAATGAAGGGACCTTCCCATTTGGGCTGAAGCTTGTTCTTTTTCTTCTCCGGCAGGCGTAGAACTAGTTCGCCAACGTTATAAGTTTTGGCCCGTGCTTCTCTGCTTTGGTATCTTCAAGCCTGTTGCTGATAGAATGCGGAACGGGCTTTTGCCACGTCGCGCTCCTCCTCCAGGGCGTCCAAACTGTCCTGCCGATCAAGCTCGGCCTCTTTTTCTTCATACATGCGCACTCGAGGTGAGTCATGAATTATGTCATAGGGAAGAACCGCCTCTGCGCCGTACACCATAAAGAATGGTGTGCATCCGGTAGTGCGATTCGGCGTGGTCTGCAGCCCCCATAAGACGGAGTAGAGCTCCTCTACCCAGTGCGTGTTAGACTCCTTTAAGGACCACACTAATCTGGGTTTGATGCCGCTCATGATAAGACCGTTTGCTCGCTCGACTTGACCGTTAGTTTGCGGGTGATAGACAGAAGCATAATCGAGCTTGATGCCCATGTTGCTGCACCAAAGTTTTACCTCATCGGCTGTAAAGTTCGTGCCGTTGTCGGTAATAATGCTGTGGGGGACACCATAACGGTGTACAACCCCAGACATGAAGTCTATCACCGGTCTGGATTCGGCCGTTTTAACGGGTTTGGCTTCTATCCATTTGGTGAATTTGTCCACCATGACCAGTAAGTATTTTTTCTTGTGGGTTCCCCCTTTAAGGGGTCCGACCATATCAAGCCCCCAGACCGCAAAGGGCCAGGTAATGGGGATTGTTTGGAGAGCGGTGGGCGGCATATGGCTTTGGTTTGCAAAAAGCTGGCAACCGACGCAGCGTTGGACCAAGTCATGTGCATCTGCCCGGGCCATCGGCCAATAGAAACCTTTACGGAAGGCCTTGCTTACAAGGGCCCGGGCTGCGGCGTGGTGGCCGCCGAGTCCAGCATGGATTTCTGCCAAAAGCTTCCGCCCTTCCTCTTCGGAGATGCACCTTTGAAGGACTCCGGTAGCGCTTTTCTTATAAAGCTCTCCCTCGTGAACCTTGTAGGCTTTAGATCGCCGCACTATACAGCGTGCCTCATTTTGGTCCTCGGAAAGTTCCTGCTTGGTTAGGTAGGCCAGGAATGGTTCTGTCCACGAGGCGATGACGGCCATTATTACTTGGGCTGAAGGTGTTATTTCGGTGGCAGAGCCTCCGATTATGTCAGAGTGTTCGGTATTTGGCGTTGTGGCCGGGTCCGGACTAGTCTTACCGGTGTCCCCTTCCCATACCACGGATGGCTTAAACAGCCTTTCCAAGAAGATGTTAGGTGGGACGGCGTCGCGCTTAGCGCCAATACGGGTGAGGATATCCGCCGCCTGATTGTTTTCCCGAGCCACATGGTGGAATTCGAGCCCCTCGAACCGAGCTGACATCTTGAGGACGGCATTGCGATAAGCCGCCATTTTCGGATCCTTGGCATCGAAGTCTCCATTTATTTGGGATATTGCGATGTTCGAGTCCTCACGCACCTCCAGGCATCGAATGCCCATGGAAACTGCCATCCGAAGACCATGTAACAGGGCCTCGTATTTGGCTGCGTTGTTGGAGTTTGTGTACAGTATTTGGAGTACGTATTGGACTGTATCTCCGGTGGGGGACGTCAGGACGACGCTAGCCCCTAGACCAGCCAGCATTTTAGAGTCGTCGAAGTGCATGATCCAATTGGAGTATGCGTCGTACTCTTTAGGGAGTTCGGCTTCTGTCCATTCGGCGACAAAATTGGCCAATACTTGCAACGTAATGGCTCGCCGAGGTTTATATGTTATGTCGAACGGGAGGAGCTCAATGGCCCATTTGGCAATCCGGACCGTGGCGTCGCGGTTGTTTATTATGTCACTGAGTGGTACTTCTGAGGCCACTGTGATTGAACACTCTTGAAAGTAGTGTCGTCGTTTCCGGGATGCCATGAATACCGCATATGCTATCTTTTGATAATGCGGGTACTATGATTTGCATGGAGTGAGGACAGTGGATACATAATATACCGGCTTTTGAAGTGGGAATTTATGTTCGTTTCTCGTTCGACGACGAGCACTGCGCTTACAACTTGATGAGTTGCCGCTATATATAGCAGCATTGGTTCGCCGATGTTTGGCGCGGCCAAGATTGGGTTGGTGGCTAGGATGGCCTTTATGTCTTCTAGTCCGGCCGTGGGCGCGTCCGTCCACTCGAAGTGTTCGGTGCGTCGAAGAAGGCGATAAAGGGGTAATGCCTTTTCTCCTAATCGGGAGATAAAGCGGCTTAAGGCCGCCATGCATCCAGTTAATTTCTGGATTTGCTTGAGGTCAGTTGGGATAGCCAACTATGACAGGGCTCGGAATTGCTTCAATTCCTCTACTAGAAACGATGAAGCCCAGGAGCTTTCCGGCGGGTAGCCGAAAACGCATTTTTCCTGATTGAGCTTGATGTCGTATGTTCGGAGATTGTCGAACATGAGCCTCAAGTCGTCTATTAAAGAGTCAATGTGTCTGGTTTTAAAGACCACATCATCTACGTATGCCTCCACTGTTTTGCCGATCTGCTTTTCCAGACATGTCTGAATCATGCGTTGATACGTTGCGCCGGCGTTTTTGAGCCCGAAGGGCATTGTGTTGAAACAAAAGCGGCCGTATGGCGTGATAAATTCCGTTGCGGCTTGGTCGGACTCCGCCATCTTAATTTGGTGGTAGCCGGAGTATGAGTCGATGAAGCACAATGAGTCGTGTCCTGCGGTAGCGTCGATAATTTGATCGATGCGAGGGAGGGGGAAGGGATCCTTTGGGCAAGCCTTGTTGAGGTCCTTGAAATCAACACATAGGCGCCAGGATTTGTCCTTCTTTGGTACCATCACCAGGTTTGCTAGCCAGTCCGAATGTTTTATTACTCTATTGAATCCGGCCTCCAATAACTTGGCTAGTTCCTCTCCCATGGCTTGTCTCTTAGGTTCAGAGAAAGGCCGAAGAGTCTGCTTGACCGGCTTGAATCCCTTTAGAATGTTAAGGCTATGCTCGGCCAGCCTGCGTCGGATTCCTGGCATATCTGAGGGATGCCATGCAAATATGTCCCAATTCTCGCGCAGGAACTCCCATAGTGCGGCGTCTACAGCGGGGTCTAACTGTGCCCTGATGGAGGCTGTTTTTGTAGGGTCCGTTGGGTGGACTTGGAATCTGACTATTTCATCCGCTGGTTTAAAAGAAGTGGATTTGGGTCTTTTGTCGAGTATCACGTCGTCCCTGTCGACTGTGGAGCGTAGCGCAGTTAATTCCTCTGCCGCGAGGGCTTCGGATAATGCCTCGAGGGCCAGTGCGGCTGTTTTGTTTTCAGCGCGGAGCGCTATGTCCAGATCACTAGCTAGAGTGATGATTCCATTGGGCCCGAGCATTTTGAGCTTCATGTACCCGTAATGGGGTATGGCTTGGAAGATCATGAATGCCTCCCGCCCTAAAAGGGCGTGGTATCCGCTACTGAACGGGGCCACTTGGAATGTAATTTCTTCGGGCCTATAATTCTCCGGAGTGCCGAACACCACATCTAGTGTGATTTTCCTATAACAGCGTGCCTCCCGACTAGGGATGATTCCTATGAAGGTCGTGCTGCTTTGCTCAATGCGGTTTCTGTCTATTTCCATTTTTGAAGAGTTTCCTCATAATGAGGTTTAATCCGCTGCCGCCGTCCATGAGCACTTTAGTGAGCCGAAAGCCGTCCACAGTTGGGCTAAGGACCAATTCGGCTGGTGCTCGGGCTATTCGGAATTTAGGTTCATCACTGGCATTGAAGGTGATAGCCGTGTCGCTCCATGGATTTATTGCTGCCACGTGGCAGACTTCGGCAAGGCTACGGAGTGCTCGCTTGCGCCTACTATTTGAGGTGAATGTCTCGAAGACTGTCAATACTATATTGTTTTCCAGGGGATGGTGCTCTGCGGTGTTTGGAATGAGGAGATCCTCGCTGCTCTTGGCCACCTGTCGGAGTACCCAACATGCTCTAAGGCTGTGTGTTGGTATGGTATCCGCTGTACTATGAATTTTGCAGGGCCCGTTAAGCCATCCCTCCAATACGGTTCCACGCCCTGTAGTGGGCTTTTGCTTCTTTGTAATTGAGTCGGGCATCTTATGAGAGTGCACCCTTTTAATTCGGACTGGGTGTTTAGTCAGAGCTGGATTATCCCAGAATTTTGTTTCAGTTTTCCAAGAACTTTCCATCGCACAGTACTTCCGTACTATGGCCGCCAAGTCAGTGAAGCGTGCTATGTCACGGCGACTTATGGCGTTAAGGATTCCCTTGTCTGTGCAATTATTGCAGAAAAATGAGATTGTGTCTTCCTCGCGACAGTCCTTGACCTTGTTCATTACAAGGAGGAATCTGGCTCAATAATGATGCATTGTTTCCTGGGGCTCTTGCCTAATGTGGGAAAGATCGTTTATATCTGGGTGGGTGGGTGGGTGGATTTGAGTCCGAACCCTGACCCGATCTGAGACACAGGGGCAGAGGAGTTTCTGATCTTGGAAGTTCGGGCTCCGGAATGTTGCCCAACAAGTCTGGCCCGCTGCCTGATTCTAGGTTCAGGGCTTGGGCAATGTCCTTCCGTAAACGGGTATCCGGCTCAGAGAGCTCGGGAATCCAGACATAGTTTGTCCTCAAGATAGAGGAGGAATCGCCGCATCGTTCCTCCACCACCGCTATCTGATGGGTGACCGGCGGAGAGTTAATCTCCCTTTGTCCGGGTTTAAGCCCAATCTGATCATAGTCCATAGCGACTCCCAAAGTGGCGATGCGATCCAAGAGCTCGTTTAGCAAAGAGAGCTCCATTGGATTCATCTGCTCGGCAAGTTCCGAGCCGACGTGGAGGCTGTTTTCGATGACCCGAGAAGTCATCGTCAGTGCAGCAGCCGAACGGGCGGTCATGATGAAGCCGCCTAGCCGGAGAGTTTGGCCGACAGTCAGGGCTCCCCCAGAGGTGACGTTGTCCTTGACAACGAGACGAGGCATCCTTCCTTACGGTGACGGCACAGTGTGTTGGGGAACGTAGTAATTTCAAAAATTTTCCTACGATCACGCAAGATCATGGTGATGCATAGCAACGAGATGAGAGTGTTGTCTACGTACCCTCGTAGACCAGCAACGGAAGCGTTGACGCAACGTAGAGGAAGTAGTCGTACTTCTTCCCGATCCAACCGATCCAAGTACCGAACGTACGGCACCTCCGAGTTCTGCACACGTTCAGCTCGATGACGTCCCTCGAACTCCGATCCAG
>LR880968.1:824841777-824864467 GCA_904067115.1 Aegilops sharonensis | reverse complement strand
GGCTCGGATGCCACTATTGGGGAACGTAGTAATTTTAAAAAAATTCCTACGCACACGCAAGATCATGGTGATGCATAGCAACGAGAGGGAAGAGTGTTGTCCACGTACCCTCGTAGACCGAAAGCGGAAGCGTTATCACAATGCGGTTGATGTAGTCGTACGTCTTCACGGCCCGACCGATCAAGCATCGAAACTACGACACCTACGAGTTCTTGCACACGTTCAGCTCGATGACGTTCCCCGGACTCCGATCCAGCAAAGTGTCGGGGAAGAGTTCCGTCAGCACGACGGCGTGGTGACGATCTTGATGTTCTACCGTCGTAGGGCTTCGCCTAAGCACCACTACAATATTATCGAGGAGAACTATGGTGGAGGGGGGCACCGCACACGGCTAAGAGATCTCAAGGATCAATTGTTGTCTCCAAGGGGTGCCCCCCTCCCCGTATATAAAGGAGTGGAGGAGGGGGAGGGCCGACCCTCTCTATGGCGCGCCCTAGGGGAGTCCTATTCCCACCAAGAGTAGGATTCCCCCTTTCCTAGTAGAACTAGGAGCCCTTCCAAGTAGAAGGAGTAGGAGGGAAGGAAAGGGAAGGGAGAAGGAGAAGGAAGGAAGGGGGTGCCCCCCTCCCGAGTCCAATTCGGACTAGTCAATGGGGAGGGGTGCGGCCACCCTTTGGGGCCTTTCTCTCCTTTCCCGTATGGCCCATTAAGGCCCAATACGAATTCCCGTAACTCTCCGGTACTCCGAAAAATACCCGAATCACTCGGAACCTTTACGATGTCCGAATATAGTCGTCCAATATATCGATCTTTATGTCTCGACCATTTCGAGACTCCTCGTCATGTCCCCGATCTCATCCGGGACTCCGAACTCCTTCGGTACATCAAAACTCATAAACTCATAATATAACTGTCATCGAAACCTTAAGCGTGCTGACCCTACGGGTTCGAGAACTATGTAGACATGACCGAGCCACGTTTCCGGTCAATAACCAATAGCGGAACCTAGATGCTCATATTGGCTCCTACATATTCTACGAAGATCTTTATCGGTCAAACCGCATAACAACATACATTGTTCCCTTTGTCATCGATATGTTACTTGCCCGAGATGCGATCGTTGGTATCTTAATACCTAGTTCAATCTCGTTACCGGTAAGTCTCTTTACTCCTTCTGTAATACATCATCCCGCAACTAACTCATTAGTTGCAATGCTTGCAAGGCTTAAGTGATGTGTATTACCGGGAGGGCCCAGAAATACCTCTCCGACAATCGGAGTGATAAATCCTAATCTCGAAATACGCCAACCCAACATGTACCTTCGGAGACACCTGTAGAGCACCTTTATAATCACCCAGTTACGTTGTGACGTTTGGTAGCACACAAAGTGTTCCTCCAGTAAACGGGAGTTGCATAATCTCATAGTCATACGAACATGTATAAGTCATGAAGAGAGCAACATCAACATACTAAACGATCGTGTGCTAAGCTAACGGAATGGGTCATGTCAATCACATCATTCTCCTAATGATGTGATCCCGTTAATCAAATGACAACCCATGTCTATGGCTAGGAAACATAACCATCTTTGATCAACGAGCTAGTCTAGTAGAGGCATACTAGTGACACTCTATTTGTTTATATATTCACACATGTATTATGTTTCCGGTTAATACAAGTCTAGCATGAATAATAAACATTTATCATGAAATAAGGAAATAAATAATAACTTTATTATTGCCTCTAGGGCATATTTCCTTCAGATGGATCCCCTATACTTGTGGGTCATCAGTTCCTTCCCTTAAGCGCACGACCCCTTAGGTTGAAGTCGGCCTGGTCGCAGTTCGGATCACCTCCGGACTGCATGGCTGGTAGCGGCCTCTAGCAAGGCGTGCCGACCACCAAGCAGACTATGAAGCTGGTTAGGCGAACTTGTACATCACACTTCCATTCCTTTTACCACACGATATATGTTGTCGGGCTCAAGGCGAGTCTGTCATCCTTGTGCTAGTCCGACCTCTTTCTCGTTCCAATGATGCCGACCACAAACCGGATTATCTCATAATCCTTGTCGCATGGCCATGCTTATCCTGGTAGGATCACACGAGGGCCCCAGAGTATGTCTCTTCTGATCAGAGGGGCAAATCCCATCTTGCTCGACCATGTCTCGCAGCATGGGTCTAGACAAGCCCGAAACCTACCTTTGTAACTACCCAGTCACGGAGTAGCGTTTGGTCGGCCCAAAGTAGGTCTATCACCATCCCGAGTACATGCGCCAGCTCAGGTCTTAGGACATACTCCCTCCGTTCCAAAATAGATGACTCAACTTTGTATTAACTTTAGCACAAAGTTAGTACAAAGTTGGGTCATCTATTTTGGAACAGAGGGAGTAGAACATATGTTGTACTAGAGACTCACAAATGACATATCGCTGCGTCTCATAGTTGGGTCTGTCCGACTCGGACCTTATCTCGACTCGGATCCGACTATGTCGAATCCGACCAGATCCTTCCAAGTCCAGATAATCCGGTTAGCATCCAATGCTCCATGGGTAGTGAGACCAAGCCATCGACCGTGCCATATGCTAGTCTAGTCGGCTGCACGTCCACACAGCCCTTTCGACTAGGGGCCTTTAGGACAGTCATCATACAATGCATAGTCCCACAAACAAGTCATGTACTTGCTGATACACATCATTGATAATGTCTAAGGATTATCTTTATTCATAAACACATAGGAAATATCATCATACATGATTGCCTCTAGGGCATATCTCCAACACTCGATCGGTCTCACTGAAATGTGGAGAGTGCTTAGGTCATCACCCATTGGCCCCTCCGAGTTGTTTCATCCGGTCTCACCGAAACGTCTAAAGTTCAAATCTTTTGCATTGGTCGGTCTCTCCGAGTGGTTCACCCGGTCCCACCAAGTTGTGCATAAAGGTTTGTGTCGTGGAATTGTCACGGCAGACGTCCTCATGAAAGGACTTAGTCGCGGGGCCATCGTACGGGTTAACTTAGAGGGGTTAAGTGGACGCAAAGACACAAGAGTTTATACTAGTTCGGCCCCTTCGATGAAGGTAAAAGCCTACGTCTAGTTTGTGATGGGATTGATGTGATTTCGGCGACTAGGGAGCAATAGCTTCGCCTAAGCCTCGAATTGTTCTTGTCTGTCCCTAAACCGCCGCCGGGTCGTCCCCTTATATACACGGGTTGACGTCCGGCCGGTCTACAGAGTCCCGAGGCCGGCTCATACAAGTGTCCGGCTCGGTCTCTCCTTTATCTTATCTTACAACACAAGTTACATGGTTATGGCGGTTTTACCATTATGGGCCCTAATTCACCCCTGGGCTCCGGGCCTCTAAGCTCTACAACAAGCGCCACCTTCTGAGTCTTCATGGGCCCCAATTATGGTCGAGGGTAAACCGGCCCCTTCAGGGCGGTTTATATTCAGTAGTTACATCCCCAACATTAGGCCCCAGATTGACTTGAACCTGTTCATGTTAATCTTCAACACCTTAGGAAACTCTGAATATCTTCCTTCATATTTCGTAAAGCTCCATCTGCTTAAACCGCCGTGATGTCTTCCTCCGACCACAGCAACGGAGCATCTTGACGTCATCTTTATTAAAGAAGCCCAAACAGTAAGATTCCCTTCATTTAATACTATCCCGGAAATCGAGGCGACCGCTGTGCCGTCTGCCGCTTTCAACTCCTCAATTCTCGCGCCTGTTAATTACTCTGTCTCATTATAAATAGATCGGAAGGCCCTTTCTCCTCTTCCTCCTTCCGCGCTTCTTCTTCCTCGCGACGCTCCAGCTCTGAAGCTCCACCGTCACCTCCGACCTCCGAACGCCGCGTCGGTGCAAGGCCGCTGCATCAACCTGGTTGTACCAGAGACTCTCGACGCTCCTCCGCTGTTCTGTGCGTCGGGTAAGGCTCCTCCTCATGCCCTAGATCTGCATCTTGAGGCTCCTGTTCATATCGTCGTTCATAGGTGTTCATCCCTAGTCTCTTCATACCTGCTCTGCCATGGCTTTTTAATCCAACCGTAGCATATATCCTGTGTAGTAACTGCTCCGCCTTCAGTTTAGCACTCTGCACATCTTTCTTTTTGTTCAGACCCTCTTGTTAGAACGCACGAACTTCCCTGCCCTATACAAGGCTTGCATGGGTCGCAGAAATTTTTCCTTACTGAATCTTCGGTAGATCCAAATTAACTCCATTCATATGTGAAACCTGTTTCTGTCCACACTTAGCAGATTTTCCAGTTCTGTCTCTTCCTCCTAAGGGCGGTTTAATTTTCTGATAGCTAATCCGCCATACTCCATTAGTCCTCAGTTAAACCAGAAATTGGAACTGACTGCCAAATTGCCGGTTTAGCATTGTATAATATGTCTGAACCGTTAATGGTGAACTGTTTTTTACTTTTCCTTTCGCAGTTTCTTCTTCCGGAATGGCCAAACAATTCTCAGCTTGCAATTGGGTCCGGTCCAAGATCACTGAGATGCAACTCAATGGATATGTCACCACCGGCGCTTTAGCCTCCAAAAATGTCCTCCATTGGCGTGTTCCGGATGCCGAATGCCCTCCTGAACCTCAAGAAGGAGAAGTAATTGTATTCATGCAACACTTAGACCGGGGATTCAGCCCGCCCGGATCAAAATTCTTCCGGGATGTCCTCGCAAGTTTCCAACTCCATCCACAAGATATTGGTCCGAACTCCGTGTCCAATATATGCAATTTCCAAGTTTTCTGTGAAGTCTATCTTCAAGAAGAACCATCTGTGGAGCTGTTCCGGGATTTCTTTCATTTGAACCGCCGTACGGAGTTTTCGGATGGTACTAACACGGAACTGGGTGGCGTTTCAATCCAGAAAAGGAAGGAAGTAGACTTTCCTCACGCAAAACACCATAGCCATCTGAAAGATTGGAACCAAACCTGGTTCTATTGCCGGAATACCGCTCCTAATAGCGAGAACCCCTTGCCGGGCTACCGCCCTCACCGGCTTAGCAACCAACACCCATTGCCTTTACGCTTGACCGCCGCAGAACGGAAGAATTTTGCGCCTCAAATTATCAAACTCCGGGCTCTAATGGCCAATGGCTTAACTGGTATTGACCTTGTTCGATGTTGGGTTTCTTGGGGCATTTTGCCATTAAGCCGCCGCCCCGGATTGATGCACGAATACACTGGTAGCGTCAAAGACCCTCAAAGACGTCACGAACTACCAATAACTAAGCTTGAAGTCACTGAGACAATGAATAAAATGCTCGATGAACCGATCTCCGTCTGCAGCCAAACCGGGTTGGCCCCGTTCTGTGTTTCCAACAAACCGCCTGCGGTAAGGCTCCGCTCATCACTCTTCTGATATTAATGCCTTATTGATATACATTAATCCTTGTTACTTCTCAGGCTAACAGCTCCTTCTGGAAACGAACCAAACCGGCCCGGGTTCCTCGTGTAAAGTCCAAGACCACCAAAAAAGCTGGTAAGAGGAAAACCGCCGAGTCTTCTGATCCGCTGGAAGAAGAAGATTCAGAAGCTGAGGTAAAGCTTGATTTACTTTGTCCCTTTTTATTCTTCATCCTATTGACAGTTACACTTCCTAGGATGATGCTGAAGTCAGTCATGCCGATCCTGTTGAGGTAATCCTTCTTTCTTCCGAATCTGATCTTGTGCCGGTTAAAAGAATTCGCCGCACAGTCCGGAAAGTGAAAAAATCTCACTCCCGTGCTCATTTGAATCCGAACCTTTCTTTGAAGACACAGCAGGCTGAAGAGCGCCATACGACCCGGCACAGCGGTCAACAAATTACATCGTCCGGTTTACCTGACACCCCAACCCGGAAGCGTCGTCCAGAGGTGATTTGTTCTCCTGAAAAGCGTTATCCTTTGAAAGGTTTCTTCTGATGTCCTCTCAATCCGTCTGATCCAAATTATCAGGCCTCTTCCAACTCATTTGGCGGTTCATCAACCACTCAACTGCCTCCTCTTAAAGTTGCTGCGGGGTAAGCATAATACTCTCTTTTTTTTTCTTCGCATTGGTCGGTGTATCTTACTCTAACTCTGATCATTGCAGCACCAAGGCTCGCTTAAGTAAGAAGGCGAAAACCCTTGACCCTACTGTGGATGTTGACCCGGAGAAAACTCCAGAGCACCATGGCGAAAAGCCTGAAGTTGCTAAAAACAGTTCTGCCGGGTTGAACCAAGACGACAATGCTAATCCGCCAGAATCTGAACCGGATGCCCAAGTGGAAACCTCACATCCTGCTCCACCGAGTCCTGCCGCAGAACGGGTCGTAATTGCTGAACCGCCGAGCCTGGGTATGAAAACACCAAGCCCAAGGAAGAATGCCAATCCGGCCAGCCCGGCCAAAAATGATGATGTCGTAATGACGGGCACCGCCTATACCGCCCCTGGCAATCCGGTCGCTTTATCAAAACACAGCGCCAAGGAAGAGTCCACTGCCATGAGTAAAGAGAAGGAAAAAACTGATCTGTCAGCTTATGACAACTTCTCTGCCCAAGAACTTCACTCCGGCTTCCTGAACCGACTCTACACAAGTCGTGACTTCGAAGCCGGTCTGGTGAATCGTATGAAGGAACGCTATGAGGTAATGAGTTATGCCTCTTGTACTTTTGTTGTGTAGTAGCCCCCAAGGGGCGGTTCAACTTAGCATAGTTAAACCGGGATTTAATATAAAACTCATACGCCTCAAACTTCAGTGCTGTAGCCCCCAAGGGCCGGTTCAACTTAGCATAGTTAAACCGGGACTTTAACTTGTATCACCATAGCAAGATGAGATCAATTAGCCATTAGCCCCCAAGTGCCGAGTTGAATACCTGTATTGAGCTTGGGACTTCATAATGAAACAACTAACGTGATCCATTTTTATCAGAGTGAGATATACCAGCAAACCGTACAACTCCAGGACCTTCGTGCCAATCTGAAGACTCAACAAGCAGAAGCCACCAAGGCCAAGGATGAATTGAAAACCGCCTTGACCACTATGGAGTAGCTCAAGGAGTGGTATAAATCCGAGCAGGCCAACTGGGACACCGAGAAGGCTGGTTTGCTAAAACGGGCGGAAGATGCTGAAGCGGCTCTTAAACCAGTGACAGAAGAGCTCACCGGACTAAAGCGCCAAATTAATGCCATGACCTCTGCGATCTTTGGTAAGAGATTTTTCACTGATTACTATTCCGTTTTGATATTTCCGCCAGTTTAACCTGAGCTGTCTTAAACCGGTATAGGGAAGCGTATTGCTCATTTGGGCTCTGATATGCGGAAGAAACTCAAGGCTGCATACACGCTGATTGAGCAACTATATACCGGCACCCAGCGAGTCATATGCGCTACGTCGTATGATAACACAGCTCCGTCCTTGATCAAAGACACGCTGGACCGGCTATCCATGATTCCGGCACAACTTGAAGAGTTGAAACGATCTGCGGCCCGGGCTGGCACTTTATTGGCTCTAACTCGCGCCAAGGCGTGGATAGCGGACCTTGATCCGGCTGACATAGCCAAGGGCTTCCCCAGTGCTCAAGAAAATGGCGAAGCCTTTGATGATGATGCCCTCAAACGAATAACAAAGGAGATGCGTCCTCTGGCGAGCCAACTGGCAGCAGAAGCCAACCTGGCGATTTACCGCTCTTTCTATGATGCAAACAACAGGCGGGTGGAATTTGTCATTCCAGAAGCGCAGAACCTTGTTCCTCCAATCCGTAAGCACACTTATGCCCCTGACGTTGATCCGGCTGAGCTTATAAGTGAAGAGGTTGTCTTTCAGGCTTTAAACCGGATTGACTGGTCTACCAATGACTTCCGGCCATTGGGTGAGGAAGAGGAAGAAGCTGAACCGACGCCAGACAACCCATCTTCTTCACATCAACCCGGCGAGGAAGCTTAATCCGTCAAGCCGGTTGATGCATCATAAGCTGCTAGTCATACCGCCATTCGAAATGTTGGGCCTCGGAAGGCCTTGTAATAGAATAGCCAGCACTTTTGTTTTGAATATGCCTTTATGCCTTCAGTCTGCAACCTTCGCGCAGAGGTGCTGATACTTTTGATTGAATAATCGAAACCTTCAATCTATTTTGCCTGCAATCACGAATTCTTAAACTGCCACGGCGGCTTGTGCCGCCAGCCGGCTTGTGACGCTTCCATGTATATGTAAGGAAATATTGAGGTATATGATCAAAATTTTGTGATAGAAAAATACCTGCCAGAGTCGGGCATGCAGTTGGCTGAGCCAACCTTGAAGCGGAGGTTGTATAAACCATTACCGTCAAAGGAGATAACAGCTCCTGTGTTTAGAATGCCGGATTACCAGGTAAACCATGCCGGGTCATGTTAAGCCCCCTGTTACTCCATAATGGGATGTTTAACAGGAAAAATCAAACCGGAAAAGTTATCTCCGGATTAAAAAATAAACTGAATTCCGTCAATGGACTGGTTGAACCGATTTGAATAACAGTTATGAAAGAATACGGAAGCAAAGGCAATGATAAAACCGTTTGCAAAAAGAGGCTTTACTGAGCCGATCAGATGGCGTTACCATGGTCGGACACGACCAAGCTCCCAATAAGGTGTAGCTATGGTTCAAGTCAGCCAGGTCCCCAACTGAAACCGTGGCATTATGCCGATCAAGTGGCGTGGCAATGGTTCGGGTTCGACCAAGCCCCCAAGTGACTCTATGACCTTAGGCCGATCAAGAGGCGTGACTGGTTCAGACTTGACCATGTCCCCAAGTGATCTGGTGGCTTTCGCCTATCAAAAGGTGTTGCATTGGTTCGGACACGACCAAGCCCCCAGATGACATCTAAAAGCTTCTGAAAAGCAAGCTCAAGGGATAAACCGGAGGCCGTTTTAAGACAACAACTCCATGTACCCAAGCCGGATTTTTACAGAACGGATACCCCGTTTTAGCCGAGGCTCCGGTTTATTGCTTTTATTCATAATATATACATTGCCATAATATGTACATAAGGAGAGTTGATGGCTCAGGTATAATAAGGCCGAAGATGAGCTATGTTCCACGGCCTGTTGGTCTCCTCTTCTGACGTGCGTGAGTCTTTATGCTCTCGAACATCAATCAGATAGTATGACCCGTTGTGCAGATTCTTGCTGACCACAAAAGGCCCTTCCCAAGGTGGGGATAGCTTGTGCATATCCGTCTGGTCTTGAATGAGCCGAAGCACCAAGTCTCCTTCTTGAAAGGTTCTGGTTCTGACCCGTCGACTGTGATACCGACGAAGATCCTGCTGGTAAATCGCCAAGCGAGCAGCCGCCATATCTCGTTCTTCATCCAGTCGATCCAAAGCATCCTGCCGTGCTGGCTCGTTATCTGCCTCAACATAGACTGCCACACGAGGCGAGTCATGACGGATATCGCTGGGGAGGACCGCTTCCGCTCCATAGACCATAAAGAACGGTGTGTATCTAGTGGATCGGTTAGGGGTAGTATTTATACTCCATAACACAGATGGTAGCTCTTCTACCCAACAGCCCGACGTCCTCTGTAAAGGGACCATAAGCCGGGGCTTGATACCTCATAGGATCTCCTGATTAGCTCGTTCTGCTTGACCATTGGACTGTGGGTGAGCTACTGAAGAAACGTCAAGCCGGATGTGCTCACGTTCACAAAACTCCTTCATGGCACCTTTGGACAAATTGGTACCATTATCTGTGATGATACTATGTGGAAAACCAAACCGGAAGATCACCCTTTTGATGAACTGAACCGCCGTGGCCGCATCACACTTGCTAACAGGCTCTGCCTCGACCCACTTTGTAAATTTGTCGACTGCTACCAGCAAGTGTGTCTTCTTGTCCTTGGACCTTTTAAAAGGTCCCACCATGTCCAGCCCCCAAGTCGCAAACGGCCAAGTAATTGGAATCATCCTTAATTCCTGGGCTGGTATGTGAGCACGTCTAGAAAACTTCTGGCAACCATCACATCGCCTGACCAGATCTTCCGCATCAGCATGGGCAGTCAATCAATAAAAACCATGGCGGAACGCCTTAGCCACCAAGGATTTTGAACCGGCATGGTGACCACCGTCCCCTTCGTGGATCTCACGCAATATTTCACAGCCTTCCTCAGGGGACACACAACGCTGAAACGCCCCTGACACACTGCAATGATGCAACTCACCATTAACAACGGTCATAGACTTGGACCGCCGAACTATCTGTCGGGCCAACGTCTCATCTTCTAGTAACTCGCCCCGGCTCATGTACGCCAAATAAGGGAGCGTCCAATCCGGAATGACATGCAGGGCTGCCACCAACTGAGCCTCCGGATCAGGAATAGCCAAATCCACTTCATCAGGAAGCTTGACTGACGGGTTGTGCATTACATCAAGGAAGACATTGGGCGGGACCGGTTTGTGTTGAGAGCCCAACTGGCTTAAAGCGTCCGCCGCTTCCTTCTTCCGACGATCCACATGATCCACCTGATAGCCTTTAAAATGACCTGCAACAACATCCACCTCCCGACGATATGCAGCCATGAGTGGGTCTTTGGAATCCCAAGTGCCTGACACTTGTTGGGCCACCAAGTCCGAGTCACCGAAGCACTTAACCCGGCTTAGATTCATCTCCTTAGCCATCCGAAGACCATGGAGCAAGGCTTCATACTCAGCTGCATTATTAGTACAAGGGAACATTAAGCGGAGGACGTAACACAACTTTTCACCTCGTGGGGAAGTTAACACAACTCCAGCCCCCGAGCCCTCCAACTGCCTGGACCCGTCAAAGTGGATGGTCCAATAGGTATGATCCGGCTTTTCTTCAGGCGCTTGTAACTCCGTCCAATCGTTAATGAAATCCACAAGTGCCTGGGATTTTACTGCCGTCTGAGGCACATAGCTTAAACCGTGCGGCCCAAGCTCTATAGCCCACTTAGCAATCCGGCCAGTTGCTTCCCGGTTCTGTATGATATCACCCAAGGGAGCTGAACTGACCACCGTGATGGGATGCCCTTGAAAATATTGCTTCAGCTTCCGGCTTGCCATAAAAACTCCATACACCAGCTTCTGCCAATGCGGATATCTCTGCTTGGACTCAATGAGCACCTCACTGATGTAATAAACCGGACGTTGAACCGGATGCTCCTTCCCTGCCTCCTTCCGCTCTACCACAATGGCCACGCTAACTGCCCTGGCATTAGCAGCAACATATAGCAGAAGCGGCTCCTTGTCAATGGGAGCGGCGAGAACAGGTGGGTTGGCCAATTGCCGCTTTAAATCCTCCAATGCTTCATCGGCGGCTGAACTCCAGACAAACTGATCCGTCTTCTTCAGCATCTGGTACAAAGGAATGGCCTTCTCTCCGAGGCGGCTGATAAACCGGCTTAGCGCGGCAATCCGACCCGCCAGACGCTGGACATCATTAATGCACTTTGGTTTAGCCAAGGAGGTGATAGCCGTAATTTTCTCCGGATTAGCTTCAATCCCCCTGTTGGACACAAGAAAACCCAATAACTTGCCTGCCGGAACACCGAAAACACATTTGGCCGGGTTAAGCATCATCTTGTACACCCGCAAGTTGTCAAAGGTTTCTTTTAGATCCTCAATCAGTGTTTCCTTCTTCCTCGACTTAACCACAATATCATCCACATAAGCATGCACGTTACGGCCGATCTGTTCGTGCGAGCAATTCTGTACGCAACGCTGATAAGTCGCTTGGGCACTCTTGAGCCCAAAAGGCATAGACACATAGCAGAAGGCTCCAAAAGGAGTGATAAACGATGTCTTCTCCTGGTCCTTAACCGCCATTTTAATCTGATGATATCCAGAATAGGCATCCAAAAAGCTCAAACGCTCACAACCCGCCGTAGCATCAATAATCTAGTCAATGCGGGGAGGGCGAAAGGATCTGCTGGACAAGCTTTGTTAAGATCTGTGTAATCCACGCACATGCGCCAAGTGCCGTTTTTCTTAAGAACCAACACCGGATTAGCAAGCCACTCTGGATGGAAAACTTCAACGACAAAACCTGCTGCTAAGAGCCTGGCCACCTCCTCTCCAATGGCCTTGCGCCTTTCCTCGTTAAACCGGCGAAGAAACTGCTTTACCGGTTTGTACTTGGGATCAACATTAAGAGTGTGCTCAGCGAGTTCCCTCGGTACACCTGGCATTTCAGAAGGCTTCCATGCAAAAATGTCCCGATTCTCACGGATGAACTCGATGAGCGCGCTTTCCTATTTAGGATCCAAGTTAGCACTGATGCTGAACTGCTTGGACGAATCACCAGGCACAAAGTCCACAAGTTTAGTCTCCGCCGCCGATTTAAACTTCAGATCCGGATCGTGCTCTGTAGTCGGCTTCTTCAACGGGGTCATATCCGCCGGATCAACATTATCTTTATAGTACTTTAGCTCTTCAGTGGCACAAACCGACTCTGCGTAAGCCGCATCACCTTCCTCACACTCTAAAGCGATCTTGCGGCTCCCATGAACCGTTATTGTCCCTTTGTGACCCGGCATTTTTAGCTGCAAATAGACATAACAAGGCCGCGCCATGAACTTGGCATAAGCCGGCCGCCCAAACAGGGCGTGATAAGGGCTTTGAATTTTCACCACTTCAAATGTCAATGTTTCCGATCTGGAGTCATGTTCATCCCCAAAGGCCACCTCCAGAGCTATTTTACCAACCGGATATGCTGACTTGCCAGGCACCACACCATGAAACACTGTATTGGACGGCTTGAGATGTTTATCTGTTAATCCCATACGACGGAAGGTCTCATAATACATGATGTTGATGCTGCTTCCTCCGTCCATCAGCACATTGGTAAACTTGTATCCTCCCACCTGAGGCGCCACCACTAGGGCTAACTGACCCGGATTGTCAACCCGAGGAGGATGATCCTCTCTACTCCACACAATAGGCTGCTCTGACCAGCGTAGGTAATGCGGCACGGCCGGTTCAACAACGTTGACTGCCCGCTTCTGAAGTTTCCGGTCTCACTTGTCCAAGCTAGTGGTGAAGACGTGATACTGTCCACCATTCAACTGCATCGGATTGCTTTGATAACCCGACTGCTGCTGATGCTGATTGTAACCACCTTGGTTGCTCTGATTGTTCTGATTGCTCTGACTGTTCTGCCCGCCCGGATTACCATTAAACCCTGGACCGGAATTTCCTCCACCGTAACCCGGGCCGGACCCTGAACCGCCGCCGGGTCCTTGATCATACCGGAAAGCATTAGAACTTTTGAACTCCTGCATAATGTAACAATCCTTCTAGAGGTGGTTCGCTGGCGCCTCCTTCGTCCCATGCTTCGGACAGGGTTGATTCAACAGATAATTCAACCGGTCCGGATTGTGATTAGGCGCACCACCTCGGTTCGGATGTTTACCCTTGCGCCGTTGACCCTTGTCCTGCGCGTTGGTGTTGGCTACGAAGCCCATGTTACCATTCGCCTTACGCTTGTTTCCTCCATTACTCGCCGACTGATGCTGCTGGCCTCTGGAGTTGCTGTTCTGTTTTCCCTTCCCTGTTTCATCATCCTCCTCAGATTCGGGATCCTTGGTACTATCAGAATCAGCATACTTCACTAAAACGCCCATGAGAGTGCCCATGTCATTGCAAAAACGCTTCATGCGACCCAGCTTCAATTTTAAAGGTTTGAACCGGCAGTTGCCTTCTAGGGTTAAGACCGCAGAATCAGTGTTGATCCAGTCTGAAGAATGTAAAACTTCCGAAACGCGGCGTACCCAACGGGTTGTGGATTCTCCCTCTGCCTGGACACAAGCCGCCAAGTCCACCACAGACATGGGCTGCTTACAGGTGTCTTTGAAATTTTGAATGAACCGGGTCCGCAACTGGGTCCATGAACTGATGGAATTGGGTGGCAAGTTTTTCAACCAAGTACGGGCCGTGCCTTCAAGCATCATGGTGAAATACTTTGCACAGGAAGCTTCATCCACATCCAGCATCTCCATGGCCATCTCATAGCTTTATATCCACGCTTCCGGAGCCAGATCGGCGGTATAATTGGGCACCTTGCGTGGCCCCTTGAAGTCTTTGGGCAAGCGTACATTGCGTAAAGCGGGGACGAGGCAAGGCACCCCCAAAGAGCCAGATGTAACCCCAGGCTCGAAGATGGTCGGTCGAACCGGCGCGAGCTGATGATCCTCATGCTGTGCTGCTAACTCGGCCTCCCTACGTGCCCTGGCCCGGTCCACCACCTCTTGAGCGTTTTCGAAACCCGCCGGGTTGTTGCCGCGGGGTGCACCGCGCTGCGCATTACTTGACACGACCGGTTCATCTGCGTGTCTGCTATAGCTCCGGCTTGGGCGAGGGGTGGAGTGGATCCGATCCCGGCTATATGAATACGCTTCCTGTTGGACAAGAGCCGTCCTAAGGAGCTCTTTGACCCGGCGTGTTTCTACCGCCTGTGGTGAATCGCCTTCGATTGGAATCGCCTCCAACCGCGCCGCAGCCGCAACAAGGTTATCCATCGGGTTGGAGTAGTGACCTGGAGGTGTTTGCACAGCCTGAGGCGCGCCGGCATGATGGCGAGGCAGATCTATCACACGGGGCTGAATCGGCGCACCCGTCCCAGGTGCTTCCGGCCGGTTCACCACCGGCGGCGGATTACTGGTCCCTGCTCCTGGGGTGTTGAAGAGGTCTCCTCCCTCGAAAACCGAGGGCAAACGGGATCTGTACTTTCTTTTCATGACTTCATGCGACGTGTTCTGATCCAGCATGAGCCTATAAGCCTGCGCATCCAAAGCGGCCCGTTCTGCCGCCATCCTAACGTCCGCGGCCGCCAGATCCGCTTTAGCCTGAGTGATTTGTTCCTTCACCTTTGCAATCTCCGCATTATGCAGGTCTTGATCTGCCGGGTTAGCCTCTGCCATGAGCACAGCCAATGCGTCAAATAGTTCTGATAAAACTTGAGCTGGCGGGCGCACAGGGCCTCCTGCCCCGGCCGCCATCACCGCTGTTGAACCGGCGACCATTGGCGCCGCGTTCGAAGAGTGAAGCGTCGCTTGTGTACCGGCCATGAATTTTCCAACCCGGTTGGGCAGATCAAAGGGGTCCGGAATACTCTCACCGTCGGAACAGCCCCCGATCTGGCCATCTTGCAGTTGGTACAGAGACTCAGTTTCTCCGGTCGACGACTCGTCGTCAGAGTAGACAACGGTTTCGCCACCAGATGCTGATCCGCCCTCATAGTCTCCTCCGTGGATGACTCCCACGAAAGCACGCTTGACAGCCGGTTTAGCCAGGGCAGGTTTCGCCCGCTGAGCCGTCTCGACGAGGTCGGTGCAGATGCCCGGCCAAGGCCCTGGCTCACCGATCTTGCCGATGAACACGTGTATGCCACCAAAGGGGACCCGGTACCCGTACTCAATCGAGCCGGCCTCGGGGCCCCAGCCTGCATCGTCGATGTAGAGCTTGCCGCGACGATTCTTGGTCATCCGGCCTACAGCATAGCCTTCGAGTCCTTCGAACTTGCCCTCTAAGATCATCAAACCATCGTGCGATAGCCCCACGGTGGGCGCCAACTGTCGTGGAATTGTCACGGCAGATGTCCTCATGAAAGGACTTAGTCGCGGGGCCACCGTACGGGTTAACTTAGAGGGGTTAAGCGGACGCAAAGACACAAGAGTTTATACTAGTTCGGCCCCTTCGATGAAGGTAAAAGCCTATGTCTAGTTTGTGATGGGATTGATGTGATTTCGGCGACTAGGGAGCAATAGCTTCGCCTAAGCCTCGAATTGTTCATGTCTGACCCTAAACCGCCGCCAGGTCGTCCCCTTATATACACGGGTTGACGTCCGGCCGGTCTACAGAGTCCCGAGGCCGGCTCATACAAGTGTCCGGCTCGGTCTCTCCTTTCTCTTATCTTACAACACAAGTTACATGGTTATGGCGGTTTTACCATTATGGGCCCTAATTCGCCCCTGGGCTCCGGGCCTCTAAGCTCTACAGCAAGCGCCACCTTCTGAGTCTTCATGGGCCCCAATTATGGCCGAGGGTAAACCGGCCCCTTCAGGGCGGTTTATATTCAGTAGTTACATCCCCAACAGTTTGTAATGGTTAGATTTTTGGTGATGGCTATATATACCCCACCCATTCCACCAACTCTCAAGAGGGCAACCACGACGAAACTACCACTTCCCATATCCACTTTTTGAGAGAGAACCGCCTGCACTTGTGTTGAGATCCAGGGATTCCACTCCAACCATTTGATCCTTGATTTATAGCCCCCTCAAGTTGCTTTCCACTTCAATCCTTCTCTCACCACCAAGCCAAATTGTGAGAGACTAATTGAATGTCAAGGAGACTATCTTTTGAAGCACAAGAGCAAGGAGTTTATCATCATCAACAACATCTAATACCTTTTGGAGAGTGGCGTCTCCTAGATTGATTAGGTGTCACTTGTTGGGAGCCTCCAAATCATGTCGAGTCAAACCAAAGAGTTTGTAAGGGCAAGGAGATCACCTTCTTCGTGAAGAACTACCTGAGTGAGGCTAGTCCTTTGTGGGTGGAAGCCATCATGGCATAGACAAGGTTGCTACTCCGTGGACCCTTCATGTGTGGAGCCCTCCGTGGACTCGTGCAGCCGTTACCCTCCGTGAGTTGAAGTCTCCGTCAACATGGACGTACGATAGCACCAGTGCACCACCTATCGGGACCACGCCAAAAATCACCATGTCTTCATTATGTTTGATTTCTCCTATCCCCTCCTTTACGTTCATATGCAACGTCTTTACTTTCTACTGCATACTCTTTAGACTTGCATGTGTAGGGTGTTGCTTGACTTGTGAGAATTGCTAAATTTCGCCTACGAAGAAAATGGGGAAAATGTTAAGTTTTTATTTGGTCAAGTAGTCTAATCACCCCGCCCTCTAGACCTACTTGCGACCTTACACCTCTGTGAGGAGGCGCGACTGATGCGGCGCTGGGGGAAGAGGGGCAGGGACGCAGGCTCGTGATGGCGATGGTGGCTCCCGACCGTGCTCCGTGAGTGACTACTTGAGCAGAAGCTACAGGTGCGCCTAGTACTCATTGTCAGTCGTGGCTACCAAAGGGGATGTTGCGGCTTCTGTTCCGACCGCCGTGGAGGTCGATGACCCTGAAGAGCGACGTCGCCACGATCTAGATCCAAAGGAGCTCCGGAGCCACCACATACCGACACAAAGATCCAGGAGTACAAAATCATCAACGGTGGTAAGCGAAATGGAGCGGAGCGGTTTTGAGTGGCGAGGAGAGGATATGAGACGTGGTGTGAGCGGCGCCAGAGCCGTGCTTAAATACCCGCGGTCAGGCGAACGAACGGACACCTCTCTTCAATGCGCCACACCGTTCAGAGTAGGCTTCTCGGGTGCCTCGCCGGCATTGCATTGAAGCGGCGGCGCCCCCTAGCTCGTCCGGTCGCGTCACTTTGGCCGTCATCAATTTCGTGGAGTCATGTCCATTCTGGAGTGGCCTGACTGCCATGAATACGCTTGGTGTAGAGAGGGTTTTCAATAAGGCGTGGCGGACGTTCGGTCTCCCGCTTACCTTCCCCTTGGTTTGTGTCCGGTTGCAAGGTTTCGGACACGCGAACGCGTGAACAGACCGACGGGTCACCGGTTGGATAGCTTGCAGCGCCCGATCACGTCGGTCGAGACGTTTGCAAGCATTTTGAGGGTTCACTTTCGAGATGCCCTAACACATGAGTTCCCGCTAACAATCTTTACCTTTTTCATTTAACTTAAGCTTAGCCTGCATTTCATTCCGCCGAGGATTTTTCGTATCACAACTTTCGATTGGCCAATTGTACACTCAAATGTTTTGCCGTATGTGATGTTTAAATAAAAAAACCGCCCTGACGGACGTTCTAGAACAGAAAATGCTTTCAAAACAAGCAAAGAACAATCTCACAAAAGAATAAATTCGTGCTGTAATCCAACTTTTGTTTGAAGGGAGAAGAAATTCCAAACATCTTTCTTCCCCGGGAAGACACTGGAATAAACAGAGCCATGCGTACAAGAAGGAAAAAAAAGAGTCATGCGCGCACACGTTCGGGCAATAGCGGGAGGGGGATCGGCACCCCTTCGTTTCAAAAGGGAACCGGGCCTTGACCTTGTCTGCGTGCGAAGTACGCGCAGTTCACACGCGATCCGTGTCCCGAGCAGTCCCCGGCGCGCCGGCCAATCCCACGCGCGGCCCACAGGATTCCCGCGCAGGGAGGATCCGGACGCCAAGCGACTATTAAACCCGGCTCTGGGTGGCCGCGCTATAAACCTCGCCTGCCCCCTCGGGTCCGCCGCACAGACTCGAGTCGTCTTCTTCCTCTGCTCCTGCTCGGATCCCCTACCCTGCTCCTCACCTCACCCCCCTCTCGCGGCGCGGCACGGCACAGAGGAATCGGCGGAGATGTCGGGCGTGACGGCGGACGAGGACAAGAAGCCCGCGGGCGACGGCGGAGGCGCCCACATCAACCTCAAGGTCAAGGGGCAGGTATGATCCAATCCGATGTCCGCCTTCCCCTCTTTTTCTCTCGATGGAGTACTGGTTCTGTTAGTTGTGCTGGCGGTCGGATCCTAGGATTGGGGTCGGTATGGTAGTTTCCAGCTCCGTGCTGTCGATTTAGAATCCGGATCTCTGTTTCCGCACCGTGGCCGGTTGGTTTGTTTAGATGCGTGGCTGTGTAGTATGTAGATGCGTGTGCCTAGTCTCGCCGACTGGTGTCCCCTCGTTACTTCGCACTTGAGGTTCCTGGTGCTCGCCGGTTGCTCTTGTCGGCCTGCTTCACCTGTAGTGGCGCCGTGTTTGTAATGTTTGAGTCTGCTCCGTCATCGATCTGTAGGCCTACTTAACTGTCATAAAGGTGCATTCTTTAGCCACTGGTAGGCTATGATACGCCCAAATGTGGTCAGTATAGTGAACCAGGGTCCCCTGAGTACTAGGCAAAACTTGAGCGCCTGTAATCCTGTTCATTAGTGTTTATGGTCTTGTTTCCTAATTTTGCATTGGTATTCAGAAATAAAAATTCATATGTTCTTCAGAAAGTATGTCAATACACAACCTAGTGCAAGATCAGAAAATATTATTTTGCTTCGTAGTCAGTTTCAGTCTTAATTGTTTTCTCTGCACATCAGGCTTGTAATTGTTTTATATATAGGAATAATGGCAACATGTGTGTACTAAATGCCTAGTTCTTGACACTTGTCCCTAATCTGTTCCGCAGGATGGCAATGAGGTTTTCTTCCGCATCAAGAGATCCACACAGCTGAAGAAGCTGATGAATGCCTACTGTGACCGTCAGTCTGTGGATCTCAACTCCATTGCTTTCCTTTTTGATGGTCGTAGGCTCCGTGGTGAGCAGACCCCTGATGAGGTATGCTGTTCAACTTCTGCCGGCAGGCCTAATATTAGAAGCTTGACATTCACTATCTTGATAATTTGTGCCGTTGTTAATGTATTCTTTGCAAATTGTTTCAGCTTGAGATGGAGGAAGGCGATGAGATCGACGCCATGCTTCACCAGACCGGAGGGTGCTTTCCTCGCCCTTAGAAGGAGCTTGCTGCAGCCTGGCTGTTCTATGTCGTATGCTACCTTTAGAACTAGAGTAAAATGTAAGAAGTGAAAGAACTTGCGAGGCTATGGTTCTGTGCCATAGCCTGAGGGGGGTCTGGAGGTGAAAGAACATCGGAGTACTGTTGATGTCGTGACTGAACTATCATCCATTGCCTAATATATCATGCCTTGTTGTGTTCCCAGTGATTTGCAAACTCATTTGGTTTCTCGTCGTAGTGAGGCATCATTTTCTGTTGTGTGTACTGTTTGTTTTCTGGCATGCCCTGTTTTTGGCGGTGAACAACAGTGTTTGTTTGCAGATAACACATTGCAGGCAGCAGTGCCAAAAGGTTCAGCAGCCAGCAAATCGTTATGCAACTTGCTTCCTTCTTAATCGGACACACGTAGGTTGCTGTAGGGTAGAAAGTTCCAAAGCTTGTAGTTTTGGGCTGAGCTGCGTGACTCACCGACAACAGGGATGCACTGTGGTGGGTGCGGTGGTTTGGAGGATGCAGATGAGTAGTACTACTCTCTTCGTTTCAAATTACTTGTTGTGGTTTTAGTTCAAATTAGTAGATGGCAAGATGAGACGGCGGCTGCTCTCTGAAGAATACAAGTCTCATCAAATAAGATTCCTGAAATCTATTCCTTCTAAAAAAATTGAGTTCTTTTGTTTGTTAAAAATAATCAGACAGATCGAGCACCTTTATCCCAGTAAATCCATCTGTGGTTGAATAATTGATGCCAGTCTCCGCATATGAGATTTTGTGAAGTCAAACTTCATAAGTTTGACCATATAATATGAAATAATATCAACACCTACAATACTAAGCGTGAAAATTAACTCCATTACGCATCTAATGATAGAATGTTGATATTTTTCTATATCAGACTTTAGACAGAACTTGTATATGAATCCAATGCATTGCTGCTTAGGTGAGGTGCTAAGTTCTATCAACTAGTTTTTGCGATGTATAAGTGCTTTGTTGTTATGCTTCCTTTATTTAATTGTTCTATAACTAAACCCTTTCATGCACTGGTTGGTAGGCAATTTACATATGTCCATACACTTAGCAATATTTTTTCCCGAGGTCACCATAATACTTTCTCTTCTTTTTAATTGATTTGCCACAATTTTTTTTGCATATGTGGCACTCTCGGCACATGTAAACCATGAAGCACACGGAAGGGCCTAATGGGGTCCACCAAATACCAAAGACGTAGTTTGTATTAGGGGGCAAACTAGTACCCTCCAAGGAGGGCATCCCATTCTTATTATATTGCAGATTGGACCCAAGCTAGAAAACCAACTTTACCATGCAGAGACACATGCAAGTAGCTAGGCTAATAAGAACGACACATGGACCTCCAGCCCATCACCCAAGCAGACACGCGCCGCTCGGTCGAGTCATCTATCGACCAAAGGTTTGACCACCAACGTCGACGAGCAGGAACCCAAGGCCGCCACCGGCAAGGACGAGGAGCGGCAACACTAAGGGCAAATTCTTCCATATAGGATTTGGAGGGAGAAGTAGATCTTGGCGCTGAAGAAATTGGATTATCACCATCGCCAAACTCCGCGGGAGGGCCTCTAGGAAGGGTAGAGGCCATCGAGAGGAACTTGAAACGCAAGCTCGGCACGCGACGAGCTTCCTCCAGTTCTAGAAACCCTTGAAGGGGCCTCTGATGGAGGTTGAGGAGGAGTCGGAGAAGACCTGGCCTTGCACATCACCAGAAATTCGACCTCTCTTCGGTGCATAAGAAATAAGTGATAACCATCATTAGACATTAGAAGCTAGGCAAGAAGACATGTGCCTCCCCCAAATCAACTTGCTTCAACTTCCGGGCGACCTGATTTGAAGCACAAATAATGAGCAGTCGAGGTATCAATGTGGTAAGATGCATCACCGGCTGAGAAAGAGCTAACAAGAGGTTGGGGGATTATTGGATCTTGGAGAAGAACATCACACAAGAGGCTTCAATCTGTCCCATGAACTCCAGCAACAAAGTGTGGGAGAAGGGGAAAGAACAGAGCCGACTAGGACTAGGAGGTTATTTGAGGAGGAAGCAGCACCTATTACTCCGAGGATAACAACACCAACGACCGTGAAGTAGGACCACCGGCGCCTCCACATCGGCGACCACCTCCATACAAGTGACGACAAAGCGTAAACTACCATAGGAATGTAGTAAAAGAGGGAGATATACAGGGTGAAGGACGGCTCCGAGCTCCTCTCCCCCTCTACTACAGTCGGTTGAGCCGACAGAGAAGGGGAGCGGGGGCATCAGGGGAGCTAGCAAGGAAGGTGGGCGCAAAGAGAGAGTGAGAGAGGAGAGAGAAAGAAAGAGAAGAAATGGCCGTTTCATAGAGCTTGTTAAAATCTTGATACATGACGCCCACGACACTATGATATGTTGCTTTTAACCATTCCAACCTAGGAATGTAGTTTCTCTTGGGAACTTTTGTCCTAAAGGAGGATAATAGAGCAACTCATGTTTTAGCTAGTCAACTGGTGGATGCCCAAAACTATACCTGGAATATGCATCCACCCATTGTGAGTGATGTAGCTCCATTTCCAAATGTGATACAATCTGCCATAAAGTCTTTCCATTGAAAAAAAAAGAAACAAGTTATCTCTTTGCCTATTTATTCTGTCCTACAGGTTGGGGTTGAGGCTCTTCCCATTACTGCAATGGTGAGCGCACTCTCTGCTGGAGAAATATTTCTTCTTTATAGATTACAAGCTTCTTGTTGATGCCATCAAAATTAAAAACAATCCAATAGCAGTCAAGGTCACTGCAGATTTGATTGCCTTGTCATGCAGATTTTAGCTTCGCGATAGATTACACAATGTCCGCTTCATTTATTGGAGCTTCAATTTTGTAACTGATAACCTTGCTAGATGGGCGTTAAGAGACCGACCCGCTCCACTCAAGGCCTTCCTATGCAAAAACCATGAATCCATGGTGTATCATGTTCGCACTAGAATAGCATTTGAGCATTTGGAAGATTGCTATCTGTTCTATGTGTTGGATGTTAACAAGGAAATTTTTTACAAGGAAATTAGAGCCCTACATTGCAAAAAAAAAAATTGTTATACAAACGACAGTGTGTGCATGATTCCTGCTCGACAACATATATCACATCTGAAAGGATC
>LR880968.1:824786190-824799377 GCA_904067115.1 Aegilops sharonensis | reverse complement strand
CGCTACCTTTACCAAATCGTGTTCACACACTTAGCTCACACACAGTAGGACATGTTCACACAACCATTCCAATTCATTCCCGATGAATCAGACCTGACTCAACTCTAAGCAGTAGCAGGCATGACAAACAAGCATGAATGAGTAGGCACAACAGGGCTCAAACAACTCCTACTCATGCTAGTGGGTTTCATCTAATTACTGTGGAATGACAGGTCATGCAGAGGATAAAGGGGTTCAGCTACCGCAACAAGTAACACATGAGTCGTTGTTGTCCTAATGCAGTAAAATAGAGCAGGAGCGAGAGAGTGGGATTATATCGGAATGAACAAGGGGGTTTTGCTTGCCTGGCACTTCTGAAGATAATATAGTTCTTCATCGGTGTCATTGAATTCATCGTCGGTACGTCGTCTACCGAGAGGGGACAATTACCGGCAAACAAGAGAGAACACAATCAATGCAATGCACATTCATATGAATGACATGTCATGTTAAGATACTGGATTCACCTAATGCAGCAGTAATCCAAGTTAATTGAAGTGGAATTCAAACAAGGTTGAACTCCAACTCCAAATGTTATTTCATAAATTAACCTAATCATGATTCATATTATTCAGTGAGGTTAACTTGTTCAAACATGCATGAAAGTGCCATAAACAGATTCTTCATATTTTTCTGATCATTTTTCATATATAAATTATTTAATTTGGAGTTACAGATTAAAAGTTATGAATATTTGAAGTTTGGGGTATTTTCTGAAATTTCCTGAATTATAATAAATCCAGAAATCAATTACTGCGCCAGCACTGCGTCTGGGTGACGTCAGCAGAGTCAACAGGGCTGGTCCGGGTCAAACCTGACGCTGGGACCCACTGGTCAGTAGTTAGTTTAACTAACTAATATCAGTTAGTGTTAACCCTGTTTAGTTAGTGGCCGGACCCACACGTCAGTGACCCTGGGGAAGTCAAACCCCTGGTCAACCGGGGCTAATCCACCGGCGTCGAGTCGCCGGCGAGGCTGAGGCGGCGGAGGCCTTCGGGTTTCTTGCTCCGGCGACCAAACGGACGGAGGAGAGGCTCTACGGGTAGCTGGAAGAGCGCCGCGTCGGGTGGTGCAAGTAGTTGGGCTCGGGGTCGCCGGAAAAGGTGCCGGCGACGTGTTTGGCGGCGGCCGGAGCTTGGGCGAGCTCGGGCACGTCGCTAGGAGGCACGGCAGGAGGTGCGGAGGGGTGCTGCGGGCTCCTGGGAACACGGTGAGTGCGGTGAAGCGTTCGGTTGCGGCTATAGGTCACGGTGGCCACTGCGGCGACATGGCCGGCGGCGGAGAGCTCTCGGGTGCGGCGGTTGGCGCGGTTAGGGGGAGCAGTCGACCGTGGGGAGAGGGGGAAACGGACGGTGAGCTCACGTGGATCCCGTAGAGGTGGACGGCGGGCTCGGGGAAGCACGAACGGCGGCGAATCGACGGCGGCGATCCTCGGTGGCCGAGGAGGGGAACGGCGGAGCTAGCGGCAACCAAGGCGTCCGGCGCCTTTTGTCTGGGTGAGGAAGAAGAAGGGGGCGAGGCGGAGCTCTTGGGCTGGTCGGGGAAGCAAGGGGGAGGCGGTGGCCGCGGCGAACGGCGACGGTGGCGACGGGGCCGCTCGATGGTGCGCGCGAGAGGGAAGCAGAGGAGGGAATGGGGTCCAGGGAGAGAGGGAGGGGGTCCAGGGGGTCGGGGCGGCGCCGAGGAGAACACGCGAGGCGTCTCGGTGAGGCAGGCGAGCAGGGAGGAGGCGTGGCGTGCTCGGGCGCGTGCGCCGTGTCCCTCCGCTGCCTACTGGCAGAGGTAGGCGACGACTGGCAAGGTGGTTGGTGGGCTGGGCCAACTGGGCCAGCTCCAGGTAAGTGGCTGGCTTCTCTCTCTCTCTCTTTTTATATCTGTTTTAGTTTTCTAATTTCCTGTAAACTGTTGGGCTTTGTTAAAAACTATAAATCGATCCCAAAATTCATGCCACTGCTCATGACCACTGTTGGAAATATATCCTACAGTAAACATTTCAGTTTGGGATTATTTGAGCATTTAAATTATTTATTAGCATTTAAATGCCCAAATGCAAATACTTTATGAATTAATCCAGTGACCAAATATGACATGAAAAATGTGCAGCACCTCTGGTTCTGGTTTAAAGCATTTTTCCAGAAATGATGAACATTTTCTAAAGCCATTTGAAATCACTGAAAAATATTTTTGGTTGAGCCTATTTGAATTCCTTTAATGCCAGGGTTTAGGCAATCCCCATTTCAAATTTCATAAAAATTAAACATGATGCATGGATGCAATGCCACTAGTTACAAGCAAGCTCTAGGGCTGATCTGGGGCTGTGACACTTTTGCCCTTGTTTTTGGACTCTAACTTGCATGATTAGAATGGAACTAACCCGGACTGGTGCTGTTTTCAGCAGAATTGCCATGGTGTTATCTTTGTGCAGAAACAAAAGTTCTTCGAATGACCTGAAACTTCACGGAGATTATTTTTGGAAATAATCAAAAATACTGGCGAAAGAATCAAGGCCAGGGGGCCCACACCCTTTCCACGAGGGTGGGGGGCGCGCCTGCCCCCTGGGTGCGCTCCCTGCATCATGGGCCCCCTGGAGCTCCACCGACCTCAACTCTAACTCGATATATTCATGTCCGGGGAGAAAAAAACCAGAGAGAAAGATTCATTGTGTTTTATGATACGGAGCCGCCGCCAAGCCCTAAACTCTCTCGGGAGGGCTGATCTGGAGTCCGTTCGGGGCTCCGGAGAGGGGAATCCGTCGCCATCGCCATCATCAACCATCCTCCATCACCAATTTCATGATGCTCACCGCCGTGCGTGAGTAATTCCATCGTAGGCTTGCTGGATGGTGATGGGTTGGATGAGATTTATCATGTAATTGAGTTAGTTTTGTTAGGGTTTGATCCCTAGTATCCACTATGTTCTGAGATTGATGTTGCTGTGACTTTGCTATGCTTAATGCTTGTCACTAGGGCCCGAGTGCCATGATTTCAGATCTGAACCTATTATGTTTTCATGAATATACGTGAGTTCTTGATCCTATCTTGCAAGTCTATAGTCACCTACTATGTGTTATGATCCGGCAACCCCGAAGTGACAATAATCGGGACAACTCCCGGTGATGACCGTAGTTTGAGGAGTTCATGTATTCACTATGTGTTAATGCTTTGGTCCGGTACTCTATTAAAAGGAGGCCTTAATATCCCTTAGTTCCCCTTAGGTCCCCGCTGCCACGGGAGGGTAGGACAAAAGATGTCATGCAAGTTCTTTTCCATAAGCACGCATGACTATATTCGGAATACATACCTACATTACATTGATGAATTGGAGCTAGTTCTGTGTCACCCTATGTTATGTCTGTTACATGATGAACCGCATCCGGCATAATTCTCCATCACCGATCCAATGCATAATTCTCTATAGATATGATAAAGCTGAAATCCCTCCTTCTAAGTTTGCTAGCCAATGTTTGGATGAGTCTGATAATTTTATGGTTAAGCAAGAAAACTTGAATGCTTATTTTGGTAGAGAATTAAAACGCAATGCTTATATGATTGAACACTTGGGTGATTATATGTCTAAAGTTAAAGGTGAACTTAAACTTATTAGTAAACATGCTTCTATGTTTACCACTCAAGTAGAACAAGTACTTAAAGCTTAGAATGATTTGCTCAATGAATTAAATAGTAAGAATAATGATTTTGCTGTTAGAGTGGCTACTAGAACTGGTAGAATGACTCAGGAACCTTTGTATCCTGAAGGCCATCCTAAGAGAATTGAGCAGGATTCTCAGAGAAATAATATTGATGCACCTAGTCCTTCTAAAAAGAACAGAAAGAAAAATGTTAGGACTTTGCATGCTTCTAGTGAACCTGTTGTAGACACACCTGAGAATCCCAATGATATTTCTATTTTTGATGCTGAAACACAATCTGGTGACGAACATGAACCTAATAATAATGTTAATGACAATGTTCATGTTGATGCTCAACCTAGCAATGATAATGATGTAGAAATTGAACCTACTGTTGATCTTGATAACCCACAATCAAAGAATCAACGTTATGATAAGAGAGACTTTGTTGCTAGGAAACACGGTAAAGAAAGGGAGCCATGGGTTCAGAAACCCATGCCTTTTCCTCCCAAACCATCCAAGAAAAAGGATGATGAGGATTTTGAGCGCTTTGCTGAAATGATTAGACCTATCTTTTTGCGTATGCGTTTAACTGATATGCTCAAAATGAATCCTTATGCTAAGTATATGAAGGATATTGTTACAAATAAAAGGAAGATACCGGAAGCTGAAATTTCCACCATGCTTGCTAATTACACTTTCAAGGGTGGAATACCTAAGAAACTAGGAGATCCAGGAGTACCAACTATACCATGCTCCATTAAAAGAAACTATGTTAAAACTGCTTTATGTGATCTTGGAGCCGGTGTTAGTGTTATGCCTCTATCTTTATATCATAGATTTGATTTGAATGAGTTGACACCTACTGAAATATCTTTGCAAATGGCTGATAAATCAACTGCTATACTTGTCGGTATTTGTGAGGATGTGCCTGTTGTGGTTGCAAATGTTACTATTTTAACAGACTTTCTTATTCTTGATATTCCCGAGGATGATAGTATGTCTATTATTCTTGGAATTTTGAATACTGCAGGGGCTGTTATCGATTACAACAAAGGCAATGTCACTTTTCATGTTAATGGCAATGAGCATACGGTACACTTTCCGAGGAAACAACCTCAAGTTCATAGTATAAATTCTATTGGAAAAATTCCATCGATTATTTTTGGAGGTTTTGAATTTCCTCTTCCTACTGTCACAAAGAAATATGATATTCTTATTATTGGGGACGTCCATATCCCATTGAGGTAACATAGTGTTATTCGAAATTTCTCTGGTTTCATGCAATTCGGAATGAGTTTGTTAACAAGACCTGATCAACCTTGTTAGTGGATTCCTTTTGATGAGCATGAGATGGATGAAGTTAGAAAGCACAACCTTCTGTACCCTTCTTTTACTTTCTGTTATTTAGTTGAAATAAAGTAAAAATAGTATTTTCTGTCTGTTTTCTGAATTATCCGTGCAATAAAAAATACCCCGAAAATAGAAGTTCTCCAAATGCCCCGAAAATGAAATATTATTTTTTCTAGAATATTTGAGAATTTCTGGCACTGAGAACACATCAGGGGGAGCAAGCACCTGGCCACGAGGGTCCAGGGCACGCCCACCCCCTGGGCGCGCCCCCTACCTCATGGGCCCATGGTGGCTCCCCTCCACTTATTCCTGCACCCACACACTCCTTCTTCCTCCCAACAAAATCACCAACCAGCTCAAGCACGAGTTCTAGCTCATTTTTCTGCGATTTTTGATCTCCTTGCTCAAAGCACCTCTCACAATATTGCTTCGGGAGATTGTTCCTTGGTATGTGACTCCTCCAATGGTCCAATTAGTTTTTGTTGTAGTGCTTTATTCATTGCAAATTTGTGCTGCCTAGGTGACCATGTTCTTGAGCTTGCATGTCAAATTTATATGGTTCCAAATAGTTCTAATGCATGATATAGTCTCTAGGCACTTGTGGGAGTAGTTGCTATCAATTTTGTTCAGCTTGGTTCACTTTTATTTGAAGTTACTAAAATTTCAGAAATTTTTCAGAGGAAGAAATATGTTTAGGAAAATGTACCAAGGTGGCCCTTCAAGGAAGCAAGGACCCAGGCTCGCAATGCGCGATGCCGACAATGAACCACCAACGGACGCTCAAGTGCGGGCTTGTGAATGGCCTTCAGAGGACTTCATGGATCAAGCAGGAATCAAGGAAGAATTTAGCGCATATGTGCGTAATGCTGATCTTGTGAGTTTCGAGGCAGATATGTGTTGTGAGTACCACTACCTCACTGATTCCTTTGTGAGGAGGTTTGAATTTTCATCATCACGCAATTCTCAAACTGTCCTGTTTGATCTTTATGAAAATTCTTATACTATGGATTTAGAGGATTTTAATACTGCTTGCAAACTTCCATAATGGGGTAGTCCTAGTGAACCTCGCAAATATGAATTTAGAGATTTTCTTGCTAGTATAACTGTGGGGGAATCTAGAGACATAGCACAAGTCACATGTGTGTCCCCGACCTTAGTGTTCTCAGGAGTGCTGTATTAGGAGATAAACATTATAATTTGGGAGCCATTGTTGCATGTAGGTTGCATAATAATAGATTTAATGAAGATTTCTTTGGTGGAATTTATGCAACCCGTTTAGCTAATTTTCTTAATATACCCATACGTGAGTATGATATTGAGTTGCCTCCTGTTCATTTAGATTATGAGGCTACGGTTCATCATTGTTTTGTTGAGAGGAATGATCAGTTCCTCCAGTACCGACTAATCTTTGACAGATGACGCACCTATCACGTCGCTCTCCCTGCTCCTACTTTCTTTGACTTTCAGGCGAAGGGGAGATATTTCATAACCAGGGAGGAGCCGAACGAGTACGAGAAGAGGGCTGAGATAGCTCGCCTCCAAGCTGCAGCCCAAGATGCAATAACTGCTGCATCTCAGTACGACCCCAACTAAAACTTTGGATATCCGCCAGGCCAGCCATGGCAATATACCAACTTAGGCCAAAAGCCTAAGCTTCGGGAAGTACGTATCTCTCACTGACATTACATTCATGTTCACACACTCATTGCTAGTTGTCGATCCTCATACTTTTTAACTGTAATATCCATGCTAGTTTATTTTCCTTTTTTTATGCTTTCTTCTTGTGTGTTTGAAAAACCTTAAGAAAAAACCAAAAAAAAATAGTAGTAGCTTTTAGCCAGTTTACTTTCTTGCTGTAGTAGTAATAATTAAAAGAAAACCCAAAAATATTTCCTGTTCTTCTTTTGCTTATTGGGAGCTTTCCCGTGTATATAGTTTTATTTCTTTTATTTTCTTTGGGTTCAATAGGAGAAGACCATAATAAAATTGTTGAAGTGGCTCTTATATGCATTATTGTTGATTTAACCAAGAGCCCATATTGCCTTGTCTTCTCCTGTTTATTGAATGCTCGTAGATTCCAACTTAGTTCAATGCACATGCACTATTATTATTATTCACATCGTTCAGTCGTGCAAGTGAAAGATAATTATGATGATATATGATGGACTGATCGAGATGAGAGAAGCTGGTATGAACTCGACCTCTCTTGTTTTTGTAAACTGCTGTAGTGAACCCTTCCGTCGTTGGTGCAGCTGAGCTGGGGTGGAACACAGCGCCGCAGGAGCAGGACAAACTACACAAGGTTTTCTTTGACACATATCTGTAACAGAAGTAATTGAGTAAGGGCTTGTTTGAATTTGAGGATTCTAACAATGCAAGGAAAGGAAATAGATAGGAATAGGATAGGAATGCACGTGCAAAACAGAGCATTTAAAAACACAGGATTTCTGCCAATCTGGGTGTTTAATTCACAACAACTGGAAGATCATAGGATGCAAAAAAGCATGGTGAGATTAAGTCAAACCACAAGAAAATGTACGGTTATAATGCTATTATGCTACTATCTCTTAGTATTGTGCTTGATGAATAGGAATATGAAAAGGAGGAGAAGTGGAAATTAGAATTCCTACGGTTTTTCTTTCAAGGAGACACTAAAGGAACAAATCCTACAGTTTTCCTTTGCTCCATTCCTTTGCACCAAATTCATGAAAAGTAGTACCATAGGAAACTTTCCAATTCCTATGTTTTTCATTCACTTTTCCTTTCAAGCACCGGTGATTCTAGTAGGCAGGCTTGAGCAAGGAAAATCCTACACTAAAAAAATATTTTTGTGCTACTTCTATTACTCTGGACCCAGGCCACTGCCATACTAGCTCAACTCCCAGGCCCATCAACAAATGCACCGCTCAAACGCGCAGAGATAAATAATGATGGCGTTCAAGAGAGTCCATCACGGATAGCTAAGTTGCCTGGTACCTCACTGCTTGTCATATAGTAGGATAAAATAATCGTATTTCCCGTTACTACGAGTGCTCAGTGGACAATCTATACCTACTAATAAAGCAAGGTGTGTTTCGCTATTTTTTTCATCCGTTCATCCAAATTATTAGTTTTATTATTGGTTTGCTATATCCGAGATGGTACTATATTTTTGATTGAGGGAATAAGTTCCATAGCATAGGTGATTTTCGTCATAAGTGCATGGGCTGCGGTACGTATCAATTTTTTGGTTGGGCCGTCCATGCCTCATATTGTGGGCTGCAGAAAAATTTCCAAAAAAATAGCTTGTGCCAGGGATCGAACTCATGACTTCAATGTCTTATCCTGGGAACCAAAACCAACTAGCCGGTCCTTATAATGTGGTATTAAATGGTTTGGCGAGTAATTGAAATAGTCCCACCTCGCCTTTTTCTCATCACACTACAACAATTATATACCTTGGAGAGCTGCCTGCAAATCATCAAGCAAACTAGAGGATCAACAGACAGACGAAGAAAATTATGCCGGTGGCTGCAGTTTCTAATGAATGAGAGATAACGGACGGCGAGAAACAAATTGAAGAATTATTAAGATCTTGTTGGACGGCGAGAAGCGACGGCGGACCAGCCCCAGGCCAACCTGTATGGACAACGAGGAGGACGCCGACGAAGGCGACCAGGACGATTCGACACCCCGCCGTCCGGCATCCGGGCTGACCACCAGCCTCGGAGGCTGCGTCGACATCCTCACCGTCAAGGAGGTCGAAGACGGCAACCTCAACTTCCTCAACATCTTCATCTCTGACGCCACCTCCGTCGTTGTGAAGCAGGTCCGTCCCCGTCCCCCTGACTGATGCCTTCCGGATCATCCTAGCCAAGCACTTATATGTGGCTAACTACATGGCCAAGACCCTCTTCTTCACCTCCCTCCTCTACAGCAACTCCACCACTGAACAAAAGAAACAAGGTGGGGGTTGACTTGCTCCGCTGAATTCTTCTGCGTGTAAAAGGGGAATATAGTGAACTCCAACGAGATCCTGAAGCTGTCAGAAGGATTGCTTAGTTAGGCAAGCTAGGCTGTTTCCTGCTTTGTCTTGCCTTTACGCGTAGGATACAAATTAGCTATAGGCACATTTAGTAGCTCTTCTTTATTAGAAAACAGTAGGTAAGCTCAGGACTAGGCCACACGCTCCTTGAATAGAATAGAGATGAACGGGAAGGTGCCAAACACAATGTTCATATCAGTACATACTGATAATATATACAGAATGTTCATCACCTTCAATGTGTTTACCATTTAGAATAAAATAAATACCATAGGAACATCCCGTTGCAGAAAAGACAGAGATTAAAATGAGAATATTTCAAATCAGTGTTGTAGTATACTACAATGTTTATTTTTCATATATTAGACGGTAAATATATTTTTGTTGTGTGAAAAATGTTGAGGCGACCTATTATCTTCCGTTAAGCAAGTTATAGAAATTTATATTTCATTTGTGACTTTGAAATTGCATCGTGCATCTTGATGAGTAAATTTAGTGATTTCCCACCTCTGCTTTTTGCATTGAATTCCACCAATTCATATAGTTCGCGTAAATTAGTCCAGACAAGTAGCTTGGGAATCAACAAAGTTTTTGGGACATACGATGCATGTTAAGGAGGGAACGTACAGTTGAAATCAATCAAACGGCCGGGATAGTGGGCAAGTATCAGTAAGCAATGGTGGAAACCAAAGAATAACATGCATGGCATGATCCAGTACTCTAATTAAGAGAAATGGAATTGTGGGCAAGAATCATGAAGGAAAAAAACTGCTATGTGCGATGGCCAGGTAGGCGCCGAAGCTCGCGGAAGAGGCCAGCGACCATCGGTAGCCGGCAACATAGTGGGCGGCGGCATCAGGCCGCGAGGCTAAAACCAGCAATGGCGCGGACGAGCACGGCCGTGCATGGACGGCAGCCTGAGTGGCGGCGCACGATGCAACCTATATTTGGGAACGGGTGCACGGCCATGCATGGTGCGAACTGAGGCCACTGGCTTGTGGAAACACCTGAGGCAGCTCCTAATCATATTTGTATGTGTATATAATACATGTACTTATTTTATTTTCTTCCAAAAATTAATTTTCGAGTTTGATCGTACATATAGTATGAATATGTGCACACTGTCATTGCAGGACATCTGATAATAATGGAAGTCTCATTGCATGTTGTATATTTTGTTTCTTTGATGAAGTACATAATTTTGCAAGTGCATGTATGACAACAAAGCTAGCTTAGATTTGATTTAATTAGTATTGTCTTCAAGCTGCAGTGTGGAGCTTTAGCACTTCATTTTCTGCCATGCTTGTAGAGGACTAGAGGTAGAGATCCCATTTTTCGTCACATGCCTGAGAGCTACTTAAGAATTCAGAGCAACTTAAGCGTATAATATTTCTTTTCTATAGCTTCTTATCACAGGACAGATTGAGTCGGAGGTGAGGCAATGTATGATCCGTGCCGCCAAGGTTCGCCAGTCATGACCGAACTGACGGAACCATCTTTTGAGGAAATCTGTGAGCATTCATGCGGGAGGAAAAAAGAGGGGGTGTTCCAATCCCGGGCCAAGCGGCAAGTCGATGATTTACTTTACACAACAGTGAAGGGAGGTGCTAACTGTTTATAATTTAAATTTTATTTATTTTACACCCGTTGCAACGCACTGGTCCTTTTGCTAGTATATATAACATGTAGAGTAAAAACGAGATGCAACAAGTGTACAACCTCTTTGGCGAAGCCATGTCGATCTCAGCGTGATTGGGTTGGCCGGTGAGGATGCTCCGGCTGACTTTGCTGTCGGAGGAGGGGAAGAAGATCTTAGGCGTCTGGAGATGGAGCCCGAGGTACTGCTCCGCTGTGATGGAGGGTTTCGTCGTTGGAGCAGCTCCGGTGAGTTGTACGACGCCGAGGCTGAAGCAGGACAAGAGAGACAACGAACAACTTTAACCTGAGTGGAATTCTAATAGCATCTCCAATACATGACGTAAAATACATAACCACAAAGTGCTAGATGTAAAATACATCAGCCGCTCATCTCTGAACTTAACTGTGGTAACTGAACTTAACTATCGAAACTGAACTTAACTGTCCAAACTGAATTTTGCTGTCGAAACTGAATTTTATTGTCGAAACTGAACGCACTAGCAAGGTGAGGCTACACATCGGTCGACTGACTTTTTCATCTCTGGTCAGTCGATTTTGCAGCCGTTGGATACGAAATCAAGGGCCTGCGGATCATCTTCAACCTCCACCCCCCCCTGAGCCGTCAGCCACCACCGGCCAAACAGCAGCCCCCCGCCGCCCGCGGCCGGCGGTGCGCCGCCCCGCCCGCCCCGAAAACACTCCCTCCGCCGGTCCGCCGCCGCCCCGGCCATCCCTCTAGGCCCCCCGTGCCGAGCTTTTTCTCCGGCGATCCCCACGCCACCGCCCCGCCAACGCCCCGCCACCGCCGGTGACCACCGCCCCCATCCTGAACCCTAAGATAGATAGTGGGGTACCTCTCCGGCGAGCCCCCCTCCCCGCTGTGGCTGGTTCTTCCTTCACCCCGGCGAGCCCACCCCTTGGAAATCGACTGACCCAAAAGTCGATTCAGTCGACTGAAGTGTAGCCAAATCGGAGCAGCATCGCAAGCAAGAGCAAGAGTGAGAGCAGCAGCGCGAGCAAGAGCAATAGCAAGAGCAGACCAGGCAGGGGACCGAGAGCAAGAGCAGAGTAGCAGCGCGAGCGAGAGCTAAAGCAGCAGCAACTCCTACTGATGTGGACGTCGCCGCCGAGGGAGCGACGTCGTGGAGGAAGTGGCCGGCGACGCCGCCGTGGATGGAGCCGCGCCGTGTCGGCTCGGGACCGAGCGCCGGCAGCACCGTGAGACCGAATCAAGAAGAAAATGCGGCGATTAGTGTACAACCTCTTTGGTGGCGCCGATTAGGCCGCAACTTCATCCGAGGAAACGGTGATGATGATGCTCTTCCGGTGGTGCAGGTGAATACGGCGGTGTGGGAATGGAGGTGGCGCGAAAGACGAGGGGAACATCGGGGCAGCTCCTTGGAGGTGGAGGACGGGGTGGCTGAACCGGCGGGACGATGAGATCGACAACGGATCCTCATCCGGTACGGTGGATGAGGGACGTCGAGGTGTTGCTGTGGATGACGTCATCAGGGAAGAAGCTCCGGCTGGGTGGCGGACGGAGCAGGGTGTGGGGTTTCGTCGCAGGTTTTCGCGGCCTCGGTGTACGAATGGGTGGGCGGATGGGATGGCAGTGGGGAACCATGGCTTAGAGACGCGCTTGTCCAAAATGTGGGGTAAGTTACGAAAGTACCCCCCCCCCCCCACCGATTTGAGGCGGTTCTTTCGGTTCAGGGGTACCACGGGCATTTCGCTTGTCGGGATTTCACAGGAGGTGGGAGTTTTCGCGCGCGTTGTAATTTCGGAATAGCAAGGCGCGGGTTGAGATGGAGGGAGTTGTCGGAGCACAATGAGACAAAGATATATCTTAAATATTTCGGGCTAACAAGGCACGGGTTGAAGAGGCGGGAGTTTCGCAACACGATAGACAGAGACGCTAGCTTCAATTTTCGGCATAACAAGGCGCGGCTTGAAATTTTGGAAGAACAAGCTTAACGTGTACCCAAAAAAAGACAATTTGCACCTCAACACGCACAACACACACACAAAAACCATTTAGACTAGAGTAAGGTACACGTGCATTGCACGCATGAGATTTGGCAACCAAATTATGAATAAATACCATATTATAGCATGCAAGCTTTGAGTCATATATGCATGATGTAGATGTTCATTTAATTCTTAAAGTTCATTTCATTCAAAATCATCTAGTTTTTATAAGAAAGCTAATCTATTTTAAGATTCATGGAATTGTGCGTTGTAAGACATAAAGTAAAAACAAATAATGGCAAATCATGTAGAAAAACATTTGGGCAATTATGATACGCAAGATTCTAGAACAAATAAGAAGTGCTTGTGTTTTGATGTTTGTGCATTATGCTTAAGTTCAACCATGGAGTGTTCTAGATTATACATGTGGCGAAATCTGGTGGAATCTAGATGATATCCAACGGCCAATAGTGCTAAAATTTGCCATCTTTGGACCTTCGGATTCGCCTCATCCAACGACCATCTTTCAAAGTTAAA
>LR880968.1:824758511-824784619 GCA_904067115.1 Aegilops sharonensis | reverse complement strand
CCCCCCTAACATCACTATATATCGAGGCTAATATGAATGTGATCATTAGACAATTTCTGCTAAAAAAAGGTTTAATTTCATAAATTGACCCTCCTCGTAAAGGATTAGCAATGCTTGGCACCCTAGCTCATTTATTTTTCATGGCTCCGCCATCGCGTGCAACAGCGCACGTGTTCGCCCCCTCTCTCTAAATATCAATCTCGCACTTGTGCATTCCTTCATAGTCTCCCTCCACTCGGCCCCTCGCACCATCTTCTAGCCCCCACCGGATTTTGCCACATGTACAATCTAGCAGACTCCATGGTTGAACTTAAGCATTATGCACAAACCTCTAAACAACAGTGGTTCTCTTTTGTTCTAGAATCTTCCGTATCATAACTGCCCAAAATTTTCTTCTAGTTGAATTGCCATTATTTGTTTTTACTTTATGATTTACAACGCACAATTCCATGAATCATAAAATAGATTAGGGGCTTCTTTGTTTCAAAGGATTCTCAAAGGAATTTTGGAGGATTCTAATCATTAGGATTTTTTCCTATCTTGGTTGTTTGATTTGTAGGATTGTAAACCATAGGAATTTTTCCATATGATTCATTTGCACTAGATTTCATAGGAAACATCCCATCCACTCAAACCTCTTTGAAAGAATTCTGCGTTTTTTCTATGCACAATCAAACACTCGTACAATCCTGTAGGATTCAATACGACATTCCACTATAATCCCATGTTTTTCCTATTCACGCGTTCTTAGCTTTTTTATAAAAACTAATTTGATTTTGAATGAGATGAACTATAAGAATTAAACGAAGGGCTACATCACGCATATATGACCAAGAGCTTACATGCTATAGTGTGGTATTTATTCATAATTTGGTTGCAAAATCTGATGCGTGCAATGCACGTGTAAATTACTAGTACTTCGAGTATGTGCAAAACACGTAAATTAAAATACCAATGGCACGCTACACAGTGTCTCTCTTACAGTTCATGAAGCCACGTGGCACATGTGGAGGCGTTGTCGCGACCTCCTTGCGTGGATTGATCACAGTGACGTGCTGCTGGTTCCAGAAGAATGTACTCGTCCTCCCTGAGCCATACTGGCGGTACATGCACGAAGCGAAGATGTGCACACACGCCACGCACGCACTCATTCCCTCGCACGCACACGCGGGTACACGGGCGGACGCAATTTTGTACCAAGATCCACCCCATGTGATAATTTGACGCGTGTAAAGTCGTTCACTTCATTGATGGTCAATTAATACAGCGCATGCAAATTGAGTGGACGTGAGGACGGAAGGAAGACATTATTACTCCACTGCGCGCATGCGAGTAGTTAAATCGTGGGTTGCTAGTAGTACTTCCATTGGTCTCCTTCATATTTTGTGCCAATTTTTGACAGTAACATAATATTTACGCATTTGATCAGTGTAGTCTACTTGAAATTTATGTTCCACTAAACTCACGGGAGCCGTTTCGGGCCTCGAAACCAAAACCATCAATTAATCTTTACCTTGTTCCCATCACATTCGAAATCCTGCTCACACCTACTAGTACTACGTACCAAACCTGAACGTGTTCCCACTATGCAGGTATTAGTACTACTAGTGCTAGTACTTAGGTTATAAAAAGGGGAACTACCTAACCGAAAATTACTCTACCTTTCCTCCTCATAAGTGCTTCTTCTTCGTCCGTCGTTGCCATGGCCGGTGAGCAGAGCTCTAGGTCGAGAACTACTCGTAACAAGGTAGCGGCAACCAAGGCTGCGAAAAAAAAGAGGGCTCACCGCCACGCAGAGACCTCGAAAGATCTCTCACGGGCAGGCGATGGCTCCCAGGAGCGCCCTAGCCGTGGAGGCGAACTTGCCGAGCCGGCGGAGCTGGAGTCGTTATCCCTCGACGGCATGCCCGATGAGCTCAATAAGAACCTCAATAAGCAGAAGGAGTTCATCCAAGGCTTGACGGAGTTGCTGAAGGAGAGCCTTGACGACATGCCCGCTGAGCTCAATCAGCAGGGGGAGTTGACCGCCGGCTTGGTGATGCTGCTGAAGAAGAGCATTGCCTCGGAGAAGAAGGCGACCGGCGAAATCCTGCGACTTCAGAAGGACAAGGCGAAGCTCTGCCACGAGATCGACCTGTTGAAGGAGAAGAACGCCGGCTGGAAGAAGCTGCATGAGAATAGTAGTTCCCCGATGAAGATGCTGCAGGCCCTCGTCATGGAACAGAAGGAGGAGTTGGCGAAGCTCCGCATCAAGCACCCGGCTGCTGTCAAGGTACGTAATGCGGTCGTGGAACAGATGATGAAGGCTCGCGTCGAGAAATCCCGCGTCATGGAGAGAATGAAGAAGATGGCGGAGGATACGCGCAAGGAGATGGAGGTCGTGGAGGCGATGAAGAAGCAGTTACGACTCCACAACGAATTAGATCATTTGGGGTGATAATCTTCCTTCTTCTTTTGTTGTTGTGTTTCATCTTTTGCTTCGGGTGTTTCGCCGCACATGTCACGTTCTCTGCGAGGCATGAATAGAACAATGGTTTTCGTTTTTTGAGGGAATGAGTAGAACAATGCTAACAATGAGATGACTAGCAAATTAGATCATTTTTTATCGCCATATGACACTGGGTTGCCGTGTTTCGTGCTCCTCCGTCGCAGTACTACTCCAGTGGAAAACTTGAGTATACCGCACGGTTCTTTGCTCCTCCTCGATCAGGTCGTCGGCACATTTATATGAGTAGTCAAATCACAAGGCCCCACCTTCCAGCAGTAATGAGCCGTCAAATCACAAAGGCCCTCGCCTCTCGTGAAACCGACCAAGCTAGACTGCCCCACCCTCTAGCCTTTTAAAAATGTATACTTTTGTACAGCAGTAGTATCGATGGATTGCGCCATGGAGCAAAACTTGAAATTAAAAAAAGGTGGTACATATAGAGAGCGCTCGTCGCCAAATTATGCATATAGTACTATTAAAAAGGCTAGTCACAATAATGGTGTCCAGCACAACCCACCCCTCAAATAAAACTAAGCACCCTGGAATTCTTTGACAAAACTAAGCGTGGAGGGTTAAAGGACGTGTGGGGACGAGTAGGAGCGAACTGCCAGCGTGCGAACGGCAGGGTAGTGGCTTTCCATTCTCCCATGATACGGGCTTCCGAGAGCCCTTGGATCGGAGATCGAACGGTTGCATGGCGTGATTCTAGACCAATGGGTGAATATCCTATCCTAGAGCGTTATTCAGCAAATTTTCAGCAACTTAGCATGCGACCGTTTGATCTCAGAGCCAAGGGCTAGCAGCCCATATCATGGTCGCACCTACCACGACCGTCGCGTTGCTCGCGCGGTCGCGCCCTTGGAGATTTAACACGGTGCTTTAGGCTATTTGATGTTGGCATGTCATACATAGTCATCACTTAGTCACTCATACTACAACAAGGTTGGCTATAAGGTTGGCTATAAGTGTATTTTTTTACTCCTCTCTATCTCTTTCTTCGTACTCCCTCCGTCCCATAATCTAAGAACGTTTTTGACACTAGTGTAGTGCCAAAAACGTTCTTATATTATGGGACACAGGGAGTACTAGTATTTATTGCATTTGCCAAGGAGTGACCTCTTCCAATGAAATGGTGTTGCTAAGTTTGCTTCATTTAATTAGCTATAGACTCAGGCTGGTTGTAATGGGAAGTATCATATACTAATATCATGCATATGATACTAGTGTATGACACCTCATCAAGTACTACCTCCCTAATGCATATACATATGATACTAGTATATGATACTATGCATTAGGGAGGTAGTACTTGATATAATTAGCTATAGACTCAGGCTGGTTGTAATGGGAAGTATCATATACTAATATCATACATATGATACTAGTGTACTACCTACCTAATGCATAGTATCATATACTAGTATCATGTAGTACTTTATTTATTACCATGCATGACACATAGTAGTATATCATTTATTATGATATAGTATCATGATATGATACTCAACCCTCTTTTTCTTCATTTAATTTTATGACACCTCATCAAAATTTCCTAGTTGACATGCATGATACTAGCTATGATACTACCATTACAACGAGCCTCAAAATTGTCTTTTCATCTAGGTACACGCGCTTAGCACCGTTTCTTCCTTGGGTCACCAAACTATTCTCTCTCTTCTTGATTAACTTGCCACATCAGACTTTATGCCTATGTGGCAAGCTTAAGCACCTGTAGGAGCAAGTAAGTACAATAGTGCGTTTTACATGGCATTTTTGCATATGTGGAGGAAAGAGAGGCAAGGAAAAAGTGGAGAAGTGGGCTCTCATGCAAGAGCCAGCCTCTACTACTACATGGTGGAGCATTGGGAGATGCACCTGTATGGAGGTGGTCAGGAATCGGGAGACTCACGCCGGTCGTAGCGCCGCAGTTAAAATGATAATGGCAAGTCAAATCGCGGGGCCCCACCTGTCCAGCAGTAACTCGCTGTCAAATCACACAGCCCTACGTTTGTAGCAGCCTACTCCCTCGTCTTCTCGCGTCTCTGTCGAACCGACTAGGCGGAACTGTCCCGCCGCCTACCGGGCAGGAAAAGCCCCGCCCTCGACTTTTAAATAGTATACAGTATACTAATTTTGTATCCATGGATTGCGCCCGTGCCATGGAGCAAAGCGTCTAGAAAACGGGGGTACACATGAACGAAGTATACAGCACGCACGTCGCGTTCGCGTCGCACCCCGGACGGTCGGTCGGTCTGGCACGCTGCTCTCCAAATGGAATGCGCGTCATATTGCGTTTGCACACACATGTGGGACGGCAATTGAGAACCGACCATAGGCACACTTCCCGGCCCCGCAAGTCGGGTGACTTAATTGAAGAGGGAGACGAGCGATAGTACTAGAGAAGTGTTGTACTACGTTGGTGCCTGGACGATCCCTGCAAGACACGGAAGATCAGTTCGTCCATGCATGTGACCAGACTCCAGCAGACACGCCTGGATTGGCTATCGTCTACATATCGTGCAGACTGTGTTGTACATGGCTGTAGTTGTGGTGAGAAATCTAAAAAAAGGTTTCTTGTCATCTCGCAAAATTATGTGTCATGTGCTTCGGGTCACTGCGAGGGTTAAACAGCGACAACTGAGTTGGGCTAGTCATTGGGGGCACATGCACGAACAGTGACTACTCGTCTGCCATCTAGGTCAAGCCGGCTATGTTAATTAGGACATCTATCGACGGACCCCTTTTCTACGAGTTTATCTTTAATTTGAGCTTTGTTCCTCGTCTAGTTTGTTCGTCGGGATTCATGTTGTCTCCTTTGGGCAGTGAGGTCATGATTTCTTGTCATGTGGCATTTTTTTCATGTTATATGTTATAATCCGGCGCTTTAGATCAAAATGATGACAACTGCGCCTCCGGGCCACGTGCATGAAGACTTCTTGACAGTCATTGACGAGGTCAAGCCGGCTCCGGTAGACAAAAGAAAACTAAGTACTACTCCACTATATAGGCAGGAGCCTCTGCGCTTGCTTGCTAGTGTTGCTCTCTTCACACCATCTTGGCCTCTCCAGATCTAAACACGACAGCGGTGGCCACAGACTCTCTCTCTCTCTCTCTGCTCACCGCTGGTCACAGATCCAGCCGGATCCTCTCCGCCGGGGAAGGTGAGAAGGTGCAACGTTCACGCGGTCGTCCTTGGCGACGGCTCTTACCCACTGCTGGGCGCGTCCCGATCAGCCTGCCTTGCCGTTCTCTCCCAAGCACCGCTGGCGAGGGAGGGCCTCCGACCTCTTCTTCCTCGCTGCCGTAGTGTGGGCAGATCCGGCCTCCCGCCGCCCACCTAGCGACATCCCGGCGACCATCAGGTATAACTTTCGTCGAAACCGTCCTTGCTCTACTTCCCGAGCTCCTGACGTCGCTGCATTTGTAACTTTTACTATTTCTCAGGCCCCCTCGTAGATAGGATTGATCGGCTGTTCAAAAACCAACTAATTTTTTTACGTTTAAGAGGTAAAGCTAGTTCATGCACTCGAATCTAGTACTACTTGGTTCAAACAAGGAAGAAAGGAGTTAAGGGGGTGGGGGTGGGGGAGGATTTGTTACCTGAACTAGGACTTGGTCGAAAGAGGAAATAATGGGGGCGAAAAGTAGCAGAGACCAGCTATCCAACTGGTCTCTAGGTCTAATAGGGAAATAAAGGGAAACGCAGTACAAACTCAATATAAACCTGATCTATTGGTTGAAAAAGGAAAGAAAGTGGGGACTGGGGGACAAGTCAACAGAGTAAGTCCAGCACTAGATTTGCTAGCCTCACACAGTATAAGGTGGCTATACCGAACAAAAATGGGACCAACCCAGATATCCTGTTCTGATGTTTGTTGCCCCGAGCCACTCTTATGTAATGCCACTGGTAAAATGTAGCAGTCGCACTGTTAAAAGTAAGGACACGTTAAACCAATGTTGTTTTCATTGTAATGCCTCCAGTAATATGAATCAATGGCACTTCTTTACATGTCCTGCTAAAATTTCCCATTAAGATAAGTTGGTTCTTTTCGTTAGAGATGCAACTTTCCTGGTCTGCCTACTCTCCCGTGCCCAAAGTAATGTCGTATTTAATGGTTGTCATAGTGAATCCTGATGCCCACACTAATATCTAGCAATGCCACTTCTTTAGAAATTGCTACTGTCCTTGTAGGATTGCCATTCAGATAAGGAACATGCTTCTTTTCATTTGATGCATGTTTCATCACTTGTTACTTGTTAGTCACCCTCCTTTCCACCTTTTTTGTGCAAACAGAGATATACATTTCACACTCGATCTTAGTTGAACTGCACAAATGATATCCAAATTATAGTTGAGCATTCCAGGAGCTTCACAACCAACCTTGATGTTGCTCAATTTTATTGCAACTAATGAAGAAGAAGCTCTGTGGGTTTCGTTTTCTGATGGAAATGGAACCGGGGTTGGAGCCCTTTTCTTAAAAAAAATTGAAGAAGAAGCTGCTAGCTCACGGGACATTGCTTCATTTTATGTGAACTGCACCAGAAGGTCCCATGAATTGAATCATCCATGTTGGTGACTGAAAGAGCCAGCTTCAGCATCCCAGTCTAAGCACCCCCGGCCCCCATCCTTGCGACGCACGGTACACCTCGTTTGCCACCTGCTCAACCCTAGTGTCACTGATAAAATGAAGTAATAATACAGTTAAAATAGAGCGAGTGTCATCTCTATCATTTCATTTCCAATGTAGATAAAGAAAGTGCTTCTCTTTGTTAAAGTATGTTTCATCAACTAGTCCCATTGTTAATGTTTAAGCGTTTCTGCAAACTGGGGTGCTTAATTTTAGTTGATATGTACAAAAATAGAGATTTGAATGTCTCAAGGCGCCTCCTTGTACTACTGCTGTACACTGATGTTCATCACTGGCAGAAGGTGTATCTGGGAGACTTGGGACGATGTCCAGTATGAGGCGTACCGTATGAGGCATCGCAAGGCCCATCTCGCCCTCGCAGTATGGCATACTATGATACTATCGCAATATTTTCTTCTATTTATTTTGTGTGTTTCATCAACTAGTGCCACTATAATGTAATCACGATTTTTCATTATCTGTGCAAACAGGGTTATTCAGCTGCATTTTGGTGGAACTGCACAAATGTACGTAGGGAACCGACATATATGCAGAGTGCGAGGTGTGCCAAGTAAAAATTACCGACACCAACCATGCTGCATGCACGCATTGACATCCACCACAACCAGTGGGATGTGTGGCGCTCTCTGTGGACGGATCTTTCTCGGCAGCAAATCCTCTAACCAAATACTAGTAGCTTATATTGGCAGTTTTCTAGGGAGTACTCTTTTCTGAAAGAAGCACCAATCTATTTTTGTTTATTTGTACACTGTGTCACAACTTTGACCCAAAGGTCCAGAGCTATTTTAGGGTCATTAGCGTTGTACTCGCAGACTGATTGTAAGCATGATTTTCATTAGCTGTCCCACTGATTGTAAGCATGAGCAGGTGGAAGATTAGGTTAGTGCGAAGCTTACCTTAAACCCTACCGCCGCCGTTGAAACGAGGCGAGCATCGAGGGAACAGTGGAGAACGTCGGGGAAGCGACGTCGCGCCATCCGGCCTCCTCTTGCGGTGGGAGAACGAATACTCCTGTGGCTCCGGCTGGCTCTGCACCCTCACGAACGACACACCATACTCGATCGATTTGTTATCCTCTGGGTGCTCGACCTTCGACCTGTACGCCCACCACCTCCGCCTGACTGTCGCCTCGGGCGAATCTGTCTGCTCCATCACCCATAGGAGATACTCAATGAACTCGGAGGACTGCAGCGTGACTGCCATCGAGGAGTACATGTACATCGCCACCCTCATCGCTGCCGTCTTGCTCTTTCGCATACATTGCCACATGGCCCGCACCGTCCTTGAAATCTCCCACTCATTGTCAAACCAACTAAGGATCTCCTTCAACCTGGCTAACTTTGCCTGGTCGCCGTCGGTGATCTGCCTGATTCGCTGCTGCATCCTCTCCATAGATGTTGTTCTGAGTGGTCCAGTGCTAGCTATGGAAGATGGGAGGAGAGGCGGTGTTCTTGCAATAGATAAGAGGGAGAGGAGAGGAGGTGGTTTTGGAATGGAGATGATGGAGAGGAGAGGAGGTGGTTTTGCAATGGAGAGAAGATCAGAAGAGGGAGAGGCGAGACGGTGGTTTTGGAATGGAGATGATGGAGAGGAGAGGAGGTGGTTTTGGAATGGAGATGATGGAGAGGAGAGGAGGTGGTTTTGCAATGGAGAAGATTAGAAGAGGGAGAGGAGAGGAGGTGGTTTTGCATTGGAGAAGAGGGAGAGGAGCGTGCGGCAGTGATTTAGGATTGGGCGAGAGGGCCGACACGCTGTGACTGGATCAAAATCAAAATCAATTTACCCTTCAATTAAGAAAGCGACCCCACATTAACTAGTCTCCCTTTTATTCTGGGTCATAATTGACCATGATTTTCACACATAAAATATATGTTATACGTTGCAAAAATAATATAATTTGAAAGTACATTCAGATACGAACCAAACGATACAATTTTTGGTGACATGCATTCACATTTTGCTTGTCACATACAGTACGTGGTCAAACTTTGACCCAAAATACGCAAAACAACAAAAAAATACTTCCAAGACCAGCGCCACTCTTCCGCTCTTCTCCTGTTCCAATCTAAATCCACCGCCGCTCCTCTACTGTTCCAATCTAAATCCAGCGTCGCTCCTCTCCTCTTCCATTTCAAAACCACCGCCCCTCCTCTCCTGTTCCAGTCCAAAACCAGCATCGCTCCTCTCCCGTTCTAATCCAAAACCAGCGCCGCTCCTCTCCTCTTCCATTCAAAAACCACCGCCGGCGACTGAAGGTGCTGTGGAGAAGTAGATCGATGGAGGAGTACAACCGATACTTGAGGATCGCAGATGGCGACCCTGTGAAGCTAGCTAGGATGTTGGAGATACAGTCTTGGTTTGACAACAAGGACCAACTAGCGGCGACGGCGACATCCATGGCCAAATATCTGCAAGAGAGCAAAAAGGCGGTGATACTGCCAGAGGGAGTCGCGCCGGAGTACATAGAGCTGCTCCTCTGGGCCATGGAGCAAACAGATTCACCGAATCCGATCGTGAGGGAGCAGTGGTGGGAGTATCGATCCCAGATGGAGCATCCACCAGAGATTGAAGGATCGAGCATCTACAGGGTGCCATTTGTGAGGGTGTCCTGCCAGAGCGAGCCGGTGGAGTCTTCGTCGACCGAACCCAACTGCAAGAGGAGAAAAGCAGTTGGCCCGACGACGCTTCCCCGCCATCGTCTCCCTCGCTGTTCACATCGTCTCACGGGGCGGCTGTCTGCCGCCGAGAAATAGGAGGGGACTGCCCCCCAGCCCAATAGTCGGGCAGGTTGTGAATTGTCAGGAGGAGCTTAGGGTTGTCAGTATTTGCAGGTTGTGAATTTTGTTTCGTGTTGTGTATTTTGAGAGTACTTTCAGATATGAATGTCTTTTGAATTTCACATTTGCAGTATTGAGCATATGAAGAATTTTATGAATTCTAGAGATCTATTTTTAGCACTTAAAAAAATGTAGTTTCATAGGAGTATAAAAGTGCAGACGATAAGAAACTGCAAGTTTCAGTTTCAGATAAGAAACTGCAAGTTCAGTTTCAGATAAGAAACTGCAACTTTCAGAGGCAGAGCATTTATATTAACACGGCCTTTTCAAACAGGGTTAACATCATGTTGGAAGTTTTATTCGTGGTCGAAAATGGAACTATCAGCTAGTTAACATCATGCTGATCAACATTCATGCATAGCATATCTTCATATGATGCACAGTCAAAATGCCCACACAATGTTGAGTGTGCGAAACACAAAGAAAATGAGGGACGGAGTTTTGGCAAGTGTTGGACGTGGTTTTGGGCTGCCCCGTCTAGGCTTTCATTTTTAACATGTGCAGCCCACGACCTCGGACGGGAGGGCCTGTTTGTATTTTCTTAGGGCCGTCATGTATCGACCGGCCTATGGACCTCCCATCCGAGGTTTTATTTTTGGCAGCCCAATTTATGTATTTATTTGAAGAAAACGCAGCGGTCTGTTCTAATTTTCTATATAAGAATAGGAACACCAGGTACAACTTATGTTTCCCTTTTAACTATATTATATATATAAATTATTTTATATGTTATTATATATTATTTTTATTGTCATCATATATTTAACAGATACTTACATATGTAAGACAACAATATCCCACATCTTATTAATTATAAAAATAATTTCTTAACAAATAAAATCCTGGATTGTTTTGGCACGAAAATCCTAGTGATTGTGTACAAAAGCTTGGTAAGATTTAAGGACGAATGTAATAATATATTTATAACAAAATGCTTAGCCCTTTTTTATTTTTTGATAACATTGCTGGCCCAACCCAACATTATAATTAGAATCAGCCCAGCAAAATTGTGTATCAAGATAAAGTGCAAATGGCCTGTAATTTTTTAGGAAATAAAATAAATGAGCCGCATGAAAGCTACATTAATTGTTCACCCAGCCCAGCTAATGGTTGTAATTCAAAAAAAGATCAAATTGACTGTAAATTCTACCGCGCAAAAAAATACTGTAAATGCTGAAAAAATGGGTTGAATACGTGCCACATTTTTGGAGGCTGAAATGTGGGCCAATAGGTCGAAGCCAACGCAAGTCGTTGTAAATTTAGTCAACAAATGATTCTGACATGTTAGCCGTTGGATTTACATCCAACGGCCGGCATACATCTTCAATCTCTTGTCTTCTTCCTCCAGCGCCGCCGGGACCACCTCCCGCCTCCTGCTGCTAGCAGCTCTGCTTAGCACGCTTCGCTATGAAGCGCTACTCCACTGTTGGCCAGGCCATCCCCCCAACCCTCCACACCTCTGTTCTTCTCCACCGACTGCCGAACCACACCGCACTAGAACCAGTTAACCCTCGTACACCTCTCCGTCTGCGACTCTACTCCCGCGTCTTCCCATCTCCGGCTCGTTGTTGTCCGGGGCCTCGCCGTCGTCCACCACCTTGGATGCGCTCGGCGCGGCGTGGTCAACATGGTCAACGAACGACACCATCGGAAGTAGGTTGTGCGTGGAGAGGCTGACAGCTGGGTCCACGGCCGCACACAAGGAAATGCCTCCTTATTACGCGCAAAATAATGATTCCTCCACCTGACATCTGGGACACACCGGAAGGGCCTCTGTATTTCGCGAAAAAAACATGCCCCCCGCTGACTTGTCGGACCTACCAGCTATCTTCGCACGCAAGGAAGTGCCTCCTTATTACGCACAAAAAAAATGAATACTCCCCCTGCCAGCTGGAACCCAACATACTAGGAGGCTGACTTGTGGGCCTACCAAGTTGACGGGGACGGAGGGCTTTGTCAACTTAGTCAATATGAACGATTCTAGCTCCTGTTACCGTACGATGTTCATCCAACGGTTGTAGTGCTTCTTCAACCTCTGGTCTTCTTGCTCCAGCCGCCCAAACCAGCGTCGGTCGTGCCGCGTGCTCCTGCCTCCCGTGGCCCGCTATGATGCCGCGGAGGCCTCACCGCCCCCTACTACTCCCACCGCTGGCCAGGCCATCCCTCTACTCACCCACACCCCCTGTTAATCTACGGCGACAGCAGCCTCACACCGCAGCCGAACCAGTGAACCCTCGTACTCCTCTTCGCGTGGGCATCCACTGCTGCGTCTTCCCCGGCTCCAAGTCGTCCCCTTCCTAGGCCTCGCCGTCGTCCACCGCCGTGGTGCTCTCGGCACGGCGTGGTCAACGTGGTCAAGGAACGACTTCCATCGGAAATGGACTGTACGTGGAGAGGCTGACAGTTGGGTCCATGGCCGCAGCAAGGAAGTGCCTCCTTATTACGCGGAAAATAATGATTCCTCCACCTGACAGCGGGGACCCACCGGACGGGCCACCTTATTTCGCGAAAAAAAGTTTCCCCCTGACTGCTGGGACCCACTAGCTACATCATCGCACGCAAGGAAGTGCGTCCGGGCAAAAAAACGATTCACTCCCCTGACTGCTGGGACCCACCAGCTACATCTTCGCACGCAAGGAAGTGCGTCCGGGCAAAAAAAACGATTCACCCCCCTGACTGCTGGGACCCACCAGCTACATCTTCGCACGCAAAGGAAGTGCGTCCGGGCAAAAAAAATGATTCGCCCCTCTGACTGCTGGGACCCACCAGCTACATTTTCGCACGCAAGGAACTGCCTGATAGTCGGGACCCACCTGGTCGAAGCGTACGTAGCGTTGTCATTCTGGTCGCGAACGTGTACGTACATACTGGTCGATGTAGAGGCGCGCACGTAGCATGTACACGTACGTACAGCGGCGAGGGTGCAAGAAAGAAAATACGGCCACATACGTACATACGAGCAGGGTCTCTAACGCCTATCGCACATACGTACATGGTTGGGTCGGAACGGAGAAACAGCGTCGTCGTCGTGTTCATGGGGAGCCAACCGGCTGGGTCGAAACGGAATGTGTGGTCGTGTTCATCAGGAGGGCTTGGACGGAACAGGTGATGGAAACGAGGCCTGGCGCACCGCACAACGGAGGAAACGGCCTTGTGTTCGACCGGCCACGTTCTAAACGGGCTCGTGTTGATCGGGAGGGGCCTGGCGTACCACAAAACGGAGGAAACAGACCTCCTACGGTCGAAACGGGGGTCCTGTTGATCGGGAGGGGTGTGGCGTACCGCAAAACGGAGGAAACGGACCTCCTACGGTCGAAATGGGGGTCCTGTTGATCGGGAGGGGTGTGGCGTACCGCAAAACGGACGAAACGGACTTGTGTTGGAGCGCTACGGTCGAAACGGGGGGCGGTGTGCAAAACGGGACTCCACGGGATACTGTTCATCTCCACCGTCGACCTCCTCCAGCCTCCACGGGCTACCGTCGACCTCCTCCAGCCTCCACGGGCTCCTGTTCATCCAGCCTCCACCGCGCGCTACTCCACCGGCTATTGTTCAACCACCCCTCCACACGGGCACCCCTCCACCGCCTACTGTTCATCCAGCCCTCCACACCACGGGGTCCTGTTCAACCACCCCTCCACGGCCACCCCTCCACCGTCTACTGTTCATCTAGCCCTCCACACCACGGGTTCCTGTTCATCCAGAGGCAACGCCACCGCTCAGTGTTCATCCGGGGGGGGGGGGCCCCCCCCCCCCCCGGGGCGGGGGGGGGCCCCCCCCCCCCCCGGGGCGGGGGGGGGCCCCCCCCCCCCCCGGGGCGGGGGGGGGCCCCCCCCCCCCCCGGGGCGGGGGGGGGCCCCCCCCCCCCCCGGGGCGGGGGGGGGCCCCCCCCCCCCCCGGGGCGGGGGGGGGCCCCCCCCCCCCCCGGGGCGGGGGGGGGCCCCCCCCCCCCCCGGGGCGGGGGGGGGCCCCCCCCCCCCCCGGGGCGGGGGGGGGCCCCCCCCCCCCCCGGGGCGGGGGGGGGCCCCCCCCCCCCCCGGGGCGGGGGGGGGCCCCCCCCCCCCCCGGGGCGGGGGGGGGCCCCCCCCCCCCCCGGGGCGGGGGGGGGCCCCCCCCCCCCCCGGGGCGGGGGGGGGCCCCCCCCCCCCCCGGGGCGGGGGGGGGCCCCCCCCCCCCCCAACGCTCACCGATCATCCCCGAGGCAGCACCTATCGGCTTCAGTTAGCAGCAGTAGCGAAGGAATCGCTCCATCGGGTTCAGTTAACAGCCATCGATCGATCGCTCGGGTTCAGTAACGCGTAGCCTGCAGTGCAAACGCTCGGGTTCAGTTAGAGCCCAACGCCTCGCTCGGCTTCAGTTAGAGCCAACGCCTCGCACACACGCGCGTACGTACGAGAGAAACACGCATCGCTCTGCCCCCGACCTCCCACCGTAACCGGCAACTCCCCGAAATTTTCCTCCCCCTCGCTTCTACCACGGTTTTTTCTGTCATGGACGGCCCAAAGAATGTCATGCAGCTGCGTCTCCGTCCCGACCAGGACGAAAAGCCCATTTTCTGTCATGATTTTTTGTCATAGAAGTAGGAGCCCACCACATCTATGATGATATCGGGTTTTGTCACAATTGTCGTCATAAAAGTGTCATATGTATGACAAAAAAAAATTCATTCAGCCCAAAATGTCACGGATGTGTCTTTTTTTTGTAGTGTCGTCTCACCACCAGACATAGATCCTTCCTCAAATTTCGCCCCATGGATGCAACCAACAAAGGCGTGCTTCACGGCGGGTTGAACTCGGGCGGGTCGTGCACGCTGAGCCGTCTCCATGATGTCGGTGCAGGTGTCCAGCTCAGGACCCGGTTCGCCAATCTTGCCAATGAAGACGTGGATTCCGCCAAAGGGGACCCGGTACCCGTACTCAATTGAGCCGGCCTCGGGGCCCCAGCCTGCGTCGTCGATGTAGAGCTTGTCGCGATGACTCTTGCTCATCCGGCCCACAACGTATCCCTTGATCCCTTCGAAGCTTCCCTTCAAGAACTCGAAACCACCATGCGCTGGCCCCACGGTGGGCGCCAACTGTCATGGACTTAATGATGTCACTTGAAGCTACGTCGGTATTTCCCCAAAGAGGAAGGGATGATGCAGCACAACGGCGGTAGGTATTTCCCTCAGATATGAAACCAAGGTTATCGAACCAATAGGAGAACCAAGCAACACAACGTAAACAGCCCCTGCACACAAATAACAACACCTCGCAACCCGACGTGTTAAAGGGGTTGTCAATCCCTTCCGGGGTACGGCGCCTCAAGATAGGCAAAGGACGTGAGGTAAATTTGTAGTAGATTGATAGATCGAATGCCAAATAAAATAAATAAGAATAAACTGCAGCAAGGTATTTTTATATTTTTTGGTTTAATAGATCTGAAAATAAATGCAAGGAAAAAGTAGATTGCAAGGCAAATATATGAGAAAGAAGACCCGGGGGCCTTAGGTTTCCCTAGTGGATTCCCTCAAAAAGGTAGCAAATGGTGGGTGAAAAAATTACTGTTGGGCAATTGATAGAACTTCAAATACTCATGACGATATCCAGGCAATGATCATTACATAGGCATCACGTCCAAGATTAGTAGACCGACTCCTGCATGCATCTACTACTATTACTCCACACATCGACCGCTATCCAGTATGCGTCTAGTGTATTAAGTTCATGGAAAAATGGAGTAATGCAATAAGAACGATGACATGATGTAGACAAGATCCGTTTATCTATTGCGTAGATATATATCCCATCTTTTTATCCTTAGTAGCAACGATACATACACGTCGTTTCCCTTTCTGTCACTGGGTTCGAGCACCGCAAGATCGAACCCACTACCGGGAACCTCTTCCCATTACAAGATAAATAGATCAAGTTGGCCAAACAAAGCCCAAACATCGGAGAAGAAGTACGAGGCTATAAGAGATCATGCATATAAGAGATCAAAGAAACTCAAATAACTTTCATGGATATAAAAAAGTTATAACTGATCATAAACTCGAAGTTCATCGGATCCCAACAAACACACAGCAAAAAGAGTTACATCATATGGATCTCCAAGAGACCATTGTATTGAGAATTCAGCGAGAGAGAGAAAGCCATCTAGCTACTAACTACAGACCCGAAGGTCTACAAAGAACTACTCACGCATCATCGGAGAGGCACCAATGGAAGTGGTGAACCCCTCCGTGATGGTGTCTAGATTGGATCTAGTGGTTCTGGACTCTGCGGCGGCTGGATGAATATTTCGTTGATGTTCCTAGGGTTTCTGGAATATTGGGGTATTTATAGAGCAAAGAGGCGGTCCGGGGGGCACCCGAGGTGGGCACAACCCACCAGGGCGCGCCTGGGCCTCCTGGCGCGCCCTGGTGGGTTTTCCCCTCCTCAGGACTCCCCCCAGGTGCAACCAGGGCCCAACATCTTCCTTCTGGTCCATAAAAAATCTCCGTAAAGTTTCGTGGCATTTGGACTCTGTTTGATATTGATTTCCTGCAATGTAAAAAACATGGGAAAAACAGCAACTGGCACTTGGCACAATGTCAACAGGTTAGTACCAAAAATGATATAAAATGATTATATAACATCCAAGATTGATAATAAAACTGCATGGAACAATATAAAATTATAGATACATTGGAGACATATCAGCATCCCCAAGCTTAACTCCTGCTCGTCCTCGAGTGGGTAAGTGATAAAAATAGAATTTTTGATGTGGAGTGTTGTTTATCAAGTCATATCATATTCTTTTCTTCATAGCATGGACATTTGGACTTTTATGTGATTCAAAGCAATAGTCTAGTTTTGACATAATAATTTAGATACTCAAGCATATCAACAAGCAACCATGTCTTTCAAAATATCAATGCTAAAACAAGTTATCCCTAGCCCGTCATGCTCAAACATTGATCCATTCATAAAACACACTCGAACATTAGCTACACCCAATACTTAAGTACGATCATATTGCCTCCTAGTTGGTGCTTTTATAAGAGAGGATGGAGACTCAATTTCAAAAATAAAAATTGCATAAAGTAAAAGAAAGGCCGTTCGTAGAGGGAAGTAGGGATTTGTAGAGGTACCAGAGCTCAAAGCGAAAAATTAGAGATACAAATATTTTGGGAGGTGTATCCATCCCACCAACGAAAACGACTCAGAGTTCCGAACACTTTCCATGCTAGATATGCCATAGGCAGTTCCCAAACAGAAAATAAAGTTTATTCCTTTTTCAACCATACTTTCACTTTCCATGGCTAGCCGTATCCACGGTTGCCCTCCATACCAACACTTTCCAAGGAATTTATTATTTGACAACATAAAGTGAATTCATTTTTTGCATTTCGGGACTAGGCATCCCTAAAACCTTTGCCTTACTTAGCCACCCATTACCGTTCCACGAGTGAAACAAACACACAAAAGAGAAGTTTATTTTGAAAACTAGAGATGGCACATGCAAATTTGCTTAGAACGGCAAAAGAATACCGCATATAGGTAGATATAGTGGATTCATGTGGCAAAACTGGTTTAAAGGATTTTGGACGCACAAGTAGAGGTCATACTTGGTGCAAAATGAAGGCTAGCAAAAAGATTGAGAAGTGACCAACCAAGAAACGAATAATATCATAAGCAAGCATTAAGCATAATTAACACCGAGTAATGCACCACAAGTAGGATATAATTTTCGTTGCATGATTATTGACTTTCGTGCATGCATAGGGAATCACAAACCTTAACACCAATATTCTTACTAGAGCACAATTACTCATCAACATAACTCACATATCACATCATCATATCTCAAAACTATTACTAAGAATCAAGTTCATTTTGTCCAATGATCTTCATGACATTTTTTTCTATTTCTTTATCCTTCTAGGATATCTATCACTTTGGGACTAATTTTCATGTGTTGCTTTTCATAAGCTCAAACAAATATAAGTGAAGATCATGCGCATAAATTTTTTCTTTCTCTCAAAATAATTTAAGTGAAGCAAGAGAGAATTTATTCAAATTTTACTAACTCTCAAATAAATCTAAGTGAAGCAAGAGATAATTTCTTCAAAAATACCAAGCACGCCGTGCTCAAAAAGATATAAGTGAAGCACTATAGCAAGTCCTAGCTCATAAAAGATTTAAGTGAAGCATAGAGAGCAATTCTAACAAGTCATGATATAATTTTGGCTCTCTCAAATAGGTGCGTCCAGCAAGGATTGATGGCTTAAAACACAAAATAAAACAACCAAAGACACATATCGTACAAGACGCTCCAAGCAAAACACATATCATGTGACGAATAAAAATATAGCCTCGAGTAAAATACCGATGGTCGTTAGAAGAAAGAGGGGATGCCACTTGGGGGCATCCCCAAGCTTAGTTGGTTGCTCATTCTTGGATAATAGCTTGGGATGCCGGGGGCATCCCCAAGCTTAGGCTCTTCTATCCTTCTTTCATCCATCGTAAGATAACCCAAAACTTGAAAACTTCAATCACACAAAACTCAACAAAACCTTTGTGAGATCCGTTAGTGTAAGAAAAATAAATTACTACTATAAGTGTTGTATCAAACCAATTATTATTTTGTTCCTGTATTATATCTACTGTATCCCACCTTTTCTATGGCAAAAACTCATCAAAGAAAACCATAGAGCCATCAAAATAAGCACACAACACAAAGAAGACAGAATCTGTCAAAACAGAACAGTCTGTAACAATCTGACATTTGTGAATACTTATGGAACTCCAAAAATTCTACCAAATTAGGATGACCAGGGTAATTTGTATATTATTATTCTGCAAAAAAGGATCAGGGCAAAAGCACTTTTATGTGATTTATGAAAATTATTTTCGTGAGCGCAAAGTTTCTGTCTTTTTCAGCAAGATCAAACAACTATCACCCAAGAAGATCCTCAAGGCTTTACTTGGCAGAAACACTAATTAAAACACAAAAAGCACAATCATAACAGTAGCATAATTGTGTTAACACTCAAGAACAGAAAGCAAAAGGTAAAAATAAATTTTATTCATTGGGTTGCCTCCCAACAAGCGCTATAATTTTACGCCCTTAGCTAGGCATAAGATTTCAATGATGCTCACATGAAAGATAGTAATTGAAACACGAAGAGAGCATCATGAAACATGTGAAGAACACATTTAAGCTAACATACTTCATATGCATAGGCATTTTATAAGAAAGCGAATTATGAAGGCAAGCAAAATCTAGCATATGCAAGGAAGAATCAAGAAACAATAGCAATCTCAACATGAAGAGAGGTAATTTAGTTGTGACGCCCGGATAATTAAGCTACAATAATACTTTGCTAATGAGGCCACATCACCGTTGTTACTGTTTCTAATCGCGCTTAGATTCAAATCGGTTCGAATTCAAATTTAAATTAAAATATAAAATTAAAGTTTTCGTAATGTCGGAACTAAAATGTACAGACTGTGGCAAATAATTCATAAGTATTATTGGTGAAGGAACAAAGTTTTTATAAAATAGTTAAGTGCTAAAAATTAATTAAAACAATGGCTTTAATAATTTATAAAGTGTTAAACTATTTTAGATGTGGGTGAAATTTTATGTAGCTCAGGGTTAAACTAAAATATCAATTTATATTTTGGTCTCATATTTTTATAAAACTAAAATATGCTAATAGTTAAATAAAAATAGTAAAGAAAATTGTACAAAAAGAAAAAAACACAAACAGAAGTAAAAAAAACAAAAGAAATCCCCTCCCCCGGGCCAAATGGCCCAGCTGGCCTCACTGGCCAAGCCAGGCCGGCCCAGCCGCATGTCTCGCCGTTCCCCCTCCTCACTATAGGAACGGGGGGATCGTGTCGGCCATCTGGCCACCGACCGGCGCCGTGGCGGCAATCGGCCGGCCTCCCCTCGCCTATTTAACCCCGGCGGCCTCCTCTCCCCGTCGAGCCCTAGCCACTTCCCCCTCGCAATGTTTTCTTCTACCCCGCGCAAGGCCGAGTCGTCGTCGACATGCCTCACCTCGCCTGTGTGCCTACCGTCATCCCCGGCGCTTGAGACCTCGTCCACCTTCTTCGTCGTCGTCCACTACTTCGTCTACGTCCGCGGATCAAGCCGGAACGCGCCGAGTCAAGTGGAACAAGATCTTCTTCCACCTCGGGCCACCGCGACGTCGTCGTTGCTCCGCCAACCCTCTGCTGCTACTAAACCGCTCACCGGGCCTTCGTGCGCCTCCTCGGTGAGCCCCTCCGTCGTTCTCCTCCTTCCCCGTTTCGATCCATCGCCATAGACCACCGCGGCCGAAATCGCTGGGGCTCGTGCCCCCCGCGTACTCGTGCACTCGTGATCGTGCGCTCGCGCGCTGCTGCTAGCGAGCCGGGCCTCGCATGCACGACCGCTCGTTCCTCGCAATTCCTGCCGCTGCTCGCACCTCCGCCCGGGCCGTGCCGTGCAGCCACTAGCGCCTCCGCGCCCCCGATGGCCTGCTGCTGCTTGCCCGCACGTAGCGCCCGCCACCCCGCGCTCGCAGCTTGCCGCTGCCGTCGCTCGCCAGCCAGCCTCACCTGCGTGCTTCGCCTGCAGCCCCCCTTGCCCGCCGACGCTCGCCGGTGCTTCCGCCGCTGCCAACTGCGCTGCAGCCTCCTCCCGTTGCAGCTAACTGCTGTCGTCGCTGCGTTCCATTGTAGCCGCCGCGCCTTTGCTCGCCGATGGCCGCGCCTAGCCTTCCTCCCCGCGCGCCTCGGCCAGCCGCCACTGCCTGCGCCGCCCGCGTCACTTTGACGTCGCCCCGTGCACGGCCTCGCCCCTCCGCACTCCCGACGCCGGGGCTCCGCCGCCCTCACCCCGCTCGTGTCGCCCTGCCCGCGCGGTCCTCCACCGCAGCCCGTCGCCGCGCCCGCGACCCCCTAGGCGTGCGCCCGCCTCCTCGTTGCCACACCCCTCCTGGGCTCTCGCCGCTGCTGCTCCACCGGCGACTGCCCTCACCTGTGCCATGCCGGGCCGCCGCTGCCCTCTGCTCGTTTGGCCGGGCGTTCTCGCGCTGTGGCCGCACGCCCGGCCCGCGCGCCCGTTTCACCCGCTACGCCGCACCCAATTGGCCCCTGTATCGGGCCCGCCCCCTGTAATAAATAAAAGGGAAGATTTTGTCGGATTTCGGGTTCCGGCAGACCCTTGAGGTTCGAACACTGGGGTGCGCACGGAGATCCAGCCTTCCACCGTCTCGCACCTCGCCGGATCGCTAGGACCTAAACTATTAAACAGAACAGCACAAGAGACACAAGATTTATACTGGTTTAGGCCACCATTGTGGTGTAATACCCTACTCCAGTGTGTGGTGTGGTGGATTGCCTCTTGGGCTGATGAGGAACAATACAAGGAAGAACATCCTCGCGAGGGTCTGTTCTTGGCGGGTGTGATGAACTGTTAGGTGGTGTTCAGTCGCTCTAGCTACTGGTTTCTTGATGAGGGTTCCGATCTCTCCCCCAGATGCGGATCTCTCTACCCTGGGGGTGGCTACTCCTATTTATAGGCGAAGGCCCTGGGCCTCTTCCCAAATATTGAGCGGGAAGGGCGCCAACAATTGGCCATTTTGAAGGGGAACAGCGGGTACACTTATCCTGACTAAAGTTGGTCCTCGCCTGCCAAAGGCTCTGGTGATGACGCCTGCTTGGGCTCCACGATGACTCCCTTCCAGCCGTTGGGCTGGTCTTGGTCTTGTTGCACCGAAACGGATGCCTTTGCTTGATGCTCTCGCCTGCGCTTGCTCCCTTTGCACCAAAGAGGAAAGAAGGACACTGCGAGGGCTGGCGCCCAACTGGCGCCCTTGGTCGTCATGGCTTGTGTCATGGGCACCTCGCGAGGTACCCTGCCTTGAACTCTCCGCCTTCTCATGAGCCAGCCTGACGAGGCCGTGTCTGAGGAAGCTCCTTGTCGTCCGCCCCGCGAGGCTTGGCCCCTCGCGAGGGTCTTGAGCTTGCGTTGATGAAGATGGGCCGTGCTGGGCCTCCTTCGAGCCACGCCGCAGGCCGCAGGCAGGCAAGTCTGGGGACCCCCGTTCCCAGAACGCCGACAGTAGCCCCCGGGCCCACGGCGCGCCCGAACTTGGCCGAGCAGAGAAGCGAAAGGGCAAGTGCGAAGCGTCGCGGGCCCTAACAGCCTGCGGCCTTGGGCGCCGCGTGGCGGTTGATTGGACGCGTGGGTTGATAATAGAGCGGCATCTTCCTTGCCTCCTTTACTTTCTCCAGTTGCTGCTCAGATCCCCTTTCTTGTGCCTCTCCTCTCTGCTTCCAAGATCTTCAGATCCACTCCGCCTGCGTGCCCTAGCCAGTCATGGCGCCTCACCAAGCCCCGGCCGGAGCTTGGTACTCTCCTGCCTTGGACCCGCCAAATGTGTCAGGGGCGAGCCTTGCCCTGATGCGCTGGTTGGCGGAGGCGCAGGGCGTCAATGTTACAGAGGTGTTCAAGGCCGGCTCTGCCGCCCCGGAGGGTCGGGGGAGTACCTTCTACCCGTTCTTCGTGAGCGCCATCATTGCTGGTCTGGTGCCTCCCTTTTCTGAGTTCTTCTTCTCCGTCCTCCGTCACTACAACATTCAAGCTTTGCACCTCCATCCCAACTCCGTCCTTCTTCTGGCAATCTTCTCCTACTATTGTGAGGCCCATGTTGGGGTGAAGCCCTCGGTGGCCTTGCTGTGCCACTATTTCTCCCTCCGAACCTCCCGTGGTTCCGCCTCCGCGTGCACGAGCTTCGTCGCATACGGCGGAGCCATCGCCATTTCAAACCCTGGGAAGCGGATTGAGGGCTTCAGGAGCAAGTGGGTCTTGGTGGATGCTGGGCGCATCCACCCTCGGCTGATCATGCCCACGGAGTGCCCCGAGTGCTCCGACGACTGGTCCCGAGTGGAGCTTCTGGATCCCCGCGCGAAGCTGGTGCTGGAGAAGATGGACGCAGATCTGAAGCCGGCCAACGCGGCGGCGGCGAAGCTGACCGGTGCGTCGCTGCTGAGGGAGTTCCTGGAGCATCAACTGGCTCCGCTTCGTCAGTACTCGCTTCCGATGTGGAGGCCTCACTCGAGCCCCGTGGTCCTGGCCAGCGAGGACCTGGCAACGGTCCTCCAATCCTTGGTTGGGGGCGACGTGGCGAGGCTGGAGGGCGCCCCCGCGCCCTTGTTCCTTCGCGAGGATTGGGAGCAGGTAGTGGGGCCCATGCCTGTCTTCAGTGGGGACGGGCCCGTGCCCGTGGAGGCTCCGGAGGACCTGGTGGACGTGTCCTATTCCGACTCCAGCAAAGAGGTGGAGGGAAGAGAGCCGGGAGAGGGGGTTGATTCGGGGGCGGAGTCAAGGGCTCCTCCCCTGCGGCGCAGGTCCCGCATTCTCCGCCTTCCCCAGAGTGACGACGACGAGGATGAGGATGAGCCGGGAGGTAGAAGCCTGCCCCCGATCCCGAAGAAGGACCGGACTGGGCTGGTCCCGCGCGGGTCCGCCCCGGCCCCGGGGCGATCCGCAGCCGCGCCTCCTGCTCCCGGGCCCCTTGAAGCTGATCCCTGCAGCCGGCTCTCGGGCTTCAAGTATGGCCGGAGGTTGCTCGAGCCCGTGAGCGATGACCAGTAAGTGCTTGATTCTTGTTTTATTCCTTGCTTTGTCGCCGAGGCTTGATATATGTATCTCTTGGCTAGGCTGGCGCCTGCGGCGAAGAAGCTGAAGGGAGCTCCTGAGGCTTCATCTGGGGCGGTGGCTCTGCCCGCGAAGGAAGGCAATGGCAAGACACGGGCCTCTCCTGCCCGATCATGCTCGCGAGGCCTGGCGGAGCTGGCTGGGGCGAGCTTAGCCCCCATGGCCCAAGCGACTCCCGAGGTGTCCTTGCCTAATGCCGCCGCCATAGCTGTTGGGGTGCAGCAGGTCCCGCCTCACGATACTGTGGTTATGCCGCCGCCATCTCCTCCTACTCCACCAACTGCTGTCTCTCCGACTCCTCCCACTGTCCTGGATCATGCTGCCGCTGAATTGGACCGGCTGCGGCGGGATCTTCTGGGCGCCGACCCTCGCTTGGTGGTTGGGCGCTTGGAGCTGGCCTCTGGCTGGATTCGCTCCGACGCTTCGATTCGGGCGGCGCTGGTCCAGGCCTCGACGGCTTGCGACGAGGAGAAGCAGGCTGTCTGTGAGGCGGAGATTGCCCGTGATGCTGCCCTGGGGGAGACAGCCAGCATCCAAGGTCGCTGTGAGACGCTGGAGGGCGAGCTGAAGGGTCTGCAGAACCAGCTTGCTGAGGAGGCCCGCCTCCGCCAGGAGCAGGAGGAAAGCATGAAGGCTCGCGAGGCGGCCGCCAAGGACCGGGAGGCTAGGCTGAAGAAGCACCGTGACCGCCTAGGCGCGCTGGAGCAGGAACTGGAGGCGAGGAAAGTCGAGCTGGACGACAAGGCGCGGGTTCTTGCCGAAGATCGCGTGGCCTTCACAGATATGGAGGTGAAGGCTCGCACCTTGCTAAGGGAGCTTTATGATAGCGGCCTGGAGAGCCCACTGGCCGGCGCAGAGGACGGCCCCGCCAAGCTGCTTCCCTTCCTGGTTCGCGCTCTTGAAGATGTCTCCCTTGGTCTTGGCCCCACGGCTGAGGCCGGGGCACGTGTCTTGTCTTCTGTGGCACTAACGTGGGTCCTCACCCACGTCTACCTTCGCGATCCCAGCGTCGACCTGGACAGCCAGCAAGCGGCGAGCATGCAGCTGCCGCTGCCGAGGCTGTGAAGGGTCGCGCGGAGGCTCTGTTGGGGAAGTTCCGGGCCTTCAGCACCAAGCCGAAGCGAGGCGCTGCCGGCCCTGCTGCTCCACGAGGCGAACCCACTCCACGTTGCTCCACCGCCGACAAGTGACTTCGTTGTGGCTCCTGTCCTGCTTTTACTTCCTGCACATGTATCATGCCTCGGGGAGGCGTTTAAACTTGCATTTGGTATTGCGATTACAGTGTGGACTGTAATATTTGCTTTTGAATTCCTTGAAATTTGTGCTTCCTGCTTACTTGTGTTCTACGCCGGCAGAGCCCAGCCCCGCGCATACCTCAGCCGCCGTTAGCCCCGACCGGAAACCAGGACGGGACCAAGGAGTGAGGGGCTACGTCACAAGTTAGGCTCCTGAGTCGCGATGCTCAGGAGTCCCCCTTGGTGCACGAACAGCAAGCAGGGAGGTGAGACGCGGGCGGATCCACCGTTCTACGTCTGCAGAGCCCGGCCCCGCGCATACCTCAACCGCCGTTAGCCTTTCGGAACTAAGGGGTGAGGGGCTACGTGACCAGTTAGGCTCCTGAGTCGCGATGCTCAGGAGTCCCCCTTGACGCTCAAACGGCATTCGTACCTTGGCTCCGCTCGGGGAGTGACGTGCGACGAACCAGGCCCGGGGGGCCTGGCTGGGTGGCGTGCGTCTGGGCGTGACCCAAGCGCAGCCCCCGTGTCCAGCCCCCTCGCGCGGCGCTCCCGAGGGGAGGCGTTGCGATGAGGCCGGACACTGAGCTCTGGGCTCCCTGAGGTTGGTGCGACCCGGAGGCCACCCTCAGTTGTTTATCACCAGCTTGGAGCATAGCGCTTCCGCACGCGTACGGACATAGCCGCTCCTCGGCAGTGTCGTCAGCCAGAGCGGAGCATGGTGCTTCCACTGGAACGTGGGAGGGGGCTCCCCTCCGGGAGGAGCCCCCGGGGCGTATACAGCCCCACACTGACACGTGGCTGGCACGGTAGGGCTGGACAAGGTGTATCTAGGCACCCGTGAGCCAGCGCGGGACTCACGGGGCCCTACCTCAAGGTTGGTTGCGCCTGGCTCTGGGCCTTATCTTCGAGTGTGTTCCTGCAAAATTGGCTATATGTCGGAGCTCTACGTCTTCGGGTCCCGGCTCTCGGGCTGGTCTCAGCCGTCGCTGCCAAGCCAGGTCGCGATGCCATGGACAAGACCAGAGGGTGAGGGCCAGAGAGCCAATAGGAGCCCTAAGTCACGATGCTCAGACACCCCCCTTTAACGCGCAAGCTGGGTTAGATGACGAAACTCTACGTCCTCGGGTCCCGGCTCTCGGGCTGGTCTCAGCCGTCGCTGGCAAGCCAGGTCGCGATGCCATGGACAAGACCAGAGGGTGAGGGCTGGAGAGCCGGT
>LR880968.1:824747353-824757710 GCA_904067115.1 Aegilops sharonensis | reverse complement strand
GGAGAGCCGGTAGGAGCCCTGAGTCGCGATGCTCAGGCACCCCCCTTTAACGCGCAAGCTGGGTTAGATGACGAAACTCTACGTCCTCGGGTCCCGGCTCTCGGGCTGGTCTCAGCCGTCGCTGGCAAGCCAGGTCGCGATGCCATGGACAAGACCAGAGGGTGAGGGCCGGAGAGCCGGTAGGAGCCCTGAGTCGCGATGCTCAGGCACCCCCCCCCCTTTAACGTGCAAGATTCCGCTACCCAGGAAAAGGCACCAAATAACAAGCATGGTGGAGCGAGAGCATAATCCTAAGGAAAAAGTAGAAAGGATACATGCCGCTGGGACAGGCTCGAGCGGCTTGGGGATGATGCAGCCCGAGGGGCGCCCCCAACAGGATAGGCTAATGACATGAAATAAAAGGGATACATGCCGCAGGGACGGACCCACACGGCCTGGGAATAATGCGGCCCTGAAGGCGCTCCCAGCCAGGAATAAAACTTAAAGATGTCACCTGGTGATGTTGAGGACGAAGGGGTGTTGGTGTAGCAGACTCGGTGGGCTGCGGGAGCCGATCCTCATGAGCCCCAGGCCCGGGGGCCTCGGGAGGCTCCGAAGGCGCTGGCGGCTCCTCGGGGGCCATCTCCATCTCCGCCAGGGCTGCGGCGTGCCTGGCCTCTTGAGCCTCCAGGATGGCCCTCATGAGACGCGGCTCGGTTGAGCCCTGGTATGTTGATGCAGACGCGCAGCCCACCATCCTCGCCTAGATGGGGGGCCACAGCGGGTAGGCGGCGGCTGCCCCTCATGACCCTTGACTCCTGTAGCTCCTGAATGGCCTTGCTGACGAACTCCTGAGGGTTCGGCCCTCCTTGCCTTGCTCCTGCTTGCGGGAAACGTGCTTCGAAACACGCCTCCACGTGGTGCCCAAACGCCTCCCTCGTGACCCTGACCCTGGCGAGGTCGGCGGCCCTCCAGGGGAGAGCCCCCGAGCCCTGCCTGAGGAGGGCGCCGGGCGCGCTTTCCTATGCGATGGAAGGAGGCTCCCCCTGGCCTGGCGCGGGACCTGAGGGGCCTGCCTCTTGAGGAGCCGGGCCGGTCGATGTCTTCTTCTTGGGTGCGGCCTCGTGAGGCCTCCTGCTGCTGTGGTCTGGGTCTTCTAGCGAGGTGGCCTGAAAGGCTCGCTCCAGGGAGCACACTTCGTCTCTCTCTTCACAGGGCACCGTGATGACCCCGCCGCTTCCTGGCATCTTGAGGACGTTGTAGTCGTGGTGGGTTACGGCCATGAATTTGGCCAGCGCCGGGTACCCGAGGATGGCGTTGTACGGCAGGCGAATGTGGGCGACGTCGAAGTCGATGAGCTCGGTGCGGTAGTTGTCGCGAGCCCTGAAGGTGATAGGAAGGCGGACCTGCCCGATCGGGACCGTGGAGCCGTCGGTGACTCCAGAGAAAGGCTTGGTTGGCTGAAGCTGACTGTAAGGCACTTTAAGATTGTTGAATGTCTCCACGGACAGGACGTTGAGCCCTGCTCCGCCGTCGATGAGGGTCTTGGTGACTAGCACATTGCTGATGATTGGGGAACAAAGCATCGGGAGAACTCCGGCTGTGGCCGCGCACTTGAGCTGATCCGCTGAGCTGAACGTGATGGCGCACGCCGACCACCTGAGAGGGCGCGTGGCCTCGAGCTTGGGGAGGACTGCATTCACTTCGCGATCGAACTGCTTGAAGATGCGCTGAGAGGCTGGGGCTTGAGCTCCGCCCAGGATGTAGGCGATCGCACACGGTTCCTGGAAGCCCCCAGCCCCCTCGTCCTGATGACGGTCTTCAATTCTTCTTGGCGGCGGCGGCAGCGGAGGGATGCTTGCGTTCCCCTGCGGGCGATCCTCGCGAGGTTGATCCCTCCAGCCTCCCTCGCGAGGCGGGTCTTGCCAGCGGTCCTCGCGAGGTTGGTCGCGCCACCCTTGGCGCGGTCCGCGGTCTTCCCAGCGTCCTGCATTCCTTCCTCCTCCTCGGCCGTAGCCCCGGTCGCTGCGCTCCGAGCGTCCGCGACCCTTCCTTCGCGCACGGCCCGGAGATCTTGGCATTCATTGGTGTTGTGGGTGTGGAGGTCGTGGTACACGCAGTACCGGCTGCCCTTGGAGGACTCGGGCTGATCTCTGCCTCGCCTGGTGTCTGGTTCGGCCGCGAGTACAGCAGCCCCCTTGCGCTTCACGTCCTTGGCCTTGGACTTCTTTTCTTCGGGGTCCGTGGCAGGCAGCTCGAGGAGGGAGAGGCGCCCCTCCTCAGCCCTGGCGCACTTGGTCGCCAAGTTGAACAGCTCCAGGGAGGTGCACAGATCTTCATGCATCGCCAGCTCCTCCTTCATCTTGACGTCGCGCACGCCGTCGGAGAAGGCAGAGATGATGGCGTCCTCCGTTACCCTGGGGATCTTGAGGCGTGCGTTGTTGAAGCGCTGGATGTACTTTTGCAGGGTTTCCCCTGGCTGCTGCTTGATTCGGCGTATGTCGCTCGCGGCGGGTGGCCGGTCGCGAGTACCCTGGAAGTTGGCGATGAAGCGGGTACGCATCTCGGCCCAGGAAGAGATCGTGCCTAGGGCCAGATTCAGGAGCCAGGTGCGGGCTCCGTCCTTGAGCGCCATGGGAAACCAGTTCGCCATGACCTTTTCATCCCCGTTGGCAGCCTCGATGCCCAGCTCGTAGAGCTGGAGGACCTCCGTAGGGTCAGCTGTGCCGTCGTAGCGAGGAGGCAGGTCTGGCTTGAACTTGGCGGGCCACGCGACGCTGCGCAGTTCGGAGGTGAAGGCGCGGCAGCCCGCCGTGGCCGCGGGGGGCCTTGAACGACAGAGAGCTTGGTCTTGCGGGCCTCCCTGCGCCGCGGCTGGGGGCAGCGCAGGGTCCTGACGTGCCGGAGCGGGGAGCGCTCGGGCGGCTTCTTGTGGGCGAGGAACTTCTTGACAGCTGATCTTGCCGCGTCGGCGCCTGGCGGAGCGGATTCCGCCCAGGGGCCGCGCGCCTCGGGGCCAGGGCGCCTTCTTGAGGAGGAGGCGGCTGAGGCGCCCCGGGAGCCTCATCGCCTGCGCGGGGCGGGGTGAGGTGCAGCGAGACGGATGGTGCGGGGGCGCCTCCTGCAGCGCGGACGAGCTCGGCGACACGGTCGAGCCATTCTTCGTAGACGTTGTCGACGGGGCGGTAGCGCAGGAGCTTGTTTGCCACGATGAGTGCAGCTCGGGCCTCCATGGCCGCGCGGGGCGCACGTGACGAAGAACTAGCGGGGGTGAGCGAAGGCGTGGCGGTGCGGCCACCCCGCCTCATGGACGGGTGCTGGGACGATGCTTGCAGCTCGTTCCCCGCCGGGCCGGTGGCGGCGTTGACGGCAGGTGACGGGGAACGACGAGGGCGCCCGCCGACGGGAGCTGTCTGGGCGACATGGGAGGCGAGGGCGGCTCGGCGCTCGGCGCGGGCCCGACGGGCGTCAGACATGGTTGCGGTGGTCGGGGAAGAACGAGGCGACGAAAGGCAGATTCCGGCGCACCGCTACCTGGCGCGCCAAATGTCGGATTTCGGGTTCCGGCAGACCCTTGAGGTTCGAACACTGGGGTGCGCGCGGAGATCCAGCCTTCCACCGTCTCGCACCTCGCCGGATCGCTAGGACCTAAACTATTAAACAGAACAGCACAAGAGACACAAGATTTATACTGGTTCAGGCCACCATTGTGGTGTAATACCCTACTCCAGTGTGTGGTGTGGTGGATTGCCTCTTGGGCTGATGAGGAACAATACAAGGTAGAACAGCCTCGCGAGGGTCTGTTCTTGGCGGGTGTGATGAACTGTTAGGTGGTGTTCAGTCGCTCTAGCTACTGGTTTCTTGATGAGGGTTCCGATCTCTCCCCCAGATGCGGATCTCTCTACCCTGGGGGTGGCTACTCCTATTTATAGGCGAAGGCCCTGGGCCTCTTCCCAAATATTGAGCGGGAAGGGCGCCAACAATTGGCCATTTTGAAGGGGAACAGCGGGTACACTTATCCTGACTAAAGTTGGTCCTCGCCTGCCAAAGGCTCTGGTGATGACGCCTGCTTGGGCTCCACGATGACTCCCTTCTAGCCGTTGGGCTGGTCTTGGTCTTGTTGCACCGAAACGGATGCCTTTGCTTGATGCTCTCGCCTGCGCTTGCTCCCTTTGCACCAAAGAGGAAAGAAGGACACTGCGAGGGCTGGCGCCCTTGGTCGTCATGGCTTGCGTCATGGGCACCTCGCGAGGTACCCTGCCTTGAACTCTCCGCCTCCTCATGAGCCAGCCTGACGAGGCCGTGTCTAAGGAAGCTCCTTGTCGTCCGCCCCGCGAGGCTTGGCCCCTCGCGAGGGTCTTGAGCTTGCGCTGATGAAGATGGGCCGTGTTGGGCCTCCTTCGAGCCACCCTGCAGGCCGCAGGCAGGCAAGTCTGGGGACCCCCGTTCCCAGAACGCCGAAAGATTTAAAAAAAAATATTAAAATAATAATAATAAATTATATTAATATTATTTAATTAAACTAATTACCTAGTTTAACTAATTGAAACTATTAGTTAGTCAGATGTCTCTATGACAGGGGGCCCAACCCCCTGCTGACTAGTCAAACGTTGACTGGTCAACTGGGTCCCCCCTGGCCCGCATGGCACCCTATGGTACACCTCCTTGTACACAGATCTGAGTGCACATAGAATTTTAGCTATTTAATTTCGAATTATTAATGATTTCAGAATATTGCTAAAACTTTAGAAAATCATAGAAAATAATCTGTAACTCGGATGAAAAAGTTTTATACATGAAAGTTTCTCAGAACAACGAGACGAATCGGAATTCTCTCTCCATTCATCTGTCACATTCACCTAGCATAGCGAACATCGAACTTTTCCCTCTGGTTCGCTTGTCCGAAAATGCCTAACTTCGGGAAAACTTTCCTGGATGTTTTCCCCCGTTGTCGGTATCGTGTAGTACCGCGTTAGGTCACATCTAGCACCGTGTTTCGTCATGTCATGCATAGTATTGCATCTGTTTGCATTACTGTTTCTTCCCCCTCTTCTCTCCGGTAGACCCCGAGACCACTGTTGATGCCCCTGTGATCGACTACGTCGACGACGACCCTTCTTCCCTTTCAGCGGAGCTTCCAGGCAAGCCCCCCCTTTGATCATCCCGATATCGCCCATTCCATTCTCTCATGCTTGCATTAGATTTTGCTACTGTTATTGATTGCTCCTATTCTGATGCATAGCCTACTTTTGTACCTGCTATTGTTACCTACCTGCTTGTCCTAAACTGGTTAGTATAGGTTGGTTAGAGATCCATTAGTGACCCCCACTTATCCTTGTTGCCCCTGCTTCATCATCGACACCTCGATCAACGTGATCGACGACCAGAGCCTGACACCTCACATCACATCACGCCCCTTTAGTTGCCCGACTCTGCAGAGCTACTATCGAGTGTCGAGGGTGATCCCTCGTAACGCACTCCTGATGATAATTATGTAGTGTAGCTATTCGGTCGTGGTCAACAGGGGTGGTTCCTCTTTCAGCATTCCTAATACGGCTCTGTCGTGCAACACCTCAAGTGTGAACCTCGAGGGTGGTCCCTCTTATGTTCACCTTGATGATTACATTGAGTGGAATCCACCGGGGTGATTCCTCGGGTTTTCTTCCTTGATGTTTTGGACACACGGTTACCTTGACTTTACTTGAGACCATTGTTCAAGTCGGTTCGGCCATGAAGGGTACCCGCGAGTAGATGTGAAAGCCGGGCGGGCCCGGAGAGCACCCGTGCGATGTGACGGTGGCGGCTGGCTGTTTAGCGGTATCACCCGGGAGGGGGTAATAGCTCCGGACTTGTCCCGACAGCCGTTACTTCTATTAATAATGCACTAACAGCTTTGGGTATTTGTTCTGAATTGGCCTTTGGCCTTTACGCACTAACCACCACGTGATAATAGTTATGGGCCTTGACGTCGCAGTATCAGCCGAAGCTTTGTCAGACGTCCAGTTCAGCATTGCGGCACGGCTGGGCCGGCACCATCCTGTAGTGGTGGAGCCTGGACCCGCCCTGCATGCAACGACCTGGAGTGCAGCGGGCGATGGGCCCAGACCCCGGAGTGCTTAGGATGTAGACCGGCGGGGACCTCTTTGCTGAGCCTAGGTAGGGCTATGACGTGTTGATCTTTCGAGGCCGGGCATTGACCCAGAAAATGTGTCCGGCCAGAGTAATCAAGCGCGTTGGAAAACGTGGTGCACCCCTGCAGGGAAGATATATATTCGAATACGGTGTCCACGGTAATGGACGTTCAGACTTGTATCCTGATCTTATACAAGTAGAAATGGATACTTGATATGTGATGGATATGTTGGCTCCGGGATTGCTTTCTCGCAGGGAGTCGAGGAAGGATCTCTGGGCATTAAAAGTACAACATGCTTGTTAATTGTAAAATGATATTCTTTACTCTTCTACATGCTGCAAGATGCTTGGATCTGCCTGAAGATGCTAGTCTTCGATAGGCTAGGCCTTCCCCTCTATTCTGGCTTTCTGCAGTTCAGTCCACAGACACAACCCTTCCATTTGATACCAATGCATACTTTGTTTAGATCTGATGCTTGTGAGTACTTTGGATGAGTACTCACGGTTGCTTTGCTCCCCCTTTTCCCCCTTCCTTCTTCTTTCCGGTTGATGCAACCAGATGGTGGATCCCTGGAGTCAGATGCCACTACCGACGGATGCTACTACGTGGAGACCGCCGATGATCAGGAGTAGTTAGGAGGTCCCAGGCAGGAGGCCTTGCCTCTTTGATCGTTGATGTTTGTGCTAGCCTTCTTAAGGCAAAACTTGTTTAACTTATGTCTGTACTCAGATATTGTTGCTTCCGCTGACTCTTGTGTATCGAGCTATGTATTCGAGCCCTCGAGGCCCCTGGCTTGTAATATGAAGCTTGTATTATTTTAATTTGTGTCTAGAGATGTGTTGTGATATCTTCCCGTGAGTCCCTAATCTTGGTCGTACATATTTGTGTGCATGATTAGTGTACGGTCGAGTCGGGGGCGTCACAAGTTGGTATCAGAGCCAACTGCCTATAGGATCCCCTTTCCAACTCCTTGGCCGAAGTTGAGTCTAGTCTTTGAAAAACCGATTTACTAACATGGCTGTGTGGCTTAAGGGCCCACGTCACCATTGGGTGGTATTAGGATCTTTTACTCCTCGGCCTTTACTCTAGGATTCTGATCTCTCTTCTACTTGGGTTAAATGATTTTACTAACTCCAACATTAGGATCTCGTAATCACATTCATCCAGAGAGCTGGATTATCTACAACTATTCCTTTGAATTGTATTTTGAATAATACTCACATCGTTATTTGACATCCTTGAAATTCCTTATTTCAGATGCATCCCGCGACGCAGATCATCCGCCAGACCATGGCGGTCGGCACGCCTGGGTTCCCGGCCATTTTGGTCGACCTCTTGACCCTGCTGGGATATCGTTGGTATCCTCAGTACACTGTGTACGAGATCTACCGCGAGTTCAACCAGGAGATGTATCACACTAAGGTTGATATATATGATCGGCAGAACAACTCCACCCACGAGTTGCATACCTTTGAGGGTACTGGAGTGACTGTCGAGATGGCAGTGCAGGAGGTTGCCTATGTTGCTATCACCAGCCTCCGTAGAGAGCATCCACGCTTGGAGGAGACTGGGTTCAGATACTTCCCATACCCACCAGTTGGGGATGGTACTAGGCGCTACACTGTTGTGTGTACCCCCTACGTGAGCCGTCGGTACGACCCTCAGTATATGGTTCGATAAATTGAGGTTCTGGATCGCACTGTTCGAGCTCTGATGTTGAGTTGTATGCCACGCGTGCACGCCACTACGACACTCTAGAACAGATCCGTCCAGTAGGCACAGCAGCAATTCTTCCTTCGTTCATTACTTACCCGCGCGGGACGGAGATGCCACCAGGTCTTGTGTGGCCTGAGGTTGGTGGTGATACCCCTGCTCGTGGACCTCTTCTTCTGCCTAGAGATCAGCTGGTACACCAGAGCCGCCACGGCATGCAGCCTCCTTCCCTCGAGCATCGCCGTGCTTTCCTTCACCGACAGCTGCCAGACTTCAGAGGTTTTCCCCGACGTTGATGTAGCATATCGCTATGTCGTGTTGTTGTATCCCTCCACCACGTGCCTGCGCGCCGCCTAGTTGGTCTAGACTACCTTCCCTTTTCTGAACTCGTACTTATGGCTTGTAACCGAACTTATGTATGGATCTGTATGTCGTGTTTGGCTACTATGTTGTATCCATCGAACTTCTTTCAGTATGCATGTTTCATCATGAATGATTCCTTGTCTTTGAAAATTTCTTCATGCTGAACTACCCCTGTTACATGTTAGCAGGATGGTTAGACCCGCTGGTCATGGTCGTGGTGGCAACGCCCCACCACCGCCTGAGTACATGGCTGGTATGATCCAACAGTTTGAGCTAAACCGCCAGCTCATGGAAGGAGTGATAGCTCAATTTCCTCGCCCCAACTTGAACCAGCAGCCAACCACTATGACACTGAATGACTTTGCACATCTCAACCCAAGCATCTACCGCAGCTCAACTCAGCCACTTGATGCTGATGACTGGCTCCGTGACATCACTTTCGAGATAGAGTCTGCTGGGGTAGCCCCTGCCAGCTATGTCACCTTTGCGGCTTATTATCTGAAGGGCCCCGCTTCTCAATGGTGGGACAGCCACAGGCGTTCACTACCTGCTGGAACGGTCATCACTTGGCCGGATTTCCAAGCTGCTTTCCGTGCCCGCTTCATTCCTCAGGGAATTATGGACAGGAAGAAGCGCGAGTTTCGCAGCCTCACCCAAGGCAACAAGACTGTGGATGCCTATCAGCGGGAGTTCCTTCACCTGTCCCGCTATGCTGAAGATGACATTGCCACTGATGCACATAAACAGGATAAGTTTCGAGATGGACTTCAAGCTGATATCAAACTGGTGCTCCTCGTGCATGACTTTGCTGATTTCGCCACCTTGGTGAACAAGGCCATTCATGTCAAAACCGGTCTGCAAGAACACCTTAGATCCCTCAGGCACAACCGTGATGTGGGTTCATCTTCAGGCCCATCATCGTAGAAGCGTAAGATATGGATCCCTCACAGCATGTATTCACCAGCTGCCCCTGCACCAAGGCAGTCCCCTGCTGCATCTCGCCTGCCTCCTCCACCGCCTGGACAACCAAGACTTCAAGCTGCACCACCCCGAGCTCCTGCTCCCCATCCCAATGATGGTCTATGCTTCAGGTGTGGTCAACCAGGACACCGTGCCAGGGACTGCTCTCAGAATCAGTACCATCTTGCACTTCCTCCAACTGGTCGTGGTAATAATCAGCCCCGTGCTACATCTTGAGCTTGCATTGGTTTTCCCCGAAGAGGAGAGGATGATGCAGCACAGTAGCATAAGTATTTCCCTCAGTTTTTGAGAACCAAGGTATCAATCCAGTAGGAGGCCACGCGCAAGTCCCTCGTACCTGCACAAAACGATAGCTACTCACAACCAGCGCGATTAGGGATTGTCAATCCCTTCACGGTCACTTCCGAGAGTGAGATCTGATAGAGATAATATTTTTGGTATTTTTGGTATATAGATGCAAAGTGAAAGGCAAAGTAAAACAAAGCAAGTATAAAAGTGACAGAGATTGATATGATGAGAATAGACCCGGGGGCCATAGGTTTCACTAGTGACTTCTCTCAAGAGCATAAATATTCTACAGTGGGTGAACAAATTACTGTTGAGCAATTGACAGAATTGAGCATAGTTATGAGGTTATCTAGGTATGATCATGTATATAGGCATCACGTCCGTGACAAGTATACCGAAACGATTCTGCATCTACTACTATTACTCCACTCATCGACCGCTATCCAGCATGCATCTAGAGTATTAACTTAAAAACAGAGTAACACCTTAAGCAAGATGACATGATGTAGAGGAATAAATTCATGCAATATGATAAATACCCCATCTTGTTATCCTCGATGGCAACAATACAATACGTGCCTTCCAACCCTTTCTGTCACTGGGTAAGGACACCGCAAGATTGAACCCAAAGCAATGCACTTCTCCCATTGCAAGAACTACCAATCTAGTTGGCCAAACCAAACGGATAATTCGAAGAGACTTGCAAATATAACTCAATCATACATAAAAGAATTCAGAGAAGATTCAAATATTATTCATAGATAAGCTGGATCATAAACCCACAATTCATCGCTCTCAACAAACACACCGCAAAAAGAAGATTACATCGAATAGATCTCCACGAGAGAGGGGGAGAACATTGTATTGAGATCCAAAAGGAGAGAAGAAGTCATCTAGCTA
>LR880968.1:824717708-824747164 GCA_904067115.1 Aegilops sharonensis | reverse complement strand
CACTTCTCCCATTGCAAGAACTACCAATCTAGTTGGCCAAACCAAACGGATAATTCGAAGAGACTTGCAAATATAACTCAATCATACATAAAAGAATTCAGAGAAGATTCAAATATTATTCATAGATAAGCTGGATCATAAACCCACAATTCATCGCTCTCAACAAACACACCGCAAAAAGAAGATTACATCGAATAGATCTCCACGAGAGAGGGGGAGAACATTGTATTGAGATCCAAAAGGAGAGAAGAAGTCATCTAGCTACTAGTTATGGACCCGAAGGTCTGAAGTAAACTACTCACACTTCATCGGAGGGGCTATGGTGTTGATGTAGAAGCCCTCCGTGGTGGATGCCCCCTCCGGCGGAGCTCCGGAACAGGCCCAAAGATGGGATCTCGTGGATACAGGAAGTTGCGGCGGTGGAATTAGGTTTTTCGCTCATGTTCTGATCGTTTGGGGTACGTAGGTCTATATATAGGAGGAAGGAGTACGTCGGTGGAGCTTCATGGAGCCCACGAGGCAGGGGGGCGCGCCCTCCACCCTCGTGACCGCCTCGTGGCTTTCTTGACGGAGGGTCCAAGTCTCCTGGGTCTTATCTGATGAGAAAATCACGTTTCCGAAGATTTCATTCCGTTTGGACTCCGTTTGATATTCTGTTTCTTCGAAATACTGAAAAAGGCAAAAAACAGCAATTCTGAGTTGGGCCTCCGGTTAATAGGTTAGTCCCAAAAGTAATATAAAAGTGGAAAATAAAGCCCATTATAGTCCAAAACAATAGATAAAGTAGCATGGAGCAACCAAAAATTATAGATACGTTGGAGACGTATCAGGCATCCCCGAGCTTAATTCTTGCTCGTCCTCGAGTAGGTAAATGATAAAAAGAGAATATTTGATGCGGAGTGATACTTTGGCATAATTTCAATGTAAATCTTCTTAATCATGGTATGAATATTCATATCCGAAATATTCAAGACAAAAGTTCATATTGACACAAAAATAATAATACTTCAAGCATACTAATCAAAGTAATTATGTCTTCTCAAAATAGCATGGCAAAAGAAAGTTCATCCCTATAAAATCATATAGTTAGGCTATACTTCATTTTTCGTCACACAAAGATGTTCCCAACTTCTATACCCCCGATGACAAGCCAAGCAATTGTTTCATACTTGAATAATCTCAAACTTTTTCAACCTTCACGCAATACATGAGCGTGAGCCATGGATATAGCATTATGGATGGAATAGAATATGATGAAGGGGATTGTGTGGAGAAGACAAATAAGGAGAAAATCTCACATCGACGAGGATAATCAACGGCCTATGGAGATGCCCATCAATTGATGTCAACATGAGGAGTAGGGATTGCCATGCAACGGATGCACTAGAGCTATGAATGCTCAAAAAAAGAAAACTAGTGGGTGTGCATCCAACTTGCTTGCTCATGAAGACCTAGGGCATTTTGAGGAAGCCCATCGTAGGAATATACAAGCCAAGTTCTATAACGAAAAATTCCCACTAGTATAGAAAGACAACTTATGAGACTCACTATATGAAAAACATGGTGCTACTTTGAAGCACAATATATGAGACACACTACATGAAGAACAAGGTGCTACTTTGAAGCACAATATATGAGACTCACTACATGAAGAACAAGGTGCTACTTTGAAGCACAATATATGAGACTCACTACATGAAGAACAAGGTGCTACTTTGAAGCACAAGTGTGGAAAAAGAGATAGTAGCATTGCCCTTTTTATTTATTTTCTTTTTTTGGGCCTTTATTGTTTTTTATTTTTTGGCCTTTCTCTTTTTTTATTTGGGCAATGCTCTAACAACGATGATCATCACACTTCTATTGATTACAACATAAGGATTACAACTCGAAACGAGAACAAGGTATGACTCTATATGAATGCCTCCGGCGGTGTACGGGGATGGTGCAATGAATCAAGAGTGACATGTATGAAAAATAATGCATGGTGGCTTTGCCACAAATACGATGTCAACTACATGATCATGCAACGGCAATATGACAAAAGTAAAGTATGTCATGATGATGATGAACGGAACGGTGGAAAGTTGCATGGCAATATATCTCGGAATGGCTACGGAAATGCCATAATAGGTAGGTATGGTGGCTGTTTTGAGGAAGATATAAGGAGGTTTATGTGTGATAGAGTGTATCATATCACGGGGTTTGGATGCACCGGCGAAGTTTGCACCAACTCACAAGATGAGAAAGGGAAATGCACGGTACCGAAGAGGCTAGCAAAGGCGGAAAGGTAAAAGTGCGTATAATCCATGGACTCAACATTAGTCAAAAGAACTCATATACTTATTGCAAAAATTTAGAAGTCATCAAAAATCAAGTACTACGCGCATGCTCCTAGGGGGGTAGATTGGTAGGAAAAGACCATCGCTCGTCCCTGACCGCCACTCATAAGGATGCACAAGCCAGGTACACTTCATGCTTCAAATTTGTTACACAACTTTAACCATACGTGCATGCTACGGGATTTGCTAACTTCAACACAAGAATTTCTCAAATTCACAACTACTCAACTAGCACGACTTTAATATTATCACCTCCATATCTCAAAACAATTATCAAGCATCAAACTTATCTTAGTATTCAACGCACTCAAAAGAAAGTTTCACATATCTTGAATACCAAGTATATTAACATTAAGCAAATTACCATGCTATTAATGACTCTCAAAATAATCTAAGTGAAGCATGAGAGATCAAGTTTCTTTAAAAAAAAATCCGTCACCGTGCTCTAAAAGATCTAAGGGAAGCACTAGCGCAAAAATTATCACGCTCAAAAGATATAAGTGAAGCACTATGAGCAAACTATCAAGCTCAAAAAATATAAGTGAAGCACATAGAGTATTCTATCAAATTTCAATTCATGTATGGCTCTCTCAAAAGGTGTGTAAAGCAAGGATGATTGTGGTAAACTAACAAGCAAATACGCAAATAATACAAGATGCTCCAAGCAAAACACTTATCATGTGGTGAATAAAAATATAGCTTCAAGTAAATTACCGATGGAAGTGGACGAAAGAGGGGATGCCTTCCGGGGGCATCCCTAAGCTTTGACTTTTTGGTGTCCTTGGATTATCTTGGGGGTGCCATGGGCATCCCCAAGCTTAGGCTCTTGCCACTCCTTGTTCCATAATCCATCAAAATAATTCACCCAAAACTTGAAAACTTCACAACACAAAACTCAATAGAAATCTCGTGAGCTCCGTTAGAGAAAGAAAACAAAAGACTACTTTAAGGTACTGTAATGAACTCATACTTTATTTATATTGGTGTTAAACCTACTGTATTCCAACTTCTCTATGGATCATAAACTATTTTACTAGCCATAGATTCATCAAAATAAGCAAACAACACACGCAAAACAGAATCTGTCAAAAACAGAACAGTCTGTAGTAATCTGTAACTAACGCAAACTTCTGGAACTCAACAAATTCTACCAAAATTAGACGACCTGGAAAATTTGTTTATTGATCAGCAGCAATTGGAATCAGTATTTTATCGCGCTCTGGTGATTTTTAACAATTTGGGCACTGAGCGCAAAGTTTCTGGAAATTACAGCAAGATCAAATAACTATCATCCAAGAAGATCCAATAGGTTTAACTTGGCACAAACACTAATTAAAAGATAAAACCACATCTAAACAGAGGCTAGATGGATTATTTATTCCTAAACAGAAGAAAAAACAAAAAACTAAAAATAAAATTGGGTTGCCTCCCAACAAGCGCTATCGTTTAACGCCCCTATCTAGGCATTGAGATTTCAATGATGCTCACAAGAAAGACAAGAATTGAGGCACAAAGAGAGCATCATAAAACATGTGAAAAAAACAATTAAGTCTAACATACTTCCTATGCATAGGCATATTATAGGCAAACAAATTATCGTAGCAAGCAAAAACTAGCATATGCAAGGAAGCGGAAAGGAACAATAGCAATCTCAACATAACGAGAGGTAATTTAGTAACATGAAAATTTCTATAACCACATTTTCCTCTCTCATAATAATTACATGTAGGATCATAAGAAAATTCAACAATATAGCTATGACATAAAATATTCTCAACACGATCCACATGCATGCGAAGTTGACACTCTTCTGAAATAGTGGGATTAACATTAACTAAAGTCATGACCTCTCCAAACCCACTTTCATCAAAAACTTCATAAGATTGAACATTATCCAAATATGTGGGATCTAAAGTTGAAACTCTTCCAAACCCACTTTCAATATTATTGCAAACACTATTATCAATCTCATATTCATCATGGGGATTAAATAAATTTTCAAGATCATAAGAAGAATCACCCCAATCATGATCATTGCAACAAGTAGAGGACATAGCAAAACTAGCATCCCCAAGCTTAGGGTTTTGCATATTTTTAGCACAATTGACATCAATAGAATTTATAGTAAAATCATTGCGATCAGGCTTTTTATTCAAAGATCTATCATGAATCGCTTCATAAAGTACTTCATCACAATTTTTAGATTCACGAATTTCAGGCAAAACCTCATAAAGATAATCTAGTGCACTCAATTCACTAGCAATAGGTTCAACATAATTTGATCTCTTAAAGAGATTAGCAAGTGGATGAGGATCCATAAACTTTTAGCAAGCGAAGATGCAAGCAAAAAGAAGGCACATAGTAACACAAGATTGAACGGAGGAAGGGAGAATAAAACGACAAGGGTGAAGTGGGGGAGAGGAAAACGAGAGGCAAATGGCAAATAATGTAATGCGAGAGATAGGGATTGTGATGGGTACTTGGTATGTTGACTTTTGCGTAGACTCCCCGGCAACAGCGCCAGAAATCCTTCTTGCTAAGTCTTGATCTTGCGTTGGTTTTCCCCGAAGAGGAGAGGATGATGCAGCACAGTAGCGTCAGTATTTCCCTCAGTTTTTGAGAACCAAGGTATCAATCCAGTAGGAGGCCACGCGTAAGTCCCTCGTACCTGCACAAAATGATAGCTACTCGCAACCAACGCGATTAGGGGTTGTCAATCCCTTCACGGTCACTTACGAGAGTGAGATCTGATAGAGATAATATTTTTGGTATTTTTGGTATATAGATGCAAAGTGAAAAGTAAAAGGCAAAGTAAAACAAAGCAAGTATAAAAGTGATAGAGATTGATATGATGAGAATAGACCCGGGGGCCATAGGTTTCACTAGTGGCTTCTCTCAAGAGCATAAATATTCTACGGTGGGTGAACAAATTACTGTTGAGCAATTGACAGAATTGAGCATAGTTATGAGGTTATCTAGGTATGATCATGTATATAGGCATCACGTCCGTGACAAGTAGACCGAAACGATTCTGCATCTACTATATTACTCCACTCATCGACCGCTATCCAGCATGCATCTAGAGTATTAAGTCAAAAACAGAGTAACACCTTAAGCAAGATGACATGATGTAGAGGAATAAATTCATGCAATATGATAAATACCCCATCTTGTTATCCTCGATGGCAACAATACAATACGTGCCTTGCAACCCTTTATGTCACTGGGTAAGGACACCGCAAGATTGAACCCAAAGCCATGCACTTCTCCCATTGCAAGAACTACCAATCTAGTTGGCCAAACCAAACGGATAATTCGAAGAGACTTGCAAAGATAACTCAATCATACATAAAAGAATTCAGAGAAGATTCAAATATTATTCATAGATAAGCTGGATCATAAACCCACAATTCATCGATCTCAACAAACACACCGCAAAAACAAGATTACATCGAATAGATCTCCACGATAGAGGGGGAGAACATTGTATTGAGATCCAAAAGGAGAGAATAAGCCATCTAGCTACTAGCTATGGACCCGAAGGTCTGAAGTAAACTACTCACACTTCATCGGAGGGGCTAAGGTGTTGATGTAGAAGCCCTCCGTGGTGGATGCCCCCTCCGGCAGAGCTCCGGAACAGGCCCCAAGATGGGATCTCGTGGATACAGGAAGGTACGGCGGTGGAATTAGGTTTTTGGCTCCTGTTCTGATCGTTTGGGGGTACGTAGGTATATATAGGAGGAAGGAGTACGTCGGTGGAGCTTCGAGGGGCCCACGAGGCAGGGGGCGCGCCCTAGGGGGGCACCCTCCACCCTCGTGACCGCCTCGTGGCTTTCTTGACGGAGGGTCCAAGTCTCCTGGGTCTTATCTGATGAGAAAATCACGTTTCCGAAGATTTCATTGCGTTTGGACTCCGTTTGATATGCCCCCCCCCTCTTGACCGCCTCGTGGCTTTCTTGACGGAGGGTCCAAGTCTCTTGGGTCTTATCTGATGAGAAAATCACGTTTCCGAAGATTTCATTCCGTTTGGACTCCGTTTGATATTCTGTTTCTTTGAAATACTGAAAAAGGCAAAAAACAGCAATTCTGGGCTGGGCCTCCGGTTAATAGGTTAGTGCCGAAAGTAATATAAAAGTGGAAAATAAAGCCCATTATAGTCCAAAACAATAGATAAAGTAGCATGGAGCAATCAAAAATTATAGATACGTTGGAGACGTATCACCCCGCAACAACAATGCCAAGCCTTATGGTCGTGGTCAGGCCAACCACATTGATCTGAATGAAGCTCAAGACCAACTTCCTACTGTGTTGGGTACTCTTCTTGTTAACTCAATACCAGCCTCTGTTTTATTCGATTCAGGAGCATTGCATTCATTCATATCAGAAGATTTTGCATCCATGCATGGCCTTAAGTTCGAAGAGATGAACAATCCACTGGTGGTACACACCCCTGCGGGCCAATGTCGAACCACAATGGTTAGCCTCAATGTCCCTGTTGAAATTGAAGGGCTGGAATTCCATGTTTCCCCATTGTTTTGAAGTCGTCCAATATCGACCTCATTCTGGGAATGGAATGGTTGAAAACACATAACGCTTCAATCATTTGCGCCACTAAAACCATGCATCTACTACATCCGTCAAGTGAGACAGTGAGATACCATGCTCATCTTGTTCGGAATGCCGAAGCACAGATTTATTCCTTGTATGCATGAAAAATACTACTTCGAAGCCTGAAGTATCTGCCGGTCCGCGTTCTCGGTCAAACTGAGCGTCGCACCGTCAGAGGGCTGTCAAAATTCTAAAAAGTTCAGTGGTCAAATCCTTCTGAAGATGAAGCCACTTGGGAACTCGAGGATCGTCTTCGAGATGAATACCTCGCTTTTGTTTCCTTCTACCTCCTAAAATCTCGGGACGAGATTTCTTGTAGTGGAGGAGAATTGTGATGCCCGGATAATTAAGCTACAGTAATCCTTTGCTAATGAGGCCACGTCACCGTTGTTACTGTTGCTAATCGCACTTAGATTCAAATCGGTTAGAATTAAAATTAAAATTAAAATATAAAATTAAAGTTTTCATAATGTCGGAACTAAAATGTACAGACTGTGGCAAATAATTTATCATAATGTCGGAACTAAAATGTACAGACTGTGGCAAATAATTTATAAGTATTATTGGTGAAGGAACAAAGTTTTTATAAAATAGTTAAGTGCTAAAAATTAATTAAAATAGTGGCTTTAATAATTTATAAAGTGTTAAATTATTTTTGATGTGGGTGAAACTTTCTGTGGCTTAGGGTTAAACTAAAACATCAATTTAGATTTTGTTCTCATATTTTTATAAAACTAAAATATGCTAGTAGTAAAATAAAAACAGTAAAGAAAATTGTACAAAAAGAAAAAAACACAAACAAAAGTAAATAAACAAAAGAAACCCCCTCCCCTGGGCCAAATGGCCCAGCTGGCCTCACTGGCCGAGCCAGGCTGGCCCAGCCGCACGTCTCGTCGTTCCCCCTCCTTGCTACAGGAATGGGGGGATCGTGTCGGCCATCCGGCCACCGACCGGCACCGTGGCGGCAATCGGCCGGCCTCCCCTCGCCTATTTAACCCCGGTGGCCTCCTCTCCCCGCCGAACCCTAGCCACTTCCACCTCGCGTCGTTTTCTTCTACCCCGCGCAAGGCCGAGCCGTCGTCGACATGCCTCACCTCGCCTACGCGCCCACCGTCGTCCCCGACGCTTGAGACCTCGTCCATCTTCTTCGTCGTCGTCCACTTCTTCGTCTACGTCCACGGATCGAGCCGGAACGCGCCGAGTCAAGCGGAACTAGATCTTCTTCCACCTCCGGCCACCGCGATGTCGTCGTTGCTCCACCAACCCTCTGCTGCTACTAAACCGCTCATCGGGCCTTCGTGCGCCTCCTCGGTGAGCCCCTCTGCCGTTCTCCTCCTTCCCCGTTTCGATCCATCGTCGTGGACCACCGTGGCCAAAATCGCTGGGGCTCGTGCTCCCGCGTACTCGTGCACTCGTGATCGTGCGCTCACGCGCTGCTACTAGCGAGTCGGGCCTCGCTCGCACGACCGCTCGTTCCTCGCTATTCCTGCTGCTGCTCGCACCTTCGCCCGGGCCATGCCGTGCAGCCACTAGCGCCGTCGCGCCCCCGTTGGCCTCCTGCTGCTTGCCCGCATGTAGCGCCTGCCACCCCGCGCTCGCAGCTTGCTGCTGCCGTCGCTCGCCAGACAGCCTCACCTGCATGCTTCGCCTGCAGCCCCCCTCGCCCGCCGGCGCTCGCCGGTGCTTCCGCCGCTGCCAACTGCGCTGCGGCTGCCTCCCGTTGCTGCTAACTGTTGCCGTCACTGCGTTCCATCGCAGCCGCCGCGCCGTTGCTCGCCGATGGCCTCGCCTAGCCTTCCTCCCCGCGCGCCGCTGCCTGCGCCACCCGCATCGCTTTGCTGTCGCCCCATGCACGGCCTCGCCCCTCCGCGCTCCCCACACCGTCGCTCCGCCGCCCTCACCCCCTTCGTGTCGCCCTGCCCGCGCGGTCCTCCACCGCAGCCCGTCGCCGCGCCCGCGACCCCCTAGGCGCGCGCCCCCTCCTCGTTGCCACACCCCTCCTGGGCTCTCGCTGATGCTGCTCCGTCGGCGACCGCCCTCGCCGGTGCCAAGCCGAGTCACCGCTGCCCTCTGCTCGTTCGGCTGGGCGTGCTCGCGCCGTGGTCGCACGCCCGCCCCGCGTGCCGGTTTCGCCCGCTACGCCGCGCCCAATTGGCCCCTGTAATAAATAAAAAGGAAGATTTAAAAAAAGATATATTAAATAATAATATTTATTTAATTAGATTAATATTATTTAATTAGACTAATTACCTAGTTTAACTAATTGAAACCGTTAGTTAGTCAGATGTCTCTATGACAGGGGGCCCCACCCCCTGTTGACCAGTCAAACGTTGACTGGTCAACTGGATCCCCCTGGCCCGAATGGAACCCTCTGGTACACCTTTGTGTACAGAGATCTGGGTGCACATAGCATTTTAGCTATTTAATTTCGAATTATTAATAATTTCAGAATATTGCTAAAACTTTAGAAAATCATAGAAAATAATCCGTAACTCGGATGAAAAAGTTTTATACATGAAAGTTTCTCAAAACGACGAGACGAATCGGAATACGCTCACCATTCATCTGTCACATGCCCCTAGTATAGCGAACATCAAACTTTTCCCCTCTGGATCGTCTGTCCGAAAATGCCTAACTTCGGGAAAACTTTCCCGGATGTTTTCCCCCGTTGTCGGTATTGTGTAGTACCGCGTTAGGTCACATCTAGCACCATGTTTCGTCATGTCACGCATAGTATTGCATCTGTTTGCATTATATTTACTATTTCTTCCCCCTCTTCTCTCCGGTAGACCCCGAGACCGCTGTTGATGCCCCTGTGATCGACTACGTCGGCAACGACCCTTCTTCCCTTTCAGCGGAGCTTCCAGGCAAGCCCCCCCTTTGATCATCCCGATATCGCCCATTCCATTCTCTCATGCTTGCATTAGATTTTGCTACTGTTATTGATTGCTCCTATTCTGATGCATAGCCTGCTTTTGTACCTGCTATTATTACCTACCTGCTTGTCCTGAACTGCTTAGTATAGGTTGGTTAGAGATCCATCAGTGACCCCCACTTGACCTTGTTGCCCCTGCTTCATCATCAATGCCTCGATCAATGTGATCGACGACCAGAGCCTGCCATCTTACATCACATCATGCCCCTTTAGTTGCTCGACTCTGCAGAGCTACTATCGAGTGCCGAGGGTGATCCCTCATAACGCACTCCTGATGATAATTATGTAGTGTTGCTATTCGGTTGTGGTCAACAGGGGTGGTTCCTCTTTCACCATTCCTGATACGGCTTTGTCGTGCAACACCTCAAGTGTGAACCTCGAGGGTGGTCCCTCTTACGTTCACCTTGATGATTACATTGAGTGGAATCCACCGGGGGTGATTCCTCGGGTTTTCTTCCTTGATGTTTTGGACACACGGTTACCTTGACTTTACTTGAGACCATTGTTGAAGTCGGGTCAGCCCTGAGGGGTACCCGCGAGTAGATGTGAAAGCTGGGCGGGCCCGGAGAGCACCCGTGTGATGTGACGGTGGCAGCTGGCTGTTTAGCGGTATCACCGAGAGGGGGTAATAGCTCCGGACTTGTCCCGATAGCCGTCGCTTATTTTAATAATGCACTAACAGGTTTGGGTATTTGTTCTGAATTGCCTATGGCCTTTACGCACTAACCACCACGCGAGAATAGTTATGGGCCTCGACGTCGCAGAATCAGCCGAAGCTTTGTCAGACGTCCAGTTCAGCTTTGCGGCATGGATGGGCCGGCACCATCCTGTAGTGGTGGAGCCTGGACCCGGCCTTCACGCAACGACTCGGAGTGCAACGGGTAATGGGCCCAGACTCCGGAGTGCTTAGGATGTAGACCGGCGGGGACCTCTCTGCTGAGCCTAGGTAGGGCTACAACGTGTTGATCTTCCGAGGTCGGGCATTGACCTAGAAAAGTGTGTGCGGCCAGAGTAATCAAGCGTGTTGGAAAACATGGTGCACCCCTGCAGGGAAGATATATATTCGAATACCGTGTCCATGGTAATGGACGTTCAGACTTGTATCCTGATCTTATACAACTAGAAATGGATACTTGATATGTGATGGATATGTTGGCTCCGGGATTGCTTTCTCGCAGGGAGTCGAGGAAGGATCTCCGGGCGTTAATACTACAACATGCTTGTTAATTATAAACTGCTGTTCTTTACTCTTCTACATGCTGCAAGATGCTTGGAGCTGCCTGAAGATGCTAGTCTTTGATAGGCTAGGCCTTCCCCTCTATCCTGGCTTTCTGCAGTTCAGTACACAGACACAACCCTTCCATTTGATACCAATGCATACTTAGTTTAGATCTGATGCTTGCGAGTACTTTGGATGAGTACTCACGGTTGCTTTGCTCCCCCTTTTCCCCCTTCCTTCTTCTTTCGGGTTGATGCAATCAGATGGTGGATCCCTGGAGTCAGATGCCACTGCCGACGGATGCTACTACATGGAGACCGCCAAAGACCAGGAGTAGTTAGGAGTTCCCAGGCAGGAGGCCTTGCCTCTTCGATCGTTGATGTTTGTGCTAGCCTTCTTAAGGCAAACCTTGTTTAACTTATGTCTGTACTCAGATATTGTTGCTTTAGCTGACTCTTGTGTATCGAGCTACGTATTCGAGCCCTCGAGGCCCCTGGCTTGTAATATGAAGCTTGTATTATTTTAATTTGTGTCTAGAGTTGTGTTGTGATATCTTCCCGTGAGTCCCTGATCTTGGTCGTACACATTTGCGTGCATGATTAGTGTGCGGTCGAGTCGGGGCGTCACATTAGTAACATGAAAATTCCTACAACCATATTTACCTCTCTCATAATAATTACATGTAGGATCATAATCAAATTCAACAATATAGCTATCACATAAAATATTCTTAACATGATCCACATGCATGCAAAGTTGACACTCTTCCAAAATAGTGGGATTACCACCAACTAAAGTCATGACCTCTCTGAACCCACTTTTGTCAAAATTTTCATAAGATTGAACACTCTCCAAATATGTGGGATTATTTTTACCTAAAGTTGACGCTCTTCCAAACCCACAATCAATATCATATTCATCACGAGGCTTTAATAAATTCTCAAGATCATAAGAAGAATCACCCCAATCATGATCATTGCAATAAGTAATGGACATAGCAAAATTAGCAACCCCAAGCTTGGGGTTTTGCATATTATTAGTAGAATTTATAGTAAAATCATTGCAATCATACTTTTCATTCAAGGAGCTATCATGAACCACTTCATAAATTTCTTCATCACAATTTTTAGATTCACGAACTTCAAGCAAAACTTCATACAGATAATCAAGTGCACTTAAATCACTAGCAACTGGTTCAACATAATTAGATCTCTTAAAATGATTAGCAAGTGGATGAGGATCCATATTAATTGCTTTTTAGCAAGCAAAGATGCAAGCAAATAGAAGACACATGGCAACACAAGCAAACATGAGACCTGATGAGAAAACGGCGAACAAAAAAGAGAGCGAATAAAAACAACAAATTTTTGTGAAGTGGGGGAGATGAAAACGAGATGCAAATGGGAAATAATGTAAATTGCAAAGAGATGAGATTTGTGATTAGGAACCTGGTATATGTTGAATATCCTCCCCGGCAACGGCGCCAGAAATTCCTTTTGATGTCGCTTGAAGCTACGTCGGTATTTCCCCAAAGAGGAAGGGATGATGCAGCACAGCGGCGGTAGGTATTTCCCTCGGATATGACACCAAGGTTATCGAACCAGTAGGAGAACCAAGCAACACAACGTAAACAACCCCTACACACAAATAACAACACCTCGCAACCCAACGTGTTAAAGGGGTTGTCAATCCCTTTCGGGGTACGGCGCCTCAAGATAGGCAAAGAATGTGAGGTAAATTTATAGTAGATTGATAGATAGAATGCCAAATAAAATAAATAAGAATAAATTGCCGCAAGGTATTTTTGTATTTTTTGGTTTAATTGATCTGAAAATAAACGCAAGGAAAAAGTAGACCACAAGGCAAATATATGAGAAAGAAGACCCGGGGGCCGTAGGTTTCACTAGTGGCTTCTCTTGAAAAAGATAGCAAACGGTGGGCGAACATATTATTGTTGGGAAATTGATAGAACTTCAAATACTCATGACAATATATAGGCAATGATCATTACATAGGCATCACGTCCAAGATTAGTAGACCGACTCCTGCCTGCATCTACTACTATCAGTCCACACATCGACCGCTATCCAGCATGCATCTAGTGTATTAAGTTCATGAAAAAAATGGAGTAATGCAATAAGAATGATGACATGATGTAGACAAGATCCGTTTATCTATTGCGTAGATATAGATCCATATTTTTATCCTTAGTAGCAATGATGCATACGCGTCGTTTCCCTTTCTGTCACTGGGATCGAGCACCACAAGATCGAACCCACTATCGGGCACCTCTTCCCATTGCAAGATAAATAGATCAAGTTGGCCAAACAAAACCCAAATATCGGAGAAGAAATACGAGGCTATAAGAGATCATGCATATAAGAGATCAAAGAAACTCAAATAACTTTCATGGATATAAAAAAGATATAACTGATCATAAACTCGAAGTTCATCGGATCCCAACAAACACACCGCAAAAAGAGTTACATCATATGGATCTCCAGGAGACCATTGTATTGAGAATTCAGAGAGAGAGAGAATACCATCTAGCTACTAACTACGGACCCTGATACGTCTCCAACGTATCTATAATTTTTAATTGCTCCATGCTACTTTATCTATTGTTTTGGACTATAATGGGCTTTATTTTCCACTTTTATATTACTTTTGGGACTAACCTATTAACCGGAGGCCCAGCCCAGAATTGTTATTTTTTGCCTTTTCAGTATTTCAAAGAAACAGAATATCAAACGGAGTCCAAACAGAATGAAATCTTCGGAAACGTGATTTTCTCATCAGATAAGACCCATGAGACTTGGACCCTCCGTCAAGAAAGCCACGAGGCGGTCACGAGGGTGGAGGCCCCCCCTAGGGCGCGCCCCCCTGCCTCGTGGGCCCCTCGAAGCTCCACCGACATACTCTTTCCTTCTATATATACCTAAGTACCCCAAACTATCAGAACAGGAGCCAAAAACCTAATTCCACCGCCGCAACTTCCTGTATCCACGAGATCCCATCTTGGGGCCTGTTCCGGAGCTACGCTGGAGGGGGCATCCACCACGGAGGGCTTCTACATCAACACCATAGCCCCTCCGATGAAGTGTGAGTAGTTTACTTCAGACCTTCGGGTCCATAGCTAGTAGCTAGATGGCTTCTTCTCTCTTTTTGGATCTCAATACAATGTTCTCCCCCTCTCTCGTGGAGATCTATTCGATGTAATCTTCTTTTTGCGGTGTGTTTGTTGAGAGCGATGAATTGTGGGTTTATGATCCAGCTTATCTATGAATAATATTTGAATCTTCTCTGAATTCTTTTATGTATGATTGAGTTATATTTGCAAGTCTCTTCGAATTATCCATTTGGTTTGGCCAACTAGATTGGTAGTTCTTGCAATGGGAGAAGTGCATTGCTTTGGGTTCAATCTTGCGGTGTCCTTACCCAGTGACAGAAAGGGTTGCAAGGCACGTATTGTATTGTTGCCATCGAGGATAACAAGATGGGGTATTTATCATATTGCATGAATTTATTCCTCTACATCATGTCATCTTGCTTAAGGCGTTACTCTGTTTTTAACTTAATACTCTAGATGCATGCTGGATAGCGGTCGATGAGTGGAGTAATAGTAGTAGATGCAGAATCGTTTCGGTCTACTTGTCACGGACGTGATGCCTATATACATGATCATACCTAGATAACCGCATAACTATGCTCAATTCTGTCAATTGCTCAACAGTAATTTGTTCACCCACTGTAGAATATTTATGCTCTTGAGAGAAGCCACTAGTGAAACCTATAGCCCCCGGGTCTATTCTCATCATATCAATCTCTGTCACTTTTATACTTGCTTTGTTTTACTTTGCCTTTCACTTTGCATCTATATACCAAAAATACCAAAAATACCAAAAATATTATCTCTATCAGATCTCACTCTCGTAAGTGACCGTGAAGGGATTGACAACCCCTAATCGCGTTGGTTGCGAGTAGCTATCGTTTTGTGTAGGTACGAGGGACTTGCGCGTGGCCTCCTACTGGATTGATACCTTGGTTCTCAAAAACTGAGGGAAATACTTACACTACTATGCTGCATCATCCTCTCCACTTCTGGGAAAACCAACGCAAGCTCAAGACGTAGCAGACCCGAAGGTCTACAAAGAACTACTCACGCATCATCGGAGTGGCACCAATGGAAGTGGTGAACCCCTCCGTGATGGTGTCTAGATTAGATCTGGTGGTTCTGGACTCTGCAGTGGCTGGATGAATATTTCATCGACTCCACTAGGGTTTCTGGATTTTTGGGGTATTTATAGAGCAAAGAGGCGGTCCGGGGGGCACCCGTGGTGGGAACAACCCACCAGAGCGCGCCTGGGCCTCCTGGCGCGCCCTGGTGGGTTGTCCCCTCCTCGGGACTCCCCCCCGGGTGCAACCAGGGCCCAACATTTTCCTTCTAGTCCGTAAAAAATCTTCGTAAAGTTTCGTGGCATTTGGACTCCGTTTGATATTGATTTCCTGCGATGTAAAAAACATGGAAAAAACAACAACTGGCACTTGGCACTATGTCAATAGGTTAGTACCAAAAAATGATATAAAATGATTATAAAACATCCAAGATTGATAATAAAACAGCATGGAACAATCAAAAATTATAGATACGTTGGAGACGTATCACTTAACATGGCAGATGTCCTAGCGTAAGGACTTAGTCGTGGAGCCATCGCAACTAGGTTAGCTTAAAGGGGTTAAACGAGACAAAGGACACAGAGAGTTTATACATACTGGTTCGGCCCCTTGCGGTGAAGGTAAAGGACTAATCCAGTTTGGGGTTGTATTGCTTGGGTGTCGATTACCAGGGAGCAAATACACTTGACCTAGCTCTCGATCTCTTGTTTCCTGCCCTTAACTCATCGTCGGGTCACCCCTTTATATACACAGGTTGATGCCCGGCGGCTTACAGAGTCCCAACCGGCTCATACACAACGTGTCCAGCTCGGTGACTAACTAAGCTTGCCTTACAATACAAGTCATACATATGGCGGTTCATCCTCTTGGCCCTTAAGTCGCCTCTAGGTCTTGGGCCGTCAATGGGCTTGCTATGAACCGTCATCTTCCTTGATAAGTCGCCAGTGGTATAACCCGGCCCCTCCTAGGCGGTTCGTACCCAATAGTTATATCCCCAACACAGGTGGTAAGCCATGCACGACTGCGTCTTTCACCGCCGTGGAGAACACCAGCTTAAATCTGCGCACTTCTAAGCTCCCTGTCAACATTGGTGTCCCCTACAGCCCAAACATGAAGATAGGCAAGAAAGTTGTGATTGAGACCGCTAACAACACGCCCCGCCCTACTAATAAGCCTGATGATCCTACAGCAGATGTGATCTGTCATCTCTAGATTCTGCCAAACAATTTGTTTGTGATCCGGTTGGTAGGCAGGAGAGGCACCCAATGGCTTTCACCCCACCGAGCTGTAGTCTTGGCATCGATTGCACTCAGGATGAACCAGTGGTGAATGGTCCTGTGCCTATTGCCTTTGCTTTCCTGACAGGCACAGCTCCAATGATGGTGCAGCCAATGGCTGATGGCAGGAAGGCTGTGAATTTGCAGAGCCGATAGTGCAAGGTAAAATTTTGTGTGTTTATCATTTTGTTTCTACATTTTTTGTCTGACATTTGTCACAAGCTTTTTGTTTTCTGAATTGTGATGGAAAATCTCATGGGATGCACATGTAGTTGTCATTTTCAGAAAATCAGTTGACACTTTCTAATTAGCACCTACAACTCACAGTCTGAACTTTTTGCACAATAGCTTGTTGTTTCCAAGTTTCTTAACCCATTGTTTTATTCTTCCAGCCACTCCTAAGGATATTTCATCGTCACTCGATGAAGCTTACCCTAGGATTGAGGAGGAAGCATTAAAGAGGAGGTCCTCACGGGGTCACGGGCAATCAAGTTCTGACGTGCCCGTTGTTTCAGTATCCGAGGATACCGTTAGAAGTGCCACCCCTGGATCTTTGAGGCAGGCTAGGGTAGTTCATGCACCACCAGCGGATGACTTTGAGCCCGATGTTAAGGCCACAAGAGCAGAATCAACCATTCGATATTGTCAAGCGTTTCAGAAATGCGAGGTCGAACAGCAAGCACATGAAGGAGCTGAAAATGTAATGTCCACACCACATAAACCCTCACTTTCTTTTCTCCGATATTTGTTTTTGCCCTTTTAGCCATGTGTTGTTCATGTTTATTTTTACTTTCTTAGTAGACATGATTCTTTCATGTTATATCATTCATACAGCTCATGTTTGGACAAAACCAAAATCATACAATGTGATGCGACATACGTCGACCTGGGTGATCTTGCCGAGTCTGTGAGGCCTAATGGTAAAATGTCGAAGAATGTAGTTGCGTGTGGGATTGACTTCATCAACAGGCATGTGGACATTTGTCCCGACAAGATGATCATGCAGTACAGCGTGACTTGCAAAATATGGGATGGTGACTTCCACCATAAAATCCTGAGGAAGCATTTTGCCACGCATGGTGATTTCAAGCTCACACTGAAGAAATACGTGAGTGTTTCTTCTCGTTGTACATATATTTTTCCATGGTATGTTTTGCCAGTAGTCATACTTCACATGTGGGTTACAAACTGTTCACGACAGACGTTTCATGTGGCAACATCTGCCATGTAAAATAAGAGTGAGATTTTAATGCAACTTATGTGGCAACTCCATTTGAAATATTGGGCAACTTTGTTTATCCATGGATGGCAACTTCTTATAATTACACATGGCAAATAAACCTTTTACATGCGTCCACTTGGCCACTTGATGCTTGCTTTTTCATATATCTCCTACTGCATCTGGCAATTTTTTTACATATCAATTTTTCAACTTCATCATTCTGTTTTTGATGTGAACTCTGTTTTCCTTTCCTCTTTTATATTTGCAGGTCATGTTCCAGGAGCTTGCACCAGACAACCCAGATGACAAGTGTGGTCACCACTACGCGATTTTCCTTGACCTGAAGAACCAACGATTTGAGGTGCTTGATTTAATCCGTTCAGGAGATGACGAAGACCTTACTACACATGTTGAATTCTTCATCAACAACCTGAAAGAGACATGGGTCCGTCATTACGAAAACTCAAAGGTCCAGATCAGTCACTTTCCAATTGAGTATGTCACGACTCAGAAGCAAGAACACGGGTAATTACTATCTTTTTCATCTGTTCTCCACCTCAATTTAAAACCTTTTCACCTCTTCATCAAAGTTTATCATTCTTTCTGTTGGCATGAGTTCACCTGTTTTGTTTCATTACAGGCACGACTGCGATTTTTACATGCTGGAGTACCTTGCAAAGTGCGAAGGTCGATGGGTCCCCGTGATCACAACTGCAATGGTCGTCGAGCTCCGTAAAATATATACATGGAACTGGTTGATTAATGAAGATTTCAACTCACGGGCTTCAGCAAGAGAGTTCACAGAGGGAGCTGTCAAATCCGCCAACAAGAAGTGCAAGTGATCACGTGATGCTCCATACACATGCCTACCTTACATTCTTGGCTGAGGAATGTACGGTATCACCTTTGTTCTTTGAAACTATGTCCATGTGCTATGTTATGACTACATCCCCCGTAGTTGTAATATATAGTGGTGGCGTGTATGTGCCATTTGAATATGTGTAATATAAGTGTGGATCTGAACATGTTTAGGTGTGACAAGAACTACTTTTATGTTCACTATTATTTGTGTGTTTGTGATTTGAGTACCAATTGGGAGTTTGAATGCGTTTATGACGCTTGAAACATGGCAAATGTAGTTGATCGTGCACGGTTAGTGCAAGTAATCATTTCATTTGTTTTTGGGATCTTGCAGTGATAACTGTATCGGTTAGCATGGTAGTTCATAAGCAACTGTTCTCTCTCGTGTTTTTGCACGTGATCATTTCTACTAGCTCGTACAGAGCATGTATAGAATACAATATGTATGAAAAATGCGTGGACTGAAAACGGAAATCCAGGCAATGGCAGATTCAGTAGCAATTACATGGCAGTTTCCATGGAAGCTACACGGTAGATTTAGTACCAACTACATGGCATCTTTAGTCATGCATGCATTGCATTTTCTCCAATTTCTGTTGTCCACCAACAGTCATTCTCACATTTTTTAAACCCTGATCATCTACGTTACAAAATTGTTACCAACACCCAAGTTATAATCCTCCACAGTTGCTTACGGATTGCCCATCCCTTTCTTTGCTTTCTTGTGCTTTGCTTGAATTTCCAACCCCGATTTGTACCTTATCTCTTTTGGACACCCTTTTGTGATGGAACGGGGCGGGTTCCTGACCTGAGTCTGTGTGCTTGCTGTTCCAGAACCTACCTCCAAGTTCTCAGAGGATGGACCCATGGACGAAGGCACACTTGAGGTGCGGGGGAACCTGTGTAAGGCTTCTTCAGCCTTCCTCTTTTTTTATCTCATCAAGCTCTCTTTTCAGGGCCTTCCTGTGTTTTTCTACCACCCTCGTTGTCTCATCACTCTTGCATACTTCATCTATTAGTTCAACATAGTTCTTGGTCAATACAACGTGCCTCACGGCGTCCATGGTTGCCTCTGGTCTGTCATCATGCACAACCAAAACTGCATTTTATGTTTGTGGCCCCAACGCATCATCAGCGTCCCAAGTCCATCGCCGTTGTATGAAATGGCGAGGAAATCGTGTGACGACGTGCATGTCCATTATTTTGAGTATGTGACATCACACAATACCGTCCCGTTTGAATTTGAAGCATTGGCAGTAGTATTCACCTTCGTTTATCGAGGCCTTCACAAAGTAGTTTCATCCCTTGCCCGGGTCTTCAGGTTCTGAATCGGACATGCCCATGAGAGAACACACCTTGAACGTATGTTCGTCAACCTGGTAAGCCGTGTACATGCTGGCACGCTTTATTTCTTTCTGGAATCTGCATGTTTTTGTGCTTGTTAAATTCTTATATGATGTTATTAGCACCTTTTGTTGAGGTAGGTCACAACATAGCAAACGTAGTAAAATCAGTGATGGCATATAAAGCCTTTTTCCACATTTTTTGTATTGTTTTTTTCCACATGGCAACTGCATGATATTTAACATGGCAATTGCATAACATTTAACATGGCATATGCAGTTTATTTCACATGGAAACTACAATTCATTTCACATGGCAAATGCAGTTTTGTCTCACATGGCAACTACAGTTCATTTCACATGGCAACTACAGTTCATTTCACATGTCAACTACAGTTCATTTCACATGGAAACTACAGTTTATGCCTCCAATGTAATCAATGGCCATTTTTCAATAGATCAGCATGTCAAATATTTGGCAACTACATTGCATTCTATTTGGCAGCTACTATCTTCATGGTAGTGCAACTGCATCATGCTGTTCTCAGTGCACATGAGTTCATTTTACATGTGAAATACAATTTGCAATACATTTGTTTTTAAAACTATAGAGTTTTTTACTCCAATTTTTAAATTTTGTTTTCCATTCACGTGTTCTCTATAGATTTCATCTTCAAACCAGCAGATATGGCAAACATATTTACTTATTTATTTTTAGATTTTTTCAATGTTGAATGTGCCGCGTCATACATGGCAAATAAGACAGTAAGATCATCCACTTACTTGTTAAATATCTTGTTGGTGTATATCTTGCTCATCTGCCTCTCTATTGGTAAATATGTTAGCAATTTAGGCTCTTGAGTGCAGTGTTTGCTTCTTGCTGTAGCTCGGATCCCAGTATTTTCTGTTGTAAAGTTGTATATTGCTTGGCAAACTGTAGCAATGAGTTGCCAGGGCTCACGTACCGCTTCAAAACAGCATTGAACCCCTCGCTGCATTGTGTAGTCTGCAGAAATGGAAAGAAGCACTACATGAAGTAGGTCGGCACCCAGTACATTTGCTTCTCCCACAGGGTATTAAGTGTTCCGTTGTCTTGGACTTGGTATGTTTCAATCATAGCCGTCCAGCTCCGTTCAAACTCCTCCAACATCAACCTGTGGTCCACACACAACTCAAATGTCGTGTGTAGGTCTGGACGGTCAACCAAGAATGGTCCTAGCATCTCCTCAGCCTTCTTAATTATGTGCCACCTGCCATGCCTGTGCACTGCCAACGGAAAGATCTGCATGTGCACTACCAACTGAAAGACCTCTTCTATGCATGCACGCATGCTAAACTCCTGGTCTGTTATTATGTTCATCGGAGCAAGTCCATCCATGCACTCCAAGAAGGTTTTGAACAGCCAAGTGTAACCATCTGTATCTTTGTTTAGAGCGAGTTCGCAACCGAACTGCAATGACTGATTGTGGTTATTTATTCCTATGAATGGAGCGCAGGGCATCTTGTACATATTTGTGAGATATGTCGCGTCGAATGAAATGCAATCACGGAAATGTTTGTAGGCTCTTCTTGCAGCACCATCCACCCAATACATGTTTCTGACATGGTCCTCATCGTCCAATCTTATCTGTAGAAGAAATCAATATCTGCTTTTGCTTTCTCTTCGAAGTAGGCTATTGTGTCTTCTATGTCAGCCAACCTGCTCTCTCTACGGTACTTTGCCTTTAGGTTTGTGACGTCTGCTGGTATGTAGGGCATACTGCTCAGACTACCATCTCCGTTGTGGATCAGGGACAATATTTGGACCATTCTTGATGGGCCGACGTTACAATCATGTAGCAACTTTATGAAATTCTTCTCGAGGGGGCTGAATCCTCTGTGGGTGCTCAGAAATTTTACTAGGTCAAACTTCTTTATGAGTTCGTGGTTGTGTTCGTCGAAATATTCGGTGACCACCCACCATGCTCCATTTGCATTTAGCTTCAACCGGATAGGGCATTTCGTCTTGAGAATGATGCCGCTTTTTCATACTGGCACGACAGGCACAACACCTTTACCCTTCTTGTTCCTTCGTGCCTTGTAGCACCTTATCTCACCTCTGCTGTACTCGTTAGTTTTTTTATTTTCCTATGGTATTCCGTGTTCATCGCAAACCCATGGAACATTGCATATCTCTGGTAGTATTCTTTGGCATCTTCAAACGAATCAAATCTCTACCCAACATATGGTGGTTCAGGTACCACGATTACCGATTGCCCATCTTCTTCTTCCCCTTGCGCTTCATCATCAGTTTAATCATTCACTTCAGTATTGGCGGTTGTTTCATCTGCTTGAGTGTTGCTTGTGCTGGTGTGCACAGGCGTGCTTGTCGTCATTGCTGCAATGATTGCCCGTTCTGACACTGATTTTGCATTATTTCTGGCAGCATTGTTGACTTGCTCGTGGAACGCCCCTTCTGTGTGCTCAGAGGTTCCCGCAGTAGATGCTCCTGCGCCGATGTTGATTGTAGTTGAAGCCCCTGCAAAAAACAGGTACGTGTGTAAGCAGTATTTCTTGAATGGCATGTTTATCATAATGAAATATAGCAACTACATCTGATTTGGCATCATATCAATCATACATCAAGCCATGAGCATCTGCATTTGGCCATGCATGGCAACTGCAGTTTTCAGCCATGGCAGCTACAGTTGACCAAGCATGGCAGCTAATGTTGCCAAGTCATGGCAACCAGCATCTTTAACATCAAAACTTGCATTCTAGATACGAGCCCACAAGGCAAATGGAGTTAATCACAAATGGCATATACACGCAGACAGTAATTGACAAATCCTGAAGACCATAGACGACTAATGGACGTATTCACTTGATAGCATTTGTAGTTTGTCGCCACCACTGTGACAAATCCACTTTCCCCCATGCTTTTCCACAAAATCAAATGCACTATTTTTGTTGGTTCACATATTTTACCTTGTTGTGCCGCATGTGCTAATCGAAGCTGGTCTGTCACTTCAATTGGATGTGCTCTATCTGCAATACCGATGGCCTGTAATAGCGAAGCTTGCCACGATACATTTGCTGTTGTGGTTCCACCATAACAACCTGCGATCATGAACAGTTGGTCAATGCATGGCAACCGTAGTTTCTATAACATGGCATATGTAGTGGTTCAACCATGGCAACCGTAGTTGTTCACACTTGGCAACCAGAGTTGTCCACACATGGCAACCACAGTTGTTTAGTAATGGCAACTACAGTTGTCAGTTGTCCAGACATTGAAAATGCAGTTGTTAAGACATGGCATATGCGGTTGTTAAGACATGGCAACTGCGTGCAATCACGTACTGCCACTGTCAGTCATACATTCAATCTGACACACGCAGATTGTCCACATGTGGCAACTATAGGTGACCAGACTTGGCAGATGCACTTTCCATCATTTTTTTCTGCTTCTAACAGCAACAAACGCCAATGTCATCCTTTTTTTCAATTTTTTCGTCACACCACGTAAACACCAATATCACCTAGGTTCCTTTTTCTGATGCACTGTCCGCAAGATCACTTCATACGACTCACCTACATACGACGTTGATGGCAGGTATCCTGTTGCCGCCTGTTGCCACGTGCTGCATAATGGTTCTGCGTTTTTTTTAAAACTCGTAAGTCTTGCCATCCTTGCAAGTTTTCTTTTTTTACCACATCAGTATGCTTTCTTCTATGCGTTACCTTGATTTGCCACATTTGCTACTTCAAGTTGGTCTCCCGTACATCTATCAGCGATAGCGCCTTGTGTTGAAACTTGCCATGGTATCCCTGTCTGTGTGGTTGTGTCATAAGAACCTGTGAACCAAGGACATTGTAGCACATAAGTAGAATGTCATTTTCATCCCACAAACATGTCAACTGTCCCTTTTTTGATCATGCATCGTACCTATGTTCGCGTACTGTTCTAGTAGTGGCAGCAACGGTCCTGCGGAAATGAGTTGATTGTCCGATAAGTGCCGTCTTCATGATACATTTTTTTCTGCTTTTCTCCCACTTGTTTTCACTCACTGCATGAACAAGAACGCATGACTATTCGAAATGCAATTTTGCTGTTTCCACATAAAAGGAAACATGACAATCTTATCACATTTCTTGCATAATCAACCAATACATCATGGCAAGTAGGACATGCACATTCATTCTCTTTTCTACAATCCGGATGCCAACTATCATTTTGAACCGATGGCAACAACCAACATAATATGATGGCAAGTAACAACATAACATGGTGGCAACTAACAGCAAAGATAGATAGCAACTAACAGCAACCCAAATTGCTCCTTTCTTCCCTGATTTAGTGAATCCGACACATCCTTCTGGAGCACCTACTGGCAGCAACCCAACCTACAAGCTTAGATCAGATCTAGGATAGAACATGGCAGATCTTGCGTACATTGGTGGGCAAAGGGGAATAAACACAAATCCGTGGTGTGTTTGCCATGACAGTGTGGATCTAGTCGCCATCTTCATGGGCAATCTGAAAGTGCAATTATTTGGGACAGAGGAAGGAGGAGAAAGAGAAGGAGATAGGAGAACGACATGTTAGCTCGTTGTCGTGTTTTCCGTCGATCGGGAGGGGGTGAGGGGTGGGGTGGATCTGGTCTGGTTGCCATGTCAACCAGAGAAGGAAGACGATGGAGGTAGGGGAAGATTGGTCGATCGGGAGGTAGGAGACGACGACGGCAGGTCGCACTGTGGTTCGAAAGCGGATAGGGACGATGGGGCGTGTGAGGTTGTGCGGGCAGCGGGGTCGCTCGCCCGGATGTGTGGGCGATTGTGCCACATACCGGACGTGCGGTTTGTGGCTGGGTGCACCCGGACGCCGTCGTGCGGGCGGGGCTGTCTCTATGCCACACAGAGCATGCGACACACACCCTATATGCCACACATGTGGCAGTTATCAGCGTCTAAAAAATTTAGAGTGACGGACACGAACCGACGTTTTCTCCTAGCCAGGGAGGCGAAACGGTAACTACTCCAGAACCCAAAAGGAAAAACAAAAACAATATCTATCAAGGCTGCCAAGGATTTGGATAATTTGTATAGTTTATTTCAACTACCCCTATCTATTCAAGCACATCATCAATTACATCAACTTTCTGGTGAATTAAATGCCATCAGGCACAACCATGATCATGATAATTGGACTTTCAACTGAAGCAGTAACAAAAGTATGACCAAGAAGATTTATCAATTTTCTATGAAGGGTGAAGATGCTGCTGACACTTTCAAGTAGATATGGAAATCATGTTGCCTACCTAAACATAAATTTTTCTGCTGGCTAATGCTTAATGACAGAATAAACACATGTGACCTCTTAACTAGAAGGAGTATGCAACTTGATTCCACTACATGTGTGTTATGTAATGCAGAAGATATGGAAGACAGAACGCACCTCCTTTTCACTTGCCCATTCAGTCAAGGTTTTTGGTGGGATATTGGATTTGAATGGAATTCGGACTTGGATATTCACAATATGATCATGGATGCCAATCACAGATACAAAAATCAACCATTTCATGAAAATTATGATAATGGGGTGTTGGAGCATTTGGAATCAAAGAAATGGGATGATATTTGATGTGATACCTTGCTCAATTAATGAATGCAAGTATGATTTTATCAGATCTTTCAAGACTACCATGATGAGAGTTAAACCATCTCTGAAAGATGGCATGTCATCCTGGATTGACAACATTTAATTTCAATAAGTTAGCTTATCATTTCTTCTCTTTTCCCATTATTTTGTAATTCTTCCTTTTCCGGTTGTTTCCCCAACAACCATTGTAAGGCCCTGTTTGGTTCCAAATAAGTCACCAACTTATAAGTCAAAAAGTGAAAAAAAGTGACTTATTTTGCCAAACAGACCCGACTTATAAGTCACCCCAACTTATAAGGCATAAGTTGCTTCACCCCAACTTAAAACTTATAAGTCACCCCCTTTTGTGTGGGTCCTACCATCTGCTTGATGTTGATCGGTATGGATAGGTGTGTCAGGTGACTTATAAGTCAGGTGACAACCAAACGGGCGTGACTTATAAGTCACTGGTTTTAAGTCACCTGACTTATAAATCTGGTGACTTATTAAAACCAAACAGGCCCTAAGATTATCTTTTTGATACTCCTTTATTAATGAAAAATGCCACACAGTAGAGTTGTTGCCCTACTGTTCTTTGGTAAAACAAAAACAAAAAAAGTACTCCAGTACCCAAAAGGCGCACGGGCCGGTGGGACCCGGCATCTGTCCCGATTCCCCGCGTGCGAATCACGCACACGCGGCCCACGAGGCGACAGACGGACGGACGGCCCGCCAATCGGACGCGCGGAGCCACGCGGCCCACACACGCAGGCTTGGAGGAAGGGGAAGGGATCGCGGACGCGAGGGCCCGTTATCAAATCCGGCTCTGGGCAGCCGCCCTATAAGATCCGCCGAGTCCGCCTGCGCCCGGCGGCACACCCCGAGGAAACCTCAGCCGCGATCGCCGGACCTTCCTCGTTCGTTCCCGGCGACGCTGCTGCAGATCAATCCTACGCCGCGCGAGGGGCCGAGGAGATGTCGACGCCGGGCGGGGAGGAGGACAAGAAGCCGGCGAGCGCGGGCGGCGAAGGCGGCGGCGCCCACATCAACCTCAAGGTCAAGGGCCAGGTCTGTTCCCCCGTTCCTTCCTTCTCTGCCTGCTTCCCCTGTGTTCTTATTTAGATTGCCCTAGTCGCGACGGCCGTGTGTCCCTGGGTGTCCAAGTTGTGGCCTGTGATATAGATGGCGGAATCGCGTCGATTTGAGTGGGATCGGCGTGTTGTGTGGTCTTGGTTTTCCTAGAAATTCGTTCGCGGTATGATATGCGCTATCGCGCGGCCGTGGTGTCGCGGGTGTACTCTTTACATGTAGTGAATTGACAAGCCTGCGTGATGTTAAGATTGAACTCTACACCACTAGCACTAGTTATCTGATGCTGAATTTCTGTTGGAAGTAAACAATTGGGGAAACAGTAGCAAGATGAAACACTAGAACCCAACACCTGGATCGCTTCAGAATATTTGCAGTAAGATGTGTCTTCTGTACCGGCATTTTGTCAGTCAATTTTCAGTTAACGTTGTCCCATTTGTTCTTTTGTCAGGTAGTTACCGTTTTGTGCAACCATCGTATGCTGGTATCAGTGTGCTCCTTGTGCATGCTAATTTGTTCATGAAACTTTGTTATGCAAGGACAGTGATGTTTTTATGTTTCTTTTCTTGTTTCATATGGACAAATGTAGTGCTACTGAACTTATTTTATCAAATGTAGGTGATTGGGTCCAGTTTCTGGTGGCAAAAACTCTAAACAAAGAATTTAGTATGTTATTGGTCACTCTTGGTAATCTACAGTTGCGAAGTGGCTGCCAGAAGGACCACTTATCCGCACCAAATAGTTAGGCAAACGTTTCAACTGAAGCGTCTTTATTCTGTATGTCAATAGACCGATGCTGGCACTGGTAGTGACCAGTTGGTAAAGCTTTTCAGACCAAATTTTTTGAGGTTGTTTGACAATATGCTTGGTAATTTAAGGACAGTGTGAGGCTTTTTTTTCTTGTTTAATTAGGACAACTGTAGTGTTGCTGAACATCTTTTAAAAAATGAAGGTGATTGAATCCTAACTGTCAACAGTTAGAATTTAATATGGTATTGGTCACTGTTGGTAATGTGCAGTTGTGAAGTGGCTACCAGAAGGGAACACTTTCAGACCAAATAGTTAGGCAAAAGTTTTGTTTTAAGCATCTCTATTTCGTTACCAGTTTGTAGAGATATTTTAGTAACTTGCAGTTGGCAAAGCCATCAAAACCAAATAATGGGGTGGTTTGATTTGAAGAATTGTCTTAACAGTATTGCCTGTAGTGTATTTGTTTATTTTGGGGTAGTTGTGTTTAGTGACCAAAGCATCAGAATTCTTTTTTTTTTGTCAAATACCAAAGCAGCAGATTCTTGTTTCATACTTGGTTTCATGTTAAACCTTTTTTTTACAATTGTTGTACTACCCTCTATGAACATGTTCTCATAACATCTTTCAAAGTTCAGAGAAGGTAGTGCTCTAATTGCTTGATATTGGTTAGAAGCACCTCATGGTAAAAACAGACTACATCCAGTAACCAAACTGAAACTACCCTGGTGTGTAGGATTTAATAATTTGCTTACTCTGTTTCATTGGCGCCTTGTCTCACCTTTCTGACCCCTGGTGTGTAGGATGGCAATGAGGTGTTCTTTCGCATCAAGAGATCTACCCAGCTGAAGAAGCTGATGAATGCCTACTGTGACCGCCAGTCTGTCGATATGAAAGCTATCGCGTTCCTGTTTGACGGTCGCAGGCTCCGTGCCGAGCAGACCCCTGATGAGGTATGTGGGGTCACCTTCTCACAATTCCTCAACCAATAACCCCTTCAGATTTCTGAATCTTCTTTCATCACTGCTGTTTCAGCTTGAGATGGAAGATGGCGACGAGATCGACGCCATGCTCCACCAGACTGGAGGCTGCCGTCTCCCTCCAAGCGCCTAGAAGAAGCCGTCGATAGTCTCATTGTCGGTCTACAAGACTCTGATCCATCTTTAGAGCACATGAACGGATGAAAATCTAAAAGGAACTTGTGAGGCTCTGGCCCCATGCCATAGCTGAAGGACATTAGGGGAGCTTTTGTTTAGTGCCGTTTGGGTACTTTGGCCTGTCATGACTCGTTTATCCATCCCTTAATATATCCACCTATCCAGTACTGTCTTTTTTATTACTCCCAATGATTTGATTTGTGGTTGTTTTAGTTCCTCGAAACTTTCTGTGTGTTTGGTTTCGCTTTGCATTGCCGACAGTCCGTTCTGTCCCGTGTGCGTTGGGCACACGGAGATGGGGAGCATTAGTTTTGTGTTGCCGCTGCATGGGTATTCGCGTGATTACTGTTGAGATTTCCTAACATGAGCCTGCTGCTTTGATTGGATTATCTTATTGCTATTGGTATAAGCCTGCTGCTGCTGTTAGGCAGAACGGGCTATTGAAATATTTCAGCTTTGTCGTCATGTCTGTTTGTAGCTCAGTGCTACCGTTTAGTCAGTATTGTGCTATGGTGGCTGCGTGGTGGTTGTTTGTCTGCTTCTTTTGTATAAGTAAAAAATCTAAAACAAACCCTGAACTCGTGGAGAAAAGCTATATGGAACCCTCAACTCCTAATCCCTGAAATCAGCACACTCAACTCATTAATCCCGCTCTAAATTAAACCTTGAGACCGTTTTAGAGCTAATTTGCTGACGCGGCAGGGATTTCATCAGGATTGTGACTTGTGGGCCATGGAGAGGGTGTGTTGACCATGCATTTGGATAGAGAGAGGGGAATCTGAGCTCACTGTTAGGTTTACGGCGACGGCAGAGGCGAGGGGGCGGCGATCTGAGCGTGGCGCAGTGCGGCGGCGACCGGGGGG
>LR880968.1:824688020-824702334 GCA_904067115.1 Aegilops sharonensis | reverse complement strand
TGATCGGGTCTTCCCGGTAGAAGGAATATCCTTCGTTGACCGTGAGAGCTTATAATGGGCTAAGTTCGGACACCCCTGCAGGGTATTATCTTTCGAAAGCCGTGCCCGCGGTTATGAGGCAGATGGGAATTTGTTAATGTCCGGTTGTAGAAAACCCAAAGTTGACCTCAATAAAATACACATCTACCGCGTGTGTAACCGTGATGGTCTCTTCTCGGCGGAGTCCGGAAAGTGAACACGGTGTTGGAGTTATGTCTGACGTAAGTAGTTCAGGATCACTTCTTGATCGCTACTAGTTTCACGACCGTGCTTTGCCTCTCTTCTCGCTCTCTTTTGCGTAATAGCCACCATATATGCTAGTCGCTTGCTGCAGCTCCACTTTACTACTCTGTCCTTCCTATAAGCTTAAATAGTCTTGATCTCGCGGGTGTGAGATTGCTGAGTCCCCGTGACTCACAGATACTTCCAAACACAGTTTCAGTTGCCGACGATGCCGTTGCAGGTGATTCAACCGAGCTCAAGTGGGAGTTCGACGAGGAACGTGGTCGTTACTATGTGTCTTTTCCTGATGATCAGTAGTGGTGCCCAGTTGGGACGATTTGGGGATCTGTGTAGCATTTGGGGTATCTTCTTTTATTTTGGTTCCGTAGTCGGACCTTGAGTGTACTCTGAATGATGGATGTTTATTTATGTATTGTGTGAAGTGGCGACTGTAAGCCAACTATGTATCTCTTTCCCTTATTTATTACATGGGTTGTGTGAAGATTACCTCACTTGCGACATTGCTTTCAATGCGGTTATGCCTCTAAGTCGTGCCTCGACACGTGGGAGATATAGCCGCATCGGGGGCGTTACAGACCAGTCGTCTCATGATTGTATACTACCAGCTCATGTTTCCTAAGCATGTCCTCTTGGAGAATTTTGGTCTTTCCTGGAGTACTCTGTTTGCCGAAAATGTCCTTCTGCTTCCGGGTGAATTTGTACTTGGGATTGACAGTAAACTACAAAAAAAGCAATTTCCTTATTTTTTTTACTAGAGTTGTTGAATGTTTCATCAACATGTAAAGTTTCATGATGGAATGGCATTCATGGGGAAAAATTTCAGGGCTTCAAAATGTTTCCAAAAAATAGTGTTTTTGAAGCATCATTTTTTGTTTTGCCTATAGCACTTTGCAATTGCATGCATGTGAAACTCTACATCATTTGCCAAAAATAATTATGTATCATGACACAAAACATTATCCCGTAAATATATGTGTTGAGAATCAAAGTAAAATGAATAGAAGTGTTTCTCTCTTTCATTGATAGTGATGCTTATGTACAAGTTGGGGGGGGGGACCAGAGGATGCATCCATTCCAGACAGATGCGATGGTGCTAACAAGGGAGATTTACCACAAGATTAACACAGTTAATTAACTCTAACAATATGGTTTTGGACGCCTGAGATACTAACAGAAGTAAATAGTTAATGAGGCATTGTTTTATGCTTTTGGGGAAACCACTTATTTATTTAACAATTTGTTGGCATGGGATGGGATTTTCTTAGTAGCAGTCCGAGTGTATTTATACGGTTGTTCCTCCACATAAACCCATTATTATGGAGACTAGTTAGATCCACCTTAATTCATTTGAAGAAAAGAGGTGATCAGTGTCTCGAATTTGCAGCTGAATTTCAAGACCTGAAAATCATCTAATTAACTATGCTTCCTAACTTTTAGTCTCATTGAGGTGTTTAATGTTGGATTTAATCATAATTTTCATCGGGTCATCTATTTATCAATGAGCTCTCTCCTTCAGTTGAAGTATTCAGTTTGGATTTTATTCACGATTTTGATTGGGTCAACGATTTCTCAAATTAATGGACAACAACAAACCAATAAAAACACATCAACTCTTTACACTCTTTCATCATTAAAAAAAGAAGTGCAAACATGTGATCATGTAGCATTGATATAATTCATTCGGTCGCCAATGTAAGAAACTTTCCCAAATAGGTATTGGTTGATTAGTACGTACCACATAATCATACCGTCAAGGAAGCCCACTAAAACACCACATTACATAAAAAGGGAAAACACATATCATCATCTTTCCCACGCGTCAAATCAACTTTTATCTTCGTGAAATCTCAACAACACAATGGACGCAGTGAAGCGCGGCCAACCCTTCTAATCCTCTACATGTGCGCAGCCAACCCTCCTATACTTCATAGTTTTAAAGAGCCTGCATTCAATTGAGGTCTTCAATTAGGATTGGGCTACTAATTTTGATCGGGCCAACAATTTATGAAAACTATCTGATTCTATTCTATCTGCTTTCTAATTTTAAGGTCTCACAATTAATTGAGGTCTTGAATTTAGAATTGGGTCAATCTGATTTTGACCGGGTCAACAATTTCTCAAGTGCTCTCTCATTCAATTCTTTTAATTCCATATATTCCCATTGTGAAGCACTTTCATTCAATTGAGGTATTCAATTTTGGATTTGGTTTATGATTTTGACCGGGCAACAATTTTTCAAATCAATCAGCAGCAACCGGCCTATAAAAACATACCAATCCCGTGCACCCTCCCACCACGTGATATCGGAGAAAAGAAGCACCACCGTATCAGAGAAAGGCAACATCACTATGTGATACTGTAGCACCAATATAGTACATGCAACCACCGGCGCAGAAATTTTCCCTCATAAATATACTAGTAAGGTACATGTGCATTGCACTCATGAGATTATGGTGGTTTGTGCATTATGCTTCTACATGTGGAGTATTCTAGATTCTACATGTGGCAAAATCTGGTGGAATATAGATGATATCCAACGGCCAGTAGTGCTCGGATTTGCCATCTTTGTATCGCCGGATTGGCTTCATCCAATGACCAACTTTCAAAGTTACACACTATATCGGGGTATAGATGTTTGGTTTGCAGCCTAAGGTTGCCACGCCTAAGCTTAGGCGTGCCACAAGTGTGTTTGGTTGCGTTCTCGTCTCAGCATAGTTGTTCCCTCTTCACGCATGCTCAACTCAACATCTCTCTTCATGTAGGGTGTGTTTGGTAGGGTGTATGAAGGGTGCATGAGCCCAAGAGTTCCCTTCTCGATCCACTTTTGGGTGTTTGGTAGAGTGTATGAAGGGTGTATGAGTCCACACTAGCTTAGCACAAATACACTAGAAGCATGCATGAAGAGAGCATGCATGAAGAGGGGTGTTGAGTTGAGCATGCATGAAAAGGGAACAACTATGCTGAGACGAGAACGCAACCAAACGCACCCTACATACACGCTTCTAGTGTATTTGTGCTAAGCTAGGGTGGACTTATGCACCCTCCATACACTCTACCAAACACCCAAAAGTGGGTCGAGAAGGGAACTCTTGGGATCATGCACCCTTCATACACCCTACCAAACACACCACGCATGTGTTTGGTTCATTGCTATACTTGTGGCTTGCCACACTTTTCTAGCTACATGATCCATATGTCATAGACTCAACTTCTTGCCAAATCTTGCCACACTTGTGGTGGCCATTTTGTTAGCCACTTTTTTGTGGCAGACACACTTTGCCTAAGCTTAGATGTGGCAAAGTTAGTCATGAATGAAGTTCAACCATAGAGTCTTCTAGATTCCACATGTGGCAGAATCTGGTGAAATGCAGATGATATCCAACGGCCAGTAGTGCTCGGATTTGCCATCTTTATACCGTTGGATTGGCTTCATCCAACGACAAACTTTCAAAGTTATTCACACACTATATAAGGGGTATAGATGTTGGTTAGCGGATAACATAAAATTACACCACAAAAGGCCATGGAATCACCATATTATAAATAAAAATAAAACACACTCCACCATCTCCCCACACGACAAACTAAATATTCCATCAGTTCCAAAATATAAGGGGTATTAGTTTTTGGAAAGTCATTTTTTTAACTTTGATCAAGTTCAGAGCTAATAATTTCGACATCCATAATATTAAACAAAAAAGTATATATTTCTTTACAAACTTGATCAAACTTAAAAGGTTTTACTTTTCAAAAAAGTAATACACCTTATATTTAAAACATACTAAGTATTTTTTTAAAGAAATTCAACAACACCAACGACGTAGCAAAGCACGTCCAAGCCTTCTAGTTAAGATTAAAGTGAATCCGGTGGCTCGTGACATAGCTAAGTTTTGTTTTGGAATTAATCTATTTTATTGAGTTGTTTTAAATTAAATTTGATGGTCAATAGTCGGTGATGTGTCATCTTGCATGACGACTTCTACAATGGGGGATTGTATCAAAATATTATTTGAGTAATATACAAGGTACTTTAAAGCAAAACTTGTTTAAGTTAACAACTAAATAGAATTGGAGTACTACGCAAACATTTTCTGAAAACAAAGAACTTAACACTTAGCTAGTAGGAATGTTAGTCCGCAATCAAAATACTGAAAATATATACTTCCTCCGTCTAGAACTAGTAGACCTCTACGCTCAGTCGGATCCGTCTGAGTGTCAAATAATTCTGAACGGAAGGAATATTAGATTGTCGAGATTAAAATGATCAAACAAAATCATAGCACACTACTATGAATTAGAGTAGTATGGAGTACGTCACTACCCAATAGTGACCGCCCTACGCTGCTAGTGAAAACTTTCCCCTCCATACTTCATTGGCGAGTCCATGGACTTTCATCTTCTCTACTTGCCGCTCCGGCGGTCAGTGACGGTAAGGAAATTCTGGTGCCTTCGCTTCGCTTAGTAGTTTAGGTTAGTTTAGTCCTTGCAGGTGCGGCGCTCGGGCGATGGCAGCGCTTCTTCGAGTTTGTCTTTCAGTCTCCGTTCCTCCTCGAGTTCGTCTGTTTGGACGTAGTCGGCATAGCTCCAACGTGGATTCATGCCGTCTCTTTGATGCGGTGATGTAGCTCGTCATGTGACGAGATTTAGGGTCAGATGCTTCAGATCCATATAAAGGTTCAACGATGAGGACTACGGCTCCAGTGCGCTAGTCTTTAGGGGCACATGCACGAAGGCTTTCCGGTAGTCATCAACAAAGGGGGTGTTTGGTTCAGGGACTTTTTAGTCCCAGGGACTAGAAAAAGTCCCTAGGAACCAAACGGGAGGAACTTTTTCTACAGGACTAGAAAAAGACTCTACTAAAGAGACTTCTTTGATTAGTCCTTGGGACTAGAAAAAGTCCTAGGACTTCTAAAACAAACACCCCCAAAGTCAAGCCGACTCCAGCAGGGGAGCGGCGACAGCGGCGAATCGGCGCCTCGTTCTGGCAGCAGTAGTGGCCGTTCGGTAATTTCTGATCTATTTCCGATGAACTTTTACAATATATATGATTATTTTTTGCAGGGTAATATATCTGATATTTTTGTGAGAGAAATAAAAAACAGCGCGAATCCAACCGTATACACAATTGGACGGCGGGGCCAAAGTGACATCATAGAACACGCGTCCAGGGACGCCGTCCGTTGATGCGCGGAAACTGCAGCACTGTACACACCTGGACGACGGAGCCCAAGTGACATAATAATAGTCTCAACTCAAAGAAGCAGAGGGATGGACGGATCCCATCTCATCTCAGCTCAGCGTCCGTCGATGCGGAAACTGCACCCAGAGCACCCGTCCAATGACGATCGAGGGTCAGCATCCGTATGACGTCGCCGCGAACACGCGCAGGTCGCTCTCTCCCTCCCTCCTTCACCCCTCCAGATCCGTAACCAGTGGGCAGTGCAGCGCAGTAGATCGAGATCCAAATCCGACTTACCCCATCTGTTTGACCGCCACGAGCTTACACACAGGACAAGGACGGATCAAGGGCCGCGCTGTACTGTACACGCAGCAGCGTAAATCACACAGCTAACCATCTTTTATATACCAGACCTAGCCGGCTAATCCCATCCCGTCGCATAGACAAACGTTATCTCCCCCGACGAATCAGACGGGGCTGACATTCTCCGAATTTTCTGTTGTTGGCCATGGCGCCGTTGCCCCCCATGTGCAGCGCAGGTGCGGCCCAGCCCATCTTTTTCTGTTTTTTCTCGGAAGAGAAGATGCCCGGACCGCCGCTTTAACTCCGGCCACCGCTTCTCCCCGTGACACGGTGGCCTGGATAGGGTTACGAGGTTGTCCCCGACAGGTGGGCCGCTGGGCTGGGGTCCGCCGTGTCAGTGGCGGGCGACGCGTGAGGGATGATGGCCAGGGGGAGATCTCTCTCAATCAATGAGTGCCACGAGTCACATGAAGCCTCGAGTATCCCATTTATTCGACTCCGTCGATCTCGCGTCTTTCTTTCATGGTTGTTTATTAATAAATGCATTTATTGCCGCTCATGTTATTTTCGCTGACCCAATCACGCCACTAGATCCCGCAAGCCGTCGTAAAAATGAAAGCCCGATTTCCACGGGAGAAATACGACGAGCGTTTCGCGACATAAAAAAAGAAGGAAGGGACGACGCTGAATGTCAAATTGTGATTTTTTTTAACTTCAGATCTGCAAAAACACCAACAAGTCAAAACTATACAACCATATCCATAGACCATCTAAAGACGACAACAAACACTAAAGCGTGCCTAATACGCGTCGCTGTCATTGCCTCTCCCTCACCAGAGTCGGCAAACCATTTTTTTTTACAGTTGGGGCAAACCATATTATAATAGAGAATTAGGAGTCGTCGTGCTAAGTCCACACAAAACCAGCGCATCAGAATAGCAACCTCAGCCGATGAAGAGGACAATAGATATGAGAGCAAATTGATTATATGACACACTTTTCCTCGAACTTTGATCTGATGACACATCTTTCTTTTAATTTGATTAGATGGCACACATTTGATTATGAGCTAGACTAAATGACACAAATTATGTTTTTCTCTCCTTTTTTAGGTATGGGCCTCTACATCATATTTTTTAGGACGATTTTGCCCCTAGCCGTTTCACATGCCTGGCTCGATAGCTGGTTCTACCGATCGTTCCTGCAAGAGCCAAACCCGCCACGATCAGTACATGTATGCAGGCATACATATGGTAGATGTACGTATGGAACGAGGCGATCCTGCTGCATGCTTCCCGGCGGCTTATCTCGCCGTAGCTCCTTCCCGGCGTGGCGCCACCTCGCTGGCTCCTTCCCTGCGCCGGCACGGCTGCGCCGGCCGCGCCTTCGCCGTCGCCGTGCGACCGACGTTCGCCGGAGCGTGCCATCGTTGGTAGCTTTGTAACTATTCGATGTTGTTGTATGAGTAGCTTTGTAGACTGTAGGTCTTCGCTGCTAGCTTATTGCTGTTGGCTGGAGCCTTCTGTAGCTAGTCGCTGCTGTTGTTTGAAGTAGCATATGGCCAGCAGCAGCAAAATACAATAACTATAGCCCTCGCTTAATAGTTGTAGCATGAATTTATGTACAGTTTTGTTGAAAAAATTCACATCATTTTCACCAAAATTTGACATGACCTCTCTATATTTTTGTACCATTTTCACATGACACAAGAATATATATGTGAATCCACAAAATCAGCTGAATGAGGTGCATATGTACCGACTTGACAATCCATAATTCATAGGTATGAATTTTATATTTAAAGCAGAAAGTGAGTCATGTCTCACAAGTTGCATAAAGCATAAAGTGAGTCCTCGTCTCACTACACATGAAAAGATCATAGAAGATATAGGGCAAGAATTCAGTCCAAAAGCATCAACTTCGTGAACGCTTGGCATCAATTTCATGAAGATCACTACACGCGCAACAAATCATAACATGCATGGCACGCTACAGTGTTTTTCTCTTCCTCGGCGTGATTTTCTCTGCGGCCTTCACAACAACTTTTGTTGGAGAAGAGGGAGTCCTTGTTTCCATAGAAAGTTTCCTACATAATGCATCGATTCCTTGAATTAAAAAACAGACAAATGTTACACATAATTGAAGAAAAACTTCAGTTTTTTTTACCTCTTTGCGATTGGGCCAGGAATGCCTTGTAGGATAGCCAATGAAGATGTCCCTCCAAGAGGGCAACCAAGAGATGATTGACTACATAAACAAGCCCTGTTTAAGATAGAAACATAACACATTTGTAGTGATATTGAAGAACAGCAAAAAAAATACCTCCTTGTCATTGGACCAGGGTTGCCGTTGCGGGATAGCCAATGAAGATGTCCCTCCAAGAGGGCTACCAAGTGATGTTTGACTACACATAAGACATTGCTCAAGAGAAAAACATGCCACATTTGTACATATATTGAACAATTTGCACACAAAAAATACCTCCTTGTCATTGGACCAGGGCTGCGTTGTGGAATAGGCAATGAAGATTCCCCTCTAAGAGTGCTTCCAAGAGATGTTTGACTACATAATATGCATTGTTTGAGAATAAAATCTCTCATGCAAACTTTATGAAATTGAATCGAAGCAAAAAAACATTACCTCCTTGTGACGGGGCGAGGGCTAGCTTGTAGGAGAGCATCTCCTGGGATAGTACATTCGACATCAACTTCAGTGTTTGGTTTTATCTTTCTAGGTTTTGGTTTCCTAACAAAAAAATCAACGAGTTTTACAAACAAACGATAGAACATCAAATGTGAGTTCAGTAAATGTGAATCAATAGACATTACCTTTTCTTCACCCCATTAGTTGGGCAACCAGCTTGCCTATGTCCCAATTCATGACACTTCTTGCACCTATTTTGGCTTCCTAATTGACCCTTCGGTGGTGGTTTCTTTTTATAATTTCCTCCTCCCTTTTCAAGGCAACTTTTCAATCTCAACTTCCTTTTTCTTCCCGCTGAACTTTTGGGGAGCGGTGCATGCAATACAAAGTCTAGTTCAACATTAGGCCACTGTGATCGATCTGTGAGAGGCTCAACGACCCCCCTATAAGCTGCCCTAAACCTTTCTACAGAGAAGTACTCATGGAGATAATTTTCCATCTTCACGTTCCTTTTTCCAATCAAGAAAACAAGTGCATGTTCACAAGGTTTACCCGTGTGCTGCCACTCTAGGCACGTGCACTCACTTTGTTCTATGTTAACGACATGCCTCAAGATTGTCTTTATTGATGTCCCGGACCTCACCTTTCCAATTACTTGCTCTAGTGACTTTCAAGTGCCCAAGCCCTCTTGTTCTATTATTCACTTGTTGTACAACTGCTGGCAACATTTCTCCATGTAGCTTCTCCCCAATCTTTCTTCTTTTTTCAAGTAACTTCATTATCTTTCCATTTAGTGTGTCAACTAGCACATCTACAGGAAGGTCTTTAATTCCTCTTATCCAATTATTGAAGGACTCGGCAAGGTTGTTATGAATGTAATCACACTTGATTTCGGTGTCAAAACTAGACCTCATCCACTTCAGGTTGTGATAATCTTGTAAGTACTTACCGACAGTTTGACTTGATTCTAGAACCTTGGAGAAGTGGTACTCAAACATTGAAGGTCTATATGTCTTTCCCGCGGCCCACATGCGACCAATTATGTCACCGCGATATCTTTTGGAAAAATTCTGCATCAAATGTCTAAAACACTCCCTTTGTTCTGCTTGAGGGAAAACTTTCCTAACTGCATTTTCTAAACCTTTACATGCATCTGTACTAATAGCAAGCTTTGGAATTGGCCCCAGTGCTCTACGCAACTGTGTCATGAACCATGTCCAGTTATCTTCATCCTCAACCTCAATAAAACCAAATGCAAGAGGAAACATCCAATTATGACCATCTAAAGCGGTACATGCAGCTAAATGACCATTCCACTTCCCATTCAATGCAGTTGAGTCTATGCTAAGATAAGGCCTACATCCATCATGGAACCCATCTACACAAGGCTTAAGTGCCATAAAGAATCTATGAAAGTAGACATTACCGTCCTTTAGTTTAGTGTCGACCTCAACAATGGTTCCAGGAGATCTCAATTCTACCTCTGCTTTGAAATTGAATAGGTACCGGAAGCTACTACCCCACGAACCATATATCTCATCCTTTGCTCTCTGCATCCCCTTCCATACAGTGTCATAGCTAGTGGTTACATTCCAGTCTTCCTCCAACGTGTCTTGTAAATCCTTGCAACCTATATTTGGAGTTTTCCTCAATATCTTCTTAGACCTTTCTTGAACCCAGTCCTGTGAGGCCATTGCCGAAGTTAGCCTGCTACTTGAAACACATGTGTGTGACGGTCCTATTTGGTTAACCTGCATACATGACAAAGTTGTTAGTGTAGCTACAATAATAGGATGCTACCATAATAGAACATAATAGAAAAAAATGAATATTAATTAAGTTATGTTAGTACCCTGGTCTTTGTCTTATCAGCCATCAAACGACATGTTATTTTCCATGGACAATCCTCAGCCATACAATGTGCCATCCACCTACTCTTGTTAGCTTTATAAGTCCCTAGGTTGAATTCTTCATTAATTGCCCATTGTCTCACGGCCCTCCTACAATCTATCATTGTTGGAAAGATTGAACCTTTCTCAACTTTTGGATGATCTTTGTCATATAAAATTTCTATGTCTTCAGGAACTTGGTCATCTACTGGTATGGCTCCCTCAGCCATTAATTCCTCACTAACATGGCACGGAACAACTGGAGCTGGATCATTTCGTTCTTGAGCATCCTCGACCTCATCCTCAATTCCAAGAACCGCACACATGTTTTCCTCAGACATAGGAGCTATTACATCATCACCAACAGGAGCTATCTCAAAAGTGGACCAATCAATGACGACTTCACCATCAGATTGCACATATCTCTGATTACTAGGTAGCAAATTACAAGTCGTGGAATCAGTGATACATGATGCATTGCTAGCATTTGACTGGTAAACTTCAGAACTCGAGCTAATGATATTGTCCACTATATCACTAGATGGCATATTTCCAGAGCAAGATGATGTTGTAACCCCCTTTGCAATGTCCACAACTTGCGCAAGCACAAGCAATTCTTTCTCTTCCCATCTCTCAAGAAAAGCTGTCAACAACTTCCAATAGCTATCAATCTTCTCAACTGATTCAAAGTGCTTATCTTGACACAAAATATGGACCTCTTGACCAAGCCCCCATATAATTTTTGACCTAATGAGTTCTATCAATTTTTCAACCGTAAAATGTTTCATGTTAACCTCAAACTCCACGTCATGTTCCCCAACTTGAAGCTCACTGCCATCATCAAGCTTTGCGACAAATCGAAGAACTCTAACAATTAGCTTATAGATGACAACACGCAACCCTGCACCTTCTTCCCTACAAAATCACATGATTTTTCAAACAAGATCAATGATTGGGCCTAATATTACATAAAGTTTCGATAAAAAAATTCAGAGAATGCTCCAATTCAGAAGCTACTAACCCTTTCGGAGCTGCACCATCTGGCTCCATCACCACAATCAATGCGTTCTACTTGTAGTGAAGCCTCATGTTATCTCTCCTCCACCATAATCTCCATTATCTAGAGTTCCTGTACGCCTCAAGTTCCTGGCTGCACAAGTGAGACAGTTAGACAGAGAGGGAGAGGGAGAGACAGAGAGGGAGAGAGATGCGATCGATTCCACCTGTGAGTCGATGGATGAGGCGTGGATAGGGCAGAACTGCTGAGCGTTGTCAGATGAGAAGAAACGGACAGGAAGCGGCGGGGAACTGCGGCGGCGCGATGCTGGGGCACTGGCGGCGCGGTGCTGAGGAAGCAGGGTCGGCGGCGCGGTACAGGGGCACTGGCGGCGCGGGTGGGACGAAGCAGGAGCGGCGGCGCAGCGGCTCCTCGTTTCGTTCGCTATTCCAGGAACGATCGATCGAAGCGACCGAGTCAGGCAGGTGAAACGACCAGGGGTAAAAGCGTCCTACAAATTATGATGTGGGGGCCCATACCTAGAAAAGGAGAGAAAAACATAATTTGTGTCATTTAATCTAGCTCTTAATCAAAGGTGTGCCATCTAATCAAATTAAAAGAAAGATGTGTCATCAGATCAAAGTTCGAGGAAAAGTGTGTCATATAATCAATTTGCTCTAGATATGAAGGATTCATGTTCTTAAATTGTGATGGTTGGAGAAATATTGGAAGAGAATTTGAAACCTGGCTTTATGAACTCCGTTTCGAATGCAGGTAATCTCCAGGAGTAAATATTCTCATCAATCTTTTCGTAGCAAGGCCAAAACATAGGTCATATATGTCTGAAATTCCCCTAAAAATCATTGTCTGAAATTTCATGAGTATTTTTTACATTTCGGAGTTCAAGTAACATTTTTTTGCGGGATGAGTTCAAGTAATATTGAGGGCCCCTTTGATTTAAAAATTTTCATATAAATTTTAAAGGATTAGATTCCTTTGAAATTTGTTTTGTAGGATCGAGTCATGTATTTCATAGGAAATTTTTCGTCCACTCAAACAATTTGGAAAGAACTCGTTGTTTTTCTATTATGCAATTAAGCAAACTTAAATCATGTACACATCAAAAGACGTGACAGTAAAAATCCTATAATTTTTGTATTCCTCTGTTTTTGGAAACCCGCGAATCATTGAGTTTTTCTTTCCCATTGATTCAAAGGAACAAATCTCTTCTTGTGAAGTTCCCTCTCCTCTCAAGTCGCTCGAGCTAGGAAACGGAAACCACGGCGAATTTGAATTTAGTTGTTCCACCCAACCAGCCTCACAGCTAGAAGCCTACAGAAGAATTCAGCGAGAGCCGTCCATCCGTTCCTTCTTACCTCCTACAGGGTAAGGTGTGCAATATTTATATTACAAGGTTCCTCTGACCCAACTCGGGTCGGTTAACCGCACCGGTAAACATTTGGCTCGGGTTGGCCTTGAAGTCTCCTCACCCATACCTTGAATCACCTCCTCTTCTTATGTTCCTGATACGTCTTCAATGTATCTATAATTTTTGATTGCTCCATGCTACTTTATCTACTGTTTTGGACTATATTGGACTTTATTTTCCATTTTTATATTATTTTTGGGACTAACCTATTAACCGGAGGCCTAGCCCAGAATTGCTGTTTTTTGCCTATTTCAGTGTTTCGAAAAAACGGAATATCAAACGGAGTCCAAACGGAATGAAACCTTCGGGAACGTGATTTTCTCACCGAACGTGATCCAGGAGACTTGGACCCTACTCCAAGGAACAACAGAGGCGGTCACGAGGGTGGGGGGCGCCCCCTCCCTAGGGCGCGCCCCCTGCCTCGTGGGCCCCCTGTTGTTCCACCGGCGTACTCCTTCCTCCTATATATACCTACGTACCCCCAAACGATCAGAACAAGAGCCAAAAACCTAATTCCACCGCCGCATCTTCCTGTATCCACGAGATCCCATCTTGGGGCCTGTTCCGGAGCTCCGCCGGAGGGGGCATCCACCACGGAGGGCTCTACATCATCTGTAACGCCCCGGATACAACTTTCCATATTCGTAACTCCAACTCTTGCCTTTTTCGGAGATGCGATATGATATTTCCTTCGTGGGTGGGTTTTGTCTGTTGTTTTGCGTTTTGTTCTTGTTATGCATCTCATCTCATGGCATCATCTGCATTTCATCCGCATGTTTTTCAAAACTTGCATCCGTTCGTGTTCCGTCAGTTCTCTCCGTTGTCCGTTCCGAGTCCGGATACACTCGCACGCGCCCGCGGCACCTCCGAAATATTATTTTATTAGTGGCATAAAAATGTTCTCGGAATGGGTTGCAACTTGTCAGGCGGTCTTATTATAGTGTAGACAGGCCGCCTGCCAAGTTTCGTCGCATTCGGAGTTCGTTTGACTGCCCAACCGTTATATTTATAACCGCGATATAGTCGGCCTAGCGTCAGACGTTTTCGATATCCGGAAGCTGCCACCGGGTCGCTCTGTTCCTCTCTCTTCTCAGCTCGAGGCATTCTACACAGTCCACCTGCAGCCATCTAACCCCCCTCGTGTCCGGAACCGCCCGATCGAGATCGGAGGGCTCCAAAAACCCCCCCTAGAGACTAAACCCTAGCCCCCCTTTCCTATTTAAACCCCTCCTCCTTCCATTTTGGGCAGCCTACTGAAGGAAATATGCCCTAGAGGCAATAATAAAGTTATTATTTATTTCCTTATTTCATGATAAATGTTTATTATTCATGCTAGAATTGTATTAACCGGAAACATAATACATGTGTGAATACATAGACAAACAGAGTGTCACTAGTATGCCTCTACTTGACTAGCTTGTTAATCAAAGATGGTTATATTTCCTAACCATGAACAAGGAGTTGTTATTTGATTAACAAGGTCACATCATTAGTTGAATGATCTGATTGACATGACCCATTCCGTTAGCTTAACACTTGATCGTTTAGTATGTTAATGCTTTCTTCATGACCCATACATGTTCCTATAACTA
>LR880968.1:824607482-824622059 GCA_904067115.1 Aegilops sharonensis | reverse complement strand
GATGATCTACACGAAATTCTAGTCAAGTTATATATAAAGTTCATTAGATTCGGAGCTACGGCCTAGAAGATATGAGCAAAACAAGTTAAACATGACATTGATGCGAAATGCATACAAACATCAAGAAAACACCTCAAAACAAGGATCCGACATGATAATATGAAACTACATGCAAAATCAAGCAAGTTTCATATAGAGCACACTCAAAACGGAGCAACGGTTCAACACATACACTCTATACAAGTTTAAGGGATAAGCTGTCCAAAACAGCAACTAGGCATATTGCAAACATCAAAACAATAAACTACAGGACCTCAACATGATAACAAAAGGCATGGGCATGATGTACAGGTAAAGCATTGCAAAACATGAACACTGAGCTATCTCCAGAAATGACTAGAACATGCTCAAAATGACAAGGCAAGATTGCAACTAATAACAGTTTCAGACTTTGGCAGAAATTAACATCAGGTTGCAATGTTTAAAGCTATGAAACAACATGTTAAAGGAACTTATCATGGCAAACAAAGGCATGGCATGAATATACTAATTGCATAGAACAAAAGTCCTTTAGTGACCATAAGCCAAAAAGGATCAGAAAATATAGTAAAACCCATGTAAATATTGAAAGTTTCGTTAACAGATTCAGCAACATGGCATGTCAAAAACTGATAACAAGTAGGCATGTTTACAAGCTCAATGCACTCACTACAGAGCCTTATATGAAAATCTAAGCATACATACATCAAGAATACATGGCCTAGAAGACATACATGGCAAGAACAATAACATAGCATACAAGGATCAACTACAACAACCTTGGCAAAATTGAATAACATGTATACAATCTGCCAGGAAACATTTGGTAGCAAAAGTAGAGCTCGATTGACTCAAGCTATGGCACTCCATAATTGCAAAAAAGGGCATGGATGGATAGAGCAAGACATGCATAACAAAACATCCTTACTGAAGTATCTAAAAAATTGCATGGATCTCTCTGTAGTATCAAGTTAACATGACATCAAAATATCAGTAAAACAGGGCTGAAAACAACAACATCAGGACACCTAGTTTGCATGCATGTGCTAGTCACCACATAGATCACAAAAATACATGGCATACACCCCTGGAAAGATGGAATGGCATATTACAAAACACATGTAGGACTCAAGTTCATAGGATGCACACATCAATCATGGAAAAAATGACAAAAGTGCATGTTCTGATAAAAATCAGAAACTAACATCACATAGCACTCTTCTAACAGCATTTCGGGCACCAAGATGAGCTCAAATGAAAATGATGCAATGAGATGAAATGATCTACTCTTCGAGATGAACATTTTGACATATTACACGCGCAAAACGGAGCAACGATGACAGAGATACGATGCAACGAAAATGCAATAAAATTACTGCAGATTTCGGGACTTGGTGGATTTTCTCACCCCGGAGAAAAGTCAACTGGACGACGAGGTACAGGGACGGAGTGGATCGGGGGAGGCGTGGCCGTTTGGATGGGTGTACGGGTGGATCTCATCCACCCCGGGCCGGATCCGGGACGAGGCGTCTCCGGCGAGGAGGAGTCGGCGACGAGGCGGCGGAGGGAGGCGGCCGGCGCCGGAGATCTCCGCGGGCGGCGGCGGGCGCGGTCTCCGGCGAGGAGGAGGGGCCGACGAGGTGCAGGGAGGCGGCGGGGCGCTCGCGGCCGGGCGGCGCGGCCGCGGAGGAGGAGCGGCGGCGCCCGGGGCAACCGGCGGCGGCGGTTACCGGCGAAGGGCGGCCGGGGGCGGCGCGCGCGATACGCGGGCCGGCTCGGGAGGAGCCGAGGCGGCGGCGACGGCGCAACGGCGGCGGAGGGCGCAGCCGGGGCGGCGCGGGAGGCGGCGGCGCGCGGCGGCGGCGCACGGCGCCCGCGGCGGCGGCCGGCGGCGAGGCGCGAGGCGGCGGGGACGAGCGGGCCGGGCGGCGCCGGATCTGGGCCCGCGCGGGCCCCGGATGGGCTCCGCGGGCCGGCGGCGCGGGGACGGCGGCGGAGGACACGTGGCAGGAGCTGGTTGGCGCGGGGCGGCGGCTGGACGTGTCCGGTCCGGTCCGGACATGTCCGGCGGGCGACGGGATGATTTTTTTAGGGTTTAGACTGCGGGGTCTCGGGGAGGAAGACGTATATATAGGTAGAGGGAGCTAGGAGAGTCCAAATGAGGTGCGGTTTTCGGCCACGCAATCGTGATCGAATGACGGAGAGCATAGAGGGGAGTTTGCTGGGTTTTGGGCTGCAACAAAAGAGGCTTTTGCGGTTACCCGGTTAACCGTTGGAGTATCAAACGACCTCCAAATGATCCGAAACTTGACAGGCGGTCTACCAGTGCTATACCAAGGCCGCTTGACAAACCTCGGTCCATTCCGAGACTGTTTAATACCCACACATGAAAAGAGGTAAAATAGGGCGCCGGGAGACATAGGAGTGCCGGATTGGAAAACGGACAACGGGGAAAATGCTCAGATTCATGAGACGAACACGTATGCAATGCAATGCACATGATGACATGATAAAAATGCAGATGATGACCTGGCAAAGTGCAACACGCAAGCACATGACATGGCAAAAACAGCGAATAACTGGCGGACACCTGGCGCATCGAATCCGGGGCGTTACACATGACCAATAAGTATTTGTGCTTGTGGGTTCCCCCTTTAAGGGGTCCGACCATGTCAAGCCCCCAGACCGCGAACGGCCAGGTAATGGGTATAGTTTGGAGGGCGCTGGGTGGCATATGGCTCTGATTAGCAAAGAGCTGGCAACCGACGCATCGTTGGACTAAATCCTGAGCATCTGCCCGGGCTGTCGGCCAATAAAATCCTGTACGGAAGGCCTTGCCTACAAGGGTCCGGGCTGCAGCGTGGTGCCCGCCGAGTCCGGCGTGAATTTCAGCCAGGGATTTCGCCCTTCCTCTTCGGAGATACACCTTTGAAGGACTCCGGTTGTGCTTTTCTTGTAAAGTTCTCCCTCATGGACCTTGTAGGCTTTAGATCGCCGAACGATGCAGCGGGCCTCATTTTGGTCTTCGGGAAGTTCCTGCCGCATTAAGTAGGCTAGGAATGGTTCTGTCCACGGGGCAATGACTGCCATTAATTCGTGAGCTGAAGGTGTTATTTCATTGGCTGAGCCGCCAATTGTGTCAGAATGGTCTGACTTAGGTGATGCAGCTGGCTCCGGATTGTTATTTCCGGACTCCTCTTCCCATAATACGGATGGCTTAAAGAGCCGTTCAAGGAAGATGTTAGGAGGGACGGCGTCTCGTTTCACGCCGATGCGTGCTAACACGTCTGCTGCCTGGTTATTATCCCGTGCTACATGGTGGAATTCTAGTCCTTCGAACCGACCTGACATTTTTAGGACGGCGTTGCGGTAAGCTGCCATTTTTGGATCTTTGGCGTCGAAGTCTCCATTTACTTGGGATATTGCGAGGTTTGAATCCCCGCGCACCTCTAGGCGTTGAATGCCCATGGAGATTGCCATCCGGAAGCCATGTAGAAGGGCCTCGTATTCGGCTGCGTTGTTGGAGTCCATGTACATTATTTGAAGTACGTATTGGATTGTGTCTCCAGTTGGGGACGTCAGTACGACGCCAGCCCCCAAGCCAGCCAACATTTTGGATCCGTCGAAATGCATGATCCAGTTGGAGTACGCATCGTACTCTTTAGGGAGTTCGGCTTCGGTCCATTCGGCGATGAAGTCCGCCAGAACCTGCGACTTTATAGCTCGCCGTGGTTTGTAGGTTATGTCAAATGGTAAGAGCTCGATAGCCCATTTTGCAATCCTGCCCGTTGCGTCGCGATTGTTTATAATATCGTTGAGAGGTACTTCGGAGGCCACCGTTATTGAACACTCTTGAAAGTAGTGCCGTAGCTTCCGGGATGCCATGAACACCGCATACGCTATCTTTTGATAATGTGGGTACCGGGATTTGCATGGAGTTAGAACAGTGGATACGTAGTACACTGGTTTTTGAAGAGGGAATTTATGCCCTTCTGTTTCTCGTTCAACGACGAGTACCGCGCTAACAACTTGATGTGTTGCTGCGATATATAATAACTTAGGTTCGCCCAGGTTGGGCGCGGCCAGAACCGGATTTGTTGCCAGTATGGCCTTTATTTCTTCGAGTCCGGCTGTGGCAGCATCTGTCCATTTGAAATGTTCGGTGCGCCGGAGGAGGCGGTAGAGGGGCAGAGCCTTTTCTCCCAAATGGGAGATAAAGCGACTTAAGGCCGCTACGCATCCGGTTAGTTTTTGTATCTTCTTGAGGTCTTTTGGAATACCCAATTGTGACAGAGCTCGGATTTTGGCCGGGTTTGCTTCAATTCCTCGACCGGATACGATGAAGCCCAAGAGCTTTCCGGCTGGTACGCCGAAGACGCATTTTTCCGGATTGAGCTTAATGTCATATGCTCGGAGGTTGTCTAATGTCACCCTCAAGTCTTCTACTAGAGTTCCGACGTGTTTGGTCTTGACGACCACATCGTCTACGTATGCCTCTACTGTTTTGCCTATCTGGGTCGCCAGACATGTTTGAATCATGCACTGATATGTTGCGCCGGCGTTTTTGAGTCCGAAGGGCATGGTGTTGAAGCAGAATGGCCCATATGGAGTAATGAACGCCGTTGAGGCCTGATCTTTCTCCGCCATCTTGATTTGATGGTATCCGGAGTATGCATTGAGGAAGCATCGATGATTTGATCGATGCGGGGGAGGGGGAAAGGGTCCTTTGGACAGGCCTTGTTAAGGTCCTTAAAATCGACGCAGAGGCGCCAGGATTTGTCCTTTTTTGGTACCATTACCAAGTTGGCTAGCCAGTCTGGATGTTTTATATCTCTGATGAATCCGGCTTCTAAGAGTTTGGCTAGCTCTTCTCCCATTGCCTGTCTTTTGGGCTCGGAAAATCGCCGAAGAGCTTGTTTGACTGGCTTGAATCCTTTTAGGATATTTAGGCTGTGCTCTGCCAGCCTGCGTGGGATTCCTGGCATGTCTGAAGGGTGCCAGGAAAAAATGTCCCAATTTTCCTGAAGGAATTCTCGTAGTGCGGCTTCGACATCGGGACTTAATTGTGCCCCAATGGAGGCCGTCTTTGTGGGGTCCGTTGGATGGACCTGAAATTTGACTATTTCGTCTGCTGGTTTAAAAGAGGTGGACTTGGACCTCTTATCGAGTATCACATCGTCCCTATCCACCGTGGAGCGCAGCGTGGTTAGTTCCTCTGCCGCTAGGGCTTCGGACAATTCCTCTAGGGCCAGTGTGGCTGTCTTATTTTCAGCGCGGAGTGCTGTATCTGGATCACTGGCGAGAGTGATTATCCCATTGGGTCCAGGCATTTTGAGCTTCATGTACCCGTAGTGGGGTATAGCTTGGAAGATTGTGAATGCCTCTCGCCCTAACAAAGCATGATATCCGCTGCCGAGTGAGGCCACTTGAAACGTGACCTCCTCGGACCTGTAATTGTCCGGTGAGCCAAACACTACATCTAGTGTGATTTTTCCTGCACAGCGTACTTCTCGACTAGGGATTATCCCTCTGAAGGTTGAGCTGCTTTGCTCAATGCGGCTCCAGTCAATTTCCATTTTTTGAAGGGTTTCCTCATAGATGAGGTTTAATCCGCTGCCGCCATCCATGAGTACCTTAGTAAGACGAAAACCGTCCACTATCGGGCTGAGGACCAATGCGGCTGGTGCTCTAGCTGTTCGGAATTTAGGTTCGTCGCTGGCGTTGAAGGTGATAACCGTGTCGCTCCATGGATTTGTTGTTGCTACTTGGTAGACTTCGGCGAGGCTGCGGATTGTTCGTTTCCGCATGTTATTTGATGCGAAAGTCTCGAAGACTGTTAATACCGTACTGGTACTGCTGGGTTGGTTGCCCGGGGCTAGAAAGCCTGCGCCGCTTTTGGCCACCTGCCGTAGTATCCAACACGCTCGAAGGCTGTGTGTTGGAGTGGCGCCCTCCGTACTGTGGATCTTGCAGGGTCCGTTGAGCCAACCCTCCAGTACGGTTCCATACCCTTTAGGGGGTTTTAGTTTTTTGGTATTCAACCCGGGTGCTTGATAATGATGCACCCTTTTGTTTCGGACTAGGGGTGTATTCGGGGCCGTATTGTCCCAAAATTTACTTTTGGTTTTCCAGGCGCTCTCCATCGCACAGTACTTTTGTACTATGGTTACCAAGTCAGTAAAGCGTGTAATTTCGCGATGAATGATGGCGTTCAGGATTCCCTTGTCCGTGCAATTATTGCAGAAAATAGGGATTGTGTCCTCCTCTCGGCAGTCCTTTATCATGTTCATAACAAGGAGGAATCTGGCCCAGTAATGATGTACTGTTTCATCGGGCTCTTGCCGAATTTGAGAGAGATCGCTAATGTTTGGGTGGGCGGGTGGAACTAGATCCGGAACCCCGTTCAGTTTAGGACTCAAGGGCCGAGAAGTTTCCGAACTTGGAAGTTTGGATTTTTGAGTGTTATCCCATGGATCCAACCCACCGCCTGATTTTAAGTTCAGGGCTTGATCAACGTCCGTCCCTCTGCGGGAATCCGGCATGGAGGGATCGGGAATACGGACGTAACTAGTCCTTAAGATACGAGAAGAATCGCCGCATTGCTGCTCTATCACAGCAACATGATGGGTAGCCTGGGGAGAGTTGATCTCTCTCAGATCGGTTTTAGGCCCGATCCGGTCGTAGTCTGTGGCGACTCCCAGGGCAGCGATGCGATCCAAGAGCTCGTTCATGGAGGAGAGCTCGATCGGATCTAACTGTTCGGCAAGTTCCGAACTAACCTGGAGATTGGTTTCGATGACTCGAGAGGTCATCGTTGGCGCGGTGGCCGGACTGGCGGTCATAAGAAAACCACCTAGCCGAAGAGTCTGGCCAGCGGCCAAGGCTCCTTTGGCGATAGTATCGTCTTTAGAGACGAGGCGAGGCATCCTACCTGATGGCGGCGACACAGAGGAACTCTCAATGAAAGCACCAATGTCGGTGTCAAAACCGGCGGATCTCGGGTAGGGGGTTCCGAACTGTGCGTCTAGGCGGATGGTAACAGGAGACAAGGGACACGATGTTTTACCCAGGTTCTGGCCCTCTTGATGGAGGTAAAACCCTACGTCCTGCTAGATTAACATTGATGATGTGTGTTACAAGAGTGGATCTACCACGAGATCAAGGAGGCTAAAAACCCTAGAAGCTAGCCTATTGTATGATTGTTGTTCGTCCTACGGACTAAAACCCTCCAGTTTATATAGACACCGGATAGGGTTAGGGTTACACAGAGTCGGTTACAATGGTAGGAGATCTACATATCCGTATCGCCAAGCTTGCCTTCCACGCCAAGGAAAGTCCCATCCGGACACGGGACGAAGTCTTGAATCTTCTATCTTCATGGTCTTGGAGTCCGGCCGATGATGATAGTTCGGCTATCCGGACACCCCCTAGTCCGGAACTCCCTCAAACCTTTCGGGAGGAAACTCCGCCGCCATGAGGCGGAACCTTGGCGGAACCAATCTTGGGCTCCGGCAGAGCTGTTCTGCCGGACACTTCCCTCCGGGAGGGGGAAATCATCGCCATCGTCATCACCAACGCTCCTCTCATCGGGAGAGGGCAATCTCCATCAACATCTTCACCAGCACCATCTCCTCTCAAAACCCTAGTTCATCTCTTGTATCCAATTCTTGTCTCCAAGTCCGGGATTGGTACTAGTAGGTTGCTAGTAGTGTTAATTACTCCTTGTAGTTGATGCTAGTTGGTTTAATTGGTGGAAGATCATATGTTCAGATCCTATATGCATATTAATACCCCCTCTAATTATGAACATGAATATGCTTTGTGAGTAGTTACGTTTGTTCCTGAGGACATGGGAGAAGTCTTGCTATTAGTAGTCATGTGAATTTGGTATTCGTTCGATATTTTGATGAGATGTATGTTGTCTAGCCTCTAGTGGTGTTATGTGAACGTCGACTACATAACACTTCACCATTATTTGGTCCTAGAGGAAGGCATTGGGAAGTAATAAGTAGATGATGGGTTGCTAGAGTGACAGAAGCTTAAACCCTAGTTTATGCGTTGCTTCGTAAGGGGCTGATTTGGACCCATATGTTTCATGCTATGGTTAGGTTTACCTTAATACTTTTGTTGTAGTTGCGGATGCTTGCAATAGAGGTTAATCATAAGTGGTATGCTTGTTCAAGTAAGAACAGCACCCAAGCAACGGTCCACCCACATATCAAATTATCAAAGTACCGAACGCGAATCATATGAACGTGATGAAAACTAGCTTGACGATATTCCCATGTGTCCTCGGGAGCGCTTTTCTCCATATAAGAGTTTGTCCAGGATTGTCCTTTCCTACAAAAAGGATTGGGCCACCTTGCTGCACTTTATTTACTTTTGTTACTTGTTGCTCGTTACAAATTATCCTATCACAAAACTATCTGTTACCACTTATTTCAGTACTTGCAGAGAATACCTTGCTGAAAACCGCTTATCATTTCCTTCTGCTCCTCGTTGGGTTTGACACTCTTACTTATCGAAAGGACTACAATAGATCCCCTATACTTGTGGGTCATCAAGACTCTTTTCTGACGCCGTTGCCGGGGAGTGAAGCGCCTTTGGTAGGTGGAATTTGGTAAGGAAAAAATTATATAGTGTACTGAAATTTATTGTCACTTGTTACTATGGAAAGTAATCCTTTGAGGGGCTTGTTTGGGGTATCTTCACCCCGACCAGTAGAGCAAAGAGTTGCTCCTCAACCTACTGAACCTTTTGCAAATGAAAATTTTCCCTTTGAGGTTCCTTTGGGTATGTTAGAAAAACTGCTAGCCAATCCTTTTTTAGGAGATGGAACAAAGCATCCTGATGAGCACCTAATCTATGTGGATGAAGTTTGTGGATTATTTAAGCTTGCAGGTATACCCGATGATGTTGTTAAGAAGAAGGTCTTTCCTTTATCTTTGAAGGAAGATGCATCGACATGGTATAGGCTATGAGATAATACGAGATCATGGAACTATAAACGATTGAAATTGGAATTTCATCAGAAGTTTTATCCTATGCATCTTGTTCATCGTGATCGCAATTATATATATAATTTTTGGCCTCGCGAAGGAGAAAGCATCGCTCAAGCTTGGCGTAGGCTTAAATCAATGTTATATTCATGCCCCAATCATGAGCTCTCAAGGGAAATAATTCTTCAAAAATTTTATGCTCGGCTTTCTCATAATAATCAATCCATGCTCGATACTTCTAGTGCTGGCTGTTTTATGATGAAGACTATTGAATTCAAATGGAATTTATTGGATAGAATTAAACGCAACTCTGAAGATTGGGATCTCGACGAAGGTAAGGAGTCAGGTATGACACCTAAGTTTGATTGTGTTAAATCTTTTATGGATACTGATATTTTCTGTAAGTTTAGCACTAAATATGGACTTGACTCTGAGATAGTACCCTCTTTCTGTGAATCTTTTGCCACTTATGTTGATCTCCCCAAGGAGAAGTGGTTTAAATATCATCCTCCCATAGAAGTAAAAGTAGCTGCACATACTAAAGTTGAAGAAAAGACTATCACTTATAATGATCCTGTTGTTCCTACTTCTTATGTTGAGAAACCACATTTCCCTGTTAGAATAAAGGATCATGCTAAAACTTCAACTATGGTTCATAAAAGCAATATTAGAACTTATACACCTCCTGAGCAAATTAAAGTTGAACCTAATAGTGCTATTGTTAAAGATCTCTTGGCTGATAATATTGATGGGCATGTTATTCATTTCTGCGATGAAACTGCTAGAATTGCCAAACCTTGTGGTAAAGATAAACATAGAACTGTAGTAGGCATGCTTGTTATTTCTTTTAAAATAGGAGATCACTGTTATGATGGCTTATGTGATATGGGTGCTAGTGCTAGTGTTATACCTCATGACTTATACACTGAAATTAAGCATGAGATTGCACCTGCTGAGTTAGAAGGTATTGATGTTACAATTAAACTTGCCAATAGAGATACTATATCAGCAATGGGAATTGTTAGAGATGTTGAAGTCTTGTGTGGAAAAACTAAATACCCTGCTGATTTTCTTGTTCTTGGTTCCCCACAAGATAGCTTTTGTCCCATTATTTTTGGTAGACCCTTCTTGAATACTGTCAATGCTAGAATGGACTGCGAAAAGAATGTTGTTACTATTGGCTTGGGTGATATGTCTCATGAGTTTAATTTCTCTAAATTTAGTAGACAACACCATGAAGAAGAATTGCCTAGTAAGGATGAAATTATTGGTCTTGCTTCTATTGCCGTACCTCCTAGTGATCATTTAGAACAATATTTGTTAGACCATAAAAATTATATGTTTGTGCATGAAAGAAGGGAAATAGATGATGTATTGTTTAAACAGGAACCTATTCTGAAACACAACTTGCCCGTTGAAATCCTAGGGGATCCTCCTCCACCCAAGGGTGACCCCGTGTTCGAGCTTAAACCGTTGCCTGTACTCTTAAATATGCTTATCTTGATGAAAAGAAGATATATCCTGTTATTATTAGTGCTAAGCTTTCAGAGCATGAAGAAGATAGATTATTGAAAACGCTGAAGAAGCACCGAGCTGCTATTGGATATACTCTTGATGATCTTAAGGGCATTAGTCCCACTCTATGTCAACATAAAATAAATTTGGAAGAAGATGTAAAACCAGTTCGTGAGCATCAACGACGGCTGAATCCCAAGATGAAAGAAGTGGTAAGAAAAGAAATACTAAAGCTTCTGGAGGCAGGTATAATTTATCCCGTTGCTGATAGTCTGTGGGTAAGTCCTGTCCATTGTGTCCCTAAGAAGGGAGGTATTACTGTTGTTCCTAATGATAAAGATGAATTGATCCCGCAAAGAATTATTACAGGTTATAGGATGGTAATTGATTTCTGCAAATTAAATAAGGCTACTAATAAAGATCATTACCCCTTACCTTTTATCGTCAAATGCTAGAAAGATTATGCAAACATACACACTATTGCTTTCTAGATGGTTATTCTGGTTTCTCTCAAATACCTGTGTCAACTAATGATCAATCAAAGACTACTTTTACTTGCCCTTTTGGTACTTTTGCTTATAGACGTATGCCTTTTGGTTTATGTAATGCACCTGCTACCTTTCAAAGATGCATGATGGCTATATTCTCTGACTTTTGTGAAAATATTTGTGAGGTTTTCATGGACGACTTCTCCGTCTATGGATCCTCTTTTGATGATTGCTTGAGCAACCTTGATCGAGTTTTGCAGAGATGTGAAGAAACTAATCTTCTCTTGAATTGGGAAAAGTGCCACTTTATGGTTAATAAAGTTTCTGAAAGAGGTATGGAAGTTGATAAAGCCAAGGTTAATGCTATTGAAAAGATGCCCTGTCCCAAGGACATCAAAGGTATAAGAAGTTTCCTTGGTCACGCTGGATTTTATAGGAGGTTCATTAAGGACTTCTCAAAAATTTCTCGGCCTCTGACTAATTTATTACAAAAAGATATACCATTTGTCTTTGATGATGATTGTGTAGAAGCATTTGAAATACTTAAGAAAGCATTGATCTCTGCACCTATTGTTCAGCCACCTGATTGGAATTTACCCTTTGAAATTATGTGTGATGCTAGTGATTATGCTGTAGGTGCTGTTCTAGGGCAAAGGGTTGATAAGAAATTAAATGTTATTCAATATGCTAGTAAAACTTTAGACAATGCTTAGAGAAATTATGCTACTACTGAGAAAGAATTCTTAGCAGCTGTATTTGCTTGTGATAAGTTCAAACCTTATATTGTTGATTCTAAAGTAACTATTCACACGGATCATGCTGCTATTAAATATCTTATGGAAAAGAAAGATGCTAAACCTAGACTTATTAGATGGGTTCTCTTGCTACAAGAATTTGATTTACATATTGTCGATAGAAAGGGAGCTGAGAACCCCGTTGCAGATAACTTGTCTAGGTTAGAAAATGTTCTTGATGACCCACTACCTATTAATGATAGCTTTCCTGATGAGCAATTAAATGTCATAAATGCCTCTCGTAGTACTCCGTGGTATGCTGATTATGCTAATTACATTGTTGCTAAATTTATACCACCTAGCTTCACATACCAGCAAAAGAAAAAGTTTTTCTATGATTTGAGACATTACTTTTAGGATGACCCACATCTTTATAAAGAAGGAGTAGATGGTGTTATTAGACGTTGTGTACCTGAGCATGAACAGGAACATATCCTACGCAAGTGTCACTCTGAAGCTTATGGAGGGCACCACGCTGGAGACAGAACTGCACATAAGGTATTGCAATCCGGTTTCTATTGGCCTACTCTCTTCAAGGATGCCCGTAAGTTTGTCTTATCTTGTGATAAATGTCAAAGAATTGGTAATATTAGTAGACGTCAAGAAATGCCTATGAACTATTCACTTGTTATTGAACCATTTGATGTTTGGGGCTTTGATTATATGGGACCTTTTCCTACCTCTAATGGATATACACATATTTTAGTTGTTGTTGATTACGTTACTAAGTGGGTAGAAGCTATTCCAACTAGTAGTGCTGATCATAACACTTCTATTAAGATGCTTAAAGAAGTTATTTTTCCGAGGTTGTGAGTCCCTAGATATTTAATGACTGATGGTGGTTCACATTTTATTCATGATGCTTTCCGTAAAATGCTTGCTAAGTATGATGTTAATCATAGAATTGCATCCCCTTATTACCCACAGTCTAGTGGTCAAGTAGAATTGAGTAATAGAGAACTCAAATTAATTTTGCAAAAGACTGTCAATAGGTCTAGGAAGAATTGGTCCAAGAAACTTGATGATGCATTATGGGCCTATAGAACTGCATATACAAATCCTATGGGTATGTCTCCGTATAAAATGGTTTATGGAAAAGCATGTCACTTACCTCTCGAACTAGAACATAAGGCATACTGGGCTATTAAAGAGCTCAACTATGATTTCAAACTTGCCGGTGAGAAGAGGTTATTTGATATTAGCTCACTTGATGAATGGAGAACCCAAGCTTATGAAAATGCCAAGTTGTTTAAAGAAAAAGTTAAAAGATGGCATGACAAAAGGATACAAAAGTGTGAGTTTAATGTAGGTGATTATGTATTGCTATACAACTCTCGTTTAAGATTTTTTGCAGGAAAACTTCTCTCTAAATGGGAAGGCCCCTACGTTATCGAGGAGGTCTATCGTTCTGGTGCTATAAAAATCAACAGCTTCGAAGGCACAAATCCGAAGGTGGTGAACGGGCAAAGAATTAAACATTATATCTCAGGTAATCCCATAAATGTTGAAACCAATGTTATTAAAACTGTAACCCCAGAGGAATACATAAGGGACACTTTCCGGAACGTTTCAGACTCCGAAAAGGAATAGGTATGTGGTACGGTAAGTAAACCGACTCCAAAACAGTTTTTAAGGCAATATTTCTCCGTTTTGGAATATTTAGAAAAATAGAAAAACAAGAAGCAGTCCGGGAAGGACACGAGGGCTCCACGAGGGTGGAGGGCGCGCCCTACCCCTCTGGGCGCGCCCCCCTACCTCGTGGGCACCTCGTACTCTCCGGACTCCGTTTTCTTGCACGATACATATTTTTGTCGGTAAAAATTCATTATATATTCTCCCGAAGGTTTTGACTCCCGTATCACGCAATTATCCCCTGTTCTTGTTTCGAGCTATTTTCTGTCAGGGTTGTCAAGGCCAGGCATCATGTCGTCCCCCTCCTCCAACAATGGTGACAACGATGCTTGGCTAATGAAGATAGAGCTGAAGAGGGAAGAACCCATGGAGATCAACATGGATGAAAAGATTAAGAAGGCCACGGAGGATCAAGCCCCGATAGCAGAAGACACCCTTCAACTTGATCATAATATTTTTACCCCAACTGAGATTGAAGCTTTCAAGATGATTGAGTTAGCTCGAATACAGAACAAGTATCTCACACGTGAAAATATTTTGCTGAAGGAGCATATCGTTGCACTCAAGGGCATTATCCGCAAGCTGGAGGACCTCTTACATTCGATGTGCGACTATCCATCATCACCTCCACCTTCTTCACCAGCAAAGGAGACATAATCACATGGGTATGGGCACTCCCCATGGCAACTGCCAAGCTTGGGGGAGGTGCCCCGGTATCGTATCACCATCACACTCCTATCTTTATCGTTTTTCTTAGTTCAATCTTATTAGTAGTATCTTGATCTAGTAGAATAAAGTTTATTGCATGATCTAGTTTTGAGTTTTTGCTTTATGATCTCTCTATGTAATTGAGTCCGTGAGCTATATAATAAAGATTAGTGTTGAGTCAAGGGCTTGATTATTTTGCCATGATCTTGAGTGAATAAAAGAAAAGAGAAAAGGAATAAAAAGAAATAAAGAGTTCATATTGATCGTATTGAGAGTAATGACTTCACATAAAAAGAGTATGATGATTAAAAGTTGTTGGGAGTTGGCAAACATAGCTTTGGTCATTGTTGCAATTAATAGGAAGTAATAAGGAAAGAGAGGGTTCACATATAAATATATTAT
>LR880968.1:824590243-824603535 GCA_904067115.1 Aegilops sharonensis | reverse complement strand
GGGGGAGCGCGTTCGGTCGGTCGACCGACGCGGGAGGCTTTCGGGCGCGGGGGTCGGTCGGCTCGGCGTGGGCCGGCGTGGCTGGCGCGCCTGGCCTGGCTGGGCCGGTTCGGTGGGCTGCCCAGGTGCTGGCTGGGCCAGTCGGCCTGGCTGGCGCCTGGGTCTTTTTCTTTTTCCATTTTTTTTGAAAATAAAAACAGAGAGAAAATATACAAAATATAAATATTTTATATAGGACATATATATATGAAAATGATCAGGGGAATATTCCCTATCATTTGAACATTTTTCCAGGGGCAAAATCCAAAGTTTATAAAAATCATTTTTCTAAAATTCAAAATAAAACTCAAATTTGAATTCAAACTTTTTGGCAATGTTTTTCCTCTGATATTTTTGGAGTGTCATGTTTACTCCTCTCATACTTTTTCTCAAGTATTTATCAGGCATAGTTTTTGAAATGATTCTCATTACCAAATTTGAAATTCAAATTCCAACAACTCCAAAACTTCTGAAACTTCAAATGCCACTCAAATTCAAACAGAATGCATAGATGCTTAGCTATAATTGTAAAACATTCCAAATAGGAAATTTGGGATGTTACAGATAAAGTATATTGTCATGGATCATCCAACATGTTGAGCTTGCCTTTCCCCCTCATGCTAGCCAAATTCTTAGCACCAAGTAGAGATACTACTTGTGCTTCCAAAAACCCTTAAACCAGTTTTGCCATGAGAGTCCACCATACCTACCTATGGATTGAGTAAGATCCTTCAAGTACGTTGTCATCGGTGCAAGCAATAAAAATTGCTCTCTAAATATGTATGACTTATTAGTGTGGGAGAAAATAAGCTCTATACGATCTTGTGATATGGAAGAAATAAAAGCAATGGACTGCATAGTAAAGGTTCATATCACGCGGGGCAATATAAAGTGACGTTCTTTCGCATTAAAATTGTGTGCATCCAACCATAAAAGCGCATGGCAACCTCTGCTTCCCTCTGCGAAGGGCCTATCTTTTTTTAATATCTTCTACCTTATGCAAGAGTCATGGTGATCTTTACCTTCCATTTTTACATTTTATCCTTTGGCAAGCACAGGGTGTTGGAAAGATCCTGATAGATATATCTAATTGGATGTAGGGGAGCATGAGTTATTATTGTTGACATTACCCTTGAGGTAAAAGGTTGGGAGGCAAAACTATAAGCCCCTATCTTTCTCTGTGTCCGATTAAAACACCGTAACCATAAGTATTGCGTGAGTGTTAGCAATTATGAAAGACTAAATGATAGTTGAGTATGTGGACTTGCTAGAAAGCTCAGACATAGACTCTTTCTGATGTTATGATAAATTGCAATTGCTTCAATGACTGAAATTATAGTTTGTTGGTTCTCAATAAAGTTTCTGATTCATACTTTGCATTGTGAATATATCATGTCCGTATTTTATTTTATCGACACCTCTACCTCTAAACATGTGGACATATTTATCGTTATCGGCTTTCGCTTGAGGACAAGCAAGGTCTAAGCTTGGGGGAGTTGATACGTCCATTTTGCATCATGCTTTTATATCGATATTTTTTGCATTATGGGTTGTTATTACACGTTATGTCACAATACTTATGCCTATTCTCTCTTATTTTACAAGGTTTACATAAGGAGGGAGAATACCGGCAGCTGGAATTCTGGGCTGGAAAAGGAGCAAATATTAGAGACCTGTTCTGCACAACTTCAAAAGTCCTGAAACTCGACGAAAGTTATTTTTGAAAATAATAAAAAATATTGAGCGGAAGAAGTACGTCAGAGGGGGCCCCACCTGGCCACGAGGGTGGGGGCGCGCCCCCATGCCTCATGGGCCCCCTGTTGGCCATCTGGTGGCTATCTTCTGCTATATGAGGTCTTTCGTCCAGAGAAAAATCATAAGCAAACTTTCGGGAGGAAACTCCGCCGCCACGAGGCTGAACCTTGGCGGAATCAATCTAGGGCTCCGGCAGAGCTGTTCTGCCGGACACTTCCCTCCGGGAGGGGGAAATCATCGCCATCGTCATCACCAACGCTCCTCTCATCGGGAGAGGGCAATCTCCATCAACATCTTCACCAGCACCATCTCCTCTCAAAACCCTAGTTCATCTCTTGTATCCAATTCTTGTCTCCAAGTCCGGGATTGGTACTAGTAGGTTGCTAGTAGTGTTGATTACTCCTTGTAGTTGATGCTAGTTGGTTTAATTGATGGAAGATCATATGTTCAGATCCTATATGCATATTAATACCCCTCTGATTATGAACATGAATATGATTTGTGAGTAGTTACGCTTGTTCCTGAGGACATGGGAGAAGTCTTGCTATTAGTAGCCATGTGAATTTGGTATTCGTTCGATATTTTGATGAGATGTATGTTGTCCAGCCTCTAGTGGTGTTATGTGAACGTCGACTACATAACACTTCACCATTATTTGGGCCTAGAGGAAGGCATTGGGAAGTAATAAGTAGATGATGGGTTGCTAGAGTGACAGAAGCTTAAACCCTAGTTTATGCGTTGCTTCGTAAGGGGCTGATTTGGACCCATATGTTTCATGCTATGGTTAGGTTTACCTTAATACTTTTGTTGTAGTTGCGGATGCTTGCAATAGAGGTTAATCATAAGTGGGATGCTTGTTCAAGTAAGAACAGCACCCAAGCACCGGTCCACCCACATATCAAATTATCAAAGTACCGAACGCAAATCATATGAACGTGATGAAAACTAGCTTGGCGATATTTCCATGTGTCCTCGGGAGCGCTTTTCTCCATATAAGAGTTTGTCCAAGCTTGTCCTTTGCTACAAGAAGGATTGGGCCACCTTGCTGCACTTTATTTACTTTTGTTACTTGTTGCTCGTTACAAATTATCCTATCACAAAACTATCTGTTACCACTTATTTCAGTACTTGCAGAGAATACCTTGCTGAAAACCACTTATCATTTCTTTCTGCTCCTCGTTGGGTTCGACACTCTTACTTATCGAAAGGACAAGATAGATTCCCTATACTTGTGGGTCATCAATCGCGAGCTTTGCTATTATAGTTGGATCTTATGTTGCTTCTCCCCCTCTACTCTCTTGTAATGGATTGAGTTTTCCCTTTGAAGTAGTCTTATCGGATTGAGTCTTTAATGATTTGAGAACACTTGATGTATGTCTTGCCGTGCGTATCTATGGTGACAATGGGATATCACGTGATTCACTTGATGTATGTTTTGGTGATCAACTTGCTGGTTCCTCCCATGAACCTATGCATAGGGGTTGGCACACGTTTTCGTCTTGATTCTCCGGTAGAAACTTTTGGGCACTCTTTGAGGTTCGATGTGTTGGTTGAATAGACGAATCTGAGATTGTGTGATGCATATCGTATAATCATACCCACGGATACTTGAGGTGACATTGGAGTATCTAGGTGACATTAGGGTTTTGGTTGATTTGTGTCTTAAGGTGTTATTCTAGTACGAACTCTAGGGCTGTTTGTGACACTTATAGGAATAGACCAACGGATTGATTGAAAAGAATAACTTTGAGGTGGTTTCGTACCCTACCATAATCTCTTCGTTTGTTCTCCGCTATTAGTGACTTTGGAGTGACTCTTTATTGCATGTTGAGGGATAGTTATATGATCCAATTATGTTATTATTGTTGAGAGAACTTGCACTAGTGAAAGTATGAACCCTAGGCCTTGTTTCCTAGCATTGCAATACCGTTTACGCTCACTTTTATCATTAGTTACCTTGCTGTTTATATATTTTCAGATTACAAAAACCTATATCCACCATCCATATTGCACTTGTATCACCATCTCTTCACCGAACTAGTGCACCTATATAATTTACCATTGTATTGGGTGTGTTGGGGGCACAAGAGGCTCTTTGTTATTTGGTTGCAGGGTTGCTTGAAAGAGACCATCTTCATCCTACGCCTCCCACGGATTGATAAACCTTAGGTCATCCACTTGAGGGAAATTTGCTACTGTCCTACAAACCTCTGCACTTGGAGGCCCAACAACGTCTACAAGAATAAGGTTGCGTAGTAGACATTAGAGGTGGATGGGCTCGTACTAGCGACGCGAAGAGGGGGGAGGTGGATGGGCTAGAGTTGTGACACGCCGGCTGGGTTAAATAGGCGGATTTGGTCTTGGGCGGTGAGCCAGAGCGGCGCCATGCGACATTCACACCGCGGCGACGGAGAAGGCATTCGTAGAACCTCTGGGTTTTCGGGCGAGTCCGCGTGGGACCCCTTCGTTAATCCTACGTGGCGAATGCGACCGGGCGCCCCCATATCCACCCCATATTTGGGCTGGATATGAAGGGTGTCGGTCAGTCCAGACGTTTGAGGCCTGTTTAAGGAGCCCGTCTGGGTCGAAAAATCGTGACCCCGCGGCCCGCCTGAGTGTATGAGGCGGGTTTGAGGCGCCTGGATGTAGATGCTCTGAGCACCTGTTTCTGTTGCCGTTTCAGCACTGTATTCGCCATGTGTTTGTTTTCGATAGTAATCTATTTTCTGCATTTCTGTATTCATTTCTGCTTTTGTAAAAAAATGATAGCATCCAGTTCCGCTCGTTTCCGCTGTGGTTTCATCCCTAGGTACACTAGAAGATACCCCGCGCGTTGCGGTAGGAATTTATAGAAAGCGGCTATAATGCGCATGGAAAATCTTAAGCAGAAGCAATCTCTAAAACATAATATAATTATAGAGAATATTTAGATTCATGATCACAAACATTAGGACCTCAAAATGCATGTCTTATTATTTTCTACTGACCACCGGTAAAGTATATACAGAACATAATATAATTTTCCAAGCGAGTAACTACCAACTACCTAAGCATAAGATGCTACACCAACCACAAGGATGTAAGGTACTATCATAGTGATACTCCACGGGTATAATAATGCAAGATTGTTATGTAACTCAGCGCTCTCCCTTTAAGCCTGTCATTAAAACCATTAAGCTACGCGTGAAGACCAGCCAACCAGCTATGCCACGTGACGCAAGCTGGTTGGACGCGGTGAGAAAGCTTTTACAAACTATTAAGCTATGTGTGAAGGGCGGCCAACCAGCTATGCCACATGGCGCAAGCTGGTTGGCCGCGGTAAGAAAGCTTTTGCAAACCATTAAGCCGCGTGAAGGGCGGCCAACCAGCTATGCCACATGGCGCAAGCTGGTTGGCCATGGTGAGAAATCTTTTACAATTTTTTTTAGATGAAGGCATGGCTTATTTTTTAAATGTATTTTTTTTAGATGGAGATGAGGACTTCTGATATTTTTTTAACTGGTTGATTATGCAAAGTGGCACTCGCTGGTAGGTGGTTGTGGTATTTTTTCCTTTTTCTTGTTTACATTTTTTTAGATGAAGGTAAGGATATTTTTTTACATGTTTTTAGAAGGAGGCGAGGGCTCGAGGACTCTATGTATTTTCTTTAAATAACGTGGGAACAACTTCCTCTTAAGCGACCCCACATGATGGCAACTCAATCACTAGTAAACTTGAAGAAGATGTAACCTTTGCAATAAGATGTTACTGGTCATTATGAGAACTAATGTGGTGATTTAAGAGGGCTATGAAGAGAGGCAAAAGTATTCACATTAATCCTGTCACAATACCTAAGGCATATAAAATGCTCGGACAGATTTTGCCATTGAATTAATGGTGTCACTTAAATTAAGATTACATTTTTGTCAAAAAATATCAAACATATATAATCCGAATTACACATCTGTACGTGCACAAATGACTGAAGGTGCTCCAGTCTAGAAACGGCTGGCAAGCAGCATACTATGGCAGGAAAAATCAATCCAATATTAGTGTATAACATTAACAACCAATCATCATACAAAAAGAGTTAGTGCATAGTTACCTCGTTGCAAGAAAAAAGGTATAGATACCAATCCAGCATTTCTAGCTGCAAGTCACTTAGGAAGATATAAAGATAATCCCCCTTTTTTTTGAAAATCACCGGGAGAGGAGTCCCTCCACCTGAATATATTGCTCAAAGTGGTCATAATGCCAGGAGAGTGATCCAGTTTATAAGGAAAACTGGATCGAAAACCTTAACAAATTGACCCCGTTTATGCGGAAAACCGAGCCGAAAACCAGACAAGTAACAAGTGTTACAAGGAAAGGAGAGGAATAGGACGCCCAGCATAAGGCAAGACCTAACTAGCATACTAACAGGACCAGGTAGATGAGGGGTGTGTCGAGGGATCACAATACCAAGACTCTACAAACAGCCTAACACACCGCACCGGTGTGCGTATCAAACCCCACGGCACAAAAGAGGAGCATCCACAATCAATGAGTCCTAAAGCTTAACACGAACCTTGACTGAGTGCTCTGCCACGGAAGTTCAAGACGATTAGCAAGTCGGGGAGGCGTCATTGCATCGTCATTGAACAAAGGTGAACCAAGACGAGACCAAGAGCCCGAGGCTCGCCTCAACAGAACATGGTCATGAGCATGCATAGTAGCAGGCCGGAGACCACACGTAGGACAGTCGAAGAGAAACACCTGAAGAAGAACACACCACCCTCGGTCCTGAGCAGGCCGCACCACCACCACCAAATGCACCACACACAGCAACAGAAGCCGTTGTTTGGGTCTCCAAGACGACGCCTCCAAGGAGGTAGTGTTGTCGAGCACACAACACCATCATCCGATCCGGCAAGCCAGATCTTGGCTTTTTACCCGAAGACCACAAACTGTAGGTGTTGTAGCACCATGACGACACCTCCTACGAGGAAAACGACGTTCATAGACGCCGCTGCCGCCGGCATCAACAGAGCTGATGCAGGGTTCTCACCCGGAGTTTGAGCACATTCCTACAGCAAGACGGCAGCCGACCACCATCGCCGTCTAACCCTCCAACGATGAAGAAGCACGACGAACCGCCTCAGCCAGCTGCACCTCGCGGAGACCACCGACGGCCAAACTCAGCACTCGATGCCAGATCCACCAATGGTCCGCCGGACGCAACGCGAGCCACCGTGCCCCACCAAGCACCATGCCGGCAAGGAGCAGAGGGGCGCTACCCGAGGCCAAGAACCACCATGGTTCCGGGCTACAATCATACATCAGGCACGCCGACGCGTCCCACGCGCGCCTGCCGGAGGCCAGATCCGAAGCGCCCGCAGTGCAGACTGAAGGCGGGGGGGATCAAACCTTGCTGTTGCAGCACCTCCACCGCCCACCACCCTTTCACCACGCACCCATCCCCCACCTACAACACACAGCCTAGCTTCCAGCAGCGAGCCGCCACCACCCACCTCTGCCCCAAGCCGGACGACCATGGGTCTATCCAATCGGATTCAGCCAGTCCAGCGAAACGCATCACCACCAAGCCTCCAGATCCACCCCTGACGCGAACCGCGGCTGGCCCAGAACCATCAGGAGGCGAGGCCATGGGCAGGACGCCGCCGCGCGACCCAGGGCGGACCATCGGAGCACGGAGGCCGACACCGCGCCCCCGAGGCCGAGCAGAGCTCCGGGCGCCCTCACCTCGCGCAGGGCGATCCAGATCCGCGCTCAGCGCCGACCACCGAGCGGCATCCGTCGCGCGACGCGGCCACCGACGCCCACCGCCCGTCTGAGCAGAGGTCGCCGCCCCGGATCCGCGAGAACGCCAGCCGTGAGAGCCCCGCCGCCACCATCCCTGGAGTACGCGCGGCTTAGCCCGCGTCCCCTCCGGCGGCGGCGAAGCAGGGGATGGGATGGGGGGAGGTCCGCCGGCGGCGCGGGTAGGGTTCCCCCGAGTCGCCACAGGAGGCGACGCGGGGAGCCTAGGGACAAATTGAATCCTTCGCTGGCAGATCTCAAGCCTTCGCTAGCAGGTAAGAGAACAAAAATAGAAGCGTCGGGTAACCCCCTTGAAAATCCATGGAAGCATTTCATGAACAAAAATAGAATGATGGCATGCATCCAATATACTCCCTCCGTTCTCAAATAATTGTCTTTCTAGCCACCTCAAATTGATTACAACATACGGATGTATGTAGACATGTTTTAGAGTGTAGATTCACTCATTTTGCTCCGTATGTAGTCACTTGTTGAAATCTCTAGAAAGACAATTATTTAGGAACGGAGGGAGTACTTGATTAAAAAGTCACTATGTTTTCCATTGCATAAAAATACATGAGCACATGAGTAGAAGGTAAGAGAAACCGAGGCATCCAAGTATTGATTACCGTTTATTATGCATGGCAAGCAAGGGAAGCATGGACGCTTGCGTTCAATTTTTTGCTAATTATCTGTTGCACTCATGCTCGCGATAGTTAAGGTGAAATAGACGAGGAAAATCAGGAAGAATTGCTGACATGGCTAGATGATGATGTAGACGGGCTGTATGTTGAGAGAATAGGGAGTAAATTCTTAAGAATGATAGATCTATGTTGGCGCCTTGTGCAGGACCTCGATCGAGGCCCGACGTAGCGTGGCAATGTAGGAGTATATATACCAACAAAATCCGTAAACCCCACAGCGGAATGTAAGCGTACGTGACACCGATCGACCAGAGGGCACAGGCTGGCCGACTGCCAAGGCGAACTAGGAGGAAATCGCCAAAACTCGAAGGCCCCATCGACCCGATGATTCCGCCTCGGTCACGGGCCAAACGACGACGACGAGACGATGGTGGCCACGGGCGCGTTGCGGTCGGTCGCTCCCGGGCCTGCGGAGAAGACTGTGCCAGACGCGTCCTCCCCTGCGCATCGTCGCCGTCGCCATCGCCACGGCCATGCCACCACCTACGGGCTACGGCGCGCGCCCCCGCCTCCTTCCTTGCCTTCCAGGTTCAGGTTCACCACGCAGTATACAGTGTATACTACCATCCGTCGTGGGAGTTGAGACGGTGCCATCATCGGACCATCGTCCCATCGTCTCGCCTGGTTTTCCTCCCGCTGTCTGCGTGCGGGCCACGCGCGTAGGCATACAGTGCTGGACAGACGGGCAATGCTGCGGATAGGTCAGTCAGACGTAGCTGCCGTGGTGGTTGCAGTAGCGGACGTGGACGTACGACGGGGAGGGGATTCATTAGCCAGCCTTCATGTCACCGAATACACGGCTGGCTGCGTACGTACGCATGCACGCTCGCTACACTACAGAGGAGTAGAGATACAATCAATGGGTTCGGTTCCTGTCGCCGACCCCGGCCAACCAACCAACGCGCGTCCTCTACGTACGTTCGTTCGCTACAGTATATATTATACACATGCAGGCCAAAACCGGGTTGGGTTAGGTGCGCAGGGCTTCACTTCAGCAATGTTCAGTCAGTGTCTACTGCAAATCAACAGCAATGTTCAGTGTCTACAGCATCATGCTAACAGTGTACAGGAAATAGATACTAGTACTAGGCAGTACGCACGGCACTTCCAGGTGCGCGCTCATCAACCCAGAATGGCGATGCAGTTCCATCTTGGCAAATACGTAAATAGGAGGCGAGGTTCATCTTGGCCGACGCGACCAGAACGACTGACTTCGAGGTGCATGTAATCCACACCAACTCTCATGCATGCCTGGGCCACAGTAAACAAAGCGAGTCCGCTCCCGTTGCCGTGGTACGTACCAGGTTCCGTTGCTTGCACGCATCGCGTACGTCCGTGCCGTGCGCGCACTGTTCAAGTGCTCCTATTTCTTTCAAGTTTGAAAGCCCACACTGTTCAAGCGGCAGCCACTGCTGTATTTTCTGTACTGCAACGTACCGTCACATTCACCAGCAATCTGCAAGTACGTACTACCGATTTTCGAAATAGTTTTCCTGACCTCCAGCTATTCCGTCGTCAAAATTTATAGATCACAAAGTGGGCAAACTTGCAAGTACTAGTACAAGATTTCGAAATAGTTTTCTTGACCTCCAGCGATTCCGTTGTCAAATTTTACATCAACTGGCCAAATTACTCCATTGCCCTGTAGCACAGTGGAAGGCAAGTGCCCGTAGTAAGTCTGACTTAGCGTGGCACCCAGCGTAATTTAGCTCCCATCCGCGCGCCTTTGCGGTAATTGCGTTCCAGGGTTTAAAAACCCCGCGAGACCTGCTCCAGTCCACGGCGTCTCCCTTCCTCCCCACTCGCGCGCAACCGCAGCCCGCCTCTCTGTCCTCAACCACCGCAGTCACCACCCCGACGCGAACGAGACGCCGTGCCGCCGGTCGAGGCCTGCCGATGGACCGCCGGCCGGAGCTGCGGCGGGCCATGACGCTCAAGGAGCAGCTCTCCACGCCCGCCGAACCGGCCATCCGCGACCTCCTCAGGATCCCGCACGACGACGACGACGACGACGACGCAGAGGACAGGCCGTGCACCCTCATGGACGCCATCGACCGGGACGTTCGAGGCGAGGGCGGCGCCGGCGGTGCGATCAACTGGAGGCCGCTGAGCCACCGGCTATGGCTCCGCCGCGCCCCCGGCGCGTGGCACGCGACAGGGTCGACGACCAAGCACCCCTCCGCCGTGGCGAGCAGAGCCTCCCGGATAAGCAGCAACAAGTACCACCCCTCCCCCGGCGAGGGATCGGTGGCCGTGGCCTTCACGCGCGCCGCGTCCCTGCGCGCCTTGGTCGACGAGGACGAGGACGGCGACGTAGAAGAGGAGGACGAACACAACGACGAGCCGCCGGCGGCGGCGTCGACGTCACTGATGACGCTGCTGGAGCAGACGGACATCCACTTCGAAGCTGACGAGGACGCCGGCGCGTCCCAGTGCGGCATGGTCGATGTCAACGACGAGGACGGCCACGGCGAGCGGCAGGAAGAGGAAGAAGAGGAGGAGGTGCAGGTGTGCTGCGTGTGCATGGTGCGGCACAAGGGCGCGGCGTTCATCCCGTGCGGCCACACCTTCTGCCGCCTCTGCTCCCGCGAGCTCCGGCACACCCGCGGCAACTGCCCGCTCTGCAACGTCTTCATCCAGGACATCCTCTACATCTTCTGAACTGGATCCTCTGCCATGTATAGTTGCATGTCGCCGATGTTCAGTCATGGGTTAATTTGTTTGGAATAAGAAACAATGTTGGGAATGGATGTAAATTTTGAAACGGTTTTTCTTCTAACACAGTACAAACGCGAACGCTCATATAAACACGCATACACTTATTCCTACAAACGCACACACGCACACCCTACCTCTCTGAGCATATCCGAAAGACCGAGTCGACATACCATCTTGAGATTTTATGAAATCGCCGTAAGCGCCTCGTAGTCGACGAAGATATTTCCTCCCGCTAAAATTTTGGAAAAAGTTGTGACTGATCGACAAAGAGCTTATGGTGTCATTGTTCTTGTTCGGACGCGCATTGATTGGCATGCGAAAAACCAACATCAATCAGTACGGCTTTGGATTGTTCGATCTACTCCGCTTTGTTTATTATAGCTGGGTAGGAGCAACTGCACGCTTGTGATCCTTAGTTTAATTTGCCTTGTCTGTCTGGAAGACTTCCTTGGATTGTTATGTTCATAACAGTGCATTCATGTCAGTGTCAGTTGCGATGATGATAAGTCGATGGCTAGCTCACTGCAGCCACAATTCTTTCCAACGATATATGACCAAGCATCTTGCGCGCTTCTGTTCTGATGGGGTCTTGACGTCTTGTGTGTGTATGTGCAGTGGCGGAGCTTGAGATGAAATTATGGAGGGCATGGGCTGAAGGAGGGGTAAACATGATTGCTTTAAACTAATTTTAGTCAAAAAGTAGACCAAATATTAAGGCCTATATGCATGTTTTCCTATGAGCTGGGGGGCCATGGCCCAGGTTAGGCCCCTATGTGTGTGTTTTGTTGAGAACGACGTCTTGTGTATTTGACCATGCTACAAGTGACCGCGAAGGAGGGTGGATGTATATCGTGCTTGTGTGCACCGTACAAGTCACTGTTAAAAAATACTCCTTCCGTCCCTAAATATAAGTCTTTTTAGAGATTACATCACAAACTACATACGGATGTATGTAGACATATTTTAAGCGTGGATTCACTTATTTTGCTCCGTAGGTAGTCCATAGTGAAATCATTAAAAAGACTTATATTTAAAAACGGAGGGAGTATATTTATCCTTAGAAGACACCAGAACTACGAAACTACTTATATCAATAATCAAAAGTATCTACATGAAAGGGGGAGAAGTAGGTATTGCCAATGTGACTCACACAGATTTCTGGGGTGGTACTCCTCTGAGTATTATCTTGCCTGGTTTATATGAGATCAGTTTGGACATTGGTAAAACTGCGGTTGGGCTTGCCGTGACGCAGTGGGCAGGTTTTAGAACGAGGGGGAACAAGCATTTCTTTTTAAACGTTGGCGGTAGAGCTGTCAAATTCATTGATCAGAAGAAGTGTTACAAGAACCCTCCAAGGAAGAAAGCACAGCAAAAAGCTTGTGCAAAAAGAAAAGAAAGAATAAAGGCCGGCACCACCACAAACCCAAGCTCCACCGACAAGCCATGAATACCATCCGGAACCATCGTTGGACCTTCAAGAGGACGCCTCCAAGGAGGGAGTGATATTGAGGACAACACCGTCTCCCGATCTGGACTAGCCAAATCTTAGGTTTTCACCGGAAGACCACATGACATGAGGTACAAAGAGCAAAACGAGCTCCACGGCGGTACCTCCAAGGAGGAAGACGACATCTGCCGACGCCGTTACCATCGGCACTGACCAGAACAGTGCAGGACTTTCATCCAAAGCAGAGTGTTCCGCCAACAAACATGGATCCGAGGCTAATCAGAGCTGCCGTGAAGAAAAAGGCCATGCACACACTATCAGGGACATGCTTGTCACCGCCGCACGCAGAAACTTGAGAACATGAGCCAACCTGGCTGGGCCGCCCCGCCGCGCGCAGGCCTGTGCGCCAAACCAGATCCGGCCATCCTCAACCTCCGTGCGCAGATCTGGGCGAGGAACCGCACCGCAGCGCACAGGAAGAGCCGAATTAGAACCGGAGCTTGCCTGCAGCACCGCCGCGCCCCGTGACTGGACAGACACCAAAACAGACCAGCCGAGCCGGAATTGGTGTGCTTGAGAACCTCCTCTGCGCTACAGTCGCTGTACGGCGCCGCTACTCGAGGAGATGGGCGTGAACATGCTTGAAGGAGAGCCCACCCGCATCAGCCGACCCCCACCGCACCGCCACCACCAACTCAGCCCGGCAACAAGATCCGGCGACTGTCACAGCTGCAGCGATGCAGGCACCTCCGCTCGCCAGATCTGCGAAGGGGCTGCCCCGGCCACCCCGAAGCGCCCACGCGCCCGAGCTCGCGTCCTGGCGCCTGCACTGGCATGCCGCACCCCCTACC
>LR880968.1:824556049-824568180 GCA_904067115.1 Aegilops sharonensis | reverse complement strand
GCTCCCACTCACTTTCTTGTAAATACAGGCTTCGCCAAAAGTCTGTATAAAACCATATGCTATGATCACACTATCAAAGCATTTATTCCAACTCCAAGATGCTTGCACCAGTCCATAAATGGATCGCTGGAGTTTGCACACTTTGTTAGCATCCTTTGGATCGATAAAACCTTCAGGTTGCATCATATACAACTCTTCTTCCAGAAATCCATTCAGGAATGCAGTCTTTACATCCATTTACCAAATTTCATAATCATAAAATGCGGCAATTGTTAACATGATTCGGACGGACTTAAGCATCGCTACAGGTAAGAAGGTCTTATCGTAGTTAACTCCTTGAACTTGTCGAAAGCCTTTCGCAACAAGTCGAGCTTTGTAGACAGTAACATTACCGTCACCGTCAGTCTTCTTCTTGAAGATCCATTTATTCTTGATGGCTTGCCGATCATCGGGAAAGTCAACCAAAGTCCACACTTTGTTCTCATACATGGATCCCATCTCAGATTTCATGGCTCATCATCGCTTGCTCATAGTTCGTAGGTTCGTCATGGTCAAGTAACATGACCTCCGAAACAGGATTACCGTACCACTCTGGTGCGGATCTTTCTCTGGTTGACCTACGAGGTTCGGTAGTAACTTGATCTGAAGTTATATAATCATCATCATTAGCTTCCTCACTAATTGGTCTAGGAGTCATAGGAACAGATTTCTGTGATGAACTACTTTCCAATATGCGAGCAGGTATAGTTACCTCATCAAGTTCTACTTTCCTCCCACTCACTTCTTTCGAGAGAAACTCCTTCTCTAGAAAGGATCCATTCTTAGCAACGAATGTCTTGCCTTCAGATCTGTGATAGAAGGTGTACCCAACAGTCTCCTTTGGGTATCCTAATGAAGACACATTTCTCCGATTTGGGTTCGAGCTTATCTGGTTGAAGCTTTTTCACATAAGCATCGCGGCCCCAAACTTTAAGAAACGACAACTTTGGTTTCTTGCCAAACCATAGTTCATAAAGTGTCGTCTCAACGGATTTAGATGGTGCCCTATTTAACGTGAATGCAGCCGTCTCTAAAGCATAACCCCAAAATGATAGCGGTAAATCAGTAAGAGACATCATAGATTGCACCATATCTAGTAAAGTACAATTACGACGTTTCGGACACACCATTACGCTGTGGTGTTCCGGGTGGCGTGAGTTGCGAAACTATTCTGCATTGTTTCAAATGAAGAACAAACTCGTAACTCAAATATTCTCCTCCACGATCAGATCATAGAAACTTTATTTTCTTGTTACTATGATTTTCCACTTCACTCTGAAATTCTTTGAACTTTTCAAATGTTTCAGACTTATGTTTCATTAAGTAGATATACCCATATCTGCTCAAATCATCTGTGAAGGTGATAAAATAACGATATCCACCGCGAGCCTCAACATTCATCGGACCACATACATCAGTATGTATGATTTCCAACAAATCTATTGCTCGCTCCATTGTTCCGGAGAACGCGTTTTAGTCATCTTGCCCATGAGTCATGGTTCGCAAGTACCAAGTGATTCATAAGCAAGTGATTCCAAAAGTCCATCAGAATGGAGTTTCTTCATGCGCTTTACACCAATATGACCTAAACGGCAGTGCCACAAATAAGTTGCACTATCATTATCAACTCTACATCTTTTGGCTTCAATATTATGAATATGTGTATTACTACTATCGAGATTCAATATAGACCACTATTCAAGGGTGCATGACCATAAAAGATATTACTCATATAAATAGAACAACCATTATTCTATTATTTAAATGAATAACCGCCTCGCATCAAACAAGATCCAGATATAATGTTCATGCTCAACGCTGGCACCAAATAACAATTATTCAGGTCTAAAACTAATCCCGAAGGTAGATGTAGAGGTAGCGTCCCGACCGCGATCACATCGACTTTGGAACCATTTGCCACGCGCATCGTCACCTCGTCCTTAGCCAATCTTCGCTTAATCCGTAGTCCCTGTTTCGAGTTGCAAATATTAGCAACAAAACTAGTATCAAATACCCAGGTGCTACTACGAGCATTAGTAAGGTACACATCAATAACATGTATATCACATATATCTTTGTTCACCTTGCCATCCTTCTTATCCGCCAAATACTTGGGGCAGTTCCGCTTCCAGTGACCAGTCCCTTTGCAGTAGAAGCAGTCAGTCTCAGGCTTAGGTCCAGACTTGGGTTTCTTCACTTGAGCAGCAACTTGCTTGCCGTTCTTCTTGAAATTCCCCTTCTTCCCTTTACCCTTTTTCTTGAAACTGGTGGTCTTGTTGACCATCAACACTTGATGCTCCTTCTTGATTTATACCTCTCCAGCCTTTAGGATCGCGAAGAGCTCGGGAATTGTCTTATCCATCCCTTGCATGTTATAGTTCAGCACAAAGCTCTTGTAGCTTGGTGGCAGTGATTGAAGAATTCTGTCAATGACACTATCATCCGAAAGATTAACTCCCAGTTGAATCAAGTGATTGTTGTACCCACACATTTGATTATATGCTCACTGACAGAACTATTCTCCTCCATCTTGCAGCTGTATAACTTACTGGAGACTTCATATCTCTCAATCCGTGCATTTGCTTGAAATATTTACTTCAACTCCTGGAACATCTCATATGCTCCACGACGTTCAAAACGTCGTTGAAGTCCCGGTTCTAAGCCGTAAAGCATGGCACACTGAACTATCGAGTAGTCATCAGCTTTGCTCTGCCAGACATTCATAACATCTGGCGTTGCTCCTGCAGTGGGTTTGGCACCTAGCGGTGCTTCCAGGACGTAATTCTTCTGTGCAGCAATGAGGATAATCCTCAAGTTACGGACCCAGTCCATGTAGTTGCTACCATCATCTTTCAACTTAGCTTTCTCTAGGAACGCATTAAAATTCAACGGAACAACAGCACGGGCCATCTATCAACAATAACATAGACATGCAAAATACTGTCAGGTACTAAGTTCATAATAAATTAAAGTTCAATTAATCAAATTACTTAAGAACTCCCACTTAGATAGACATCCCTCTAATCATCTAAGTGTTCACGTGATCCATATCAACTAAACCACGTCCGATCATCACCTGAAATGGAGTAGTTTTCAATGGTGAATATCACTATGTTGATCATATCTACTATATGATTCACGCTCGACCTTTGGGTCTCAGTGTTCCGAGGCCATATCTGCATATGCTAGGCTCGTCAAGTTTAACCCGAGTATTCTGCGTGTGCAAAACTGGCTTGCACCCATTGTATGTGAACGTAGAGCTTATCATACCCGATCATCACGCGGTGTCTCGGCACGACGAACTTTCGCAATGGTGCATACTCAGGGAGAACACTTGTACCTTGAAATTTAGTGAGAGATCATCTTATAATGCTACCACCGAACTAAGCAAAATAAGATGCATAAAAGATAAACATCACATGCAATCAATATAAGTGATATGATATGGCCATCATCATCTTGTGCCTTTCATCTCCATCTCCAAAGCATCGTCATGATCACCATCGTCACCGGCGTGACACCTTGATCTCCATCGTAGCATCGTTGTCGTCTCGCCAACTATTGCTTCTACGACTATCGCTACCGTTTAGTGATAAAGTAAAGCAATTACATGGCGATTGCATTTCATACAATAAAGCGACAACCATATGGCTCCTGCCAGTTGCCGATAACTTTGTGACAAAACATTATTATCTCATACAATAAAATTTAGCATCATGTCTTGACCATATCACATCACAACATGCCCTACAAAAACAAGTTAGACGTCCTCTACTTTGTTGTTGCAAGTTTTACGTGGCTGCTACAAGCTGAGAAAGAACCGTTCTTACCTACGCATCAAAACCACAACGATATTTCCTCAAGTATGTGCTGTTTTAACCTTCAACAAGGACCGGGCGTAGCCACACTCGATTCAACTAAAGTTGGAGAAACTGACACCCGCCAGCCACATGTGTGCGAAGCACGTCGGTAGAACCAGTCTCGCGTAAGCATACGCGTAATGTTGGTTCGTGCCACTTCATCCAACAATACCGCCGAATCAAAGTATGACATGCTGGTAAGCAGTATGACTAGTATCGCCCACAACTCACTTGTGTTCTACTCGTGCATATAACATCTACGCATAAACCTGGCTCGGATGCCACTGTTGGGGAACGTAGTAATTTAAAAAAAAACTCCTACGCACACGCAAGATCATGGTGATGTATAGCAACGAGAGGGGAGAGTGTTGTCCACGTACCCTCGTAGACCGAAAGCGGGAGCGTTATGACAACGCGGTTTATGTAGTCGTACGTCTTCATGATCGACCGATCCTAGTACCGAACGTACGACACCTCCGCGATCTGCACACGCTCAGCTCGGTGACGTCCCGCGAACTCACGATCCAGTAGAGCTTTGAGGGAGAGCTTCGTCAGCACGACGGCGTGATGACGGTGATGATGAAGCTACCGACGCAGGGCTTCGCCTAAGCACTACGACGATATGACCGAGGTGGATTATGGTGGAGGGGGGCACCGCACATGGCTTGGAACAATCAACTTGTGTGTCCTAGGATGCCCCCTGCCCCCGTATATAAAGGAGCAAGGGGGAAGGCCGGCCGGCCCTTGGTACGCCCAAGGAGAGGAGGAATACTCCCCTAGTAGGAGTAGGATTCATCCTTTCGTAGGAGTAGGATTTATCCTTTCCTAGTCCTACTAGGAAGGGGAAGGGGAAAGGAAGGAGAGGGAAAGGAGAAGGAAAGGGGGGCGCGCCCCCTCCCTAGTCCAATTCGGACTCCCTATAGGGAGGGGCCGCGACTGCCCCTTGAGGGCTGCCTCCCCTCTTCCCTATGGCCCATGTAGGCCCAATAGTCCTCCCAGGGTTTCCGATAACCCCCTGGCACTCTGATAAATATCCGGCGACCCCCGGAACTCATCCGGTGTCCGAATATAGTCGTCCAATATATCAATCTTTATGTCTCGACCATTTAGAGACTCCTGGTCATGTCCGTGATCGCATCCGGGACTCCAAACTATCTTCGGTACATCAAAACACACAAACTCATAATACAAATCGTCACCGAACGTTAAGCCTGCGGACCCTACGGGTTCGAGAACTATGTAGACATGACCGAGACTCATCTCCGGTCAATAACCAATAGAGGAACCTGTATGCTCATATTGGTTCCTACATATTCTACGAATGTCGGTGTACAAAAGTAGGGGCTCTGCTTTTGACCCCTTTACTTGTGCACGGGCAGTCAGAGCCTCCCGCCACGGCCACGCATAATAGGGCAGAAAGGGGGAAGCTGGAGAGAAGCCGAAGCCACGAGGACAAACGAAGCAATAACAAGGACCAAGGCCACAAAGATCAGATAGGCGTAGCAGGTTCCCCCGGCAAGGGCCCTTATCGGGGCAGCCTCAGCAGCCCTGGCAAGACCCTTGCCGGGGCAGCCTCAGCAACCCTGGCAAGACCCTTGCCGGGGCAGCTCGCCCACGCCAGCCGAAGTGAGCCGCCCTTGAGCCCACCAACGCTCGACAAATGCGTTGGGGCAGGGCTCGGGAGGCACCACCGTGGTGGCATGCAGATCTTTGTGAAGACATAGAATGCTCAAGATCAAATGAGGATAAGAGGGCAACCATCCTCACCGAAGAAACCCACAAGACCCCCGGCAAGATCCTTGCCGGGGAGGCCAGCGCGCCACGGCAAGACCCTTGCCGGGCTACCCGGCGAGACCCTCGCCAAGCGCACCGGCAGGGCCACAACCAGGCCCGCGCCAGCTAAGTCTTCGCCACCGTTCGCATGCAGCTGCCGACCCAACCAGCTGGGCAGGCACCTGCGTGGCAGCATGCAATCCTTCGTGGAGGCTCCACCACCGCGCCACCTCAGCTGCCCGCCTGCCTACATGGCACCGCATGCGTCGCTGGCCAGGGCGCGTGTCGAAGCGAGAAGGAGCGGCGACGGACGGGACGGGCCTCGCCCCCGTCCCCAATAAAGCGAAGGGACAACTAAGCCTCGCATTAAATGCGTCTTGTCCTGTAATACTAGTGATAAACTCGCGACGCTGTAGCACTTTCCACCTCCTGTTTGCCACTGTGGCAGCCCCTTTCGCCTATAAAAGGAGGCCCATGGCACACAGAGAAAGGATTCGGCTCCTTCGAACCTCTCAGCACCTAGAGCTAGTTCGAGAGCTCAAGAACACTAAATACATCCACCAAAGCAGCATCGTAGGGTTTTACTCATCTTTGCGGCCCGAACCTGGGTAAAATCCCTTTTTGTTGTCTACTAGTCCCGCTCTTCTGACGATCCCCGCGCCCCGCAACCGTAGAAAGGATTCCAGGGATCCCATAGGTGTCGTTTCCCACCGACATCTTTGGCGCGCCAGGTAGGGGGGCGCAATTGTGAGAATCTGGTCCAACAGTCGACCTAGCTGTTCTTCATCGCCTCGGCCCTTGCGGAGAAGGCGGCCAAGGAGGCGGCGCTGCCCGTGGCGCGAAAGACGCCGAGGCGGCTGTTCACACCAGATTTTGGCACGGTCAAGAACTTATTTAAGATGGTCTCAAATGGAGAAGTGATATACATGAAAGAGTTCCATATTGTTGATATGAACATCTTTGAAGTTTGGGTCATCTCCGTCCGATTTCATCTCAAAGGCGGAAACTATGCTCAAAGTACTAAGATCTTATATTTAGAGTACAGTTTGGCTGATTAAACCCCCAAGACGACCTCAAATGGAAAAGTGATCTACATGGATTGTCTTCGTCTCGTCTAAGCGATCGATTTCAATAAAAAATCATCCAAATCCGAGTTCGTATAGAAAAGTTAGAGCAATTGGAGTGCAGCCCTGTCACAAGGCAAGATGTGGCGCGCCCCACGAGACACATGTCTGATGGGTAGCGTGAGGGAATAGCCTGTTTTGCGCGACCAATTTGACCCTCAAGATGACCTCTGATAAAAAAACATTCAAAACGAAAGTTGTTCGCCTTGTCAAAACGGTCAAGATTGCTTTTGGGCTCGTTTCTATCCGAGATCGTTTACTACCACAAAAAAGACCCACAAGGTGCAGCTAGTTTAAACCGAACAGTTTTGGAAAGTTCGGACAAAACCAATCCGAATTTGACTAGGGTTTTGGACGTGAATCCAAGCCTTTTCCTTGCACGGGAAGTCTAGCCGGCTCTTATGTATCTAAGGGGTGCCGGCCGATTGAAGAACACACAATCGAACAAATAATCTACCACTTTTATCTTTTATCTTTTCTCCTTAACCCTAGTTCTTCTTCTTCCTCGTTCTTCGTTCGTTCTTCTTCATTGCAGGGCGGCGAACCTCAAGCCCCTAGGGGCGATCAGGTCGACCTAGGGCAGCCCATAGCCGCCGCGCGCCTTGACGGGGTCCCTCCCGGGCGTGTGGGGTTTCGGGTCCTCAAAAGCACCTGCCGGATTGCTTGCGTACCGCGCTTCCGGACGGGTCTCCTTCGACGTGAGCTGCGGTGCATCAACCCCGGCTCGAGAGTACACGGTGACGTGTTCATGTGCGAACACACTTTTTGGCGACTCTGCTGGGGACGAAGGTTTGAACGGTCTCCGGCCTGTTCTTGCTACGAAGAGATCGTTATCTAGGGTTTGTGATCCACGAAGGTAATATGAATACCCGATTCACTTCTGTAGATGCAAATAATGCATATGTTGTTTCTAAATCATCTAATGAACATAATGTATCGGCTAGCCCTAGTTTTATCAATCATGTATCTAATTATGTGCAACAGCCGATTCAGAATAATCTTCATGCTTCAACTTCATATAATTTTAGCAACATGCAACATATGTGTCCCAACTCCCATGCATCGGCAACCCCACAAATCTATATGTCGATGAACAACATGATTAGTTCGGTTAATCATGTTGAGACACCCCATGTGGGAACTTCCAATAGTATGCAACAAAGTGTTTCAAATTTTTATTCATCGGCAAATAACTTGCAATATGTTAATCCAAACGTGCCGGTGGATAGGGGAATTGGTCATGCTACTACTATTTATTTGGCCAATTACCCTCAAACATCATATGCTACTAATTTTTTGGCACCATATGCAACTGTTGATGTCCATAATTCGGCTCCACACTGTAAGTGCATCTAGTGCCACCCCTAGTTTGGTTTTGGAGTATTGACGACAAACGTGGTTGAGGGACTAATGTGTTTGTGAGAATTGCAGGATAACACAAGTAGTAGTCCTTGATTGGGTCTACCTACCGGAGATGACCCCTAAAAATGTATGAAGACATTGAAGACAATGGTGGTACGTGAAGATATTCACATTGAAGACTATGACAGAAGAAGACATTGAGTGAAGACTATGGAGCGCGAAGACTTAGCTGTTTCGTTGTTTCTTTTCTTCTTTGTTGAGTCATAGGAACCACCGCACTGTTAAGTGGGGTCCAAGTGAACAAAGTCAGAGTGACTGAAGTGATGCTCAACCAAAATCCTATGTCTTCGAGCGAAGACAATGAGAGAAAATCTTATCCAGAGTCGGATAAGTCAGCTTTACTTGTAGCCCAAGTCAAGCTGTCGCATGTGTTTGAAATTTGACCGTTGTGACACGTGTCAGCTCCTTAGTGACCCAGGGTCATTTCGGACAAATCAGGTCGGGTTGCCTAGTGGCTATAAATAGCCCACCCCCTACACCATAAATTGGTGGCTGCTCAGAGTTAGTGCACGGCTTTTGTCGTTGAGAGCAACCCACCTCCGAAGAGTTTGAGAGAGAAATCCTTGTGAGGACAAAGCACAAAACACCCAGAGCCCAAAGAGTGTTTGGCATCACTGAAGTCTTTCTGTCTGCGTGATATGAAGACCTGTTACACTTAAGGACTGTGAATCCTCCAGCCGGTTAGGCGTCGCGTTCTGAGCATCCAAGAGTAATTGTGGATCGTCGGTGAACGAAGTATGTGAAGGTTTGTAAGTCTACCTTGAAGACTTACCAGAGTGATTGGGCGGGGACTGTGTGTCCTTAGCTCAAGGGGAATAAGGTGAAGACACGGTCTTCCGAGTTCAATCTCAGCCTCCCTAACCAGACGTACAGTTGTCACAGCAACTGGAACTGGTTGAACAAATCATTGTCTTCACAACACACTGGTTCTATCTCTTACTCTCCTTACCTTCAGTTTGTCTTTGTGAAGTCATTGCCTGATTGCTCTACCTGTTTGACTTCACCGTGTGACTACTTGTTCTGATTGGCTTCATACTATCTTCTATCCTGATCCTACTACCTAGCTGCTATCAGCCATCATGCTTTAGCTTCATACTTGTTTGACTATGGCTTGTCTAGTGTAGTTCATCTTCCGCTGCATGTTTATAGGTTTAGTTTTCATGTTTGTCTTCGAAAATTTCATGTTTTGAAGACTTCCATAAAAATCGCCTATTCACCCCCCTCTAGTCGATAACTAGCACTTTCAATTGGTATCAGAGCAAGGTACTCCCTTGTTCTGTGTGATTCGGTTTAACCACCTGGAGTTTTAGCTATGTCGACTGCAGGGATAATCAAAGTCTCAACTGCGTGCCCTGTCTTCGATGGCACTGAATATCCCTACTGGAAGAATAAGATGTGTATGCATCTTGAAGCCATTGATGTCGATCTGTGGTATGTCGTCAAGAACGGCGTTCCCAAGACTAGTGAAGGTGTCACCCCTGCTGATGTCAAGAAGTTCATTCAACTCGATTCTACTGCGAAGAACATCATCTGTGGTCATCTGACCAAACGGCAGTATGGCCGTGTGAGTGCTTTGGAAACGTCAAAGCTAGTCTGGGACTGGCTCTCCAAGGTCAATGAAGGCGTCAAACACAAAGAGATCAAAGGATCAGTGTTCTCCGCAACCTGTTCAACCGCTTCAAGAGAAATGACAATGAGAATGTTCAGCTCACATTTGATCGCCTCACTGATATCACTAATGAGCTTCATGCCCTTGGTGCCCATGAGATCACCAAGCATGAAATCGTCAAGACGCTACTGAGATCACTTCTCAGCTCATTTGACACCCTTGCCCTAATGATTCAAGAACACCCTGACTTCAAGACACTCGATCCGTCTGACATACTTGAGAGGCTCAACACACATGAGTTCCAGCTATCTGACAAAAGAGAAATCTATGGTTCCAACTATGGAAGAACTCGCGCTTTGAAGGCAAAGGTTGTTTCCACATCTGAAGAAGAATATGACTGCAGTTCCGGTGAAGCTGAAGACATTGGAAAGGAGCTCGCTATGCTTGTGAAGAAGTTCCAGAAGTTAACTAAGAAGAAAGGCTTCAGAAAGTCTTCCCGATCCAGCTCAAGAAATGATGAAGCTTCTTCCCATGACCACAAGAAGAGGACTTGTCACAAGTGCAAGAAACCTGGTCACTACATCTCTAAGTGTCCACAGTGGGACAATGAGAAGAAAAAGAAGAAGAGCAAGGAATATGATTCTGATGACAAGAAGAAGAATAAATACTCAAAATATTCTTCCAAGTCCTCTTCCAAGTCTTCATCACACAAGAAAAGTTCATCTGGCAAGGCTCGTGCTTTTGTTGGCAAGAAAATGGATTCAGAGGAGGAGTCTGCTTCTGAGGAGGCAGAGGTGGTGGAGTCTGAGGAGGAATCTCACTCTGGCATTGCAAGTCTAGCTCTAGCTTCAGCCTACGTTGCCAAGTCCATCTTCAACACTAAAGACAATGTATCCATCACCAACGCTGATGCCAGTGACAAGGACGACTCCGCTCCCACTTACTGCTTCATGGCACGCGGTGCCAAGGTAAACTCACGCGATGCTTACTTTCAAACATCAAGTGAAGATGACTCTGATTGTGAATCCAAACCCAGCTACAAAACACTTGCTAAAATTGCAACTGAACAACAGAAAGCTATGGAACATATTCAAAAACTGTTAGACAAAAGCGATGATCTGTTGGACGCTGAAATGACCCGATCTCAGTCCTTAATTGAAGATATAAAAAATCTTCATGTTAAGTACCAAGAGCTTGAAGGTCGTCATGAATCACTGTGACGCCCCCGATTTAATCGTACACTAATCATGCACGCAAATGTGTACGATCAAGATCAGGGACTCACGGGAAGATACCACAACACAACTCTACAAATAAAATAAGTCATACAAGCATCATAATACAAGCCAGGGGCCTCGAGGGCTCGAATACAAGTGCTCGATCATAGACGAGTCAGCGGAAGCAACAATATCTGAGTACAGACACAAGTTAAACAAGGTGCCATAAGATGGCTAGCACAAACTGGGATACAGATCGAAAGAGGAGCAGGCCTCCTGCCTGGGATCCTCCTAGGTCACTCCTGGTCGTCGTCAGCGGGCTGCACGTAGTAGTAGGCGCCTCCAGAGTAGTAGTCGTCATAGGCGGCGGCGTCTGGCTCCTGGGCTCCATCGTCTGGTTGCAGCAATCGAGTAGAGGTAGGGGGAAAAGGGGGAACAAGGCAACCGTGAGTACTCATCCAAAGTACTCGCAAGCAAGGAGCTACACTACATATGCATGGATATATGTGTAAAGGACCATATCAGTGGACTGAACTGCAGAATGCCAGAATGAGAGGGGGATTGCTAGACTTAACGAAGACTACGCTTCTGGACACCTGTCTTGCAATAGGTAGAAGAGGGCAACGGAAGTCCTCCAAGTAACATCACATAGCAATAATCCTACCCGGCGATCCCCTGCTCATATCCCTGAGCGAGAGCGACCACCGGTTGTATCTGGCACTTGGAAGGGTGTGCTTTATCAAGTATCCGGTTCTAGTTGTCATAAGCTCAAGGTACAGCTCCAAGTCGTCCTGTTACCGAAGATCACGGCTATCCGAATAGATTAACTTCCCTGCAGGGGTGCACCATCTTACCCAGCACGCTTGATCCCATTTGGCCGGACACACTTTCCTGGGTCATGCCCGGCCGCGGAAGATCAACACGTCGCAGCCCCACCTAGGCACAACAGAGAGGCCAGCACGCCGGTCTAAACCTAAGCGCGCAGGGGTCTGGGCCCATCGCCCTGAGCACACCTGCACGTTGCGAGGGCGGCCGGAAGCAGACCTAGCCTAGCAGGCGTTCCAGTCCAATCCGGCGCGCGCCGCTC
>LR880968.1:824486835-824502736 GCA_904067115.1 Aegilops sharonensis | reverse complement strand
GTTGCCTGGTTTGCTACGCTATCACCTCCTTAACAGGACCAAGACGTTGGATTAAGTGTGAAAAAGCGCTTTTTTTGCAAACACCCCCGCACTATGTGCGTGGGGGCTGAAGCCAAGGACTGCCATCTTTCAGGTTATATACACATATACATAAACGGCCGCACAGGGAGTAGTTTACTACTTGAACGCACAAGTATAAAAAGCCCTTATATTACATTGAAACATTGTTTTCACAAATCATACATGTCATTTAAACATAATATCCTTCGAGCACTGCGTCTCTATTAAACGAGCGCCCGACAGGACTTCTTCAAAGTAGTGCTCGGCAGGTACTCGGCTTCTGTCCGAATCTTGGGATGCAACGTCAGTGGCCTTCATCTCTGCCCAGTATGTCTTGACACGGGCAAGAGCCATCCGCGCTGCCTCAATACACGCCGATCGCTTCATTGCGTCGATACGCGACACCGCACCAAGAAACTGCTGCACTAAACCAAAATAGCTCTTCGGCTGGGGTCCGTCCGGCCACAAGTGAGTCAAGACATGCTTCATGGCAAATCCGGACAATCGATTCAGCTCGGCCCATTCGGCCAACCGATCGGTCAGCGGCAGAGGACGCTCCGGACTATGGAATTGCGACCAATATAGCTCTTCCCTTCTGTGCCCCTTCTGGCCCTGGAAGTGCTCAATCGTGTCCACAGCGCTCGCCGCCAAGTCCAGATAAGCATCCTCTGAACTCCACAACTTATCCAACTGAGCATACTTTGGATCTGTATATTTCCTCCACAGCAGAAATGGTTTTCCAGCCGCAATTGCCCCGGCCTGACTCAGCTCCTCCTTGGCAGCTCTCAAAGCCGATTGGGCATTCTTGGATTCGGCGGCGGCCTTCTTTAGGCCCTCTTGTTCCGATTGACGTTCCTTTTCAAGAACCTCGCAGCGATCGGTAGTATTCCTTAACTTTTTGGCCATATCGGCCATCTCCTCTTTGCTTCGGCAGTGAGCAGCCCGTTCAGCTTCTAGCTCTTCGGCCGCCTTTAAAGCGGCCGCATTACTAATTCTGGCTTGCTCTTTCGCTCGGGTGAGTTCTGTCCGCAGCTCCTCCACGGCAGCGGCACCATCTGCATTAAGCATTTGAACAGTAAGACATGGGCGTCAAGCTCCCTTACAAGGTGTCCGCATAGAGGTCGCATACCTTGTGACTCGTCAAACCGTTTATTGACCAGCGCGATGTCCGCATCCGCCTTGTCAAGTTGACGCTTTAGTTCGGCATATTCAGCAGTCCGGCTGGCCTCCGGACGCCCCGCCACCTGTTCAGGAGCGGCGATATGTTATAACTGAGAATTTGATCCTCGGCACATTGTCAATTTTGACAACATACCGAGTCTCAGGGGCTACTATATATACAGGGCGCATTTTATATGCATAACTGTCAGAAGGTACATCATTTTTGCGTACCTCAAACCCCGTCAGTAAGCTTCTGACGGCTTCATGAATCCGCTCTCCGTGGATGTAATTCTTTCAATCACCGTACCCATTAGAGCACGGTGATCCTCTAAAATAGCCGCTCGCCCGAGCAGATCCTTCAGCTCCTCCGACCGCACGCCACTTGGCGCCGGACCTTCCGGCCCCGCCGGACTTGGGGAAACCCTCCGCGACGACACCTCCGGGTCATCCGCCTCACATGAGGGTGCGACAGGTGGAGGCGTTTCGCTCTCCATCATCTCCGGAAGAAGATCCCCCGAAGACGAGCTCTGCTAAGAAGGGCTGAAGTCTGAACTACAAGGTACAATTTCGGTTATCTTCATGAATAAATACAGGGATGTTCCTTATTTACAAGACCCCTTATTTTTACTTACGGCTGGCTGGAGGGCTGATCCCCTTGGGGAAATAATGCGGCTGGGTTACTTCCCAGCGCCGGACTCTCTGCCAAAGATTCCTTCCCCCTCTTTGAGGCCTTGACCTCCGGATCTTCCGAAGCAGTCCTCTTCTCTCCTCGGAAGGTGGGACTCTTAATCCCTCCTTCCTTGATAGCCTCCTTCGCAGAGGCGGTTGCTTCCCCGCTCAACCCTTCGCCTTCTTCAAAAGGCGCGACCTTCAACATCTTGGTCAACATGGGATCCGGCGTGGTCTCTGGGAGGGGAGCCGGACACCTTATTAACTTTGCCTTGGCTATCCACTCCTGTTCAAGAAACGGCTCCTTTAAAGGGCATATATATATATATATATGAAATAAATGAATGAACAGCTTGTCCGGTTACAGGACTACTTACTTGAGTATCTGGGCGATTGCAGCTTAGTCCTGCGTCCTCGGTCAAGTCCGGACGCTTCTCCTGTGATCCGAAGAACAGTTTATACATCTCCACGGGCGTCGTGCCCATAAAATTTTGGAGAGCTCGTGGTCCCTCCGGATTGAATTCCCACAGGTGGAGGGGGCGACGTTTGCAGGGCTGAAGGCGCCGGATCACCATAACCTGCGCCACTGCAACCAGATTGATCCCTCTTTCCTGGAGATCTCGAATACGGCCCTGCAGCAGAGGAACGTCCTTGGACGGCCCCCAGTCGAAGCCCCTTGTTGACCCATGATGCCAGCCGCTATGGTGGACCTGAGCGGAAGGCAGGGAGTGCCGCCCATTTGGTGCCCCTGGGAGCGGTGATATAAAACCACTCCCGTTGCCACAAACCAAGCTCCTCTTGAAAAGAGCCCTCGGGCCACGGAGCATCAGCACATTTGCTTATGACCGCCCCTCCGCACTCCGCTTGCTGCCCCTTGATCATCTTTGGCTCCACCTTGAAGGTCTTGAGCCACAATCCAAAGTGGGGGGTAGTATGGAGGAAGGCCTCACATACGACAATGAATGACGAGATATGGAGGATGGACCCGGATTCAAGTCAAGGAAATCAAGCCCATAATAAAACATGAGCTCCCGCACAAAGGGATCCGTCGGGAAGCCTAAACCCCGAAGGAAGTGGGACACAAACACCACGTTCTCGCCGGGATCAGGAGTGGGAATGACCTGGCCTAGAGATGGCAGCCTATGCGAGATCTCGCCGGTTAGATACCTGGCGTCTCGCAGCTTTAGCACATCTTCTTCTGTGACGGAGGAAGACATCCATCGGCCGTGCTGGTCGGAGCCGGACATCGTCGAAAGTCCGAAGCGCCTGAATCTGAAGCTTTGGGTGTTGGAACTCAAAGCGCGAGGCGAACTCGATGGAGGGTGTAAAGAAGAAGAGGGCCTTGGTCTCATTATAAAGAGGTTGAATACCAAGAGCCCACCCCATGGTCGATTAGGACTCGCCTTTGATAGAGAAGGCAGGCCAACGGGCACGGTTGGGTTACGCACGTCCGTATTGATGAGAATCCCGGAATAAGGGGGCACGATCTACGCTTTGATAAGACGTGCCAAGGAAACCGCCTCGCTAAACACGCTGAGGTGGAACAATAAAAAATGATTCATATAAAGGCCTGGCCATGGTGTGATGTCACGCCGCGGAATACGTCAGCAGATCTGTGCAAAAATTATTCTCTCTACGGTGTTATGTGGAACTTGTTTTGTAGAGCCAGACACTATCCTTGTGTTCAAAACCTTCTATGAAGTATTCGGAGGAGGAACCCGCCTTGCAATGCCGAAGAAAATATGCGCGCCGGACTCATCGTCATTGAATCCTGGTTCAGGGGCTACTGAGGGAGTCCTGGACTAGGGGGTGTCCGGATAGCCGGACTATCGTCACGGCCGGACTCCAAGACTATGAAGATACAAGATTGAAGACTTCGTCCCGTGTCCGGATGGGACTTTCCTTGGCGTGGAAGGCAAGCTTGGCGATGCGGATACGTAGATCTCCTACCATTGTAACCGACTCTGTGTAACCCTAACCTATCCGGTGTCTATATAAACCGGAGGGTTTTAGTCCGTAGGACGAACAACAATCATACCATAGGCTAGCTTCTAGGGTTTAGCCTCCTTGATCTCGTGGTAGATCTACTCTTGTACTACCCATATCATCAATATTAATCAAGCAGGAGTAGGGTATTACCTCCATCGAGAGGGCCCGAACCTGGGTAAAAACATCGTGTCCCTTGTCTCCTGTTACCATCCGCCTAGACGCACAGTTCGGAACCCCCTACACGAGATCAGCCGGTTTTGACACCGACAGGAGCCTTTTGCCACTTATGAAGACAATACCTCATCCTTTACAAATTCACATATTCATATCCCCGTTGAAAACTTCAACCAGTTTGTCATCAATCACTAAAAAGGGGGAGATTGTAAGTGCATCTAGTACCACCCCTAGTTTGGTTTTGGAGTATTGACGACAAACGTGGTTGAGGGACTAATGTGTTTGTGAGAATTGCAGGATAACACAGGTATTAGTCCCTCCTTGATTCGGTTTACCTACCGAAGATGACCCCTAAAAATGTATGAAGACATTGAACACAATGGTGGTACGTGAAGATATTCACATTGAAGACTATGACAGAAGAAGACATTGAGTGAAGACTATGGAGTGCAAAGACTTAGTTGTTTCGTTGTTTCTTTTCTTCTTTGTTGAGTCATAACAGTGCGGTCCAAGTGAACAATATCAGAGTGACTGAAGTGATGCTCAACCAAAATCCTATGTCTTCGAGCGAAGACAATGAGAGCAAATCTTATCTAGAGTCGGATAAGTCAGCTTTACTTGTAGCCGAAGTCAAGCTGTCGCGTGTGTTTGAAATCTGGCCGTTGTGACACGTGTTAGTTCCTTAGTGACTCAGGGTCATTTCGGACAAATCAGGTCGGGTTGTGTAGTGGCTATAAATAGCCCACCCCCTACACCATAAATTGGTGGCTTCTCAGAGTTAGTGCACGACTTTTGTCGTTGAGAGCAACCCACCTCCGAAGAGTTTGAGAGAGAAATCCTTGTGAGGACAAAGCCCAAAACACCCAGAGCCCAAAGAGTGTTTGGCATCACTGAAGTCTTTATGTCTGCGTGATCTGAAGACTTGTTACACTTAAGGACTGTGAATCCTCTAGCCGGTTAGGCGTTGCGTTCTGAGCATCCAAGAGTAATTGTGGATCGCCGGTGAACGAAGTCTGTGAAGGTTCGGAAGTCTACCTTGAAGACTTACGAAAGTGATTGGGCGGGGACTGTGTGTCCTTAGCTCAAGGGGAATAAGGTGAAGACACGGTCTTCTAAGTTCAATCTCAGCCTCCCTAACCAGACGTATAGTTGTCACAACAACTGGAACTGGTCGAACAAATCCTTGTCTTCAGAACACACTGGTTCTATCTCTTACTCTCCTTACCTTCAGTTTGTCTTTGTGAAGTCATTGCCTGATTGCTCTACCTGTTTGACTTCTCTGTGTGACTACTTGTTCTAATTGGCTTCATACTATCTTCTATCCTGATCCTACTACCTAGCTGCTATCAGTCATCATGCTTTAGCTTCATACTTGTTTGACTATGGCTTGTCTAGTGTAGTTCATCTTCCGCTGCATGTTTATAGGTTTAGTTTTCATGTTTGTCTTTGAAACTTTCATGTTTTGAAGACTTCCATAAAAATCGCCTATTCACCCCCCCCCCCTCTAGTCGATAACTAGCACTTTCACACACCTTCATGGTCATGGCCGAATAAGTGAAACTTTTACAGGAGCACAAATACCTTCACCTACTACCGTGGCTTATCATGTTCCCCCAACACAATTACAGAATTTCGGCAACATCTCATTGCCGAAAGAGTCTAAAAGCATCTGGGGGCAACCATATCCAGACTGGGAAGTTGAGAACAAGCTTACATTATCTTGGGATTTGTGCAATTCCATTCGAAAGGAACTAATAGAAGGCGGGAAGCCTCATGATTTTGCTGCAGTAAAAGCTAGAGTTGTGCAAATGATGCATTCGTCCAGTGTTGTACCATCAAGTGCACCCCCTAAACAATCGCAAAGTTTCGGCACCTCATTGCCGAAGGAGTCTCAAAGTATTGGGGGGCTATCTCTTGACGAGTGGATGGAAGTTGAGATGAAAAAGTTTAAAGCTCGCCAAGCTGAGATGTGGGCTAAAATTAGACGAGAGCGAGAAGCCTTGCAAATTCAGAAAGATAAAACTATTGATTCAGGTAACAAAGAAAATTCGGTTATTAGAAAAGCTGAATCAAGTAGTATATATTCTGAGTCCATCAAATCCAAAGAGGTAAGCATTATTGAGAAAGGGCATGGAAAGCATAGCAAAACAACCATACTTGATTTTTCCGAAGTCAATGGAACCTACTTCCTGCCCTATGAGTTCCGTGTCATAGAAATTGACAAGCCTCAAGAACAAGAACAAGTAGCCGAACAAAGTTCGGCTGACATGGGTCTTCAAAGCAATGATGCACGGAATCAAGAAAAAGATGATGACAATGTGTTGGGGAGCCATCCAAAGACGGATCAAGATGTTCTTCAAGTGGCACCACCATCATGCTCTCCCAACATATTTGAAGAGGTATGGTTGTCAAGTAATTTACATGTTTTCAGATTAGGTCACAACTTTATTGGTGATGCATCTATTACACAAATCCTCACAAGAAATTTTGAAAGACCAATGAAGAAGGGTAATTTACTTGTTAGCAATAAAATTGTTATTGAGCATATCGGTCAACCCATTGCGCCATTTATAAAGACTGCTAATGACTTGTTGTTGCAGAGAGGGCTTTCCCCATTGCTTTATCTAGAGTTCATATCTAATTGGGTGGCTTTGCTTATTTATTACTTGGCTTTCATTTGGTCTCAATTGAGACATGTATGCTCTAACTATTATTGTTTCATAAATTTAAAGCCAAGATTAAATTCTTTTGAGAAAACCGATGCTATTATGGTATCTTATCGAAAGACATCGGATATAGAGTGCAAAACACATTGCATAGCCGAATGGGGAGATTCCAAATTTGAACCATTCGTTTGCTTACCTCCAAAGCCGTTCGCACACCAAGATCAGCTAGAAAACAAAAAGTATACCATCGATTCAAACATGTGTGATCAAATCTTTGATTTGTTATCGAAAAATAATTACATTAGAATTCTTGATCACCATGTCAAGCCATCTATCCAAGGAAGAATATATTGTAGGTTGCATGATTCGTCCAAGCATAATTTTGAGGATTGCAACATGTTTCGTCAAATAGTTAAATCGGCCATTGATAAAGGACGATTGAAATTTGTTGAGACACCAAGAGATGACCAGTCTATTCCGATTGGTCCCGATGGCAGCAAGTTTTTGCATCGGCTGCTTCAAGCCGATCCATTTAAAGAGAAGGTAAAAACTGCAGGTGACTGCATCAAGCTTTCAAGTAAAGAAGTTGTTGAAGAGCATAATGAACATAATCTCGAGGGCGAAAATTCCATCGAAGTTACAATGGAGACGCCAAGGACTGGGGGGCAGCAAGCAAATCCAATGATTGATGAAAGCAAACCAAAAGAAAATAAAGGCCGAAATAAGCGCAAGTGTAAGATATCAAAAATCACCTTTGCTGAACTATTGGATAAATATCAAAAGAAGAGTGAAGAGAAGAATGCTTATCGGCCAAATCATGCAAAGAAACCAAGATCACCTCCAAGGCGCAAATATGAGGATCGGTATTGGCAAAGTGATAATTTTAATGCAAGATATTCATATCCTTATTTTGGGCCGCCAATGCCAATGCCAATGCCGTGGATGCCTCCCTATGCTCATGTTGATTCATATCCATCATGGGACATGTATGATACAAAGGCACATTCTCCACCTTATTTTAGACCATCTCACCAATATTATGCAGCTCCGAGAAGATCAACATTTGAACAGTCGCATATTAAAGACCGTTTCAATCATAAGGAATCGGTTAAGAGCTCAAGGAAGAATAAAGAGGTGGCAAAGCAAGTTTACCGTGTTAAAAGAGATGGTCGGAAGAGTGCTACTTCAGATTTGATCTTAAATGAAAAGGAGCCAATTAAAGTATTAACATTGGCTACTAAAGGCAATGAGGTAAGTCAATCAAGTGCCAAATCTGAAGATAAGAAGTTTAAAGTGCACAAGGTAAAACAAGAATTGTCATTGCTTCAAACAAAATCGCAGCCGGGGTGCATACTCGGCTTATCATATTGGCAAAACAAGAAATTACAAAAACTTAGTGCACAAGAACTTGAAGATAGGAACATGGCATGGGTTCCCAAAGGAAGTGCTCAAAATAAAAATTATGTGCAAGCTTCAATTACAAGAAGTGCGGCAAAGGTGAAGAATGAAAAGAGTGAAAACTATGAAGGACCAAGCCGAAGGTTTCAGCATCTTCGGTCTACACATTATCCATATTCTTCAACTATGCCATTAACGCTTATGCCATGGAATTCATCATCAGGTATGATTGGTAACCCTCAATGGGATTATTTTAATACATGGATGCAATATAATTTCTTACATCATGAAAGGGTATTACCAAGTCACTATACGTTTGGTTAACTACAAGTTTGTTGCTGATCCAAAGGGCCAAAATATTTTATTTGACATTTTGTTTGTTTGTTTCGGCTATATGTGCTTTGAACGAAGTTTACATGGTAATGGCCGATATTTACCTATCATCCTAAGAGTATGTCAATGCATGGCCGGTGTAGTATTCTAACATCGTCCTTACTTCGATTGGAGAGCGAGACAAGTACTATGGATATTATGTTTTGATAGTTGAATTCATAACAATGGCCACGGTGTTGGTGTTGTTTATATATCTCCATATAGTGTTGTTCTGTGAAGCCTCATGCCTCTTAAAATATTTATTGCACAATAATCAAAGCCGAATATGCAATGTTATTTGGTTTGGAACTTTTGCCATATGTGCTAAACATATTGAGGCTTTTGGTGATTCGTCATGAGTAGTGCAACAAATATCCAAGGGTTATCAATGTTTTGACGAATCACTTATAGTTTATCTTGGGGTATGTCTAGATGCAAAATTTACCTTGGGTTGCTTTAAAATTGATCATATATCTAGGCATGAAAATTGGAGAGGGTTGGCATAGCAAACATACGGCTACCATGTTGGTCATGGTGTATTGCACGTCTATCAATAGCCGATGCTTATTCTTGCCAACATAGGTAAGGCCGAATTGGAGCTCACCACCTCGGCCACTAATGAAATTTTTATGCAGGCAAAGTAAGGATTCAAGAAAGTTCATTGTTAATTATCTACAAGATCCTAGCAGAAGGGTGAACAATATGGTTGATGGATGGTTTTGACATGCATATCAATGGAACTTTATAGTCGGATTAAGGAAGTTGAGAAAGTTTCACCCAAGCTTGCATCAAAATATTCACACAAGCAATGGCCGATATAAACTTATCATCCTAAGCATATGCAAAATGGCTGATGGAGTGTTGACATCGTCCTTAGAGCAAGCTATGTGCAAGTTATTTTCCGGCACACAAGCTTTGCCGAAAAACAGGGGGGCATGTGTTCACACCAGATTTTGGCACGGTCAAGAACTTATTTAAGATGGTCTCAAATGGAGAAGTGATATACATGAACATCTTTGAAGTTTGGGTCATCGCCGTCCGATTTCATCTCAAAGGCGGAAACTATGCTCAAAGTACTAAGATCTTATATTCATAGTACAGTTTGGCCGATTAAACCCCCAAGACGACCTCAAATGGAAAAATGATCTACATGGATTGTCTTTTTCTCGTCGAAGCGATCGATTTCGATATAAAAATCGTCCAAATCCGAGTTCGTATGGAAAAGTTAGAGCAATCGGAGTGCAGCCATGTCACAAGGCAAGATGTGGCGCGCCCCACCAGACACATGTCTGATGGGTAGCGCGAGGGAATAGCCTGTTTTGCGCGACCAATTTGACCCTCAAGATAACCTCTTATAAAAAAACGTTCAACACAAAAGTTGTTCGTCTCATCGAAGCGGTCAAGATTGCTTTTGGGCTCGTTTCCATCCGAGATCGTTTACCACCACAAAAAAGACCCGCAAGCTGTAGCTAGTTTAAACCGAACAGTTTTGGAAAGTTCGGACAAAACCAATCTGAATTTGACTAGGGTTTTGGACGTGAATCCAAGCCTTTTCCTTGCACGGGAAGTCCAGCCGCCTCTTATATATCTAAGGGGTTGACGGCCGATTGAAGAACACACAATCGAACAAATAATCTACCACTTTTATCTTTTATCTTTTCTCCTTAACCCTAGTTCTTCTTCTTCCTTGTTCTTCGTTCGTTCTTCTTCATTGCAGGGCGGCGAACCTCGAGACCCTAGGGGCGATCAGGTCGACCTAGGGCAGCCCATAGCCGACGCGCGCTCTAACGGGGTCCCTCCCGGGCGTGTGGGGTTTCGGGTCCTCAAAAGCACCCGTCGGATTGCTTGCGTACCGCGCTTCCGGACGGGTCTCCTTCGACGTGAGCTGCGGTTCATCACCCCCGGCGTATAGGGTACACGGTGACGTGTTCGTGTGCGAACAGCGGCGACGAGAGAGCTAAGTCATGCTGAACTTTAAGTTTTTCCCTTTAAACATAAGGTTATTATCCTCGACGGGTCGGCCTATGTATGGGAAGCCTGTACGCAGAGGGGCCCCCTGCGATCGGCAACGCCCTTGTTCTGTTTGTAGTCCGCTCAACAGTTCAAGCGGCTGCGTCGAGAGCGGCGGGGTAGCCTTTCGCCACCAGCAACGCTCTCGGTTCTGACTCAAGTCAAGCTCGACAGATCGAGCGGCCGCGCCAAGGGCAGTAAGGTGCTTCGCCCGGCAACAAGCACACCCGGCAGGCTAATGAGGATCCATCCTCAAAGCGCCACCCTGGATTTACGTGCCGGCAAGCTTATCCAATTGACGTGGGGTGAACATACAAAGGAAAATTGAACAGGAGAATAACATGCATAGTTTCAGGGGCATTACAGAGTTATATTACACAAATTGCCGCCGCGGTTCTAACTAAAGATAGCATTGTCTTGGCCATGAACCTGCAGCGGTGACGGAGAACGGGCTGCCTAGTCCCGGCGCTGGCCCTCCACCCTCTTGATTTTGTCGATGCAGCTGAGGATGGGCTGGATACGCTCATTGAGCGCCGCGATGTCGGCATCCCCCGGCAAGCTCTTCAGCACAACTCCAAAGAGGAGGTCGGGGTGCCAGTGCGCAATCTTGGTAAGCAGCCTGGTCATGGTCCCCCGGCAGAGTATCCGGGATTCCTCGGCCAGGGAGGCCGCCCGGTTGGAGTGAAGCCGCTTCAGGGCGCCGACGACCTTCTCAAAATATATGGTCATGTTGGCGTTGGGGCTCAGGCTCGCTTCTGTGGCGTACCCCATCTCTGGCATCCCCATAATGGCCAGCTGATCGGCGACCAAGTTTGCAATGGCGGCAAGGCGCCCGAGCCAGCGTTTCTCGCCCGCCTTGTAGTCATTGAGGTTGGCGATCTCGTTCTTCAGCAGCTGCTTCTCCATCTCCAGCTCCGTGGCCAGGATCCCCTCCCGGGTCATGGCCCCGGACAGCGTCTTCTCGAGCTCTCCCAGCTTCATCTTGAGATCTTTGATGGAGGCGTTGGCCTCGGAGAGCTCTCCAGACTTGCTGATGACCTCGCCCTGCGCCACCATCAGAGCACCATTGAGCGTGTGCTTCTCCTGGGCCAGCTTCAGAGCTTGCTCCTCCAGATCCTTCACCTTACCGGCATGGGCCTGAGCCAAGGCGTTGAGTGCCCCCTGATGCCTCCGCTCCAGCTCTTGGGTCCGCTGCAGGACGAGCTTTTCCACCTCTTCGTCCTTGCCGCGGAGCGTGGCGGCAAGTTTCTCCTCGCGCTCGGCAAGGTCCTCCTCCTGGGTCTTCAGGGCGGCCTCGTGCTGGGACCGGACGGCTTAGGCTTCATCGAACAGCCTCTTCGACGTCTCCTGGGCCTTCTCGATGTCAGCCAGCTTTAGGGCAAGCTCCACCTCATGGTTGGCCAGCTCACCCTGGGCGGCCTTCAGCTCGTCCTAAGCCTGGCGGAACCAGTCCTGCGCCTCGGCGACGCCCCCCCCCCCCCCAAAGTCCTCCTCCATCTTCTCCACCACCGCTGTCCTGGACTTGGCCTTGTCCAGGCGAGCGCGGTGGAGCTCCTGGAGCTTCCGGAAGCTGGTGCCCATGGCCTGGAGCAGCTGCTCCTGGCGGGGGGGGGGGGGGGCCTCCCCCGGGCCCCGGCCGGCTCCCCCCCGGCTTGGGCCCGGCCGAAGGCCCCCCCGGCGGAGCCGGCCAACCCTGGGGCGAACCCTCCCCACAAGCCGGCCCCCCCCCCCCCCCGGCTTCTGCTCTTTTCCCGGGGGGCGGGGGGGGCCCCGGGGGCCCCGCGGGCAGGGGGCCCCCGCCCCGCGGGGCGGGGGCCCCCTGCCCGCGGGGCCCCCGGGGCCCCCCCCGCCCCCCGGGAAAAGAGCAGAAGCCGGGGGGGGGGGGGGGCCTCCCCCGGGCCCCGGCCGGCTCCCCCCCGGCTTGGGCCCGGCCGAAGGCCCCCCCGGCGGAGCCGGCCAACCCTGGGGCGAACCCTCCCCACAAGCCGGCCCCCCCCCCCCCCAAAGTCCTCCTCCATCTTCTCCACCACCGCTGTCCTGGACTTGGCCTTGTCCAGGCGAGCGCGGTGGAGCTCCTGGAGCTTCCGGAAGCTGGTGCCCATGGCCTGGAGCAGCTGCTCCTCCTGGGAGCCGGCGCCACCTGTAACGCCCCAGATTCGACGCGCCAGGTGTCTTCCAGTCATTCGCCGTCGTGGCCATGTCATGTGCTTGCGTGTTGCACTTTGCCATGTCATCATCTGCATTTCATATCATGTCATCATGTGCATTTCATTTGGCATACGTGTTCGTCTCATGCATTCGAGCATTTTTCCCGTTGTCCGTTTTGCAATCCGGCACTCCTATGTCTCCCGGCGCCCCCTTTTACCTCTTTTCGTGTGCGGGTGTTAAACGGTCTCGGAATGGACCGAGGTTTGTCAAGCGGCCTTGGTATAGCACCGGTAGACCACTTGTCAAGTTTCATGCCATTTGGAGGTCGTTTGATACCCCAGCGGTTAACCGGGTAACCGCAAAAGCCTCTTTTGTGTTGTAGCCCAACACCCCTTCCAAAGTGGCCCAAAACCCAGCAAACTCCCCTCCATGCTCTTGGTCGTTCGATCAAAACTGTGTGGGCGAAAACCGCACCTCATTTGGACTCTCCTAGCTCCCTCTACCTATATAAACACCTCCCCCTCCGAAATTTCGGGTCCAACCCTAGTCTTCTTCATCCTCGCGCCGCCGGACACGTCCGCGCCGCCACCGGACATGTCCAGCCGCCACGCCGGACGAATCCGACGCCGCCACGTCACCTCGCAGGCCTCCTCTCTCTCCTCCCACCGCCGCGGACCGCCCGGCCCACGGCCGGCCCGCCCCGGGCCGCACCGGGCCCGACCGCGCCCCGCGCCTCCGCCCCGGCGCCGCCGCCTCGCCCTCGCCGTCGACCGCCTCGGCCGACCCCGCCGCCTCCCGCCGGGTCACCCCCGCCGCCGCCGCGCCTCCGGCGAACGCCCCGCGCCCCGCGCGCCGCCGCACCGGCGCGGCCCCGCCACCTCGCCGCCCATTCGCCGCCATGGCCGCTCGAGCTCGGCGCCCGAGCTCCTCCGCCTCGCCCCGCACCTCCCCGTCGCCGCCCTGCCTCGCCCCGGGCCGGATCCGGCGAGATCCGGCCGAGGGAGCCCCGGATCCGCTCTTCCCCAACTCCGGCGAGGTTCTCCGGCGAACCTCGTAAACCGTGCAGATCGAGAGGTTGACTTTTCCCCTTTCCCTGAGATGACTAAGTCCCATGTTTTTGCATATTATTTGCTCATGTTCATCATGCCATAACTTGCTGCATATTGCTCCGGTTTGTGCGTATAATATGTCAAATTGTTCGTCTCGACGAGTACATCATTTCATCTCATTGCATCATTTACATTTGAGCTCATCTTGATGTCCGAAATGCTGTTAGAAGAGAGCTATGTGATGTTAGTTTCAGATTCTTATCAGAACATGCACTACTGTCATTTTTGGCATGATTGATGTGTGCACCCTATGAACTCGAGTCCTACATGTGTTTTGTAATATGCCATGCCATCTTTACAGGGGTGTATGCCATGTATTTTTGTGATCTCTGTGGTGACTAGCACAAGCATGCAAACTAGGCTTCATGATGTTGCTGATTTCAGCCCCTGTTCTGCTGATATTTTTATGCCATGTTAACTTGATGCTACCGAGAGATCCATGCATATTTTGGGATACTTCAGTAAGGATGTTTTGAACATATGGTTATGCTCTATCCATCCATGCCCTTTTTTGCAATTATGGAGTGCCATAGCTTGAGTCAATCGAGCTCTACTTTTGCTATAAAATGTTTCCTGGCAGGTTGTTTACATGTTATTCAATTTTGCCAAGGTTGTTGTAGTTGATCCGTGTATGCTATGATGTTGTTCTTGCCATGTATAGCTTCTATGCCATGTCTTCTTGCTGTTGGTTGCCTTGAAATGCCATGTAATGGTCTGTGGTGAGTGGTTCAAGCTCACCAACATGCCTACTTATTGTTGTTCCTGCCATGTATGAATCTGTTATATAACTTGCTATGTTTACATGGGTGCCATCATATCTTCTGATCCTTTTTGGCTTATGGTCAGTAAGGGACTTTTGTTATATGCTTTGAGTAGATTCATGCCATGCCTTTGTTTGCCATGATAAGTTCCTGTAGCATGTTGTTTCATAGCTCTAAATATTGCAACCTGATGTTAATTCTGCTAAAGTCTGAAATTGTTATTATTTGCAATCTTGCCATGTGTGTTTGAGCATGTTCTAGTAATTTCTGGAGATAGCTCAGTGTTCATGTTTTGTAATGATTTACCTGTACATCATGTCCATGCCTTTTGTTATTATTTTGATGTCCTTTAGCATGTTGTTTTGATGCTTGCAATATGCCTAGTTGCTGTTTTGGACAGATTGTTGTCATGACTTGTATAGGGTGTATGTGTTGAACCGTTGCTCCGTTTTGAGTGTGCTCTATATGAAACTTGCTTGATTTGGCATGTAGCTTCATATTATCATGTTGCATCCTTGTTTTGAGGTGTTTGCTTGATGTTTGGATGCATTTTGCATCAATGCCATGTTTAACTTGTTTTGCTCATATCTTCTAGGCCGTAGCTCCGAATCTAATGAACTTTATATGTAACTTGACTAGAATTTCGTGTAGATCATCGTGGTGCATCTTAACTTGCTTTTTAAGAACTTGAACATAAGGTTTATTCAGATCTGGACCAATTTCGAAATTTGCATATGAGGACTTACCGGAATTGTTATATCTTGTTCCCGGCCTCATTTAAACTTGCTTTGATGTGTTGCTCTTGTTTGCATCATCTCTTGCCATGAGTAGCTTCATGTAGCTTTGTCATGCATCATGCTTGGTTGTGCATCATGTCTTGTTCATGTGTGGAGTGTTTACCTTGTTGTGTGCTTCTTCTTGTTAGTTCCTGTTTCGTTGCGATCGTGAGGATTCGTTCGTCTACGCTTGGTTTGGCTTCATCTTCTTCATGGACTCGTTCTTCTTCCTAGCGGGATTTCAGGCAAGATGACTGTCACCTTGGATCTCACTACTATCATTGCTATGCTAGTTGCTTCGTTCTATCGCTATGCTGCGCTACCTATCACTTGTTTCTCAAGCCTCCCAAATTGCCATGTCAGCCTCTAACCTTTTTCACCCTTCTTAGCAAACCGTTGTTTGGCTATGTTACCGCTTTGCTCAGCCCCTCTTATAGCGTTGTTAGTTGCAGGTGAAGATGAAGTTTGTTCCTTGTTGGAACATGGAGATGTTGTTCCTTGTTGGAACATGTTTACTTGTTGGGATATCACAATATATCTTATTTAATTAATGCATCTATATACTTGGTAAAGGGTGGAAGGCTCGGCCTTATGCCTGGTGTTTTGTT
>LR880968.1:824450480-824466175 GCA_904067115.1 Aegilops sharonensis | reverse complement strand
CATTGCTTGCAAGGCTTATAGTGATGTGCATTACCGAGAGGGCCCAGAGATACCTCTCCGACAATCGGAGTGACAAATCCTAATCTCGATCTATGCCAACTCAACAAGTAGCATCGGAGACACCTGTAGAGCACATTTATAATCACCTAGTTATGTTGTAACGTTTGGTAGCACATAAAGTGTTCCTCCAGTATTCGGGAGTTGCATAATCTCATAGTCATAGGAACATGTATAAGTCATGAAGAAAGCAATAGCAATATACTAAACGATCAAGTGCTAAGCTAATGGAATGGGTCAAGTCAATCACATCATTCTCTAATGATGTGATCCCGTTAATCAAATGAGAACTCATGTCTATGGCTAGGAAACATAACCATCTTTGATTCAACGAGCTAGTCAAGTAGAGGCAAACTAGTGACACTTTGTTTGTCTATATATTCACACATGTATCAAGTTTCCGATTAATACAATTCTAGCATGAATAATAAACATTTATCATGATATAAGGAAATATAAATAACAACTTTATTATTGCCTCTAGGGCATATTTCCTTCATTTCCTCCGCGAGCAATCATGCCTATAGCACCCGAAAGTGTTTCATATTGGAACGTCGCATCTACATTAATCCTATATGCCTAAGAGATTCATCTTCACTATCTTATTTATCTTGACAAGCAGGCTATCCACATCATCAAATAGGTCCATCTCGTAAAAATGTTTTACCACTAACTCTTCGCGCGCATGCTCCCACTAATTTTTCATGACATGCAATTTGCCACAATTAACCATTAATTTTGTTTTCGTGCACTCTCAAGCAACCATGTCGTTGTTGGAATGTATATGTCTTGACGTCATCCGATCCACTCCATATGTATAACACAAGTCCCGGTCCAACCATTTGGTTAGACTTCACGTGTTCTTAATGCTTTCATTTGATTTTGAAGGACCAAGCAACCATTTTCCTCACTCTCATTGTCTTGCGTTTTCTGTCCATGTCTCTTTTGCTCCCAACAGGTCATAGAATTGCGTTAGATGCCTTCGTTCCCTCAGACCTCCAGTGTTTCAAGAAACCTTTTAATTCCATTGCGTATAGAGAGGTAGTTCATCAAATTTTTCGTTTTTAAGAATCCACGACTCCCATGCAACCGTTTAATCCTAATTTTATTCATTGCATACACTCAGGTAGCTAATCAGGTCTTTTTATAACTAAACTAAGATTCACCTAATGGGGAAGCATGCATGGTTGTGCACGCGAAAAAGATAAACAAACATAATTATAGCTACCTGGCTATATTGTGGTGAATGAGCTACCTTGGTAAGTGACCTTCTTCTTTTAATAGAAATCAAATTATGAGTGAACTCATGTTTTTTCCCATGGGAGCTATTTTTTTATGAATGCATATTAGTAGTTGATATAGGTGTTTTAGGTTTAGCCAAGGGTTGAGATGTCTCCACTGTCTCTACGCGACGCTGTTTTTATATCATATCGCTTTGCTTATATACTGCCAAGGTAATATATTAGCAGAACAAAAATCACACATATTTTCGGGTTTTCATTAAATTTGTTTTAAATACGTACTCTAAACAATATTTCTTCCAAACGAAATTCTTTACATCTACTTATACTATGTTTAATAAAAAAATCACTTTTTAAAAAATTAAATTATTTTTCAAAAGTTCTCGCAGCAACGCACAGGGTATCATCTAGTTTTACCAACATCACTTTGCGAGGTTGATGCTCAAACTCTTAGTGATATGAGAACCGAACATAAAACGCCCCAAACATCGTATAATTCTATGCCACAAAGTCCTCCACCATATTTTTTGAGAACACCTCGAAAGGGGCAAGGGGTTCCTGCATTTCATTAAGAAGAAAAGAGTTGGTCCAGTTTATAAGGAAAACCGGACCTGAAAACCTAACATTCACGGCTAATCAGGGATAACCGAAAGAAACACACGCCGACCCAAGGCCGCTCTCCAGTCGAGCCGCCGGCTCCGTCACCCAAGCAACCCATAGCCTACACCCAACAACCAAGACCGAAGCCACCGCTCCGGCATCCACGCCGACCCCGAGGCCGCGCACCAGGCGAGCCGCCTGCTCTGCTGCCCGAGCAACCGGAGGCGACACCCTACAACCATCTCCGGAGCCGCCGCTCCGAGGTACAGACAGAAACCCCACACGCCGACCCCGAGGCCACGCACCAGGCGAGCCGTCAGCTTCGTCACCCGAGAAACCAGAGCCAACACCCAACCACCGTATCCGGAGCCGCCGCTCCGGCATCCACGCCGACCCCGAGGCCGCGCACCAGGCTGGCCAACGACACTGCCACCCACGTGACCAATGTCGGCACCCCTCCAAGACGACAAAGATCCGAAGCCGCCGCTCCGACTTCCACGCCGGCCCCGAGGCCGCGCACCACCCGAGCCGATGACTCTCGCAGGCCAAGACCACTCCAGAACGATGCCTCCACGAAGGACCGCGACACCGGAGCGCCGCCATCATCCGCTCCAAGAACTGGAGCAAGGGTTTCCCCCGGAGAACATTGAGAGGGATTTGTAATATTCTATAGGCATCCACTTGCGAGAAAACATCCCTTATCAAACCTTCATCCCACTGATCCGTATGTGGATTAATCAGTTTCACCACACATGTAAGCATTATTGCACCTCTAGGAGTAATGACTTTCCGTGACGAGCTGGATGAAATCCATGGCTCCTGCCAAATATTTATATGTGCACCCAAACCAAATTTCCATATACAACCTCTTTTAAATGTTTGTGTTCCTGCAACAACACTTTGCCAGGTGTATGACGATCCCTTCTTCGGGCCAGCCCTAAGATATTACCATCGGGGTATATTTAGCGCTCAGGACACGTGCACATAAACAATCCGGGTTTTGATTAGTCGCCAACGCTGTTTTCCTAACACAACAAGGTTAAAACTGTGAAGGTTTCTAAACCTCTATCCCCCCCCCCCTCTTCTTCGAAATGCACATTTTTCACCATGCGAAGCAATGCATTTTTCCTCTTTTCCTCATTGTCGCCCCAACAAAATCCTGACATTTCATCTCTAATTGCCTTACAAATTCCTCTAGGCAACTTAAACACTAACATATCATAGGAGGGAAACACTTGTGCTACACATTTCACTAATACCTCCTTTCTCTGCATAGATCTTTTCCTTCCAGCCCTTGAGCCTTTGGCACACACGATCAATAAGATGCTGTAAACAATCACTTTTATCCACACCCACCATAGTGGGCAACCCCAAATATGTGTCAGATAATGCTTATGTAACTATGTTTAACTCCCTGCAAACATCCTCCCTTACCCCAACAGGGGTGTTAATTAGGACTAAAAAATATACTGGACTTGCCATTACTTACCAGCTGTCCTGAACTGCTACAATATGTGTCCAATATATGTTTAAGGGTACTTGCACATTGTGTATTTGCCTTCATCAAAATCAACGAGTCATCTGCAAAGAGAAGACGAGAAATAGCTGGAGCACTCCTATTACCTTTATACCATCTAGGTTCTCCATCTCCTCCTCACTGAAAGGAAACTAGAGAATTCGCTAAAGAAAAGGAAACGGGGAAACAAAATTGTCATATGTTCAGACTTTTTTCTTAAAATAAAAAAGGTGTGGCTAGGTCTCGGTCGACTGAGATTTAACCAAGTCCCAATCAAGTGACATAATATGCAAGAAAAAAAAAGAAAAAAAAGAAGATAACATTTTGCACGGATCTTAATGTAAGATCTCAAGGATATAACATTGAAGTCTAGTCGATTGAGAGTTAGTAAGACTGAATAAAAGACAGAAGTTCAGACTTAATTTGTTGGGCAGCTCAGACATCTACGTCATCTAACGAGCAGTACTACGTTATTTGATGGATTTGACTTCTTTTATTTCAATGAAATGATACGTAAGTTTTACGTATTCGTCAAACAAAAGCTGCTGCTGAACCTTTATGCTGCCATATCCAATACCAATCCAGAACATCCCATACACGCAGGCGACAACGGCAAAGTGCGGCTTTCAGTACTTGTGCACAGTCATTCTCCCTGAAAAGCTGAGCTGGATATTCTACGCTACGAGTATATACGACACGAGCAGGTGAGGCGGCGAGTACGCACGCACGTCCGCCAATTGCCAGCCGAGTTGATTCGTGGCAGCCGCCAACGGCCAAGCGAGTACCTGGCTGGCACGACGGACGGGCGTACACCAATACGGCTCAACAGCACCAGAAACGTACATACATACACCCGCCAATACGGCTCAACGGTATGTGGTGCTCGCATTATTTCTGGATTTATTTAAGGATTTCCGGCGATGCGCTTTCAGTGGGAGGAGACGTTCCTCCGTCGACGACAAGGCGCCTACGGTGGTTTCGTAAATCTCAAGATGATATGCCGGCTCAGTCTCTCGAAGATGCTCATAAGGGTAGGGTGTGTGTGCGTTCATAGGAGTGGGTGTATGCGCGTGTATATGAACGCCTGTGTCTGTACTGATGCTAAAAAAAAGAATGCCAGTACATACCACATACTGGCAGTCTGCGTACACCGCGTGCCGACAGCGTAGCGAGGCCCACATACAGAGATTAGGAGTGGTGGGCGCTGGTGACAGGCAGAGAGGGAAGCTGTTGGGCATTGGTCCATGGAAACCAAAACAAACCAAACCAAACCAAACGCGCGTTCAGCTTCAGGAATACAGTAGTATGCCCCAACCCCAACTGCCCTGCTGCCTCACCGAGACGCCGACCAGCCGCGCACCCACCCAATCACACATCCACAATCCACGGTCCATGGCTGATGACTCCATGCATCATTATCCATCCATCGATGCCATGTATGCGTTGCGTGCGTCTCGCTGTCACGTGTTGTACAAAAGTAGTCCTGCCCTGGGGCTGGCTGGGGGTCGGGGTGGGGGTGGGTACGAAATTACCAACCGTCCCAACCCACTCCCTCCCTCCCCTGTTTTCTTCCTCCCCTACCCCCACCCCCACCCCACCGCGCCGAGCGCCAGAGCGTGTATGCATGCAGTGCACCGCTGCCACGCTCTCAAATATAGGAGTCGCTCGCTAGGCTACCGGCTACGCGTGGTACCAGCCCTAAAACTACTGCTACAAGTGGTATGGTATTCTACTATTCTCCCCACGCCGCAGGTCGCCGCTTGCCTTGCCTAGCCACTCTCTGCCCCCTCTCCTTCTAGCTCGCTCCCGGCCGATACCAAACTTGGCAACCAGTACCGTGGGTGGGCGGCTCGGCTGCAGCAGCACTGTTGCCTCTGTCTCCTCCGCTCCTGCTCCAGTTAAGGCTACCTCGCCGCCCGCCCGCCCGCCTTCCTTGCTCGCGCGCTCGCCGGCTAGCCCCGGGGCCCGGCCGGATAGATTGGTCCGTTGGTTTTGGGAGCGGCAGTGGTGGTGGGCCGGCATGGGCAGCAGGGAGCAGCAGCGCGGCCGGAGGGACCGCTTCATCGTCATCCCCTTCTCCGCCTGCCGCTCCGCCGCCAGCGTCGACGTCGTGCAGTCCAAGAAGCCCCAAGGTACGCCGGCGAGAGGACCTAGCTAGCTAGCGCGCTGTCTTGGTATCGTTTCTCTTCTTGTTCGCTGGCTGATCGATTGGATGTTGGATTGGCGGCGACTGTACGTACGCAGGTGCTGGCGGTGGCGGCGAGGGGACGTCGGCGGCGGCGGCGCCGGGGATTAGGCCGGGCAAGGGGGAGTCGCTGTCGCTGGTGGCGCGGCTGCTCCGGGGGTTCAAGAACCTGTCCCACCAGATCTTCGCGGTGTACGACGAGGAGGACGAGGAGGAGGAGCCGGAGATGGTGATCGGGCTCCCCACGGACGTCAAGCACGTCGCGCACATCGGTTGGGACGGCAGCACCAGCACCACCTCCAGCGTCCGCTCCTGGAACCGCGCCGCCCCTCCTCCTGGCACCACCGCCCCGGCCGCCGCGTCGGCCTCCACCTCAGCCTCAGCCTCCTCCTCGTCCGCCGCTCCTCCACCGCCACAGGCGCAGCCGCCGGCGCTGTCCGCGCGGCAGTTCGAGCTCGCCATGGCCGCGCAGGCGTCCGCGGCCAGCACGAGCAGCACCGGCACCAGCGGCGCCGCCCGGCGCCACCGCCACTACAGCTAGCGGCGACGTCACCAAGCGGGGCGTGATTAAGCCAAGCGTGAATCTGGACGGCGGGTGGTGGGTCGTGCCGTCGTCACGAGCCCTTGTCCCTTGCTCCCCGAATTATCATCAGTTTCCCGTCAGAGCGAGCGATCCGTGTGTTCCCTTGTGTACGTACGTAGCCATGGCGTGGCGCCATACTTTTTCCCCGGGGTTTTTTTGTTCGCTTCCTGCTTGTTTTACATACATGGTCACTGCCGAATCCTGATACTGTAACCGGAGTGATATTTTTTAGTCCCTAAACTTTGGCCGGTGCCCCTCGTCGTCGCGTCACCTTTTTCTCGGTCGCCTCGGCGGCTCTCGTCCGGCCTGGGTGGCCGCGAGCGGCGCGCACGTGAGCCCGCCGCTCGCGCCGGCGCGCTCCAGCGTCGCCGATTCGGCCTTTTCCTCTTTTTCGATCGCCGTGACCGGCCGGCGGCCCGGCACGGCGCGCCCCATGAACTCCGGCCTGGCGTACGCGTGTGCGCGCTCACATACGTGATCAATGGGTTGTCGACGCACTGCACCCGTAGATGTCCCGTGGCCGGTGCATGCACGGGCGAGTGCGCTGGTCGCCGGGGGAGCGTGCACGCGCGCGGCGCGGACGGATACAGGCCGTTTGCTGCAGCTCGCGGAGACGACGGTCGCTGTCCTATCCATCTGTCGGGTTCGGCTGCTAGCGCGATACGGCGGGCTCTGCTCTCGAGCGAGCTGGCTGGATGGGAATGGGATATCGTATCATCGACTCACGAGCAGGGGAAGCGAAATCCTCGCCGATGTGAGCGAATCCATGTCCACTTTTCACAGTGCGCAGACTGCAAGCGCGATGTTTGTTGTTCGTCCTGGTCATGGGTTGGTGCGGTACTGCGGTGTCACGTCAACCACTGACCGATGTGCGCAAATCTTTTCCCCTACTTCTCCTCCTCCCCACCGGCTCCTAGACCACCAACAATATGGTTGTTTATCGGATAAGCAAGATCCTCCCTGCTTACCCCAAGCCAGGACTACGATGATTGTTCAGGGCATCTCCAGCGCGGACTCTAAACCTCCCGCAACCGTTCGTACTGCGCTGTTCAGATCACCCAAATCATCCAACACGGTTCTGTATCGGTTCATGAGACGATCCGGACGCGATTTTTCCCGCAAACCAGAGACAAAAGTAGGGAAGATTTATGGGAGTCTGGGTCGATCCCAAGCCTTGCTTCTGACCGATCTGGTCCACCAAAAACCCCTCTCGCTCTCTCGCGCACATCCCGCCCGACGCGAGCTGCATGCATTCTCGCTGTAGAGTGCGCCGCTCCGCATTGAAGGCGGCTCCGGACGGACGACCTCTCACTGCCTCCGCCATTGAAGCAACGTGCCGGCTGAGGGCGCCGCCCGCTGCATGCCCGGCTGAACATCCCTCCTCGTCGCATTTATACGTCTCCATTAACCCCGCGTGGGAGACGAGAAACCTACTCCAGCCACACGTCCGCTCATGAGCGGCCCGGCATTAAAACAACGCCGGCCGAGCTCCTCTCATCCACCCTCTAATTAAACGTGGTCAGACGTCGGGCAAGAATCATACCCCTCCGCGGCTCCCCCATCTCCTCCTTCACCACTCTTCTGATGGCTTCCGACGAGCAGTTCTCCGGCATACAAGCCGGCTAGGTGGCCCGCCGAGCCCGGCAAATACGAGCGAGGAAACTCGTTGCTCCACCTCCCTCCCCTAGGCCCACGGAGCAAGCTGTCGCACCAATCAACCGTGTGGTTCAGCAACTCGCCGCTCCATCCCAGCTCGAGGAGTGGCGAGTTGCTCCACGCCGACACGCCATCCGTGTTTGTCGCATCGCCATCCGTGTCTGCGACCGTGCCTCTCGTGCTTGCGACCGCATCTCCCGTGCCTACGCACGCGCCTTCCTGAGCCTACGACCACACCGATGACCCACAAGTATAGGGGATCAATTGTAGCTCTTTTTGGTAAGTAAGAGTGTCGAACCCAACGAGGAGCAAAAGAAAATGACAAGTAGTTTTCAGTAAGGTAATGTCTGCAAGTGCTGAAATTGTAAGTAGTGGAGTAGTTTGATAGCAAGATAATTTGTAACGGGCAACTAACGATAATTGTAACAAGTATGCAGCAAGGTAGCCCAATCCTTTTGAGGCAAAAGACAAGCCAAAACGGTCTCTTATGATAAGTAAAGTGTTCTTGGGGGTACACGGGAATTTCATCTAGTCACTTTCATCATGTTGGTTCGATTCCTGTTCGCTACTAAGATAATTTGATATGTGGGTGGACCGGTGCTTAGGTGATGTTCTTACTTGAACAAACCTCCCACTTATGATTAACCCTCCCACAAGCATCCGCAACTACGCTAAAAGTATTAAGAATAAATTCTAACCATAGCATTAAAGTTTTGGGTCCAATCGGTCCCTTACGGAATATCACATAAACTGGGGTTTAAGCTTCTGTCACTCTCGCAACCCACCATCTATTTACTACTCCGCAATGCATTTCCTTAGGCCCAAATATGGTGAAGTGTCATGTAGTCGACGTTCACATGACACCACTAAGGGAATCACAACATACATACCATCAAAATATCAAACACATATCAAATTCACATGATTACTTGCAAAATAATTTATCCCCTGACCTCAAGAACGAAAGTAACTACTCAGAAATAATAACACATGCTCATGATCAGAGGAGTATTAAATAGCATCATGGATCTGAACATATAATCTTCCACCAAATAAACCATATAGTAATCAACTACGAGATGTAATCAACACTACTAGTCACCCCCTAGCACCAGTCTATAGTTCCGGTAACAAGATTGAATACAAGAAATGAACTAGGGTTTAAGATGAGATGGTGCTGGTGAAGATGTTGATGGAGATTGCCCTCCCCAAGATGGGAGAGTTGTTGGTGATGATGATGACGATGATTTCCCCCTCCGGGAGGGAAGTTCCCCCGACAGAATCGCTGCACCGGAGGGCAAAAGTGCTCCTGCCCAAGTTCGGCCTCGAGACAGCAGCGCTCCGCCCCGAAAGTCTTCTCCTTACTCTTTCTAGGTCAAAATGACTTATATACCAGAAGATGGGCATCGGAGGAGGGCCGAGGAGAGCACAACCCACCAGGGCGTGCCTGGGCTCCCTGGCGCGCCCAGGTGAGTTGTGCCCACCTGGTAGGCCCCCTCTGGTAGTTATTTGCTCCAATAATTCTTAAATTATCCATAAAAATCTCAGTGAAGTTTCAGCTTGTTTAGAGTTGTGCAAAATAGGTGGCCTGACGTAGCTTTTTCAGGTCCAGATTTCCAGTTGCCGGAATTCTCCCTCTTGGTGTGTACCTTGCAAATTATGAGAGAAAAGGCATTAGAATTACTCCAAAAAAGAATTATTATGGATAAATACATTATAAATAACACTAAGAAAACATGATGCAAAATGGACGTATCAACTCCCCCAAGCTTAGACCGCTTGTCCTCAAGCAAAAACCGAAATAAAAAAACATGTCCACATGCTTTGAGAGAGAGAGAGAGAGAGAGAGGTGTCGATAAAAACAAAATACAGACATAGAAGCATCATGTTGATTATTATAACAAGAACAAATTTAAACATAATACTTTTATCATAGAACTTCTATCATACACTTCCCATGAATAAGTAATAGTTCATCACACAATCAAAGTATAAAGCAAAAAATCTATTAGAAACCAACGAACTATTTTCTCAGTCAACTTTGCACCTACAATTCATCATCTTTTCAGGAAGGGTCACATGTCGGAGCCTTTAGGCAAGTCCACATACTCAACCATCATATAGTCTTCTATGATTGCTAGCGCTCACCGCGTACACATGAGCAAAACGTTTCAACGGGACACATAAAAAGATAGGGGCTTATAGTTTCGCCTCCCAACATACCCACCTCAAGGATGGTGTCAACAATAATAACTCATGCTATCTATATTCAACTGGACATATGTTCCTAGATCTTTCCTCACCACATGATGCTTGCCAAAGGAGAAAAATAAAAAGGAATAGAAGGAAAACTTTGACTCTTTGTATAAAAGTATATATATAAAAGTATAAGATAGGCCCTTCACAGAATTTTTGGCTAGCAAAGATAAGGAGGAAGCACCACATGTTAAAGGATCTATGAGAATATGACTTCTATGTGAATATAAACAAACATAAACCATTACGTTGTCTTCCTTGTCCAACGTCAAGAATTTTGGCATATAATATTTTGATAAGGGCTCACAATCACAAAATATTTCTAGGATAGTATATTTATATGTGAATCTTCCCTTCCCTTATTAATTCTTGCATGAGTTTCATCATTGACTAATGCTATGTTTGTTAATCTCTCATAAAATTTCCTACTTATACTTTTCCTTATGTGGTGCTATCACCTACCGTAGGATTAGTATATGATCTTATTGATTTATTTTCTTTCTTTTATTTGCTTTCTTTCTCTTTTTCTTTTCTTTATTTGCAACATGAAAGAAAAAAAAAGAAAAAACTCAAACTAAACTTTATTATATAACTTGCACACGATTACAATGATAGATCACTAAGCAAACTCACAAATAAGAAAGGATTGAACTAACTTTATTTCATCTAAAGCAAAAGATCGAACTAAAATAAGTAAAAGCAAAAAGATAGTGGGATGATACGATACCGAGGCACCTCCCCCAAGCTTGGCGGAAGCCAAGGGGAGTGCCCATACCCGATACTTAGTTCTCTTTTGGTGGTGAAGAAGGCGATGTTGGTGAAGAAGAAGGTGATGTTGGTGAAGAAGAAGAAGAGATCTTGTCCTCGGATTTCCATGGCAGTGGTCCACCATCAAAAGAGGAAGAGTGAGTCTCACGGGTCCTGCAACTAGCAGCCAAACTCATACCTTTAAACCTCGCCTCATATTCAAAGACTTGGTTTCGAAGATCATATATCTAGTTTTGGAGGAAGTTGTTTTGCTCGTTGAGGGTGAAGATGATGTCCTTCATGGGCTTGCCATCCACCTTGAGATCACGGGAAAGCTCCGTGATCATGAGGTGATTGACATTGCGACCACGTTCCACCATCCCCGTGCGCCGAAAGAATTCCTGCTCCATAGCCTCAAGCCTGGCCTCCACGGTTCCTGTGCCCTTGGGACCTTGCTCATCGCGGATGTACAACCCCCCCTCATGCATATGGATGGTTTGAAGGTGCTGCACCACCTCCCGCAGATGTGGGTTGATGACGTTCTTGAAAAACTTGTCTTTGGAGGAACCTGAAGAGGCCATGGTAGATGGGATCTGACAGAAAACAGAAAGAAAAGAGAACAGAGGATTTCTCCGTGATACGGTGGTTAACAGGTTCGGGAAGTATATATAGACTTTTCATCTTGGAGGATAAGTATACGGAAGAAAAACAGAGTATGGAAGGTGTCCCAGGTGGGCACAACCCACCTGGGCGTGCCAGGCATGCCTGGCGCGCCCTGATGTCTTGTACCCACCAGGGGACACTTCCTCAAAGTTTCTTTATTTCCAAAATTCTAAAATATTCCAAAACTGACAAAAAATATTTTTGCGGATTTTTTGGAGTCCGTTTACTTACTGTATCACGTACCTCCTTGTTTTCACGATTCTGGAGTGTTCCGGAAGGACTCTTTTATGTGCTCTTCTGCTGTCAAGGTTTGGATAATATTGCTTTCAACTTAATAGGCGTACCTGAGATATAATGCTTTATTCGTTACCCATTGACAACCTTTGGGTTAGTACCTTCGGAATTATTTATTTTGATGGCCCTAGACCGGTAAACCTCCTCGATGACATATGGGCCTTCCCATTTTGAGAGGAGCTTTCCTGCAAAGAATCTAACACGAGAGTTGAATAAAAGAACGTATTCTCCGACTTTAAACTCACGCTTTTGGATTCTTTTGTCATGCCATCTTTTAACCTTTTCTTTGAATAATTTTGTATTTTCATAAGCTTGGGTTCTCCATTCATCTAATGAGCTAATATCAAATAACCTCTTTTCACCAGCAAGTTTGGAATCATAGTTGAGCTCTTTAACTGCACAAAATGCTTTATGTTCTAACTCAAGAGGCAAATGACAAGCTTTTCCATAAACCATTTTATAAGGAGACATACCCATAGGATTTTTATATGCTGTTCTATAAGCCCAAAGTGCATCATTTAATTTCTTACACCAATTCTTCCTGGACCTATTGATAGTCTTTTGCAAAACTAATTTTATTTCTCTATTGCTAAGTTCAACTTGACCACTAGACTGAGGATGATAGGGTGATGCAATTCTATGGTTAACATCATACTTAGCAAGCATCTTACCAAAAGCACCATGAATAAAGTGTGAACCACCATCAGTCATTAAATATCTAGGGACTCCAAACCTTGGGAAAATAACTTCCTTAAGCATTTTAATAGAGGTGTTGTGATCAGCACTACTGGTTGGAATAGCTTCTACCCATTTAGTAACATAATCAACAACAACCAAAATATGTGTATACCCATTAGAGGAAGGAAAAGTTCCCATGTAATCAAATCCCAAACATCAAATGGTTCAACAACAAGTGAATAATTCATAGGCATTTCTTGACGCTTACTGATATTACCTACTCTTTGGCATTCATCACAAGATGAGACATACTTACGAGCATCTTTGAAGAGAGTAGGCCAATAAAATCCAGATTGCAATACCTTATGAGCAGTTCTATCTCCAGCATGATGCCCTCCATATGGTTCAGAGTGACATTTCCGTATGATTTGTCCCTATTCATGCTCAGGTACACAACGTCTAATAATACCATCTACTCCTTCTTTATAAAGATGTGGGTCATCCCAAAAGTAATGTCTTAAATCATAGAAGAATTTTTTCTTTTGTTGGTAAGTAAAGCTAGGTGGCAAATATTTAGCAACAATGTAATAAGCATAGTTAGCATACCAATGAGTACTATTAGCAACATTTATTGCAGCTAACTGCTCATCAGGAAAACTATCATCAATAGGTAGTGGGTCATCAAGCACATTTTCAAGCCTAGACAAGTTATCAGCTACGGGGTTCTCAACTCCTTTTCTATCAATGATATGTAAATCAAATTCTTGTAACAGGAGAACCCAACAAATAAGTCTAGGTTTAGCATCTTTCTTTTCCGTAAGATATTTAATAGCAACATGGTCTGTGTGAACAGTTACTTTGGAGTCAACAATATAAGGTCTAAATTTATGACAAGCAAACACAACTGCTAAAAATTCTTTTTCAGCAGTAGCATAATTTCTTTGAGAAATGTCTAGAGTTTTACTAGCATAATGAATAATATTCAATTTCTTATCAACTCTTTGTCCTAGAATAGCACCAACAGCATAATCACTAGCATCACACATAATTTCAAAGGCAAGTTTTGATCAGGTGGTTGGACAATAGGTGCAGAAATTAAGGCTTTCTTGAGTGTTTCAAAGGCTTCTAGACAATCATCATCAAAAACAAAAGGAATGTCCTTTTGCAAAAGATTAGTGAGAGGCCTAGAAATTATAGATAAGTCTTTGATAAATCTCCTATTGAAACCAGCATGACCTAGGAAACTACGAATACCTTTGATATCCTTAGGACATGGCATTTTCTCAGTGGCATCAACCTTAGCTTGGTACACTTCAATACCTCTTTCAGAAATTTTATGACTTAAGACAATGCCTTCATTAACCATAAAGTGGCACTTCTCCCAATTCAAGACAAGATTTGTTTGTTCACATCTCTGCAAAACTCGATCAAGATTGCTTAAACAATCATCAAAAGACTTCCCATAAACAGAAGAGTCATCCATGAAAACCTCAACAATCTTTTCACAAAAGTCAGAGAATATAGCAGTCATACATCTTTGAAAGGTAGCAGTGCATTACATAAGCCAAAAGGCATATGTCTATAAGCATAAGTTCCAAAAGGGCAAGTAAAAGTGGTCCTTTCTTGATCAGGTTGAGAAACAAGTATTTGTGAGAAGCCAGAATATCCATCAAGGAAGCAGAAGTGAGTGTGCTTAGATAATCTTTCAAGCATTTGATCAATAAAAGGCAAAGGGTAATGATCTTTTCTAGTTGCTTTGTTTAATTTTCTAAAATCAATTAGCATTCTATAGCTTGTAACAATTCTTTGTGGAATAAGTTCATTCTTATCATTAGGAAAAACAGTAATACCTCCTTTCTTAGGGACACAGTGAACAAGACTTACCCATCTACTATCAGCTATGGGATAGATTATACCTGCTTCCAGAAGTTTTTATATTTCTGTTCTTATCACCTCTTTCATCTTCGGATTTAACCGACGTTGGTGATCAACAACGGGTTTAGCACCAGGTTCCATATTGATTTTGTGCTGACATAGAGTGGGACTAATGCCCTTCAAATCATCAAGAGTATATCTGTAGGATCGAAAGTATGTCTAGAGGGGGGGTGATTAGACTACTTGACCAAATAAAAACTTATCCTTTTCCCAATTTTAGTCTTTGGCCGATTTTAGCTATCTTAGCACAAGTCAAGCAATCTTAACACAATTAAAGAAAGCATGCAAAGAGTATATGAGCAGCGGAAAGTAAATCATGCAACTTGCAACAATGTAAAGGGAAGGGTTTAGAGAATTCAAACGCAATTGGAGACACGGTGATTTTTGAGCCATGGTTCCGATAGGTGGTGCTATCGTACATCCACGTTGATGGAGACTTCAACCCACGAAGGGTAACGGTTGCACGAGTCCACGGAGGGCTCCACCCATGAAGGGTCCACGAAGAAGCAACCTTGTCTATCCCACCATGGCCGTCGCCCACGAAGGACTTGCCTCACTAGCGGTAGATCTTCACGAAGTAGGTGATCTCCTTGCCCTTACAAACTCCTTGGTTCAACTCCACAATCTTGTCGGAGGCTCCCAAGTGACACCTAGCCATTCTAGGAGACACCACTCTCCAAGAAGTAACAAATGGTGTGTTGATGATGAACTCCTTGCTCTTGTGCTTCAAATAATAGTCTCCCCAACACTCAACTCTCTCTCACAGGATTTGGATTTGGTGGAAAGAATATTTGAGTGGAAAGCAACTTGGGGAAGGCTAGAGATCAAGATTCATATGGTAGGAATGGAATATCTTGGCCTCAACACATGAGTAGGTGGTTCTCTCTTAGAAACAGCAAGTTGGAAGTGTAGGTTTGTTCTGATGGCTCTCTCCATGAATGAATAGTGGGTGGAGGGGTATATATAGCCTCCACACAAAATCTAACCGTTACACACAACTTGCCAAACTCGGTGGGACCGAATTGTAAAACTCGGTTGGACCGATTTAGCAAATCTAGTGACCGTTAGGATTTTCGGTGGGACCGACATGCAACTCTGTAACATCCCAAATTTTGGAATGTTAATATAACTAATTGAATTGTTTGTTTGTTTGCTTGAGTGAATTAAACTTGAGTGAAATTTGAACCTTTTCAAAAACTTTTGAAAGAGAGGGAATAAAATGACTTTCCCCTTCTCCGGTAAATTCAAATTCATCCTATTAAAATCAATGAGAGAAGATGACAT
>LR880968.1:824395201-824406586 GCA_904067115.1 Aegilops sharonensis | reverse complement strand
GAAAGTATGTCTAGAGGGGTGTGTGATTAGACTACTTGACCAAATAAAAACTTATCCTTTTCCCAATTTTAGTCTTTGGCAGATTTTAGCTATCTTAGCACAAGTCAAGCAATCTTAACACAATTCAAGAAAGCATGCAAAGAGTATATGAGCAGCGGAAAGTAAAGCATGCAACTTGCAAGAATGTAAAGGGGAGGGTTTGGAGAATTCAAACGCAATTGGAGACACGGTGATTTTTGAGCCGTGGTTCCGATAGGTGGTGCTATAGTACATCCACGTTGATGGAGACTTCAACCCACGAAGGGTAACGGTTGCGCAAGTCCACGGAGGGCTCCACCCACGAAGGGTCCACGAAGAAGCAACCGTGTCTATCCCACCATGGCCGTCGCCCACGAAGGACTAGCCTCACTAGCGGTAGATCTTCACGAAGTAGGCGATCTCCTTGCCCGTACAAACTCCTTGGTTCAACTCCACAATCTTGTCGGATGCTCCCAAGTGACACCTAGCCAATCTAGGAGACACCACTCGCCAAGAAGTACAAATGGTGTGTTGATGATGAACTCCTTGCTCTTGTGCTTCAAATGATAGTCTCCCCAACACTCAACTCTCTCTCACAGGATTTGGATTTGGTGGAAAGAAGATTTTAGTGGAAAACAACTTGGGGAAGGCTAGAGATCAATATTCATATGGTAGGAATGGAATATCTTGGCCTCAACACATCAGTAGGTGGTTCTCTCTCAGAAACAGCAAGTTGTAAGTGTAGGTTTGTTCTGATGGCTCTCTCCACGAATGAAGAGTGGGTGGAGGGGTATATATAGCCTCCACACAAAATCTAACCGTTACACACAACTTGCCAAACTCGGTGGGACCGAATTGTAAAACTCGGTTGGACCAATTTAGCAAATCTAGTGACCGTTAGGATTTTCGGTGGGACCGACATGCAACTCGGTAGGACCGATATGGTTAGGGTTAGGGCTTAACATAATCTCGGTGAGACCGATTACACAAACTCGGTGAGACCGATTTTGGTAATAAGCTAACCAGAGAGTTGGTCAGGTAAACTCGGTGGGACCGGTTCGCTCATTTCGGTGGGACTGAAATGTTACGAAAAGGAAACAGGGAGTTTACATTGCAATCTCGGTGGGACCGATCGCTCATCTCGGTGGGACCGAAATTTTACGAAGGGAAACAGAGAGATTACAATCCCATCTCGGTGAGACCGAGATCCCTATCGGTGAGACCGATTTGCCTAGGGTTTGTGGCAGTGACTATGGCATCTGAACTCGGTGGCGCCGGATAGAAAGAATCGGTAGGGCCGAGTTTGACTTTTTGTTTAGGTATGTGTGGATGTGAGAAAGTAGTTGAGGGTTTTGGAGCATATCACTAAGCACTGTGTAGCAAGAAACTCATTAAGCAACACCTCATCCCTCCTTGATAGTATTGGCTTTTCCTATAGACTCAATGTGATCTGTGATCACTAAAATATAAAATGTAGAGTCTTGAGATTTTGAGCTTGAGCCAATCCTTTTATCCTTAGAATTTTGAGGGGTCCACTTTTCTCATCCATGCCATGCCATTCATTGAGCTTTTCCTGAAATGTTCATCTTGGAATGATGTTAGCTCAATGAGCTATATGTTGTTAGGAATTACCAAAACTACCTAGGGATAGTTGCACTTTCAATATCTAATAGCAGCTCGGTGCTTCCTTAAAACTTTCAATAATCTTTTTATTCATGTTCTGAAAGGTTAGCACTGATAATAACAGGATATATATTTTCTTTTCATCAAGATAAGCATAATTCAAAGTGTATGGCAATTGTTTTAATTCAAACACAGGATCACCTTTAGGTGGAGGAGGACCTCCCAGAGTTTCAATAGGCAAATTGTGTTTAAGTAGAGGACGTTGTTCAAAGAAAATCTTATCTATTTCATTTCTTTCATGCATATGAAAATCATTTTCATGGTCTAGCAAGTATTGCTCGAAAGGATCAGTAGTGCCACAGCAATAGAAGCAAGACCAATTAATTCATCCTTACTAGGAAATTCTTTTTCATGATGATTTCTACTAAACATGGACAAATTAAACTCATGAGACTCATCACCAAAACTAACACCGACAGTCTGTTTCTTACAATCTATCTTTGCAGTAACTGTGTTCAAGAAAGGTCTACCAAAGATAATGGGACAGAAGTCATCTTGTGGGGAACCAAGAACAAGAAAAACAGTAGGGTATTTTATTTTCCCACACAAGACTTCAACATCTCTGACAATCCCAAAAGGTGATATGGTGTCTCTATTAGCAAGTTTAATAGTAACATCTATGTCTTCTATCTCTGTAGGTGCTATGTCTTTCTTAATTCCTTGATATAAAGTGTAAGGAATAGCACTCACACTAGCACCCATGTCACATAAACCATGATAACAGTGATCTCCTATTTTAACTGAAATGACAGGCATGCCAACAACTGGTCTATGTTTATCCTTTTTATCGGGTTTAGCAATTCTAGCAGCTTCTGCATAGAAGTAGATAACATGCCCATCTATATCTTATTCTAAGAGATCTTTAACCATAGCAACATTAGGTTCCACTCTAATTTGCTCATCTCGTCTAGGTGGTCTAACATATCTTTTGTTAACCATAGTTGAAACTTTAGCATGTTCCTTTATCCTTACAGGAAAAGGGGGTCTCTCAATATAAGCAGTAGGAACAACTGGATCAACATTATAGAGTATAGTTTCTTCTTTAACTGGTACTGGTTTTAATTTTCATCTCTAATAGGTGGGTGATATTTAAACCACTTCTCTTTAAGGAGTTCAACTTGAGTAACAAATGATTCACAAAAGGAGGCTAACTATCTCAGAGTCAAGTCCATATTTAGTGCTAAACTTTTGAAAAGCATCGGTATCCATAAAAGATCAGACACAATCATACTTAAGCTTTATACCTGACTCTTTACCTTTGTCGAGTTCACAATCTTCAGAGTTTTGTTTAATTCTTTCTAAAAGATCCCACCAGAATTCCATAGTTTTCTTCAGAAAAGAACTAGCACAAGAAGTATCCAACATGGTTTGATCATTACGAGAAAGCCGAGCATAAAAGTTCTGACTAATAATTTCTCTTGAGAGCTCATGATTGGGGCATGAATATAACATTGACCAAGCCTCCCCCAATCTAGAGCGATTCTTTCTCCTTCACGAGGCCAAACATTATATATACAATTCCGATCACGATGAACTAGATACATAGGATATTTTTTTTGGTGGAACTCCAATTTTAAACGATTCCAATTCCATGATCCAATATCATCGCATAGCCTATACCATGCCAATGCTTTTCTCTCCAAAGATAAAGGGAAAACCTTTTTCATCACCTCATCTCCGGATAAACCTGCAAGCTTGAACAATCCACAAATTTGTTCTACATATATCAAGTGCATATCAGGATGTTCGGTTCCATCTCCTGCATAAGGATTAGCTAGCAGTTGTTCTATCATACCCGAAGGAATTTCATATTCAATATTTTCAGTACGTGCAGTAGGTTGAGGCGCAATTAATTGTGGTTCCGGACGAGGTGAAGATACCCCGAACAAACCCCTCAAAGGATTGTTTTCCGTAGTAGCAAGTGACAATAAATTTTAGCACACTATATAAATGTTTTCTTACCAAATTTCACTTTCCAAAGGCGCTTCACCCCCCGGTAACGGCGCCAGAAAATAGCCTTGATGACCCACAAGTATAGGAGATCAATTGTAGCTCTTTTCGATAAGTAAGAGTGTCGAACCCAACGAGGAGCAGAAGGAAATAACAAGTAGTTTTCAGTAAGGTAATGTCTGCAAGTGCTGAAATTGTAAGTAGCGGAGTAGTTTGATAGCAAGATAATTTGTAACGAGCAAGTAACGATAATTGCAACAAATATGAAGCAAGGTAGCCCAATCCTTTTGAGGCAAAGGACAGGTCAAAACAGTCTCTTATGATAAGCAAAGTGTTCTTGAGGGTACACGGAAATTTCATCTAGTCACTTTCATCATGTTGGTTCGATTCGTGTTCGCTACTTTGATAATTTGATATGTGGGTGGACCGTTGCTTAGGTGCTGTTCTTACTTGAAAAAACCTCCTACTTATGATTAACCCTCCCGCAAGCATCCGCAACTACGATAAAAGTGTTAAGAATAAATTCTAACCATAGCATTAAAGTTTTGGGTCCAATCGGTCCCTTACGCAATAGCGCATAAACTGGGGTTTAAGCTTCTATCACTCTCGCAACCCACCATCTATTTACTACTCCACAATGCATTCCTTTAGGCCCAAATATGGTGAAGTGTCATGTAGTCGACGTTCACATGACACCACTAAGGGAATCACAACATACATACCATCAAAATATCGAACATATATCAAATTCACATGATTACTTGCAACATGATTTATCCCGTGACCTCAAGAACGAAAGTAACTACTCACAAAAAATAAACATGCTCATGATCAGAGGAGTATTAAATAGCATCATGGATCTGAACATATAATCTTCCACCAAATAAACCATATAGTAATCAACTACGAGATGTAATCAACACTACTAGTCACCCCCTAGCACCAATCTATAGTTCCGGTAACAAGATTGAATACAAGAGATGAACTAGGGTTTGAGATGAGATGGTGCTGGTGAAGATGTTGATGGAGATTGCCCTCCCCAAGATGGGAGAGTTGTTGGTGATGATGACGACGATGATTTCCCCCTAGGAGGGAAGTTCCCCCGACAGAATCGGTCCGCCGGAGGGGAAAAGTGCTCCTGTCCAAGTTTTGCCTCGAGACGGCGGCGCTCCGCTCCGAAAGTCTTATCCTTATTTTTTCTAGGTCAAAATGACTTATATACCAGAAGATGGGCACCAGAGGTGGGCCGAGGAGGGCACAACCCACCAGGGCCTGCCTGGGCTCCCTGGCGTGCCCAGGTGGGTTGTGCCTATTGGAAATATGCCCTAGAGGCAATAATAAAATGATTATTATTATATTTCCTTGTTCATGAGAATTTTCTATTGTTCATGCTATAATTGTGTTATCCGGAAATCGTAATACATGTGTGAATACATAGACCACAACATGTCCCTAGTGAGCCTCTAGTTGACTAGCTCGTTGATCAATGGATGGTTACGGTTTCCTGACCATGGACATTGGATGTCATTGATAACGGGATCACATCATTAGGAGAATGATGTGATGGACAAGACCCAATCCTAAGCATAGCACAAGATCGTGTAGTTCGTTTGCTAGAGATTTTCTAATTTCAAGTATCATTTCCTTAGACCATGAGATCGTGCAACTCCCGAATACCGCAGGAGTGCTTTGGGTGTACCAAACGTCACAACGTAATTGGGTGGCTATAAAGGTACACTACAGGTATCTCCGAAAGTGTCTGTTGGGTTGGCACGGATCGAGACTAGGATTTGTCACTCCGTATGACGGAGAGGTATCTCTGGGCCCACTCGGTAATGCATCATCATAATGAGCTCAATGTGACCAAGTGGTTGGTCACGGGATCATGCATTATGGAACGAGTAAAGTGACTTGCCGATAACGAGATTAAACGAGGTATTGGGATACCGACGATCGAATCTCGGGCAAGTAACGTACCGATTGACAAAGGGAATTGTATACGGGATTACTTGAATCCTCGACATCGTGGTTCATCCGATGAGATCATCATGGCACATGTGGGAGCCAACATGGGTATCCAGATCCCGCTGTTGGTTATTGGCCGGAGAGCTGTCTCGGTCATGTCTGCGTGATTCCCGAACCCGTAGGGTCTACACACTTAAGGTTCGATGACGCTAGGGTTATAAGGAAGATATGTATGTGATTACCGAATGTTGTTCGGAGTCCCGGATGAGATCTCGGACGTCACGAGGAGTTCCGGAATGGTCTGGAGGTGAAGATTTATATATGGGAAGTTGTCATACGGTCACCGAAAAAGCTCGGGGGCATATCGGTATTGTACCGGGGCCACCGGAGGGGTTCTGGGGGTCCATCGGGAGGGTCCACCTGCCCCGAAGGGCCTTATGGGCTGTAGGTGGAAGGTAACCAGCCCCAAGTGGGCTGGGGCGCCAACCCCCCTAGGGCCCATGCGCCTAGGGTTGGGGGGAACCCTAAAGGGGGCGCCCCCCTTGGCTTGGGGGGCAAGCCCCCTCCCCCTTGGCCGCCGCCCCCCCTCTAGATCCCATTTAGAGGGGTCAGCACCCCTTCCCCCTTCTCCTATAGATAGAGGGGCGAGGGGAGGGCTGCAACAACACATCCAAGGCGCAGCCCCTCCCCTCCCCAACACCTCTCCTCCTCCGTTAAGAGCTTGGCGAAGCCCTGCCGGAGTACTGCCGCTCCATCACCACCATATCGTCGTGCTGCTGTTGGAGCTCTATTCCTCAACCTCTCCCTCCTCCTTGCTGGATCAAGGCACGAGAGACGTCTCCGCTCCATACGTGTGTTGAACGCGGAGGTGCCGTCCGTTCGGCGCTAGGATCATCGGTGATTTGGATCACGACGAGTACGACTCCATCAACCCCGTTCTCTTGAACGCTTCCGCTCATGATCTACAAGGGCATGTATATGCACTCCTCTCTCTCTCGTTGCTAGATGACTCCATAGATTGATCTTGGTGATGCGTAGAAAATTTTAAATTTCTTCTACGATCCCCAACAGTGCCCACCTGGTGGGCACCTCTGGTAGTTATTTGCTCCAATAATTCTTAAATTATTCATAAAAAATCTTCGTGAAGTTTCAGCTTGTTTGGAGTTGTGCAGAATAGGTGGCCTGACGTAGCTTTTTCAGGTCCAGATTTCCAGCTGCCGGAATTCTCCCTCTTGGTGTGTACCTTGCAAATTATGAGAGAAAAGGCATTATATTTACTCCAAAAAGCATTATTATGGATAAAAACATTATAAATAACAGTAAGAAAACATGATGCAAAATGGACATATCACACACCATGCAGGCAGAGACAGAATCCGGAAGCGCATAGAGCGACGAGTTGGTGGCCCGCGTGTCCACACCCGCCAACATCATTCAGAGGCCGCCGCCGCTTGGGTCGAATGAAGGCCACCGCCGAGGTGATGCCGGCGTACACAGACGGTGCCTTGCCCGGTTCTTCTCTTGCGAGGACCTTCTCGACCCTGCATGGGCTCCACGGAAGAGGCGGTCCCTTCCCATACTGATGAAGCATTAGCCGGTGGGGAAGCGAGTCGTCCTTTGCGCTGAAGCATATACCTTCGGGGCTCCCGACAGTCCGGTGACCGGGCTGCCGGATATGAGGAAGACAAAGGGATCTGCGGGTGACCATTTAGATTAGGTATTAATTATACCTCCAGATGCAGACTAGCACTAAGTTGATGTAAATGTAATGAAATCCAGCATGTTTGTACGAAAATCCAGTTTTTTTAATGAAATCCAGCCGAGTTTGCATGGACAAAACGAGAATTCCGCATCCGGTGAAAGCTGAAAGGGTTTATTATAAAAAAAATCAAAGGAGGTTATTCAGTAGCCATCGAGTTGGCATTTATTGTTTGATTCGAATCCCTGCTTCAAGCAGCTAATCAGTAAACGACTTCTCCGTAGTTTGAAGATTGGCTAACATTTCTAGTACCAACTAATTCATTCGGGCGAGACAGATTACGATGTCATGATGCGCCCATTCCTATGGCCATTCCTTTAATACTTTTGTCTCTAGAGTTATTTTTCCTTTACGGCAATAAGAGTTGATTCCCTCGCTTGTAGTTTTGGACCTTCCCTTTACCTTATGGGACCCTCGATCATACTCTTTTTTGATAGCCAGAAAGGAAAATCTGGCCGTGTTTGCACGAATTCCATCTGGTTGTTTTGAGTTGTTGTGAAAATGTATGCGGCTAGCGTTGGATGACGTATTTCCGCATCCGTGTCCGCCGACAGATGCGGGAGGGCATCTCTGACGCGGTTGAGGGAGTCCCGGATTAGGGGGTGTCCGGATAGCCGGACTATTGTCACGGCCGGACTCCCAGACTATGAAGATACAAGATTGAAGACTTCGTCCCGTGTCCGGATGGGACTTTCCTTGGCGTGGAAGGCAAGCTTGGCGATACAGATATGTAGATCTCCTACCATTGTAACCGACTCTGTGTAACCCTAACCTATCCGTTGTCTATATAAACCGGAGGATTTTAGTCCGTAGGACGAACAACAATCATACCATAGGCTAGCTTCTAGGGTTTAGCCTCCTTGATCTCATGGTAGATCTACTCTTGTACTACCCATATCATCAATATTAATCAAGCAGGAGTAGGGTATTACCTCCATCGAGAGGGCCCGAACCTGGGTAAAAACAACGTGCCCCTTGTCTCCTATTACCATCCGCCTAGACGCACAGTTCGGGACCCCCTACCCGAGATCCGCCGGTTTTGACACTGACATTGGTGCTTTCATTGAGAGTTCCTCTGTGTCGTCACCGATAGGCCCGATGGCTCCTTCGATCATCAACAACGACGCGGTCCAGGGTGAGACTTTTCTTCCCGGACAGATCTTCGTATTCGGCGGCTTTGCACTGCGGGCCAATTCGCTTGGCCATCTGGAGTAGATCGAAAGCTACGCCCCTGGCCATCAGGTCAGATTTGGAAGTTTAAACTATACGGCCGATATCCGCGGAGACTAGATCTTTGACGGATTCGAGCCGCAGCCAAGCGTGCCGCACTGTCTTGATGGGCATGATCTAGCTCTGCAGCCGAACAGTGCCCTGGAGGCCGCACTAGTATCCGCTCCGACCCTTAATCCGGAGCCGGATTCCCCGATCGAGGACGAGTGGTTGGGCACCGCCTCGGGGGCTACAATCTCTACGGCGATCGAGCCGAACTCCATCCCTGTCCTTTGCGAAGACCTCGACTCCAGGGTGCCGGACTCCTCTCCGGACTCCGAACCCTCCGCGCCCCTGCCAATCGGATCCGATTGGGCGCCGGTCATGGAGTACACGACCGCGAACATATTTCAGCACTCGCCCTTTGGCGACATCCTGAATTCACTAAAGTCTCTCTCTTTATCCGGAGAGCCCTGGCCGGACTACGGTCAGGAAGGTTGGGATGCGGACGATGAAGAAATTCAATGCCCACCCACCATCCACTTCGTAGCCACTGTCGAAAGCTTACACGACGTGCTCGATTTCGACTCCGAAGACATCAACGGTATGGACGACGATGTAGGAGACAACAATGAACCAGCACCTATAGGATGCTGGACAACCTCATCCCATAATGTATACATGGTGGATACACCTAAAGGAAATGAAGACGAGGAACAACGAGACGCTACGAAGGATAAATCCCTCGAAAAGCAGTCAAAACGGCAACGTAAACGCCGAACAAAGTCCCGCCTCAACAAAGACCCAGCCATAGAGCAGGGCGAACCGGTGGACAACGAACAAGCTATCGAGCAATCGTCCGAACAGGACAACTTGGATAAACAATCTGTCCCCGGCGAAGACAACAGTCCGGACGATCTCACACCGGACAAACTATTGGAGCAAAATGACCTCCAGAAAAGGCTGGTCACCACTGCTCGTAGCCTGAAAAAGCAGAAGCGGAAGCTCAAAATAGCGGAAGATGCACTCAGGATCAGATGGAGCAAAGTATTCAGCACCGCAGACAAGTACGGCGACAGTCGCCGAACAAAGAGCTACCCAAAAAGAAAGCTACTTCCCGAATTCGACGAGGAGGCCTTAGAGCCCCCACAATTAAAAAGTAAGAAGGCCACCCGGTCGGATGGACGACCCCACGGCAAAAAGAGAGCGGCGAATGGTGCCGCTCACAAGCCAATATGCGATCCGCATAAGGATTCACATCAAAAGGATGGCCCAGTTAGGTCCATCTATGGGCCAAGAAAGTAGGCTCGTCAAAGCAATGCAATACGCCAAAATTCCGAAGATCACGGCACACCCAAATATAGGGGCGCCGCACACCCCCTATGTTTCACCGATGAGGTACTGGATCATGAATTTCCAGCGGGATTCAAACCCGTAAACATAGAGGCATACGACGGAACAACATATCCTGTTGTCTGGATCGAGGATTACATCCTCCACATACACATGGCTAGAGGAGACGATCTCCACACCATAAAATACTTACCCCTTAAACTCAAAGGGCCAGCTCGGCATTGGTTTAAAAGCCTCCCCGAAAATACCATTGGAAGCTGGGGAGAGCTCGAGGATGCATGTCGGGCAAATTTTTAGGGGACTTATGTCCGCCCTCCGAATGCAGACGATCTAAGTCACATAACTCAATAGCCCGGAGAGTCAGCCCGGAAATTCCGGAACAGGTTCCTTACTAAAAAGAACCAAATAGTCGACTGTCCGGACGCCGAAGCCTTAGCAGCTTTCAAACACAACGTCCGAGACGAATGGCTCGCCAGACACCTCGGCCAAGAAAAGCCAAGAACAATGGCCGCATTAACAAGCCTCATGACCCGCTTTTGCACGGGAGAGGATAGCTGGCTAGCAAGGTGCAACACCAGCGACCCAAGTACATCCGAAATTAGGGATGGAAATGGGAAACCACGGTGCAACAAGGACCAGCGCCGGATTAAAAGGAACAGTCCAAAGAGCACGGCAGTCAACGCTGGATTCAAAAGCTCACGGCAGAACAACAAAAAACTGCCCCTTAAGGACAATAGCGATGAGCTATCCAACTTCAACAAAATCTTGGACAAGATATGTCAAATCCACAGTACTCCTGGGAGGCCTGCTAACCATACCCACAGAAATTGTTGGGTCTTCAAACAGTCCGGCAGACTGAACGCTGAACACAAGGGGCTTGACACACCAAGTGAAGATGAGGACGAGCACCACAAGCAGAGCCCCGAAAAACAAAAAACTTTCCCACAGGAGGTTAAAACAGTAAACTCACTTCACGTGATCAAAGGGAAAAACAGAGCGGCGCCCACTAAAAGGCGCACCGCACACTGGTTGTCAAAACCAATCACCTTCGACCGTCAGGACTATTCCGAAAATATCCGGAACGCAGGATGGACTGCCTTGATATTGGATCCTATAATCGACGGATTCCAATTTACACAAGTCCTCATGGATGGCGGCAGTGACATAAACCTGATATATCAGGACACAATCCACAGGATGGGGATAAACCCAACCAAAATTCGCCGTAGCAACACCTCCTTTAAAGGAGTAATGCCAGGACCATATGCCCTTTGTACGGGCTCCATACTGCTAGAAGTTGTGTTTGGTTCATCCGACAACTTCCGTCGCGAAAGGTTACTCTTCCATGTCGCCCCGTTTAAAAGTAGCCATCAAGCACTATTGGGACGCGAAGCTTTCGCCCGCTTTAACGCAATACCACATTATGCATCTCTAACACTTAAAATGCC
>LR880968.1:824349739-824390128 GCA_904067115.1 Aegilops sharonensis | reverse complement strand
AGGCCTCACATACGACAATGAATGACGAGATATGGAGGATGGACTCCGGATTCAAGTCATGGAAATCAAGCCCATAATAAAACATGAGCCCCCGCACAAAGGGATCCGTCGGGAAGCCTAAACCCCGACGGAAGTGAGACACGAACACCACGTTCTCGCCGGGCTCGGGAGTGGGATGACCTGCCCTGGAGCAGGCAGCCTATGCGAGATCTCGCCGGTTAGATACCTGGCGTCTCACAGCTTTAGCACATCTTCTTCTGTGACGGAGGAAGACATCCATCGGCCGTGCTGGTCGGAGCCGTACATCGTCGAAGGTCCGAAGCGCCTAAATCTGAAGCTTTGGGTGTTGGAACTCGAAGCGCGGGGCGAACTCGATGGAGGGTGTAAAAAGAGGAGGGCCTTGGTCTCATTATAAAGAGGTTGAATACTAAGAGCCCACCCCGTGGTCGATTAGGACTCGCCTTCGATGGAGGAGGCGTGCCAACGGGCACGGTTGGGTTACCCATGTCCGTATTGATGAGATTCCCGGAATAAGGGGGGAACGATCTATGCTTTGATAAGACGTGCCAAGGAAACCGCCTCGCTAAACGCGCTAAGGTGAAACGGTAAAAAACGATTCATATAAAGGCATGGCCGTGGTGTGACGTCACGCCGCGGAATACGTCAGCAGATCTGTGCAAAAGTTATTCTCTCTACGGTGGAATGTGGAACTTGTTTTGCAGAGCCGGACACTATCCTTGTGTTCAAAACCTTCTATGAAGAATTCGGAGGAGGAACCCGCCTCGCAATGCCGAAGACAATCAACGCGCCGGACTCTTCATCATTGAAGCCTGGTTCAGGGGCTACTGAGGGAGTCCCGGACTAGGGGGTGTCCGGATAGCCGGACTATTGTCACGACCGGACTCCCAGACTATGAAGATACAAGATTGAAGACTTCGTCCCGTGTCCGGATGGGACTTTCCTTGGCGTGGAAGGCAAGCTTGGCGATACGGATATGTAGATCTCCTACCATTGTAACCGACTCTGTGTAACCCTAACCTATCCGGTGTCTATATAAACCGAAGGGTTTTAGTCCGTAGGACGAACAACAATCATACCATAGCTAGCTTCTAGGGTTTAGCCTCTCTGATCTCGTGGTAGATCTACTCTTGTACTACCCATATCATCAATATTAATCAAGCAGGAGTAGGGTATTACCTCCATCGAGAGGGCCCGAACCTGGGTAAAAACATCGTGCCCCTTGTCTCTTGTTACCATCCGCCTAGACGCACAGTTCGGGACCCCCTACCCGAGATCCGCCGATTTTGACACCGACAGCGGTCCTCTAAAACAGACACATTATTTATCCATAGTGTGGTACGGATTTATTTGTGAATATGGATGCAGAAGCAGGTCATCCAATTCTGTCACCTAATTGTTTTGTTTCTATTATTTTTTCTAAGTCCACGCCACTCAAAATAATCACAAAAAATAGTGCAATACATCCATAAATAAAGTGAAAATATTGATAAACTAACAATAGTTCAAATATAAATATTACATGCGAGATAACCAGATGATTAATGAGTTTTTCGAATTCAATGATATTCAAGTCAAAATTCGCACATGCCACCCCACATATTGTGCCCCTTGAGACTGATCCAACAATGTATGGACGTAAAAGGGCTACCACCAATTTTGTGGTACAGCACGATAATGCATCCGGGATATAGAATGTGATGATTATCAAGTGCAACATTCAATGGATCAATAATTTGACCAACAAGAAGCAAAACTTACTATATCCATGATTGACGCACTTGGTGACCACCTTCTCTCCACTTGTGTAACCGCACTGCAATACTTCATAACGGAGCTAGAGATGATGCACCACAGACGGGCTAGTGACTTCAAATTGCATTTCACGGATCATGTGCAAGTCATAGGGACGCGAAGTGCTTGCACTGCGTGTGTCACGTCAACCACTGCTTGACGTGAGCAATTCTTTTCTCCTAATTATCCTCCTCCTCCCCACCGACTCCTCGACTACAATGGTTGTTTAGGGCATCTCCGACCCTGGCCCTTAAAATGATATTGTATTTATTTACGGGTTGGTCTACCGATAGTGATATAGAAGTTGGCCATCATCCGTGTCCTAAAATGTCTATCTCTATTTTGTAAGCCTGTGAGTATAAAATAATAGCTTGTCGAATCTTCGATGAGACAAAATTTAAATATGATAATAGTTCTAATTTAAAATTAGAATCCAATTAAGTTCTCAAATAAAATTGTTCAAACATGAATTCAACCCGTGCATATGTTCTAGTTGTCACCTTTAACCGCCCACATATGCTAACCATATCTTTATGGAGCTATTCATGAGTTGCTCGATGCCGAATTTATTGATGCATTTGAACAAACTCATGAAACCTGGCTGGATTCCAAATTGTAAGTTTGATAGGATCAACTATGTTCTCAAATTCCAGACCTCCAGCGGCATTTTCACCCTCATCTTTCACGATCATGTTGCGCATGATCACACAACATGTCATCGTCCTCCACAAGGTCTCTGAATCCCGTTGTTTTGCAGGTCCATGAATAACTGTAAAACGGGCTTGAAGAAATCATAATGCCCTCTTCACATCCTTTTGTCTTTGAAATTGAGCTCCTTTCTGACCAACTAGCTAAGAGATGGTCTTGACAAAGGTCGTCCACGAAGGATAAATACCGTCAATCTGGTAGTATCACATGGTGTACTAATGTCCATTGATAGTATAATTGCAAGGAGGAGCTTGCCCTTCCGCAAACCTAGCAAACAATGGAGAACGCTGCAAAATATTGATGTCATTGTGAGACCCGGACATACAGGTCATGTCATACAACTGCTTCAAGATGGTGGTGGGCTTCTTAATATGGCTGTGATATATCCCTTGTAGAGTTTTTGGGCAGTTCTTCCATCTTGTATGCATGCAATCAAGAGATCCGAGCGAATCTGGCCACCGTCATGCTTCGGACATTGCCAAGAGTCTTACCATGTCCGTGACAGTTGGTTCTCTCGAGCACTGCGCTCCAAACAAACCTCGACCACCGCAATAGCAAATCTGACCATGGCGTCTTAACATGTGGTCTTAGACATCTAGAGGTACTCATTCCACGAATCCATGGTCGCGCCATATGCAAGCATATGCACTGAAGCCGTGCACTTCTGTTAACCATAGAATTCAATCCTTCCTACATCATTCTTCTTTAAAATGAAGTAGTCATCATAGGACCGGACGCCATTGTAGAGGCGATCAAAAACATTTTGCACACCGAAAGCGTCGGCGACTCGCAAGTAGGGAAGAGATGCGTGGGGCCTATCGTATGGGCGGATGATACCTGATCGGCGAACGGGCGAGAGGTGTGGACCAGTGGCATAGGCAAAGCGGCATGGCGACCTGGTGGAGCGGTGGAGATCGCACAACTTTGGGAAGGGCTTGACTAGTGGCGGCGACGATGAGGGAGGAAGTGGATGCAGAGAAAGAGCAAAGTTACTGAGACACGGGGTCCGGGTGGGATTTTGGGTGAGTCAAGGGTGTCGGATTCGTATGTGATGGCAGCCTGAACTCGTGCAAATCACTCCTGGTTTGCTTTCAGTTTACATGAAAATGGACAAAGACCAACACGGGACGAAGTTGGATTGCAAACTGTATCCAGACGACATGGTCCAAACTTATGCGGGCGACTTAAGGGTCCGTTTTAGAGATGCATTATCGGATAAGCAAGATCCTCCCTCCCCACTGACTGCAGGACTACGATGGCTGTTCACCAGATGAGGACGAGGATCCTCGTCCGTTGCAGATGGACAGGCTGTTGCCTGTTGGCACTGCTTCGTTCCACAAAACATGCCCCCGTCAGTCCCGTGAACCAGACACGGAGTTGATTACGCCGTGTCCCGTTGTCGATGGCGCCACCCAGTTTTGGGGTGATCGAGTTGAATTCAGGCCGTTCGGACCGCACGCGCACCGTCCGTCCTCGTGCTGCACAGCCTGCACTGCATGCATGGCGCCACGGCCTCTCTTGCTTGGGCTCACGTGATTTGGACGGCTCAACAAACCAAACCCCACACCATCTCGACAAATCACGCGCTCCATTAAACTAATCACCACTGCTACAGTAGCACTACGCCCTATGTTACGGCACCAAGGCGGAGAGCCGCTGACGAGCGGGTCCCAGTAGCACGTCGCAAAAAGGGGCTGTTCGTAGCTCGTACAGTACTCCTGTGGATCGAGCTAGCATAAGCTCGGCAGGCCCGTGACAGCGATTGGTGGTGACAGTGGTTAGCAGCCAGATGATGCGTCGTCCCTCCTTTGTTGCGGTCCGGCTGGAGCTCTTAATTAATCCTTGTCTCACCTGCCAATTACGACGTACTACTACGACGTGACCTACCGACCAGCGTTAAGGCGGCTTGCACGGAGACGGAGCGCGTCCTGCCGTGCAGTTTTGGCGCAAGGGTCGGTCTGTACTTTCTGAACCGAGGAAAAAAGAGAAGGAAATGGTGCAAGCTGGCTCGATAGACATCCCCACGAATCTCTTGTCAGATTTCCGTACGTGCAACGCAGCACATAAGTTTCATGGGCGTACGTGCGTGCGGCTGATGGCGGCTGATTCGGTGCATACATGCATGCGTGCACTGTGCATTGCGCTGGGTTGTTGTGCCGAGCCTGAGCGTGATGACATTATTACTCTCTATTTTTTTTTCCTTTTTTTTGCGGCTGACTCTCTGTTTTTCCCTAGGAGGGTCAGATATTCATTTTCCTTGGGCGAAGGGTGTTGCATCCAGGGCGACTGGCTACTGGCTTGTACTGAAAAGTTTTAGTAACACCCGCGAAAAAGAAAAGTTTTAATAACAACTGTTACCAAGACAAATTGTGGATAGAGGGGAACAGCGGTCGATCGTCTGGGCGTGCCTACGAATCAGGATCAGGCAATCAGCCACTGGGTCTGGGAGTGCACTAGAATTTTTTTTTTTCATTATTTCCTTCCTCTATCCATATTCATGCAGCCACTGGGTCTGGGAGTGCACTAGATTTTTTTTTCATTATTTCCTTCCTTTCATTATTTCCTTGTTCCTAGCGCTGGAACCTCAGGAAGGATGCTGGACCGCAGAATTCAAGGACTACTTGACGCAAAGGACCCTGCCGGAGAAGGAGGAGGACGCGGAGCGCGTGGCACGGCAGGCCACGACCTACTACATCCAGGACGGAGAGCTCTATCGGAAGCGACCAAACGACGTGTCCTTACGTTGCATTTCCAGGGAGCAAGGGAAGGAACTGTTGGCGGACATACACGGTGGAGACTGTGGGCACCACTCATCATCACGAACCCTTGTTGGGAAGGCGTTCCACAGCGGGTTCTACTGGCCCACAACACTCAATGACGCCGTCGAGCTGGTGAAGGCTTGTGAAGCCTGCCAATTCCATGCCAAGCAGATCCATCAGCCAGCTCAGGGCCTGCAGACCATACCCCTCTCATGGCCGTTCGCGGATTGGGGGCTGGACATTCCGGGCCCGTTACCTCGGGCGCCAGGGGGCTATCGCTACCTCTATGTTGCCGTGGACAAGTTCACCAAGTGGGCTGAGATGGAAGCTGTCCGCACCATCCCAGCGGGCTCCGCAGTCAAGTTCATCAGGGGCCTCGTGAGCCGATTCGGGGTGCCTAACCGCATCATCACCGACAATGGTTCGCAATTCACCAGCAATCTCTTCAAAACATACTGTGCTAACCTTGGAACGCAGATATACTACGCTTCGGTAGGACACCCCCGGAGCAATGGCCAGGCTGAGCGAGCCAACGCGGAAGTCCTGAGGGGCCTCAAAAACCAGACCTACAAGAAGAAGCTGGAGGCATGCGGCAGGGGCTGGTACGGCGAGCTCCAGTCCATGCTGTGGTCTATCCGCATGACCGCGACCAAGTCAACTGGCGAAACCCCGTTCTTCCTCGTCTACGGAGCTGAGGCCATCCTCCCTCACGAGGTCAGGCGTCGTTCCGCACGGGTCCTAGCGTTCGATGAGGCGCAGCTGGACGCCATGCGGGGGATGGATCTCGTGCTGGGGGAGGGACACCGTCGAGAGGCCGCGCTGCGGGCGGCAAGGTATCAACAGGCACTGCGACGATACCACTGCCGCAACATCCGCCCTAGAATTCTTGAGGTAGGGGACCTCGTGCTCAGAAGGGTCCTCTCCAGGGAGGTGTTGCACAAGCTCTCTCCCATGCGGGAGGGCCCATTCAAGGTTGTTCATGTTTCCAGGCCCGGCTCCGCGCGCTTGGAAACCCAGGAGGGGGGCCCGTCTGAAACGCGTGGAATATTCAACATCTCCGAAGGTTCTACCCCTGAGCGAGGCCCAGTGCCTATGAAAAGGCCCGGAGCCTGTGAAAAAGGCCAATGCCTGTGAAGCTCACTCCCTCCCCCTCAGGAAAAGGCCCGGAGCCTGTGAAGAAGGCCAATGCATGTGAAGCTCGCCGCCCGTGACACTCTCACGTAATAATGAGTGGGGCTGTAGACGCCCTGGAGTCTCCGGAGTGCCGCCCTCGGGCCTCGGGGGCTCCCAACCACGCCCAGTGGCAGCACTTAGCTCCGCGCTGGTGAGGAGACGTCGAAGACTAGATTAGGTGCCCGACGCGGCTTTTTCATTTGCTTTCTGCAGTTGGCTTGTTCGTTCCTATTTGAAGTTTTATTGGAGTTGTTGCCGCCCCTAGCTCGTGACTCTTTGTCTTTTTCGCTCACTTGCCTCGTTTTCTCTCGCACAAGTCTCGCGAGGGAGCTACGCGGGCACCCTCGCGAGTGTTTTCTGCCCCGGTCATTTGAAGCTTTCCTATCCAAGTTCGCTACGGGAGCACCCCTCCCAGTCCGTGCCACACGGGCATCACGATGCGAACACAGGACCTGGGTCGGTCGCCTCCACAACCGAGACCAGAAGCTACCGCTCCTGACTAATCCTTGCAGGACATGAAGCGCGCGGCGAGGCCTCAGCCTCGGGAAGCGAAGACCACGACAAGTCTCCCTGAGCTAAGTAATTCCCGCACACGGGCATGCGGCGCGAGGACGCAGCACAGAAATAGCGGAGACAACATGATAATTAACAGCAACAGTTCAACACGCCCCCGCGGGGCCCTATACTACTTTATCTTTGCGCAGGGAAGGAAGAAAAATAAAATAGGAATGACTTGCTCGGCACCAACTCGCGGCGAAGGCTCGTACTGCCTCCGGAGCTCAGTCGGATTCCTCCTCACGCTTCACCAAGGCACGACGGTGGACTGACCCGCTACCTTCCCCCAGACGGGCGCGACGGCACGGGGGCTGGTCGCGGCCACCGCTGGAGGAGATGCTGTCCGAAGGAGAGCTGCCGAAGCTTGGCGAGCCCCGAGCGCCGCCGACCACGCACCTGCCGCCATCTTCATCCCGATCATCGTCGGAGCTGGGTACACCGCCGCGGTCATCGTCTTCGGGGCAGCACCCAGCACGGCGACCGTCTTCTCCGAACACCCTCACATAGAGGGTGGCATCGCCGTCGAACTTGAAGTGGAGGGTGCACCACTGGCTCAGGCCACGCGCGCGGGCAAACGTTTGCCAGCCGCGGGTCAGGGTCGCATTCCCGGCGACGGAGACCTCCAGCGAAGCCCAGGAGGCCCTGCTGCAGCAACCGTCCGCCTAAAGCCAGAGGCCGCTCGGAAGTTCCCCTACCAAGAAGCGGGGAAGCTGGAGGCAGGTGCTGGTCGGGTCCGCCGACCACACGACGAACTCCGGCAGCACCTCCGCCGAGTGGAAGCATGGCCTAGGGGGTCACGCAGCCACATCGCGCCTCCCATCGGCAACCTGGCGCCCATCGCCGTGCAGGGGACCGCCCCCACGACCGCGGGAAGCCACCACGGGGGCCACAGGATGCTTGCGAGGACGGCCTCGGCCGCACTTGGCCGGAGGAGAGTCAGGCACTTCCCGACGAGCCTTTCCCTTCTCCGCGGCCGAGAACCTCTTCTGTAGTGCCATAGGGATGGCGAGTAGCCGGGATGGAGAGAAAGGACGAAGCAAGGAGGGAGACACACAACGGAGGCCCGCGCACTCCTGCACTTATAGCCGGAGGAAGCCAACTGTTGGTCACCATGATCGCAGGTAATCATGACCCATTTTTGCATGCAGGGACTAGTCAAGTCATGCGGTCGCCGAAGCGTCGTGGGGAAGCGGGGACACCCACATCCAATCAATCGCCACGCGACGTTCAAGGCCACAGGCTATTAGGGCCCGCGGTGCTTCACACTTTCCCCTTCGCTTCTCTGCTAAGCCAAGTCCGGGCGCACCTTGGTCCCGTGGGCTGCTGTCGGCGTTCTGGGAACGGGGGTCCCCAGACTTGCCTGCCTGCGCTGCGGCATGGCTCAAGCGGAGGCCCAGTGCAGCCCAGCTTCATCGGCTCAAGCTCAAGACCCTCGCGAGGGGCCAAGCCTCGTGGGGCAGACAACAGGAAGCTTCCTCAGGAGCAGCCTCATCAAGCAGGCTCGCGAGGAGGCGGAGAGATCAAGGCAGGTCACCTCGCGAGGAGCCCGTGATGCAAGCCATGACGATCGAGACCAGGCGGGCGCCAGGCGGGCGCCGGCCTGTGCAATGTCCTTGTTTCCCCTTTGGTGCAAAGGGGGCAAGCACATGCCAAGGCATCAGGCAAAGGTTACCGCTTCATGTTGGGTAACGTAGTAATTTTAAAAAAATTCCTACGCACACGCAAGAACATGGTGATGCATAGCAAAGAGAGGGGAGAGTGTCGTCCACGTACGCTCGTAGGCCGAAAGCGGAAGTGTTAGCACAACGCGGTTGATGTAGTCGTACGTCTTCACGGTCCGACCGATCAAGCACCGAAAGCACGACACCTCCGAGTTCTTGCACACATTCAGCTCGATGCCGTCCCTCGAACTCCGATCCAGCCGAGTGTCGAGGGAGAGTTTCATCAGCACGACGGCATGGTGACGATAATGATGTTCTACCGACGCAGGGCTTCGCCTAAGCACCGCTACAGTATTATCGATGTGGACTATGGTGGAGGGAGGCACCGCATACGGCTAAAAAATCAAACGATCAATTGTTGTGTCTATGGGGTGCCCCCTGCCCCCGTATATAAAGGAATAAGGGGGAGGCGGCCGGCCTAGGAGGAGGGCGCGCCAAGGGGGGAGTCCTACTCCCACCGGGAGTAGGACTCCTCCTTTCCTTGTTGGAGTAGGAGAGAAGGAAAGAGGGGGAGAGGGAGAAGGAAAAGAGGGCTGCACCCCTTGTCCAATTCGGACCAGAGGGGGGTTGCACGCCTCCTTCCTTTTGTCCTCTCTCCTCTATTCCCGTATGGCCCAATAAGGCCCAATACTTCTCCCCGGCGAATTCCCGTAACTCTCCAGTACTCCGATAAATACCCGAATCACTCTGAACCTTTCCGAAGTCCGAATATAGTCGTCCAATATATCGATCTTTACGTCTCGACCATTTAGAGACTCCTCGTCATGTCCCCGATCTCATCTGGGACTCCGAACTCCTTCGGTACATTAAAAAAAAATATAAACTCATAATATAACTGTCATCAAAACTTTAAACGTGCGGACCCTACGGGTTCGAGAACTATGTAGACATGACCGAGACACGTCACCGGTCAATAACCAATAGCGGAACCTGGATGCTCATATTGGCTCCCACATATTCCACGAAGATCTTTATCGGTCAGACCGCATAACATCATACGTTGTTCCCTTTGTCATCGTTATGTTACTTGCTCGAGATTCGATCGTCGGTATCTCAATACCTAGTTCAATCTCGTTACCGGCAAGTCTCTTTACTCGTTCCGTAATACATCATCCCGCAACTAACTCATTAGTTGCAATGCTTGCAAGGCTTAAGTGATGTGCATTACCGAGTGGGCCCAGAGATACCTCTCCGACAATCGGAGTGACAAATCCTAATCTTGAAATACGCCAACCCAACAAGTACCTTCGGAGACACCTGTAGAGCACCTTTATAATCACCAGTTACGTTGTGACGTTCGTTTCGTAGCACACAAAGTGTTCCTCCGGTAAACGAGTGTTGTATAATCTCATAGTCATAGGAACATGTATAAGTCATGAAGAAAGCAATATCAACATACTAAACGATCGAGTGCTAAGCTAACGGAATGGGTCAAGTCAATCACAATCACATCATTCTCCTAATGATGTGATCCCGTTAATCGAATGACAACTTATGTCTATGGTTAGGAAACATAACCATCCTCGATTAACGAGCTAGTCAAGTAGAGGCATACTAGTGACACTCTGTTTGTCTATGTATTCACACATGTGTTATGTTTCCGGTTAATACAATTCTAGCATGAATAATAAACATTTATCATGATATAAGGAAATAAATAATAACTTTATTATTGCCTCTAGGGTATATTTCCTTCAGTCTCCCACTTGCACTAGAGTCAATAATCTAGTTCACATCGCCATGTGATTTAACACCAATATTCACATCTGTATGTGATTAATACCCATAGTTCACATCGTCATGTGATCAACACCCAAAGGGTTTACTAGAGTCAATAATCTAGTTCACATCGCTATGTGATTAACACCCAAAGAGTACTAAGGTATGATCATGTTTTGCTTGTGAGAGAAGTTTAGTAAAAGGGTCTGTCACATTCAGAGCCGTATGTATTTTGCAAATATTCTATGTCTACAATGCTCTGCACGGAGCTACTCTAGCTAATTGCTCCCACTTTCAATATGTATCCAGAGTAAGACTTAGAGTCATCTGGATCAGTGCCAAAACTTGTATCGACATAACCCTTTACGACGAACCTTTTGTCAACTCCATAATCGATAAACATATCCTTATTCCACTAAGGATAATTTTGACCAATGTCCAGTGATCTACTCCTAGATCACTATTGTACTCCCTTGCCAAACCAGGGCAGAGTATACAATAGGTCTGGTCCATAGCATGGCATACTTTTATAGAACCTATGACTGATGCATAGGGAATGACTTTCATTCTCTTTCTATTTTCTGCCGTGGTCGGGATTTGAGTCTTACTCAGTTTCATACCTTTGCAACACAGGCAAGAACTCTTTCTTTGACTGTTCCATTTTGAACTACTTCAAAATCTTGTCAAGGTATGTACTCATTGAAAATCTTATCAAGCGTCTTGATCTATCTCAATAGATCTTGATGCTCAATATGTAAGTAGCTTTACTGAGGTCCTTCTTTTGAAGAACTCCTTTCAAACACGCCTTTATGCTTTCCAAAAAAATCTACATTATTTCTGATCAACAATATGTCATTCACATATACTTATCAGAAAGGCTATAGTGCTCCCACTCACTTTCCTGTAAATACAGGCTTCACTGCAAGTCTGTATAAAACTATATGCTTTGATCAACTCATCAAAGCATATAGTCCAACTCCGAGATGCTTGCACCAGTCCATAGATGGATCGTTGGAGCTTGCACACTTTGTTAGCACCTTTTGGATCGACAAAACCTTTTGGTTGCATCATATACAACTCTTCTTCCAGAAATCCATTCAGGAATGCAGTTTTTTACATCCATTTGCCAGATTTCATAAAATGTGGCAATTGCTAACATGATTCAGACAGACTTAAGCATCGCTATGGGTGAGAAAGTCTCATCGTAGTCAACACCTTGAACTTGTCGAAAACCTTTCGCAGCAAGTCTAGCTTTGTAGATAGTAACACAACTATCAGCGTCCATCTTCCTCTTGAAGATTTATTTATTTTCTATGGCTTGCCGATCATCGGGCAAGTTAACCAAAGTCCATACTTTGTTGTCATACATGGATCTTATCTCAGTTCATAGCCTTAAGTCATTTCGCGGAATCTGGGCTCATCATTGCTTCCTTATAGTCCATAGGTTCGCCATGGTCAAGTAACATGACCTCCAGAATAGGATTACCGTACCACTCTGGTGCGGATCTTACTCTGGTTGACCTATGAGGTTCGGTAGTAACTTGATCTGAAGCTTCATGATCATCATCATTAGCTTCCTCACTAATTGGTGTAGGAATCACTAGAATTGATTTCTGTGATGAACTACTTTCCAATTAGGGAGAAGGTACAATTACCTTATCAAGATCTACTTTCCTCCCACTCACTTCGTTCGAGAGAAACTCCTTCTCTAGAAAGGATCCATTTTCAGCAACAAATATCTTGCCTTTGGATCTGTGATAGAAGGTGTACCCAACAATAACTTTTGGGTATCCTATGAAGACGCACTTTTTCGATTTGGGTTTGAGCTTTTCAGGATGAAACTTTTTTCACATAAGCATCGCAACCCCAAACTTTAAGAAACGACAGCTTAGCTTTCTTGCCAAACCATAGTTCATACGGTGTCGTCTCAACGGATTAGATGGTGCCCTATTTAATGTGAATACAGCTGTCTCTAATGCATAACCCCAGAATGATAGTGGTAAATCGGTAAGAGACATCATAGATTGTACTATGTCCAATAAAGTACGGTTATGACGTTCGGACACACCATTATGCTGTGGTGTTCCAGGTGGCATGAGTTTGAGAAACTATTCCACATTGTTTTAATTGAAGGCCAAACTCGTAACTCAAATATTTTACCTCTGCGATCATATCGTAGAAACTTTTATTTTTTTACGATGATTGTCCACTTCACTCTGAAATTCTTTGAACTTTTCAAATGTTTCAAGCTTGTGTTTTATCAAGCAGATATACCCATATCTGCTCAAATCATTTGTGAAGGTGAGAAAATAACGATATCCGCCGCGAGCCTCAACATTCATCGGACTACATACATCTGTATGTACGATTTCCAACAAATCTTTTGCTCGCTCCATAGTTCCGGAGAACGGCGTTTTAGTCATCTTGCCCATGAGGCACGGTTCGCAAGCATCAAGTGATTCATAATCAAGTGATTCCAAAAACCCATCAGCATAGAGTTTCTTCATGCGCTTTACACCAATATGACCTAAACGACAGTGCCACAAATAAGTCGCACTATCATTATTAACTTTGCATCTTTTAGCTTCAATATTTATGAATATGTGTATCACTACAATCAAGATCCAACAAACCATTTTCATTGGGTGTATGACCATAGAAGGTTTTATTCATGTAAACAGAACAACAATTATTCTCTGACTTTAAATGAATAACCGTCTTGCAATAAACATGATCAAATCATATTCATGCTCAACGCAAACGCCAAATAACATTTATTTAGGTTTAACACTAATCCCGAAAGTATAGGGAGTGTGCGATGATGATCATATCAATCTTGGAACCACTTCCAACACACATCGTCACTTCACCCTCAACTAGTCTCTGTTTATTCTGTGACTCCTGTTTTGAGTTACTAATTTTTAGCAACCGAATAAGTATCAAATACTTAGGGGCTACTATAAACACTAGTAAGGTACACATCAATAACCTGTATATCAGATATACCCTTGTTCACTTTGCCATCCTTCTTATTCACCAAATATTCAGGGCATTTCCGCTTCCAGTGACCATTTCCTTTGTAGTGTAAGCACTCAGTTTCAGGCTTTGGTCCAGCTTTGGGCTTCTTCGCGGGAGTGACAACTTGCTTGTCATTCTACTTGAAGTTCCCTTTCTTTCCCTTTTGCCCATTTCTTGAAACTAGTGGTCTTGTCAACCATCAACACTTGATACTCATTTTTTGATTTCTACCTTCGTCGATTTCAGCATCACGAAGAGCTTGAGAATTGTTTCTGTTATCCCTTGCATATTATAGTTCATCACGAAGTTCTACTAACTTGGTGATGGTGACTAGAGAATTCTGTCAATCACTATCTTATCTGGAAGATTAACTCCCACTTGATTCAAGCGATTGTAGTACCCAGACAATCTGAGCACATGCTCACTAGTTGAGCGATTCTCCTCCATCTTTTAGCCATAGAACTTGTTGGAGCCTTCATATCTCTCAACTCGGGTATTTGCTTGAAATATTAACTTCAACTCCTGGAACATCTCATATGGTCCATGACGTTCAAAAACGTCTTTGAAGTCCCGATTCTAAGCCATTAAGCATGGTGCACTAAACTATCAAGTAGTCATCATATTGAGCTAGCCAAACTTTCATAACATCTACATCTGCTCCTGCAATAGGTCCGTCACCTAGCGGTGCATCAAGGACATAATTCTTCTATGCAGCAATGAGGACAATCCTCAGATCATGGATCCAATCCGCATTATTGCTACTATCATCTTTCAACACAGTTTTCTCTAGGAACATATCAAAATAAACATATGAAAGCAACAACGCGAGCTATTGATCTACAACATAATTTGTAAAATACTACCAGGACTAAGTTCATGATAAATTTAAGTTCCATTAATCATATTACTTAAGAACTCCCACTTAGATAGACATCCCTCTAGTCATCTAAGTGATCACGTGATCCAAATCAACTAAACCATAACCGATCATCACGTGAGATGGAGTAGTTTTCAATGGTGAACATCACTATGTTGATCATATCTACTATATGATTCATGCTCGACCTTTCGGTCTCCAGTGTTCCGAGGCCATATCTGCATATGATAGGCTCGTCAAGTTTAACCTGAGTATTCCGCGTGTGCAAAACTGGCTTGCACCCGTTGTAGATGGACGTAGAGCTTATCACACCCGATCATCACGTGGTGTCTGGGCACGACGAACTTTGACAACGGTGCATACTCAGGGAGGACACTTGTATCTTGAAATATAGTGAGAGATCATCTTATAATGCTACCGTCAAACTAAGCAAAATAAGATGTATAAAGGATAAACATCACATGCAATCAATATAAGTGATATGATATGGCCATCATCATCTTGTGCTTGTGATCTCCATCTCCGAAGCACCGTCATGATCACCATCGTCACCGGCGCGACACCTTGATCTCCATCGTAGCATCGTTGTCGTCTCGCCAATCTTATGCTTCTGCGACTATCGCTACCGCTTAGTGATAAAGTAAAGCATTACAGGGCGATTGCATTGCATACAATAAAGCGACAACCATATGGCTCCTGCCAGTTGCCGATAACTCGGTTACAAAACATGATCATCTCATACAATAAAATTTAGCATCATGTCTTGACCATATCACATCACAACATGCCCTGCAAAAACAAGTTAGATGTCCTCTACTTTGTTGTTGCAATTTTTACGTGGCTGCTACTGGGCTTAGCAAGAACCGTTCTTACCTACGCATCAAAAAACACAATGATAGTTTGTCAAGTTGGTGTTGTTTTAACCTTCGCAAGGACCGGGCGTAGCCACACTCGGTTCAAATAAAGTGAGAGAGACAGACACCCGCCGGTCACCTTTAAGCAACGAGTGCTCGTAACGGTGAAACCAGTTTCACGCAAGCGTACGCGTAATGTCGGTCCGGGCCGCTTCATCTCACAATACCGATGAACCAAAGTATGACATGCTGGTAAGTAGTATGACTTATATGGCCCACAACTCACTTGTGTTCTACTCGTGCATATGACATCTACGCATAAAACCTGGCTTGGAAGCCACTGTCGGGTAAAGTAGTAATTTCAAAAAAATTCCTACGCACACGCAAGAACATGGTGATGCATAGCAACGAGATGGGAGAGTGTCGTCCACGTACCCTCGTAGACCGAAAGCGGAAGCGTTAGCACAACGCGGTTGATGTAGTCGTACGTCCTCACGGTCCGACCGATCAAGCACCGAAAGCATGGCACCTCCGAGTTCTTGCACACGTTCAACTCGATGACGTCCCTCAAACTTCGATCCAACCGAGTGTTGAGGGAGAGTTTCATCAGCACGACGACATGGTGATGATGATGATGTTCTACCGACGTAGGGCTTCGCCTAAGCACCGCTACTGTATTATCGAGGTGGACTATGGTGGAGGGGGGCACCGCACACGGCTAAAAGATCAAACGATCAATTGTTGTGTCTATGGGGTGCCCCCTGCCTCCATATATAAAGGAGCAAGGGGGGAGGCGGCCGGCCTAGGAGGAGGGCGCGCCAAGGGGGGAGTCCTACTCCGGGAGTAGGACTCCTCCTTTCCTTGTTTGAGTAGGAGAGAAGGAAAGAGGGGGAGAGGGAGAAGGAAAAGAGGGCTGCACCCCTTGTCCAATTCGGACCAGAGGGGGGTTGCACGCCTCCTTCCTTTTGTCCTCTCTCCTCTATTCCCGTATGGCCCAATAAGGCCCAATACTTCTCCCCGGCGAATTCCCGTAACTCTCCGGTACTCCGATAAATACCTGAATCACTCGGAACCTTTCTGAAGTCCGAATATAGTCGTCCAATATATCAATCTTTATGTCTCGATCATTTCGAGACTTGTCATCATGTCCCCGATCTCATCCAGGACTCCGAACTCTTTCGGTACATCAAAACATATAAACTCATAATATAACTGTCATCGAAACTTTAAGCGTGCGGACCCTACGGGTTCGAGAACTATGTAGACATGACCGAGACATGTCTCCGGTCAATAACCAATAGTGGAACCTGGATGCTCATATTGGCTCCCACATGTTCTACGAAGATCTTTATCGGTCAGACCGCATAACAGCATACGTTGTTCCCTTTGTCATTGGTATGTTACTTGCCCGAGATTCGATCGTCGGTATCTCAATACCTAGTTCAATCTCGTTATCGGCAAGTCTCTTTACTCATTAGTTGCAATGCTTGCAAGGCTTAAGTGATGTGCATTACCGAGTGGGCCCAGAGATACCTCTCTGACAATCGGAGTGACAAACCCTAATCTCGAAATACGGCAACCCAACAAGTACTTTCGTAGACACCTCTAGAGCACCTTTATAATCACCCAATTACGTTGTGACGTTTGTTAGGACACAAAGTGTTCCTCTGGTAAACGGGAGTTGTATAATCTCATAGTCATAGGAACATGTATAAGTCATGAAGAAAGCAATAGCAACATACTAAACGATCGAGTGCTAAGCTAACGGAATGAGTCAAGTCAATCACATCATTCTCCTAATGATGTGATCCCATTAATCAAATGACAACTCATGTCTATGGTTAGGAAACATAACCATCTTCGATTAACGAGCTAGTCAAGTAGATGCATACTAGTGGCACTCTGTTTTTCTATGTATTCACACATGTATTATGTTTCCGTTTAATACAATTCTAGCATGAATAATAAACATTTATCATGATATAAGGAAATAAATAATAACTTTATTATTGCCTTTAGGGCATATTTTCTTCACTTCGGTGCAAGAAGACCAAGACCAGCAGAGCGACAGGATGGAGGTCACCATGGAGCCCAGGACGGCGTCACCGTCAGAGTCTTTGGCAGTCGAAGACCAACTTTAGTCAGGATAAGTGTACTAGATGTTCCCCTTCAAAATGGCCAATTGTTGGCGCCCTTCCCGCTCATTATTTGGGAAGAGGCCCAGGGACTCTCTCTATAAATTGGACTAGCCACCACAGTAGAGGGGGATCCAGACTTTGGGAAGCCCAAAGAGATATTCAGGCAGACTAGAGAGAGAGAGAGAGAGAGAGAGAGAGAGAGAGAGAGAGAGAGAGAGAGAGAGAGAGAGAGAGAGAGAGAGAGAGAGAGAGAGAGAGAGAGAGAGAGAAGCGACTGAACTCACCAAGCAGTTCACCGCACCAGCTCAAGAACGGCCCCTCGCGAGGCTGTTCTCCCTTTGTATTGTCCATCATCAGCCCCTGAGGCAATCCACCACACCACACACTGGAGTAGGGTATTACACCACAATGGTGGTCTGAACCAGTATAAACCTCGTGTCCCTTGTGTGTTCTTCTTTCTATCCAAGATTCCTTGAGAGGCTTCGAGACGTGAGTTGGTAGGGGAAAGATCTTCGTGCGGACCCCAGAGTTCGAACCTCAAGGGTCTGTCAGAACCCGGAATCTGACAGATAAATTTTGGAAAAATTAAGAAAGAGATAAAAATTGGTTTGGTGAATTGGAAAAAGTTTTATAGAAAAAAGAAGTAAAAATTGCAATTTCTTTTCTTATGGAACATACATATCAATATGCATGGGTAATCCCTCTTCTCCCACTTCCAGTTATTATGTCAATGGGATATGGCCTTATTCTTATCCCGACAGCAACAAAAAAATTTCATCGCATATGGGCTTTTCCGAGTGTTTCTGACGGAAGAGAGGACTAATCTTCTGGAGCTGGCAGCGAAGAGCCTGGGAACGGCCGCAAAGCAGGCGCGGTGGCAGAGCGCGGGAAGAACATCGCGGAGGAGGAAAAAGAGAGGAGATAGCAAATGGATCCGGCTGGTCTTGGAGGTGGATTTGGTGCAATTTGGGGTGGGGTCAGTGTCGGTGTCAAAACCGGCGGATCTCGGGTAGGGGGTCCCGAACAGTGCGTCTAGGCGGATGGTAACAGGAGACAAGGGACACGATGTTTTTACCCAGGTTCAGGCCCTCTCGATGGAGGTAAAACCCTACTCCTGCTTGATTAATATTGATGATATGGGTAGTACAAGAGTAGATCTACTACGAGATCAGAGAGGCTAAACCCTAGAAGCTAGCCTATGGTATGATTGTTGTTCGTCCTATGGACTAAAACCCTCCGGTTTATATAGGCACCGAAGAGGGTTAGGGTTACACAGAGTCGGTTACAATGGTAGGAGATCTACATATCCGTACCGCCAAGCTTGCCTTCCACGCCAAGGAAAGTCCCATCCGGACTCGGGACGAAGTCTTCAATCTTGTATCTTCATAGTCCAGGAGTCCGGCCAAAGGTCATAGTCCGGCTATCTGGACACCCCCTAATCCAGGACTCCCTCAGTAGCCCCTGAACCTGGCTTCAATAACGACGAGTCCGGCGCGCATATTGTCTTCGACATTGCAAGGCGGGTTCCTCCTCCGAATTCTTCATAGACGATTTTGAACACAAGGATAGTGTCCGGCTCTGCAAAATAAGTTCCACATACCACCATAGATATAATACTATTTACACAAACTCAATCTGCTGACGTATTCCGCAGTGTGACATCACACCACGGCCAAGCCTTTATTCGAATCGTTTTCACTGTCCCACCTCAGCGCGTTTAGCGAGGCGGTTTCCTTGGCATGTCTTGTCAAAGCAGAGATCGTGTCCCCTTATTCCGGGATTCTCATCAATACGGGCGTGGGTAACCCAACCGCGCCATTGATTACGGCGCTTGGGAGATAAGCGAGTTTTATCAGGCCGGTGGGGACGCATAGCTTTGTCCGTCCATATAAGGGGATAAGGATCCACTTTTTTACACACGCCTTCTTCCTCCTTTGCTCATCCATTTCCGCGCACTTGAGCTCTAGCGCCCAAGTACGCACATCCCACCTCAACCTTCTCCAACTATGTCTGGAGCGGGAGGCAAGTGGATGGCCTCCTCCGTCACGGAGGGGCACATCAAAAAGCTGGGAAAGGCCGGATACTTGTCCGACGACATCGCGCATCGGCTCCCCGACAAGGGGCAGCTCATCCCCACCCCCAGGCCCCATGAGAGGGTGGTGTTCCTCCCCCACTTCCTCCGCGGACTAGGTTTTCCACTTCACCCATTTGTCCGGGGGTTCATGTTCTACTATGGCCTGGATTTCCACGATCTGGCCCCGAATTTCATCCTCAACATCTCGGCGTTCATCATCGTGTGCGAGGCCTTCCTCTGCATCCAGCCCCACTTCGGCTTATGGCTGAAGACCTTCAATGTCAAGCTGAAGGTAGTGGGCGGCCGCCACGCGGAGTGCGGAGGTGCCATGGTGGGCAAGATGGCCAACGTCCTATGGCTCGAGGGCTCCTTCGTGGAGACCATAAAGGGGTGGCAATCAGGGTGGTTCTACGTCACCGAGCCGCGCGACTCTAAATGGGCAGCGGCCCCCGAATTCCGATCCGGCTTCCCTACACGGCTCACCTCATGGAAAGAGACGGGCCTGACGTGGGGTAATTCGGAAGAGCTGACCGGACTCCAAACCTGCGTCCGAAACCTGGTGGACAAGAAGCACAAGCTTGTCAACATAGTCCAGGTTATGCTCATCCGCTGGATCCTCCAATGCCATCAACGGGCCTTCATCTTGTGGGAGTTTGATCCGGCACAACACCGAACCTTGAGCCGGCTCTTCGACACTACGTACGAAGATGCCTGGAAGGTGCTGTTCAAGGGCGCCGAGGCTCCCGCATCCGCTACCGAAGATCGCGGATTCAGCTCGCGGCATCAAGCCAGGGAGGTAAGCTATTTTACCCTTTACGGGACTCTTTTTTCATAGTTTGACTCTATGCGGGATCTAAAACTCCCTCACCTTCGACATGACTGGCAGAAGACGTCCGGACAGGTTGACTGTCCGGCTCCCTTGCCAGAAGACACAGCGGACGCCCGATTGGCGGGGCTGCTGGTTCCGGCACCTAACGTGGTGCCGGAGAAGAAGGCCAAGAAGAAGGCCATGGGAACTCGAAGGAGTTCCCGGCGCGAGGTGTTGTCGGACTCATCGTTCGATGACTCCGAGCTGGACTCCTCCCGCGAAGACGAGGAGGAGGAAAAAGAGGCCTCTCCCCCAGCAAGGGGAGAGAAGAAAAGGAAGGCCGCCCCAACTGGGGAGGCCGGAGGGTCCAAGAAGGGAAGGACCCTTCCTCCGGACTACACCACCAATGCCGCCGACGACGAAGAGGAGTGGCCACCGAGGACCAAGCCCCTGGCGAAATCGTAAGTGTCCGTACACCAGAATAACTTATGGCATTCCATTTGTCGCACAACATCTTATATCGCCGAATATAACCATGCAGCCCGCCCAAGGACGGGCTCGGCGCTTCGACGAGCGGCTCCCTGGATTCGTCGGATGTGAATAGCACCTCACTTCCGACCGCCTCGTCTCCTCCCGCCGCGGATGACGCCGAGGTGGAGTCCCAAAAGGGGCCCAGCCAGGAGGAGGTGGCCTTGGAGGCGCCGCAAGGCGACCTCCCGGACTCCGGGCGCAAAATGGATAAAACCCCAAAGGGCTTTAAGTCCGGCCCTGTGCTGGACTCCGTACCGGAACCTTCAGTGGTTCCGGAATCCGACAGGTGACCCCTTCGTAAGAAGGGCAAGACTGCGACGCCGGTGACCTCCGTCCAACCGGAGGCACGGGATAATTTGATGGAGGCGCTTAACGACGCTTCCATCAACGAGGAGCACCACATTGTTATGAGTGTGGTGATCCAGAAAGTTCAGTCTGCCAAGAGCGGGCTGACTGAAGCCTATGCCAGTCTTCTAACAGGCTTTGAGGTATGTATTTAAGATATGTAAAAATATTACCGCATAGACAGTAGCCCCTGATGCTCAGTTTGGTGTTCGGAAAGAAAAAGCCGAACTGAGGATCTGAAAGATATCCGCAGGAGTCTAACATAAGTATGTTAATATGGGAATGCAGGCTGCGCTGCTGACCTCTGCTGCACTGACTGCGGAGGTTGATGCATTGAAGCAGAGCCTCGAGCGATCCGAGAACAAGCTCGGCCTTGACAAAAAGTAGCTCGAGGACAAGGAAGGTAAGCAATACCTTATGGGAGTATTTAAAAGATGTGGTTGCAAAAAATGACAGGAATAACGTGAATATTGCAAGGGCCACGAACGAGGTGGTGACCCTGAAGGAAGCGGTGTCCAAGGCCGAAAGCAATGCGGCTGCGGAGCACACCGAGTGAGAGAAGCAGGAGGCGCAGGTGGCGGAGGTGCGGCAAGAGCTCCAGGCTCTCGTGGAAAAACACGAGAGTTTGGAGCGTGACTCAAAGACTCAAGAGTCCGAGCTCGCCTCAGCCCTTGAGATCGCCAAAGCAGCTAAGGCCGAAGCCCAAAAAGCCCTCCAGCAAATTGAGGCGATGAAGAAGATAGCGGCGGGTAAGGCATTCTTTATGCAAGCAAGCATGTGAAAGTGAATTATCTGTTACTTACCCGAATCCGGAGCTCTCCAGGAGCATTCGCAGATCTGCCCCGCAGTGTGTCCGATGCTGCCGCATTCTACCAAGCCGAGGAGGGAAGCTCGACGGAGAAGGTGTTCTGGTCTCAGTATGCTGAAGGCGGACACCCGGTGCCCTTAAGCGACCAGTTGAAGCAGCTGGTCGAGCTCCATAAGGTGGCCGAACAGGCCATGAAGGGCCTCATAGTTCGGTTGTGGCCCAAGGAAGCCATGCCTGGGAGCTACTTCGGGCTGGTGAGGCGGCTGGTGGACGCCTGTCCATGGGTTGAAGTCGTCAAGCGCTCCGTCTACATCGAAGGTGCCCGTAGGGCCCTTGCCCGTGCTAAGGTGCCCTGGGGCAAGATGGACGCTGAGAAGCTTGTGACGGATGGACCACCACCGGGCAAGGAGCATCGCAAGCCTGAAATGTATTATGAGGGCGTCCTGAAGGGTGCCCGCCTTATAGCGGGTGAATGCTCCAAAGATGTAATTTTTTAGTAGACTCGCATTTGTTATCCTGTACGCTGAAAACTTATTCATATGCGCTAAGAAACACTTTTGAATTTAAAATATTACCTTCTGTGCGGCCGTGTATTAAATTTGAGAGATGGCGAGTCGTCGGCTTCAACCCCCATGCCACGAGTGCTGGGGTGTTCGGGATAAACTTGAGCGCTCTTGTTCCCATTCTTGGGTCCTTCGAGGGAGGCGCTCAACGCAACGAACAAGGCAACCGGACTATAATGCTTGAACACTCTCACTTAGCCATAAAATTCTATAATTTTAAATTTCGGCGAAGCCCCTGGTATTCGGAAGACCGAGTTTGGGGCGCTATCCACGCCTAGGCCGGACAGTGCCGACTCCTCGCTCTAAGCGGCATAAGTCTTTAGGGACTCGAAAACCCCTCGAACAGCGACCGGCTCTCGCCCTATCATGACAGTCAGTTTTAGCTTTCTCCGCTGAGGTGCTTAACCCAGCTCAACCGGGGCACAATCGCAGTGGTTCTCCCAGCGCTACCTTAGCCGATATAACGGAACATAAGGTACCAAAACATGGGAGCCGGGCAAACCAAACTATTGACCCAAGACATGATTCGGAGCCGATGCATATAATGCTATAAGTTCGGGGTGACGCACTTGTGAAAGTGTTCGGACTTATCACACCATATTGTGGGGTACTTAAGCCCCAGGTGTATTGCTCGTACCAAAGTGTACGGTTGCGCAATGTCATAACTGAACATATATATATAGAAAAAAGGAATTCAATAATAGGCAGAAGCTATGTATTGTTTATTCAAAAGGGCTGCAGTAAGAGCAGAACGATACAAATAGTGCGATAAGCAAGGGACGGGACTTTTTAACATGTCCCCCTCCAGGGGTAAGCTGTGGGATGGTATGTAAAACAGGTATACTGCTCGTAATAGAGACCACCTGGACACTCGACGTAGCTTTCTGCTTCCCTGGCTGTCGCATCGTGTGTTTGGCGGTTCTACTGCCGGACAGGGCTTCGTGGAACGGAGTCCTGAAAGTAAAAAAGAAAGAAGAAAAGAAAAGAATGACACAATCAGGAGCCCCTGGTGCGGTTGAGCCGCATTCTGGGCATGCCGTGGTCGTGCCCCTCCCCCTATGCCCATGGTATTTCCAGAGCGTAATTATGTACACGTAGTACTGGTTTCGCAATTTCGCGAGGGCTGGGGTTTGGGCCGCATTGCTATGCATGCTCGGAACGTGCCAGGCGGTCTTGTTGTAGGTTACTTCGGGCGTGCTTGACGGTGTCCGGACATTTAATAGCCGGACTCGAGAATTTCCTTAAGAGGCTGCTTCGTACTTCCGCCGCAAGGGCCGCCGTATGCTCCTCCGTCCGGAGAGAGCGTTCATTGTTTCCATTGACCGTAATGACTCCTCGAGGACCTGTCATCTTGAGCTTGAGATATGCGTAGTGCAGCACCGCATTGAACTTTGCAAATGCGGTTCGTCCGAGCAGTGCGTGATAGCCGCTGCGGAACGGGACTATGTCGAAGATTAACTCCTCGCCTCGGAAGTTATCCGGGGATCCGAAAACCACTTCAAGTGTAACTGAGCCTGTACAGTTGGCCTCTACACCTGGTATGACGCCTTTAAAGTTCGTCTTCGTGGGTTTAATCCTTGATGGGTCTATGCCCATTTTGCACACTGTATCCTGATAAAGAAGGTTCAGGGTGCTGCCGCCGTCCATTAGGACTCTAGTGAGGTGAAATCCGTCAATGATTGGGTCTAGAACCAATGCGGCGAATCCGCCATGGCGGATGCTAGTGGGGTGGTCCCTTCGATCAATAGTGATCGGGCAGGAAGACCACGGGTTGAACTTTGGGGCGACTGGCTCGATCGCATATACGTCCCTTAGTGCACGCTTCCGCTCCCTTTTGGGTATGTGGGTTGCGTATATCATGTTCACCGTCCGCACTTGTGGGGGGAAGCCCTTCTGTCCTCTATTGTTCAGCGGCCGGGGCTCCTCCTCGTCATCGCTATGCAACCCCTTGTCATTGTTTTCGGCATTTAACTTGCCTGCCTGCTTGAACACCCAACAACCCCTGTTGGTGTGGTTGGCTGGTTTTTCGGGGGTGCCGTGTATCTGGCACGAGCGATCGAGTATTCGGTCCAAATTGGACGGGCCCGGAGTATTCTTTTAAATGGCTTTTTCCGCTGACCGGGTTTAGAGCCTCTGAATCCGGCATTGACTGCCGTATCCTCAGCATTATCGCTGTTAATGCGGCGCTTGTGCTTGTTGCGACGCGACCTTCCATTGCTGTCCTTGGTATCCGAATTACCAGGGCTCTTGGTCATGTTGTTACTACGAGCTAGCCAGCTGTCCTCTCCCGCGCAAAAGCGGGTCATGAGTGTTGTGAGGGCTGCCATGGATTTCGGCTTTTCCTGTCCTAGGTGGCGGGCAAGCCACTCATCGCGGATGTTGTGTTTGAAGGCTGCAAGGGCCTCTGCATCCGGACAGTCGACGATTTGATTTTTCTAGGTTAGGAACCGTGTCCAGAATTGTCTGGTCGATTCCTCTGGCTGCTGAATTATGTGGCTTAGGTCATCGGCGTCTTGTGGTCGCACATATGTGCCCTGAAATTGTCGAGGAATGCGGCTTCCAGGTCTTCCCAACAACCAATTGACTCTGCTGGCAAGCTGTTAAGCCAATGATGGGCTGGTCCTTTAAGCTTGAGTGGGAGGTATTTGATGGCGTGTAGATCATCACCGCGGGCCATGTGGATGTGAAGGAGATAGTCCTCGATCCAAACCGCAGGATCTGTTGTGCCATCGTATGATTCAATGTTTAGGGGTTTGAAACCCTCAGGGATTTTATGATCCATCACTTCATCTGTGAATGGTGTGCGGCGCCTCTGTATTGGGCTATATCACGACGCAGCTCAAATGAGCTTTGTCTACTGTGTTCGGCCCGGCCGGAGTTGCCATATCCGGCGTGACGGTTATGGTCATGTGTCGTGGGGCGCCCACTCGATTCGTAGATCGATCTTATTTGCCTTGCCTTGTCCTCCAATATATCTCGCAGGTCTAGCGCATTTCCCCGCGCCTTGGTATTTTTTGAGCGGCGCCGGGGTGCGGCTTGAGTTGAGGGCCGAGAGGCCTCTCTGTCGCGGCCACGAGGTGGCCGGTCAGCCGTATCATGCGCTGGTGATGTAGGTTTTGGTGCTTCCTCCTCTAATCGGGGTAGCAGCCTGCGTTTTGGGTAGCTCTTGGAGGGGCGCTCGAGTTCATACTCGTCGGCCGCAAGGACTTCAGTCCATCTGTCAGCTAGCAAGTCTTGGTCAGCTCTAAGCTGTTGCTGCTTTTTTTGAGGCTGCTTGCCGTGGCCATAAGCCTGCGTTTGAAATGCTCTTGTTCGACGAGATCCTCGAGCACGACGAATTCGTCGTCGTCGAGGCTTGCCTCATCTTCGGAGGGAGGCATGTAATTATCGTCCTCTACCTCTCTTTCTGCCGCTCTCTCATGAGGGCTGGCCTCTCCATCCTCCGGCGCTGAATCTTGCTGGAGGGGGTTGTCTTCGGCACTGTCCGGGGTGTTATTGTCTCCCATGCCGGAATCACCGTTTTTGCTGTGGCGGGATTTAGAGCGGCGCCGCTGACCCCGGCGCTTAGGCTGTTTCTTGGAGGGGTCATCCTCCGCTGTTCCATCGCCATTCCCATATTTTGGGATGTCCACCATGTATATGTCGTATGACGAGATGGCCTTCCAGTGCCCTGTGGGCGCTGGTTCTTGGTCGTCTCCTGCATCGTCGTCCATACTGTCGATGTCTTCGGAGTCGAAGTCGAGCATGTCGGTTAAATCATCGACAGTGGCTACGAAGTGGGTGGTGGGTGGGCTTTGAATTTATTCGCCGTCCGCATCCCAACCTTCCTAACCATAATCCGGCCAGGGCTCTCCTGATAAAGAGAGAGGCTTTAGTGAATTCAGGATGTCGCCAAAGGGCGAGTGCTGAAAGATGTCCGCGGCAGTGAATTCCATGATCGGCGCCCAATCGGATTCAATTGGCGGGGGCGCGGAAGGCTCGGAGTCCGGAGAGGAGTCCGGCACCTTGGAGTCACGAGCTTCGCAAAGGACGGGGTAGGTGTATGGATCAATCGCCATAGAGATCGCAGCCCCCGAGGCGGTGTCCAGCCACCCGTCCTCGATCGACGCAGTCGGCTCCGAGCTAAAGGTCGGAGCGGACACTGGTGCGGCCTCCAGGACACTGTTCGGCGGGAGAGCTAGATCATGCCCCTCGTGACAGTGCGGCGCGCTTGGCTGTGGCTCGAACCAGTCGAAGATCAAGTCTCCGCGGACGTCAGCCGTGTAGTTCAAACTTCCAAATCTGACCTGGTGGCCAGGGGAGTAGCTTTCAATCTGCTCCAGATGGCCAAGCGAATTGGCCCGCAGTGCAAAGCCGCCGAATACGAAGATCTGTCCGGGGAGAAAAGTCTCACCCTGGAGCGCATCGTTGTTGACGATCGGAGGAGCCATCGGGCCTAAAGATGACGACACAGAGGAACTCTCAATGAAAGCACCAATGTCGGTGTCAAAACCGGCGGATCTCGGGTAGGGGGTCCCGAACTGTGCGTCTAGGCGGATGGTAACAAGAGACAAGGGACACGATGTTTTTACCCAGGTTCGGGCCCTTTCGATGGAGGTAAAACCCTACTCCTACTTGATTAATATTGATGATATGGGTAGTACAAGAGTAGATCTACCATGAGATCAGAGAGGCTAAACCCTAGAAGCTAGCCTATGGTATGATTGTGTTTCGTCCTACGGACTAAAACCCTCCAGTTTATATAGGCACCAAAGAGAGTTAGTGTTACACAGAGTCGGTTACAATGGTAGGAGATCTACATATCCGTACCGCCAAGCTTGCCTTCCACGCCAAGGAAAGTCCCATCCGGACACGGGACGAAGTCTTCAATCTTGTATCTTCATAGTCTAGGAGTCCGCCCAAAGGTCATAGTCCGGCTATCCGGACACCCCCTAATCCAGGACTCCCTCAGTCGGGCTCTCGGGTCCGACGTGGTGGCAGTGCCCGGGGCCGCCCGGGCGCCCCTATATTCGCCTCATATTTGGGCTGGATATGAGGGGTGCCAGCCAGCCCGAGTGTTTGATGGTCGTTTGAGGGGGTCGTCTCGGCCAAAAAATTGTGATCGGAAAGTGACCAGGTGTATGAGGCGGGTTTGAGGCGCCCGACTGTAGATGCTCTAAGGGGGATATTCCCCACTGACCCCAAGCCAGGACTACCATGGTTGTTTAGGGCATCTTCAAGGCGGACCGTAAACCTCCCGAAGCATCCAGACTATGTTGTCCGGATCGTCGAAGCCATCCAACGCGGTCCTGTATCAGCCGTGGGGTGGTCCGCACGCGATTTCTCCCGCAAACCAGACAAAAGTAGGCAAGGTTTACGGGAGTCCGGACCGATCGCAAGCCTTCTTCTGACCGACCTTGGTCACCCAAAAGCCCTCTCACTCTCCTGCGCGCATCCCCCCGGCGCCAGATACACGCATTCATGCTGCTGTAGAGCGCGCCACTCTGCATTGAAGGCGGCTCAGGGCAGACGCGACCTCTCACTACCTCTGCCATTGAAGCGGCGCGCGCGGCCGAGGGCACTGCATGCTGCACACCAGTCAGAACACGCCTCCTCGTTGCATCCATACGTCTCCATTAACCCCGCGTGGAAGCCGAGAAACCTACTCCATCCACACGTCCGCACATGAGCGGGCCGACATTAAACGTAACGCCGGCCGAGCTCCTCCCATCTTCCTTCTATTTAAACGAAACCAGACGCCGGGCAAGAATCACACCCTCCGCCGCTCTCCCCATATCCTCCTTCACCACTCTTCTGATGGCTTCTGAAGAGCAGTTCTCCAGCATACAAGCCAGCTGGGTGGCCCACCGTGCCCGGCGGATACGAGCGAGGCCGCTCGTTGCTCCACCTCCCTTCCCTAGGCCGACAGAGCAAGCTGTCTCCCCAATCCACCACGTGGTTCAGCAACTTGCCGCTCCATGCCAACTCGAGGAGTGGTGAGTTTCTCCACGCCGGCACGCCATCCGTGTTTGTCGCCATGTCATCAGTTTCTGCGACCGCATCACCCGTGCCTACGACCACACCTCCCGTGCCTACGACCGCGCCATGTAGGCAGAGACAGAATCCGGTGCGCGAAGAGCGACGAGTCAGCAGCCCGCGCATCTAGGCCCACCACCATCAACGAGGAGAAGTAGAACACGGGAGGCCACCGCCGCTTGGGTCCCATGAAGGCCACCGCTGTGGTGACCCTGGTGTACACAACCGATGTCTTGCTTGGTTATTCTCTTGTGAGTGTTGGGGAACGTAGCAGAAATTCAAAATTTTCTACGCATCACCAAGATCAATCTATAGAGAGACTAGCAATGAGAGAGAGGGGAGTGCATCTTCATACCCTTGAAGATCGCGATGCGGAAGCGCTACAAGAACGCGGTTGATGGAGTCGTACTCGCGTCGATTCAAATCGTGGAAGATCCAATCTAGCGCCGAACGGACGGCGCCTCCGCGTTCAACACACGTACAGCCCGGGGACGTCTCCTCCTTCTTGATCCAGCAAGGGGAGAGGAGAAGTTGAGGGATAACTCCAACAGCACGACGGCATGGTGGCGATGGAGCTCGTGGTTCTCCGGCAGAGCTTCGCTAAGTACTACGGAGGAGGAGGAAGTGTTGGAGGAGGGAGGGGCTGCGCCAGGGGAAGGGTGTGTGGCAGCCCTCCCCCCCACTATTTATAGGAGAAGGGTAGAGGGGGCGGCCAAGGGGAAACCCTAGCTGGGTTTTGGGCGCCCCCACCCCTAGGAGACTTGCCCCCCAAGCCAGGAGGGCGGCTGCCCTAAGGGAGGCGCCCCCATCTCTCCTGGTTACGTGAGAGGGGTTGGGAGGGGCGCACAACCCCTTAGTGGGATGGTTTGCACCATCCCCTTGGCCCATAAGGCTCCCCAACCCTTGCCGGGGCCTCCGAAACCCCTTTCGGACATGCTGGCCATAGCCAGCTGGTACCCCCGGAACACTTCCGAACTCCAATACTGTCGGTGTACAAAAGTAGGAGCTCTCCTTTTAACCCCTTTACTTGTGCACGGCTGTCAGAGCCACCCGTCACGGCCACGCAGAGCAGGGCAGGGAAGGGAAGCCAAAGGCACAAGACAAACAAAGCAACGACGAGGACCAAGGCCACAAAGATCGAATGGGCAATGCAGGTTTCCCCGGCAAGGACCCTTGCCGGGGCAGCCTCAGCAGCCCCGGCAAGACCCTTGCCGGGGCAGCTCACCCACACCAGCTGAGTGAGCCACATTTGAGCGCACCAACGCTAACAAATGCATTGGGACAAGGCTCGGGAGGCACCTCCGTGGTGGCATGCAGATCTTTGGGGCGGTGTAGTTGACGGAGGCGGCACGATCGGAGAAGCCCTCTGTGGCTCCCTTTGGTGCTGCTCCTCTCCTATATCCACGTCACAGTTAATACTGAAACATCACGCATGACGCACGTTGATAGAGGGTGGATGGTGGACTCACGCTGGGGGCTGGGCTGGGGGCTGCTGTCCGGGCTGCTCGACACCACCAGTGGCGTACTAGAGGTGCCTGCCGGGGGCTGGCCACTCGCCGAAATCCTGGCCCTCTTTATCCTCTAGCCAGTGTCTCCACATCCCTGCAAGATGAAGACAAGTGAGAAACGCAATCAGGGGGAGTGTAAGGATTGAGGGAGGAAAGCAGAAGCTTACTCTTCGTCCTCTTCCTCCTCCTCCTCTGTTGCTTTCCTTTTTCTATCTGGGCTGAGAGGCCCGAGCTCTCTCTCCGGGCTGAGAGGCCCGAAGTCAAACCCAATCCCTGCACCGATCCTTGCCGACGAGGGGGGAGGCGATGGTGTCCGGGCGCGCTTGGACGATGAAGAAGCAGATGCCTTCTTCTTCGACGCCACGGCTTACGCCGTCTTCTTCATCGCCACCGCCCTCGTCTGGCGCATGGGTGCCTCCTAGGCCTGCCGCAGCTGTGCGGCCCGGTCGAGGCGGACCGGCTCGCTGGAGATGGCCCGTCGCATGACCCGCCCTTTTTCGGCGTTTGGAGGATCGGCAGTCGCGGTCTTCGCCCCCTCGCCCTCCTCCTCCGACGACCCGTCGACGGTGTCTTCAACGAGGGGAGCCCCAGTGTCGGCGCCACTAGCCTCCCCAGCGGCTGCTGCCCCACCAGGCGAGCTCTCCCTCCTCCGCCTCCACCGCAGCCTTGTCCACTACGCCGCCAGTGCTGCCGGCCTCCTTTACGAGCTTTGCCTCCTCCTCGGGTGTCGAAGAACTCCTGCACCACGAGTCCGTCCGGCTCAGCCCATTTCGGGTCAAGGCCATGCGCGTTGAAGAGCGGCATCATGGCAATGATCTCGTTCCGGCGAGAGTTGTTGCTCAGCGGGACCATCCCCGCCGGCAGCTTGAAGACAGGCTCCTTGTCGACCTTGCCGTCCTTCGCGGCGGCCCTGGCAAGCTTGCCGGACTGCTCGACCTTGCCCTCATCGTCAACCTTGAGCTGGAAGATCCGTTGGCACAGATGGGCATGCCTCAGTACCGTCAGGTTGTTGTCGAGGCCGGGTCGGAGCCTCATGATGTCGGCGGCGTTCACGAAGAGCCAGGCCGGCCTCCCCTTGTCGTGCAGAGGGGCAATTCGGCGGCGGATGAAGTCCGCCCCGAACATCTCGAGGGTGAGCCTGGCCTGGGTGAGCCGAAGAATTCTGGTGGTGGCGATCATAAGCTTTGCGTCGTCGGTGTCGACGTCGCCCCAGGCGCCCCCACGGACCGGCGGTTTCTTGCAAACCGCACAGAATGCTGGCGTCTCCTCCTCCTCAATCCAGCACCATCGGCCCCGCCATTCTTCCCACCTCTCCTTCGTGGCGCCGTCTGAGTACGCCCCCTTGGCCCTCGGTTCCAGGCGATGCAGCCTTCAATGGCGCCCCCTTTCTGGATCCGAGGGGTGAAGTAATGGCGAAAGAGCGTTGTGCTGGGGTGCAACCCGACGAAGCCCTCGCAGAGATGGGCGAAGAGGGCCATGCACGCCACGACATTCGGAGTGAAATCCAAGAGACAGAAGCCATAGGTGTGCATGATGTCCTTGAAGAAATCAGAAAAGGGGGGACAGAGCCCGCAGGAGAAATAGTCGACGAAGAAGGGGTACCGGTGTGGGGAGGGCCCGACGCTGGCAGGGACGACGTGCGTGGCTGGATGCCCCGTCATCTCTCCCCCCGTCTTCACTCCCAACAGGTCCTTGAACATCTCCCGGAGCTCGGGCACGCCGACCGTCGAGGGGAAGTAGGCGGACTGCGCCCGTCGCGCCACCAGATCGCTCTCCGGCATCTCCGACATGACGGCATCCTTCGCCGCTCCCTTGATCTTGGTGGACTTAGGCGCCATGGCCGCGCGAAGCGAAAAAGCAGAGGATGGCGGAAGCGCGGCGGCGATAGGCGAGGGAAGAGAGGCTCGAGAAGAAGGAAGGCGCAAGGGGAGGGTAAAGTGAGCAGCGCGCCCGCGGTTATTTCGTTTTCTGGGGAAGGCACGGGCCGCCTCCTTTCCCATTAACTGCGATGTGACGCATGCGTGCGGACGGTATCCCACGCATGCCTCCCACGTCACGCACGTGCACACGTCCCCCACGTCGCGCGTTCAACGTGGGTCGTGGGGAAGCGCAGCGGACGGAACAGTTACCGCGGTAAAATCCCCCATGCACCGTTCTGGGCCTGGCCCAACAACGTGCCGCGCTTATGTGTGGCCGAGGCCCGGGGGCTCCTGTCGGTGTACAAAAGTAGGGGCTCTCCTTTTAACCGCTTTAATTGTGCATGGGCAGTCAGAGCCACCCGTCACGGCCACGTAGAGCAGGGCAGGGAAGGGAAGCCGGAGAGAAGCCAAAGGCACAAGACAAACAAAGCAGCGACGAGGACCAAGGCCACAAAGATCGAATGGGCAACACAGGTTTCCCCGGCAAGGACCCTTGCCGGGGCAGCCTCAGCAGCCCCGGCAAGACCCTTGCCGGGGTAGCTCTCCCACACCTGCTGAGTGAGCCACACTTGAGCCCACCAACGCTAAAAAATGCATTGGGGCAAGGCTCGGGAGGCACCTCCGTGGTGGCATGCAGATCTTTGTGAAGACATAGAATAGTCAAGATCAAATGGGAATAGGGAGGCAACCATCCTCGCCGAAGAAACCCACAAGATCCCCGGCAAGATCCTTGCCGGGGACGCCTATGCGCCACGGCAAGACCCTTGCCAGGCCACCCGGCAAGACCCTTGCCTGGCCACCCGGCATGGCCCTCGCCAAACGCGCCAGCAGGACCACTGCCAGGTCCACACCAGCCAAGTCTCCGCCGACCGTTCGCATGCAGCTGCCGATCCAACCAGCTGGGCAGGCACCTGCGTGGCAACATGCAGCCCTTCACGGAGGCTCCACCACCGCGCCACCTCAGCTGCCTGCCTTCCTACATGGCATCGCATGCACCGCTGGCCAGGGCGCGTGTCGAAGCGAGGAGGAGCGGCGACGGACGGGATGGGCCTCGCCCCCGCCCCCAATAAAGTGAAGGGACACATAAGCGTCGCATTAAATGCATCTTGTCCCGTAATAGCTAGTGATAAGCTTTATCACAGTACTTCGATGCCACCTCCTGGTGCCACTGTGGCGATCCCTTTGCCTATAAAAGGAGACCCAAGGCGTCTAGGAGAAGGATTCGACTCTTTCGAGCCTAGCAGCACCCAGAGCTAGTTCAAGAGCTCAAGAACACTAAATACATCCACCAAAGCAGGATCGTAGGGTTTTACGCATCTTTGCGGCCCGAACCTGGGTAAATTCCCTTTGTGTTGTCTACTAGTCCCGCTCTTCTCACGACCCCCGTGCCCCGCAACCATAGTAGGGATTCTAGTGATCCCATAGGTGTCGTTTCCCACTGACAAATACCCTTCGTCCAATATACCGATCTTCACCTCCGGACCATTCCGGAACTCCTCTGACGTCCGGGATCTCATCCGGGACTCCGAACAACCTTCGGTAACCACATTCTATTTCCCATAACAACTCTAGCGTCACCGAACCTTAAGTGTGTAGACCCTACGGGTTCGGGAACCATGCAGACATGACCGAGACGTTCTCCGTCCAATAACCAACAGTGGGATCTGGATACCCATGTTGGCTCCCACATGTTCCATGATCTCATCGGATGAACCACGATGTCGGGGATTCAATCAATCCCGTATACAATTCCCTTTGTCAATCGGTATGTTACTTGCCCGAGATTCGATCATCGGCATCCCAATATCCCGTTCAATCTTGTTACCGGTAAGTCACTTTACTCGTTTTGTAATGCATGATCCCGTGACTAACTACTTAGTCACATTGAACTCATTATGATGATGCATTACCGAGCGGGCCCAGAGATACCTCTCCGTCATACGGAGTGACAAATCCCAGTCTCGATTCGTGCCAACCCAACAGACACTTTCGGAGATACCTGTAGTGCACCTTTATAGCCACCCAGTTACGTTGTGACGTTTGATACACCCAAAGCATTCCTACGGTATCCGGGAGTTGCACAATCTCATGGTCTAAGAAAATGATACTTGACATTAGAAAAGCTTCTAGGGCAAATTTCCAACAGTGAGGACCTTCGTCGACCCCGCATGGGCTCCATGGAAGAGGCGGCCCCTTCCATGCCGGTGAAGCATTAGCCGGTGGGAAGCGGGCCATCCTTTGCGCTGAAGCATATACCTCTGGGGCCCCTTGAGATTGATCCAACAATGTATGAACGTAAAAGGGCTCCCATCGGTTTCGTGGTACATCATGATAATGCGTCTGGGATATAGAATGTGATGACTATCAAGTGCAACATTGAGTGAATCAATAATTTGACCAACAAGAAGCAAAACGTACTATCTCCACGATTGATGCACGCGGTGACCACCTTCTCTCCACTTGTGTAACCGCACTGCAATACCTCATAACGGAGCTAGAGAAGGATGCACCACAGACGGGCTAGTGACTTCACATTGCATTCATGGATCATGTGCAAGTCATAGGGGTGCGAAGTGCTTCATTGCGTGTATAACGTCAATCGCTGACCGACGTGCACAAATCTTTTCTCCTAATTCTCCTCCTCCTCCTCCCCACTGTCTCCTCGACTACAATGGCTGTTTAGGGCATCACCGACCCTGGCTCTCAAAACAGTACTATATTTATTTACGGGTTGGTCTACCGTAGTGATATAGAAGTTGGCCATCATCCATGTCCTCAAATGTCTATCTCTATTTTCATACAATAATAGCATGTCGAATCTTCGATGAGACAAATTTAAATATGATAATAGTTCTAATTTAAATATTACAATCCAATTAAGTTCTCAAATAAAATTGTTCAAACATGAAATCGACCCGCGCATATGTTCTAGCTGTCACCTTTAATCGCCCACATATGCTAACCATATCTTTCTTGAGCTATTCATGAGTTGCTCGATGCCGAATTTATTGATGTATTTGAACAAACTCCTGAAACATGGTCGGATTCCCAAGTGTAAGTTTGATAGGATCAACTATGTTGTCGAATTCCAGACCTCCAGCAGCATTTTCACCCTCATCCTTCACGATCATGTTGTGCATGATCACACAACATCTCATTGCCTCCCACAAGGTCTCTGAATCCCGTTGTTTAGCTGGTCCATGAATAACTGTAAAACGGGCTTGAAGAACTAATAATGCCCTCTTCACATCCTTTCTAGCTCCTTTTGTCTTTGAAATTGAGCTATTTTCTCACCAACTAGCTCAGAGATGGTCTTGACAAAGGTCGTCCACGAAGGATAAATACCGTCAATCAGGTAGTATCACATGGTGTACTAATGTCCATTGATAGTATAATTGCAAGGAGGAGCTTGCCCTTCAGTAAACCTAGCAAACAATAGAGAACCCTGCAACATATTGATGTCATTGTGGGACCCGAACATACAGGTCATGTCATGCAACTGCTTCAAGATGATGGTGGACTTCTTGACATGGCCCTGATATTTCCCTTGTACAGTTTTTGGGAAGTTCTTTCATCTTGTATGCATGCAATCAAGAGATCCGAGCAAACCTCGCCACCGTCATGCTTCGGACATTGCCAAGAGCCTTTTGGTGTCCGTGAGAGTTAGTTCTCTCGAGTACCGCGCTCCAAACATCTCGACCACTGCAATGGCAAATCTGACCATGGCGTCTTAACATGTGGTCTTAGACATCTAGAGGTACTCATTCCACGAATTTGTGCTCGCGCGATATGCAAGCATATGCACCGTAGTCGTGCACTTCTGTTAACCATAGAATTCAATCCTTCCTACGACATTCTTCTTCAAAATGAAGTAGTCATCATAAGACTGGATTAGTCAAGATGCGTGGAGACTATTGTATGGGAGAGATGCGTGGGGACTATCGTATGGGCAGATGGTACGTGAGTAGCGAACGTACAAGAGGCGTGGACCACTGGCGTAGGCGAAGCGGCATGGCGATCGGGTGGAGCGGTGGAGATCGCGCAGCTTTGGAAAGAGCTTGACTGGCGGCTAGGGTGGTAAGGCGGCGGCGCCGACATGACGAGGGAGGAAGGGGATGCAGAGGAAGAGCAAAGAGATGGGGACGCGGGGTGCAAGTGGGATTTTGGGTGGGTCAAGGGTGTCGGATTCGTACATGACGGCGGCCCGAACTCGTGCAAATCACTCCTAGTTTGCTTTCAGTTTACCTGAAAATGGACAAAGACCAACACGGAACGATGATGCATTGCAAACTGTATCCAGACGATATGCATTATCGGATAAGGAAGATCTTCCCTCCCCACTGACTGCAGGACTACGATGGCTGTTCATCAGATGAGGACGAAGATCCTTGTTCGTTCCGGATGGACAGGCTGTTGGCACTGGTTCGTTCCATAAAACATGCCCCCATCAGTCCCGTGAACCAGACACGGAGTTGACTACGCCGTGTCTCGTTGTCGATGGATCGCTCGAGGCGGGGGCGTGGCGACACCTAGTTTTGGGGTGATCGAGTTGAATTCGGGCCGGACGGACCGCGCGCGCACCGTCCGTCCTCGTGGTGCACTGCATGGCGCCACGGCCTCTCTCTCTTGGGTTCACGTGATTTGGACGGCTCAACGAACCAAATCCCACACCATCTCGACAAATCACTTGCTCCATTAATCATCACTAGCAGGGTGCCCGTGCGTTGTCACGGGCTCTTGAAATACTTCATTCGTTCCAAAATTCTTGTCTTAGATTTGTCTAGATACAGAATTATGGGACGGAGGGAGTAGATTGCAAGAGTTATATGTTAAATTTCACATGTAGAAACGTAGGATTTGTCTTGATTTTCAGTGACTTTCGCGTGCCTAAATCGTCCCCGTCTTTGTCAGCCACACCTAATAGAAGCAACATAAATGGCTATGCTGTTCTCGAGAACCTTCGCTTGAACAATCACAGGAGAATGTAGCACCTGACAACAACGTAACTGCACGAGAGCTTACTACTACCCCCACACACAAATTGCAAATCACGGCAATCAAAATGGGAGACTTATAGCGCCGACATAATATTTTGTACCTTTGAGAATCTCTCTGGTAACAGAGATGAAAAGATGGAGATGTAGTGAGTTCATTGTTATACTCATTAACAATAACAGTGATGGGTAAAAAGAGAGGCCACCTATAGTCCCCATCTCTGTCTGATTTACCTGAACAAAGGCTACATAAGAAAATATACCAACCCAGAACCAATGTGCACCAGCTTCGTACAGAGTTTCTGAATGTGTTATTCCCTTTCTCAAGAATTTACAATCAAAACACAGAACCAATAGGCAAATATTTCTCATTATATTTTTTGGGGCAAAAACTTCTACAAATTTATTGCAAAACTGGTGCATGATAGTACAATGCGCAAAATTTAAATGATTGAGACGCATAATAAAGGTGGCTAATACCATGAAAACAACCAATATGTGTTATTCCCTTTCTAAAAAAATGCAGCTCCCTTGAGAGAAAAAACTCTGAAGTATATGAAAAATGCATATGTATTGCAGCTAAATGTCCACTGGAGAATATATTCCTGTATGCCGATGAAAGCAATTGTTTTCTCTAGATGCACCGTATGCGCTACCAATGAAACATTATCTATCCGGCACATACGCCACATGTATATCAATGGAGTACAAAGCCTCTAAAAGACTAAAAGCACAAAAGAAAATTGAAATGCAAGAGTAGTTACCACCATTGTTTTTAAGGCGTCCCGCCTTGACGCTTAGGCGATAAGGCGGCCCCAGCGCCTTACGAATATGCCCGCCTTAGGCGCTTAAGCGTCGCCTAGGCGATAAGGCGCCCCCAGGGTCTTAGTTCGCCTTACCGCCTTAAAAACAATGGTTACAACACACCATGCACGTACGAACTCCGGTTCGACAAATAAGTACTCCCTCTTTTCCATAATGATTGTCATGGTTTTACTTTGAACTAAAAGCACGACAAGAATTATGAAACTGACGGAGTACTAAACATACATCCATCGATGAGGAACAATCATCCATGACCATGAACAAGTGCTAACTCCACCACTCAACTGAATCTATTCCCCAGCACCATCTAAAAACACTATTGTCAAGATGAGTACCAAGTCCAAAACTGAGTTACATAAAAAAATAATGAAAACAAAACATAACTTTGTAGAGACAATTGCAGTGTGAACTTTTCTGTTAAATGTGAAATATATCTCGGCCTTTCCAAAGTAAATAACTACAAAGTTGGCATGGATCAGTAGAAAGTAGGGGCCGAAGCCATGAAGGCCTGGGCCCAGTTGATTTGCTCTTTAATGTTCCACCTCTCAAGAGCACTACATTATGAAATGTAGGGATTAGATCATATCCAGTATAAATAAGAAACATCTCATAATTAGTAAAAATTTATTGTGGCTGAGTTTCTCTATCCCTATCCTTGGCCTATTTTTCTTACCGTTGCCGCCGTTTGTCGGGGAAGAACTGATCGTGTCCCACGAACACCTACGGGACCTGGGCCCCTTGTGGTTCGAAGGGGGGCGGAGATTGCACAAAGAGCGGATCGAGGTGATGCACACGAGCGGATTTACCCAGCTTCGGAGCTCTCCGGAGAGATAATACTCCTACTGCTGCTTTAGTGGATTATCTTGTGTTCTTGCTAGGGAGCAATGGGAGCTACAAGACCTAGCCTGGGTGTGGTTTCGTATGAGTATGATGAACTAAGCCGGAGCTGAGCCGAACCGAACCCTTTCTACGTTGCCCTCGGGCCTCCTTTTATAGGCACAAGGGGTTACCACATATGGCAAGTAGACAAGGGTAAGATAGTAAAAACATGGGTTGGTACACCGCTTTGTACAGTGTACAGTAATCTATACCTAACTCTGACGGCAAGGGACAAGAGTCATCAATGCACGTCTCAGCCGCCCGAACAGTGTAACAGGGACCGTCAAGTGCACCTCCGTTTGCCACGATGGTAGCTTGTCAGCGCCGCTTGTCGCTGTTCCCCGCTGGCGGCACAGCCCGTCGACACGCGTGCTTAGGAGAGCCCCGTGGCGACACGTTGGCGGGTGAGCTGGAGCGGAGATGAAGAGAGGTCGCCCGCCCCGGCAAGTGCCTTGCCGCGGCAGGAACCTTGTCACGCCTGGGGGGCTCGGCGCCCACCAAGCCTTCCCGGCAAGCTCCTCTTGCCGGGGCCTTGTTTCCTTCGCGCCTTGAGTGGCCTTCCCGGCAAGATCCTCTTGCCGGGGTCTTGACTACTTTGTTCTTGAATGGCTCCAAAAGAGCCGCTGAGGGCCTTGGCGGTTATCAGGCCAGCCCTGCCGTGGGGCGCTGCAACTTCCCGTGCACGAGTTCGGGGTACTTGGGTACCCCTACTCCAGTACACCGACAGGAGCCCCCGGGCCTGGGCCACACACGGCGCCGAGCTCTATTGGGCCAGGCCCAAAACAGTGCACGGGCACGCGTGGTCTTGATTACGCCGTCATTTACCTTGGTCCCACCATGTCGCCCACGAACGTCACGCACCGGACGTGGCGTCGTGAGGGAGATCGTGGGGCTTTCTTTAATGGGAAAAACCGGAACGCCCGTCCCCCACCCCTTATAAGCAGGGGGAACAGGGGTGGGGCGCCCACTTGCCCTCGCTGTCACATCGGAAAACCCCCGTCGATTTTCTTCTGGTGCGGGCTCTGCCCGCCTTTTTCTGAATTCTTCTGCGATGTTATGAACACGTATGGCCTCCACCTCCTTGACTTCACCCCCAACGCCATCCTTACCATGGCTGTTTTCGCACATCTCTGCGAGAACTTTGTCGGGGTCCACCCAAACGTCGCACTCTTCCGCCACTACTTCTCACCCCGCGTAGAGAGAGGAGAGCCGCTTGCCGGAGGAATTGCATGGACCTCTAGAATCGGCACGAAGGAAGCGTATCTTGACGGAGAGTTGCGCAGCAAGTGGGAGGAGTGGAGGGCTGACTGGTGCTGGATCTTAGAGGAGGAGCCACAGCCTTTTACTGCTCTGCGCAAAACCCCCATAGTTCACGGCAATGATTGGAGCAACTTGGCGCCGGAGGACGACAAGTTGAAGATTGCCACGACTAGGATTTTGCGTCTCCGGCAAGCAGGGCTTACCGTAGGAGCAGTTGGCGCGGACTTCCTTCGCCGCCGCATTGCGCCCTTGCAGGAGAGAGGGAAGCCTGCTTGGGAATTTCAGAACGCGGCGGATATCATGAGGCTGCGCCCAGGTCTGAATTGGAATTTCACCACCTTGGAGCTTGACGGCATGCTGCGGGAGCTGTTCAAGCCTGAAGCGGATAACCCCGGATGGTGCATGTTGCCGAGGGGAGTTGTGCCCTTGTGCAACAATTCGTCGCTTGACAGCATCCGCGCGATAATGCCGTTGTGCGATTCCCATGGGATCGTTCCAACTTGGCAGGAGCCTGCCGATGACATAG
>LR880968.1:824316055-824344852 GCA_904067115.1 Aegilops sharonensis | reverse complement strand
CAACTTGTTGGAATTCTTGGCGGATTGAACGCGCCGAAGAACAAGGTCGCCTTCCTCGAAGCTTCTGGCATTAACTTTGCGGCTATGGTAGCGACGCAAAGCTTGCTGGTAACGAGCAGCTCGTACAGCAGCCTGAAGACGATCTTCCTCGAGGAGCAGCGCGTCATCTTGTCGCAGCTGCTCTTGCTCAAGCTCATCATAAGCGAGCACTCGAGGTGACCCGTACACGAGTTCCGTGGGGAGAACTGCCTCTGCTCCATAGACTAGAGCGAAAGGTGTCTGGCCAGTGGCTCGATTTGGCGTCGTCCTGATCGACCAAAGAACCACCGGCAGCTCCTCGATCCAGTTTCTTCCGCACTTGTGCAGCTTGCCGAAAGTTCTGGTCTTGAGTCCTCGCAGCACTTCAGCGTTTGCTCTCTCTGCTTGACCATTGCTTCTCGGATGAGCAACAGAAGCAAAGCAGATCTTGGTGCCAAGATCTTGGGCGTACTGCATGAAGGTGCGGCTCGTGAACTGTGTGCCGTTGTCGGTGATGATTTTGTTAGGAATCCCAAAACGGCAAACAATTGAACTGAAGAACTTGACCGCTGACTGTGCTGTCACCTTCCTCACTGGTTCCACTTCTGGCCACTTTGTGAGCTTGTCGATTGCAACATACAAGTACTCAAAGCCCCCGACAGCTCGGGGGAAAGGGCCGAGGATGTCGAGCCCCCAGACCGAGAAGGGCCAGGATAAAGGGATCGTCTGGAGAGCTTGAGCTGGCTGGTGTATCTGTTTGGAATGGAACTGGCACGCTTCACACTTGGTTACTTGTGCCGTCGCATCCTGGAGGGCTTCTGGCCAGAAGAAACCTTGCCGGAAAGCTTTGCCGGCAAGTGCTCTTGCGCCAATGTGGTGACCACATATGCCTCCATGTATCTCTGCCAACAGCTTCTGCCCATCTTCCCGGCAAATACACTTCAATTTCACACCGTTGAGCCTTCTTCTGTACAGGATGTTGCCAACAAACTGGTACATACTCGACTGCCGGGCTACTTTTTCCGCTTCTTCTTGCTCTTCGGGAAGTTCTCCTGTCTGAAGGAAATGGACGATTTGCTGTGCCCATGCTGGAGCTTGTGGCTTGACAACAAGGACTAAAGGCTCTCCTATCACTGCGGGAACATCAGCTTCTGCGGCAAGAACCTGTGGGTCTGCCGGAGCTTGATGATCCCCGGCAAGCCTGCCGGAGCGAAACTTGTCGGGAGCGTTTGCTTCAACGATACAAACCGCATGGTTTGTCGGAGCATACTGCTCCTTAGTGATACTTGCGTTGGTTTTAGGGACCTTCTTGGCGGCTGCTTCAGGGAGCTCTGCCGGAAAGTAGTCGCCAGAAACCAATTTCTCTTCTTGCTATGTCCTGTTGAAGGTGTTACGGTTGGCTGAGTTAGCTTGAGCACAAAAATCCCTGGTTCCACAGGTAACTTAAGTGCGGCACATTTGGAGAGGCCATCAGCTATATCATTATGAGCTCTTGGAACGTGTTCCATTTGCAGGCCTTCAAAGTGCTCTTCCAGCTTCCTCACTTCATCAACGTAAGCTTCCATCAACGGACTCTGATAATTTTTATTCACTTGGCGGATGACAAGTTGCGAATCCCCCCTGACAATGAGCTTCTTGATCCCAAGGTCTACTGCAATCCTAAGGCCGGCAAGCAAACCTTCATACTCTGCAGTGTTATTTGTTGCTTGTTCCTTGGGAAAATGCATCTGGACTATGTACTTGAGGTGCTCTCCGGTGGGTGCGATAATCAGCACGCCGGCACCGGCGCCTTGCAGCGAGAAGGCACCGTCAAAGTACATCAGCCACTCTTTATTTGCCTCCTTGACGGGTATGCTCGTCTCTGGAATTTCTTCATCTTGCGTTGGCGTCCACTCAGCTATGAATTCCGCCAATGCTCTGCTCTGGATAGTTGAAGTGCTTTCAAATTTGAGACCAAAGCTTGACAGTTCCAGTTCCCACTCGACGATTCTGCCTGTTGCTTCTGGATTTTGTAATATCCTCTTCAGCGGAAAGCGAGTGACAACTGTTATCTCGTGTGCTTGGAAGTAGTGGCGCAACTTTCTTGAGGCCATGAGGAGGCCGAAAAGCAGCTTTTGCACACCAGAGTACCTTGATCTAGCCCCCTGCAAAAGGGAACTGACAAAGTAGACTGGGCGCTGCACCATCTTCTTCGGTATCTTATCGCAACCCTGCGCTGATCCGTCCTTGTCGGGACCAGAGCTTGACGGCGAAGACCCTTGCTTGTCGCTGGATGCGCCTGCCTCGGTTGCCGGCTCATCATCCGCCTCCCTCTCCGCTACTAACGCAGCACTAACCACTTGATTGGTCGCTGCTATATACAGCAGCAACTTCTCTTGTGGCCTAGGTGCGACAAGTATTGGAGCGGAGGACAGGTATCTCTTCAAGTCCCGCAGCGCAGCCTCCGCTTCGGGAGTCCATTTCATTGGACCTGCCTTTTTCAAAATTTTGAAAAATGGCAGGGCGCGCTCAGCGGACTTAGAGATAAACCTGCTGAGAGCAGCCACGCAACCGGCAAGCCTTCTGACATCCTTGACTCGCTTTGGTGCTTCGATCTGCTCAATGGCCTTGATCTTGTCGGGATTGGCTTCAATTCCCCGCTGAGACACAAAGAACCCGAGAAGCTTGCCGGAAGGGACTCCAAACACACACTTCTCGTGGTTGAGCTTGAGGTTGATCTTGCGCAGATTTGCAAATGTTTCATCCAAATCTTGAATCAGAGTCGCTTTGTCCTTGCTCTTGACCACTATGTCATCCATGTATGCTTCTACATTTCTGTGTATTTGTTGTTCAAAGGCATCATGGACTACCCTTGCAAAGGTTGAACCAGCATTCTTCAAACCGAAAGGCATCCGTATAAAGCAGTACGTGCCACATGGTGTAATGAATGCGGTTTTCTCTTCATCCTCTTCTGCCATGAAGATCTGATGATATCCTGAATATGCATCAAGAAACGAAAGCAGATCACACCCAGCCGTGGAGTCAACAATCTGGTCGATACGCGGCAAGGGAAATGGGTCTTTGGGACAAGCTTTATTAACATCAGTGAAGTCAATACACAGTCTCCATTTCCCATTAGCCTTGCGTACCACTACCGGATTGGCCAACCACGTGGGATGGAGAACTCCTCTGATAAGCCCTGCTGCTTCCAATTTCTTGATTTCTTCTGCTATGAACTCTTGGCGCTCCACTGCCTGCTTCCTAACTTTTTGCTTGACGGGCCGTGCGTGAGGACAAACGGCTAGGTGGTGCTCAATTACTTTCCTACTGCTGCTTTAGTGGATTATCTTGTGTTCTTTCTAGGGAGCAATGGGAGCTACAAGACCTAGCCTGGGTGTGGTTTAGTATGAGTATTATCTCTCCGGAGAGCTCCGAAGCTGGGTAAATCCGCTCGTGTACATCGCCTCGATCCGCTCTTTGTGCAATCTCCGCCCCCCTCCGAACCACAAGGGGCCCAGGTCCCGTAGGTGTTCGTGGGACACGATCAGTTCTTCCAAAGCAACGAGCTCACCTTCCTATTTAGGATCGAGCGTGGCACTGATGGTGAAGGTACCACCAGTGCCGTCCTCCTTGGCGGGCACTTTCTTGATCTACGGCGGAGCTGCCATCGTCTTCTTGCACTTGCCGGTGGAGCTCGATGGTGCGTCCTCGACGGTAGCGCAGCACTCCGAAGAGGTGCGCTTGCCGGAGTGGGCAACAGAGCTCTTGCCGGACTTGGTGGTCTTCTTCCCCCCGGGAGCTTCAGCAGCAAGTGGTTTGCTTTCTGTTGCGGCTGCTGCTTCCCGGTAAATCTTGTCGGCACAGATAAGCGCGTCCTTCTTGTCGCCATGGACAGAAATGACGCTTATCGGGCCGGGGATATTGAGTAGATTGTAAGCATGATGAGAGGCGGCCATGAACTTGGCGAGCGCTGGACAGCCAAGTATGCCATTGTAGGGTAATGGGAAGTCGGCTACGTCAAACGTGACCCTCTCAGTTCTGAAGTTGAGCTCGCTGCCGAATGTTACCGGCAACGTGATCTTCCCTTTGGGCTTGCTCCTTCCTGGATTGATTCCTTGGAAAGTACCAGTTTCTTCGAGCTCGTTGTCAGGGATTTGAAGTTTCTGAAGCACCGCAGAGGAAATCAAGTTCAGGCCGGCTCCGCCGTCAACCAACATCTTTGTGACCTTGAGGTTGCGGATGGTTGGCGAGACCAACATCGGCAAGCACCCGACCGCAGTGATGCGATCAGGGTGATCCTCAATGTCGAAGATGATGGGCGTGCTGGACCACTTCAGAGGTTTGCGTGACTCTATGGATGGTTCTGCTGCATTACCCTCACGCATCCATTGTTTGAGTTGGCGGTGCGAGGTATGCAGAGAAGCACCACCGTCAACGCAAAGGACCTCTGTTGCCTTTTGAAACTCCTGCTCGTCGGCTTCATCGTCTTCCATGTCCTCGTCATCCTCATCTTCATCTTCTTCCTTGTCGCGGCCGCGGGGAGGTCTGTCTCCTTGCCGCTGCTTGGCCTTGCCGCGACGTCCTCCCCGGCCGGGTCTCTTCTTACTTGCTGCACCTGCACCTTCTTGGGCTTTCTCCTTGTCTCGCCGCTCGTATTCAGCTCTCTGTAGCTCAACAAGCTGCTCGACTTTCTTGCAGCTCTGGAGATCGTTGCCCTTGGTGCGGTGGATTTTACAGTACTGTTTGTTGGAGCTGTCAGGCTTGTCGGCGGCCGCCACAGCTTGGCGGTCGGCATCTCCAGCAACCTCCTTGCCGGAGCCACTAGCCTTGGCTTTGTTGGCGGCCCCATCCTTGCCGGACTGCTCAACAACTAGCACTTCTTGGTTTTTCTTCCTCCTGTTGTTTCGCCGCCGGCTCTTCCTTGCCGGGGCGATCTCCTCACTATCAGATTCTGCTCCCACAGTCTCTCCTGGGAGCCTTCTTCCTTCTTCAGCTCGTGCACACTTGTCGGCCAGGGCGTAGAGCTCGCTGACGTCTTTCACTTTGCACATCGCCATCTCCTCCCTCATCCTGCGGTTTCGTACATTCTGATGAAATGCACTGATCACCGCAGCAGGATGGACGTCTGGGATGTTGTAATGCACACGACTGAATCTCTGGATAAACTTGCGCAGGGACTCTCCCTCCTTCTAGGCAAGCAGGTGAAGATCACTTTCTTGGCCATGAGGCTTGTGACCGCCTGTGAAGGCGCCGACAAACTGGTGGCACAAATCTGCCCAAGAAGATATGGAGCTGTCCGGCAAGTGCATGAGCCAAGATCTGACGTTTGTCTTGAGCACCAGGGGGAAGTAGTTGGCGAGGATCTTGTCGTCTCGTCCCCCCGCAGCCTGCACCGCGATGGTGTAGATGCTGAGGAACTCCGATGGGTGTGTCCTACCGTCATACTTCTCCGGCACATCTGGTTTGAAGTTTTTCTTGTCGGGCCACCGGACTTGCCGCAGCTCATAGTGAACGCAGGGCAACCTACCGCGTACGGCAAGTCGCCTGGTTCCCCTGGCGCATGCATATCGACAGTGGGCCCGGCGCGTTGGTCGGACTGACGACGCGCTTCTCTTCGGTGCTCGATACGGGTTCGAGCGTCTTCTTCTTGCTGTTCTCGAAGAACTTGGCGCTGGTCGCGACGAGCTCGCGGATCCAACGACGATGTGGAGTCGCTGTCGAGGCGGATCCGGTGAGTCGGCGATCTGGGTCTTCGGGAAGGGGAGTGCACAATGGCTGCACCCCCGCAAGTCTCGTCGCCATCAGCTCGCGCCTTGTCGCCTTGCCGCGGCTGCGAAGCGCTCGGTTGCCGCGGGACGTCGCCGTTGGCGAAGCCGATGAGACTCTGAATTGTGGCCCTCCATTCGTCGACCTTGTCGGCCGTTGGAGGGTAGTCTAGAAGTAACTGAGCTCTTGCCAAGGCTTCCGCTGGTATGGTTGGCGGCAACGGCGTACGGAGCGAAGAACGGGACGTGCTCGGACTCCTGACCAAGTTAGGAGGAGCAACATCCCGCCCAAGCGACCGTACTCCGCTCGTACCAGCACGCTGGGGCGCATGCGGGTCTCGAGGATCTTGGGATCCCCCAGCTTGGCCTTGGTCCAATGAGCGTATGGTGCCGCGAGCTTCACGGCGCTGTCTGTCCCGCGCCTCCTGAGAAGGACGCGGTGAAGATTCGGACGCCGACGCCTGCGCTGCCTTGTCTTTGGACCTGGCGGCGTTGAGGGCTCTTTCATCGTCGCCGGCTCCTCCGCCAGCGTTTCCCCCACCACCTGACAGCTCCGGTGGTGGTGGGATCGACGCGGACGGCTCTGCTGCCGCCGAAGACTTCTTCTTCGGCGCCCTGTTCACGAAGATGTTGATGAAGTTGCTCGTGCGACCACCGGATCGGGTTCACACAGCCTCGACGCTCCCCTACCTGGCGCGCCAAAGATCTCGGGGAAGAACTGATCGTGTCCCACGAACACCTACGGGACCTGGGCCCCTTGTGGTTCGGAGGGGGGCGGAGATTGCACAAAGAGCGGATCGAGGCGATGCACACGAGCGGATTTACCCAGCTTCGGAGCTCTCCGGAAAGATAATACTCCTACTGCTGCTTTAGTGGATTATCTTGTGTTCTTGCTAGGGAGCAATGGGAGCTACAAGACCTAGCCTGGGTGTGGTTTCGTATGAGTATGATGAACTAAGCCGGAGCTGAGCCGAACCGAACCCTTTCTACGTTGCCCTCGGGCCTCCTTTTATAGGCACAAGGGGTTACCACATATGGCAAGTAGACAAGGGTTAGATAGTAAAAACATGGGTTGGTACACCGCTTTGTACAGTGTACAGTAATCTATACCTAACTCTGACGACAAGGGACAAGAGTCATCAATGCACATCTCAGTCGCCCGAACAGTGTAACAGGGACCGTCAAGTGCACCTCCGTTTGCCACGATGGTAGCTTGTTAGCGCCGCTTGTCGCTGTTCCCCGCTGGCGGCACAGCCCGTCGACACGCGTGCTTGGGAGAGCCCCGTGGCGACATGTTGGCGGGTGAGCTAGAGCGGAGATGAAGAGAGGTCGCCCGCCCCGGCAAGTGCCTTGCCGCGGCAGGAACCTTGTCGCGCCTGGGGGGCTCGGCGCCCACCAAGCCTTCCCGGCAAGCTCCTCTTGCCGCGGCCTTGTTTCCTTTGCGCCTTGAGTGGCCTTCCCGGCAAGCTCCTCTTGCCGGGGTCTTGACTACTTTGTTCTTGAATGGCTCCAAAAGAGCCGCTGAGGGCCTTGGCGGTTATCAGGCCAGCCCTGCCGTGGGGCGCTGCAACTGCCCGTGCACGAGTTCGGGGTACTTGGGTACCCCTACTCCAGTACACCGACACCGTTGTTGCATCTACTGCTGATGTTGGTGCCCTCGGTGGCACCACTACCCCATGACAATCCGCGGATGCTTAGAGTCCTCGACGACCACCGCTGCTAGCTCATCCTGGTCTAACGATGGTCGGCCGGGGGTACGCGCCTACAACTTCCATCTCCCCCCTCTTCTTCCTTGAGGGGTTAATACACAACTGCCGAAGCAACATGACATCAAACTGGATAAGCCGTACTTGCAAGAGAATATAACAGCAGATGTAAAGAGAACATGGAGACTTGGTAGAGAGGTCGTCAAACTGGAACCAGCTTTGACATCAGTGGCCATGCATAGCAAGATGCACTATCGCAACCCTTTGAAACACAGGAAATGGACTACTAAAACACAATATTAGTCAAAAAGAGTAAATTCTTGATCTCCAGCAATATAATGTATAACAAACATATAGCTTGCAAAAACGTCTTACATTATGGAATGGGGGAAGTATTTTACTAATGCTGGGGTGTTGAAAAAGTTCAGAAAAAACTACAACTGCAATATTCAACCTAATTGCATCCCTTACATACATGGCAATTGCGCTGAAGTAAAACCAAAAAGTGCATGCCACATGGTGAGGGAAGTCATCTTAAAGATACGGTGCACGCCATCTTCTCTTGTTCTGTAAAATTCTTCGGTGGCCTTCTAGTATAGTATCAATATACATAAGGGTTGCTTTGGTCTAGATCATTACATCTAATAGGAGAAGAGGAAAGTGTTAATAGACATGCTCAACAAACTTTAGTTGCGGCAAATATTTCTCATTATATTCTTGGGGGCAAAAACTTCTACAAATTTATTGCACGCACAATAGAGATGGCTAATACCATAAAAAAACCAATATGTGTTATTCCCTTTCTCAAAAAAAATGCAGCTCCCTTGAGAGAAAAAACTGAAGTATATGGAAAATGCATATGTATTCTAGCTGAATGTCCACTGAGGAATATATCCCCGTATGCCGATGAAAGCAATTGTTTTCGCTAGATGCACTGTGTGTGCTACCAATGAAGCATTATCTATCCTGCGGATACGCCACATGTGTATCAATGGAGTACAAAGCCTCTAAAAGACTAAAAGCACATTTTTTTTTCAAATGCAAGAGTAGTTACCACACACCATGCACGTACGAACTCCGGTTCGACAAATAAGTACTCCCTCTATTCCATAATTATTGTCATGATTTTACTTTGAACTAAAAGCACGACAAGAATTATGAAACTGACGGAGTACTAAACATACATACATCGATGAGGAAGAGTCATCCATGACCATGAACAACTGCTAACTCCACAACTCAACTGAATCTATTCCCCAGCACCATCTAAAAACACTATTGTCAAGATGAGTACCAAGTCCAAAACTGAGTTACATAAAAAAATAATGAAAACAAAACATAACTTTGTAGAGACAATTGCAGTGTGAACTTTTCTGTTAAAGCTGAAATATATCTCGGCCTTTCCAAAGTAAATAACTACATAGTTGGCATGGATCAGTAGAAAGTAGGGGACGAAGCCATGAAGGCCTGGACCCAGTTGATTTGCTCTTTAATGCTCCACCTCTCAAGAGCACTACATTATGAAATGTAGGGAGTAGATCATATCCAGAATAAATAAGAAACATCTCATAATTAGTAAAAAATTATTGTGGATGAGTTGTTCTATCCCTATCCTTGGCCTATGTCTCTTACCGCTGCCGTCGTTGTTGCATCTACTGCTGATGTTGGTGCCCTCGGTGGCACCACTACGCCACGACAATCCACGGATGCTTAGAGTCCTCGACGACCACTGCCGCTAGCTCATCCTGGTCTAACGACGGTCGGCCGGGGGCACGCGCCTACAACTTCCATCTCTGCCCCCTCTTCTTCCCTGAGGGGTTAATACACAACTGCCGAAGCAACATGACATCGAACTGGATAAGCCATACTTGCAAGAGAGTATAGCAGCAGATGGAGAAAGTACAGGGAAGAAGAACATGGAGACTTGATAGAGAGGTCGTCAAACTGGAACCCAGCTTTGACATGAGTGGCCATGCATAGCAAAATGTTGCCCGCAGTGCAATGTGTGCCTCGCAAGTAAGACGACGACGCCTTGCCTTGGCAATGGAAACTTTAGTCGTGGCAGCAAAACCCAACCTAAGAGACGGCCGGCAGGAGTTGCAGAAGCAGCACACACCAACAGCAAGCCGAGGCAACTTGGGAAGCGGAGGCGGCAATAATGACTTGCTAACCACGGGGCAGTTTGCCAAAGCATAAATCCCATTCTTCTCATAAGCTATAGCCATGACCAAAGACGACATCGCAACGTGCCCCTCCCTCCTATGCCTCAAATCGTGTACCAGCGAGAGTTCGTACCAGTGTAGAGAAGCCCTTGCGAAAATATTATTTAGTTAGAAGGCTGATTGCTGATGAACATTGATTTTAACTATAGACATATATTCACATAATGTTACAGTTAATCCCAAAAATATAGTATTGAACTATCCAGAAAGTGATCTAAACTGATGAAAAGATGAGAACAGAAAGCAATCAACATCATCAAAATATTCTTCCAATTAAGACACTACTACAACAAGAGAATGGAACTGTTGGCATCAATGCTGATGTTCCTCCATCTGGCTCCATTCTCTTACTGTCAAAGAATGAAACTAATTCATTTATGACCAAGCAAAAATCTCTGCCGCGCAAGAGCCTTGTGACAAAAAGATTGAGATGGTTACCTCACAGAATTCCTGCAATTAGATGCTCACTTCGGCAAAAAATACTTGAAAGCGGATAATTAACTGAAAGGTGAAGCAGAAGTATGAATTACTAACCATTACTTGATGACCTATCTACACAATTGAGGGATTCTGTACGTAGTACTATGCATATTCATATCAGAATATCACAAAGATGGATGTGTACCTTCCTGCTCCTAGACCATGAACTAAAGGGTTGTGATTTGCTTCTCTTCCTTGGTTGGTCCTGCATGGAACCAAACAGTACTCATACTCCTTTTTTATGCAGCTAAAATAATGAATCAAAGAAAAGTCTGAACAACTTCGCACAAATAAAAGAGCATATCTAATTAAACACATCCGGTCAAAAATTGTTCTTGCTGGAGGGAACATCAATATAAAATGAAAAGTATCAATCAACTTTTAAGTTGTACGCGGACTAACGTGCAGAACGTAATTGTTTTTCATCCTCTGTCGTACACCTTGATGCCCAATTTGCATCCCCACTTGAAAAAAAACCTAAATCAATTGTTCAGTCCATATATAGAACTCCTGAGGTGTGTCAGATTGGTCACACATAGTTGAATAATGCGGCAGAACACTTCTACTAAAGCAAAAAAAATGCAGAGTAGAATTATCAGAAGTCTCCCTGATGACATGATATTTATTGTTGCCGTTGCACACACAGTGTATCTTGTTCTTCCACCTACAGTTAGACAAACAAATACATGCTTGCGAAGATTGCGGAATACTTGTTATGTGGGCACGCTACATTATAGCAGGGATCAATAATTTAAAAATCTTAATGCAGGTGATATTGGCACAGTTTATCAGAAAAAAATAATGTGCAAATTAGCAAACGCCTTCTGTCCATAGTAGCATCAAGAGGTGAAAAACAAGTGAAATGTCGCATCATGGAACCACTGAATCAAAAAGGATAGTTAGAATGCACACATACTGGAGATGAGAACTCAGTTAACCTTTTATCTGGCACAAGCTTCACATCAGATCAGCTTCATGGAGAAACTTGCTTGTCAACTTCCATCTCCGCATGACAACTTCCATCGACGATAGTGCTGACTTGCTTGATTACTTGTCAAATTCTCCTTTAATAGTAGAGATAAGTAATGGTGTAGTAGCATGTATTAAATCTAATTTTGAGGGGTTGAATACCAGATTAAATTCAATAATTCATATGATAGTAAAAAAATCATACTTATATTTCACACTCAATATTTACTTGTCTTCTCCTTTATAACATATTGTATATCTACTTCTCACATTAATATGCTCGATACCCATGTTTCTTTAATCGCCAATCCCAAGTCACTACATGACCATCAGGTTATGTAGGTGCTAAACATTACAAATGATAAGCTTCTTGTAAGCAAAATGGTTTAAAAGTCAACCTGCACACACTTTATATTGGCTTAAATTTAAAAAAAGTTGTATTTTGATCCTAAAAATTTGAACATTGAAAATTTTAGGTGAACTCTGAAATGATAGTATCTACTGGAAGCAGTGAGAATGTAGCACACAATTACATATAAAGGTAGTTGGCAGATGATCTTAACTCGCAACAACTGATATATGTGCACGTGTATGGCATGCACACACAATTAGCTAGCTTCTTGCTAATGGTCAACAACTTACAACCAAACGAAGACGGTGGACGGTGATAACCAATAACAGTTAGCAAATTACAGGTTAATTCAAGCATCTAACTAATTAATTAATAGATATTAGCTCGCAAAACAGTAACAAGCATATATGTGTAACATGAAAGCCCATCTAGCTAGATTCTTGCTCATGGTCAAGGACTAATAATTAAACTAAGACGTACTTACATATCAAGCTTGCATCCAACTGTACTTAGTCCCAGGTTAGAATAATGAAAAGACATGTGAGTGTTTCAAAAAGAGGAATATTCTAATTCCGAACAAATTGATACCACTCTTTTAGAAAAAGAGAAGACTTGTTTCAAGCACACATGATGCCCGCGGTAGTGCTTCTTGGTGTTGTATTTAATTATAAAACCTTAAATTGTATTTCTATTAACTATGCGAGGACAGGGTAAGGTAGCGACCAACCTTGGTTGCTGAAAATTATGCATCAAGAAGAAGGGAGCAATTAGACGTCAAACTTGAAAATAAGTGTGTCAGTCGTAACTTGTAATGGGGCAAAGAAGCATCTCAGTAAAAGTTTTGACCTTGCAATTAAATGCACATATCAATCATGTATGACCTGAACCTTTCAAATTCCTTAACTGAATGTCCAGATCGGTGAAATGCAGTTCCTCTAAAAAAATTGAATGAGAGTGATTGTAGGTACAGTAGTATGACCAGAAGTATGGTTGATGAAACTACAGGTTACTGTCCAGAATCATATTCTTGGGCTCTGCATTTCCATGTGCATACCAAGGTGCCTGAAACCCCAAAGTGATTATATCCCAAATAATTACTAACCAAACAGGAAGATGACAAAGGATTCCAATAGCTAAATAAACATACAAGTATTAATAGCAACACTTGAGCATGAGAAATAGAAGATTAAAAAGAGGAGGCATAATATGTGCTATCATTTACCTTCGACTGAAGCTTGGTTAAAAAGAGTGCAGTCACCGATTAAGCTTCGTTTCTCATAGCAGCTAGAAATCATGTCATCCAAATTGTGGCACATCACACTTTTTTACATCATTCCACTACGGCGCTTCTTCAAAGAATTATTGTGTCTGGACCACAACGCCAACGGAACCCATCCTGCCCAACAACTGTGAGATGAAGTGAGCAGTTAAAGTAAAGATAAATCATGGAATGAGAGTATATACCGACAACCGTACTCTGTAGTGAGCAGTTAAAGTAAAGATAAACAGGCAGCAAACGACACATCAAGATCAAGCGAACAACAATTAGATCATATCACGATGAGGAGAGCATGCGCCACTACCTTGTCAGGTTATATGTCAATGATGGAACTGATTACTCATCGGCGTCGGAGCGTCAATGGCCACCACGTCTCTGAGCCAGTGAAGGCCGCTGGTGTAGTAGGAGAGGAGGTCACTCCTGGTCTGCTTGGCTATAAGGCGGTGAAGCAAGTTGAAATACACGTCGCCCCTGCGGCGGAGGTGGGGTCCATGTGGCCTCCGACCACGACACCTGTGACGACACACAAAACAATCAAGAAGAGGAATAACTACTAGCCTTGATAGGAAAATGACACGAAGGATCGGGAAAACCGAGCGAGTTATTGCAAAATAGAGGAGGACGGAACATATTGGTTTCTTGACTGGACTATCAAATATTGCAGAGGCATTTTCCTGTGTGAGGGTGGTGATCAGTGTTAGTGTGTTAGCCGATATGACTTCGTCAATGCTAGATGCTCTAAACTCATTGTCATCACAAATCACGGTACATTTATAATGAATTCATAGGTCAAATAATCTAATATGCATAGAAAGAAAATGCAGCTGCTGGAAGCTGAACCAAGTTAGTGATAAAAATACCTTATACGTTCAACTTCTCCTCCTCTTTCTTCAGCAAGACTACAGAGGTGCACTTGGTTGCAGGGTCAATGTGGAAAAGCTTAGCTACATCATGACTGGTAGTATGGTAGAAGTTGAATGTTTCTTCCAACCTCGAAGCAGCAGCAAACTCATTACTTCGAGTACCCTACAGCATTTGACATGATTTATTGACGACCACACCGCAGTCTGCAATATATAAACTTCAGGAACTGCTACTCTTAGTAAAGGTACACATATGACTGCTTTTCTTGGTAGTTAGTAGCCACGATTGGTGGTTGGAATATTAATTAAGCCGGCCATGCGACAGTACTGCTACTCTTAGTCATCTTTCAAACACATCAAATTTGACATATCTACAGAGAATATAATGTTAAGCAAACGAATGGAAGAAAAAGAATAGCATAAGATTGTAGAAAATAGGATGACAACAGAGCTCAGAGTTATGAAAATACATCAAATTTGGGCCTAATATTGTTAAAATAGGATGAAAACATAGTTCATGTCCAAGCATTGATGAACACCATTTGGCCTTATGAAAATAAGAACCAAGTGTGAACTTGACCAGATCAAAACAATATTAGGCCCAAATAGATTTTCCCGTGTTTGCACGCTCAATAAATATTAGGCCCAAACAAATCAAAACATAGGTGCGTCACACCCCTATTGCCATCCAATAGATTTTCCTGTGTTTGCACATTCTGTGTGTTACATGTGTGCGCTCATCTAGCTGAAGATTAACTAATCAAGCTAACTTTCTGTATTAGTGCATCTGGCCAAAATCAATTAGTGAATCTATGTTGTTTCACGTGAGTGTACGGGAATAAGTAATCAGCAAGAAGGTGTGCTATCTGGCCGTGCAAACAAAGATAAGAAAATTAATTAGCTTGATCAATCTGCAGCTTGCCGATTCCTTTCCAGCCGAATGGGCATGTCTGCCTGCTGCGCAATACAGTACAAAGCAAGCAAGCTGGATTGAATCAGGTTTTCAGTAAATCACAGGTGGAGGCATGGGGCAGCGGAAAGTGAGGACTGCAACATTGATACCTTTAGCAAGGAAACGGCCTGCCGGTGCCGCCATCGACAACTCCGGCCACTGCCGGAGTTCAGCTTTCACCGGCAACCTTAACCGTCCAAACAGTGGACCCGAGTAGCCCACCTTGCCAACCCTCACCATGTAAGACCAGCGCGCCTACAGCCCCTCCAACCACCGACCATCTTCTTCCGGCCGCCTGGCCACCGTAGCAGCAGATCGAGCCAGAGAAACGGCCACTTCGCGCTGCCATGCCCAGATCCGCGCCAGAGAAGGCGGCGGCGCGGCGCCAAGGTTGGTGCGACGGCGAGCTCGGGCGGTGAGGCGGTGGGGCAGAAGTTGCAGGAGACGGCGGCGGGGATCTCGAGGCTGAGCTCAGGCCATGGCTTCCCTTGCTCCAGAGGCCTTGGCGGCGTCGGACGCAGCGGCGGGGCGAGGAGGAGGCCGGCCGTTGGGGAGGCAGGAGCTCCTCGTCCCCTCAATCCAGATCGGGGATCGAGGAGGGAGCAATAGGGGCGCGAGGGAGCGGGCGATAGGTTTAGGTTTTTTTGTCGCTGGTTAACCTTCGTAGGTCTTTTTTTGTTGGTTAACCTTTGTAGGTCTATCTTTTTTGTATGTAGATGGGTGCGGGTTGGGGCCTCAGGAGGAGGTTTTTTCGGTTTCTGATGGATAAGTCAGAGGTGGGAGGAGGTACCAAAAAACCCAGGAAAGGTTGGACGAAAATTGACCGACGGAGACTACCAACTGCTCCATTAGAAATAGAGATCATCGCTACAGTAGTACGTCCTATGTTACGGCGCCAGAGCGGAGGACCGCTGACGAGCGGGTCCCAGTGGAACGGGTTTACCGGCTTTTCCGGGCCCGGACGTATATAAATTCGGAAAAGGGCATCTGTTCGTAGCTCGGACTCGTGTGGATCGAGCTAGCATAAGCTTAGCAGGCCCGTGACAGCAACTGGTGACCGTGGTTAGCAGCCGGATGAGGCGTCGTCCCTCCTTTGTTGCGGTCCGCCTCCAGCTCTTAATTAATCCTTGTCTCACCTGCCAATTATGACGTACGTGAGTGACCTACCAGCGTTAGGCCAAATCTGGCGCGCGGCGGACAAATCAGATGGCCCAGCGCGCGGGCGCAAACGGACTTTTGTCCATTTTATGTTCGCTTTCGACCCATCCCCGACTTAAGTTTGCGTCACTTTTGGGGTCAAACGGATAGCGCGTAGACGAGCGGGACGCGCGCGCTTGTCCTCCTCTGACCCGCCCGTCGGTGGCACAAAGCACGACCCGGCCCCGGCGCCCCATTTCGCGCCATTTCCCCTCAAACCCTCCCACGTCCCGCCCACCACCCTCCCCGTCCATGGCCGACACCCCACCGAATTCCGGCGGCCAGGCCGTCGACCCGCCCGGAAAGGTGAAGAAGAAGAAGGCCAAGGGTCCGAGGAAGCCGCGGTCAGAATGCACACCGGCGGAGCTCATCAAGATGGATGCGGAATCGGCGAAGAGGAGGAGCCGGAGGGCGGTCGTCAAGGGCAAGAACGCCGTGGAGGCCGCGCGACGCAAGGCCTAGGTCGACGAGAAGGAGGACATCGTCAACAAAGCACACGCCTTCCTCATGCTTGGGAATTGCTGTCCGGCGGGTTTCTCTGCAGCGGTTGTCGGCCCGGCGAGCACATGCTCGTCGGTCGCCAGGCCTCCGCACCGCCCTCGTCGACGTCGGAGACCACACCTTTGTCGCCCGGTTTTCCTCCGCCAAGGCACGATGGCCAGACTCGTTTTCCAGGGTCGCCGGACGTTGGCGTGATCGCGCCATCCACCCCGCACCCGTCAGCCGTCATCGACCTCAACGTCACGCCGGGGTCCAGCAGCGGCGGCGAGCCGTCCGTTGAGATGCTAAGAAAGCAAGAACGACCGCTGTCTACGGGCACCATGCCGTCACACACGTCCAGTTTGACGAAATGCCAACACCAACGCCAACGGTCGACGACCCCTTCTACAACCGGTTCATGGAGAATGTCATCTTTGAGGGTGGGCATGGCGGTGCCTACGATCCCGACGAGACCCAAAGTCAGGATGGCCACGTCCAGTATGTTGCCGATGAAGAGGCCCACGACCATGCTGACTACAACCATGGTGACTCGTGGCATGAAGATGATGACATCTATTGTGAAGGTGATGTTGATGAAGAATAAGGCATTGATATTGGTGGCGAGCCATTGTTCATCGACGAGCTCACCCAAAGAGCCTAAAAACAAAAGAGGAAGAAGAGCATTCGTACGGGTTCATACTAACAAGAAGAGGACAAGTTGATTTGCCAAAGTTGGATGGAGATTAGTCAAGATCCAGGGACCGGTGCGCAACAAAAGGGACTTGTTTTTTTGGACAAGAGTTCACAAAACATTCCATGAAAGAAAGTTGTTTGCGCCCTACCAATTTACGAGCGACCGTGGCATCACCTCGATTCAAAAGAGGTGGTTGTTCATCCAACAAGAATGCAACAAGTATTGTGCTGCACTTGAGAGCGTTGAAGCACGACCCGTGAGTGGTCTCGGCATTGGGGACATGGTATGCTCTCCTCATCCTACTTTATTCGTTGCTACGGTCACGAGACTTCGGCCTTCTATATGTTTGCATGTTCAATTGTTGTTGGTCGTGTAGGTATTTCAATCTTTGGAAGCGTTCAAGGCCCGGCGCAATGACAAGCCATTCACTCTTACGCATTGTTGGACGATCATCAACAATTGCCCTGAGTTCAAAGATCAATACCGTGAACTTCAAAGGAAGAGAGGCAGCAAGACGGTCGCGTTGGCCAGAGGTGGAGATGGTGATGCGTTGAAGAGGACGAGGGGCAAGACCAATGATACGTCTCCAACGTATCTATAACTTATGAAGTATTCATGCCATGTTAATAATATTTTTACATGATTTTGGCATGATTTGATTAGAACTAACCCGACCTGACGCAATTTTTAGCAGAACTACCGTGGTGTTGTTTTTGTGCAGAAATAAAAGTTCTCGGAATGCAATGAAAATCAACGAAGAATATTTTTGGAAAATATAAAAAATACTGGAACAAAACATACCGGAGGGGAGTCCCGAGGCCACTGTCGATGACATAGACCTGGGGTGGGGTCATAGGCCTGACCTATAAGCCCTATCCAGGGTCATTATCGAAGAAACAAAGAAACCCAAAAGGCAAACATGAAGGGCCCTGCCAAGGCGTCGAGTGCCATCCACTCTACTGATCAACCACTCGGAGATCTGCCCTTCCTGTGTTCACTCGACCATATAAAGAACCACTCGACTTATTGAAGATCAGGAGTCGCCCAGCACTGCAATGGTCGGGCGTTCACTCTGTAGACTTTAAGGTCATTTATAGCATTTATGACTGGCGTTACTAGTAACGCCCTATCTTTATGTACATTGAACCCCTATAACGGAGGGGAGCTGGGGTCCTGGTGCACTCTATATAAGCCACCCCCTCCTCTGGGACAAGGGTTCGCACCCCCTGTAACACTCACACACATAATCTAGTCGACCGCCTCCGGGCTCCGAGACGTAGGGCTATTACTTCCTCTGAGAAGGGCCTGAACTCGTAAAACTCGCGCGTACAACTTCACCATAGCTAGGATCTTGCCTCTCCATACCTACCCCCTCCTCTACTGTCAGACTTAGAACCACGACAGCCACCACGAGGGTGGAGGGCACACCCCCTGCCTCGTGGTCTCCTTATGAGCCCCCCTGACATGAAACCAATGCCAAGCCCTCCTATAAATCGAGAAAGCCCTAGAACAGAAAAGAGATCGGAAGTTCCGCGGCCGCAAGCCTCTGTAGCCACGAGAAATCAATCTAGGCCCTCTCCGGCACCCTGTCGGAGGGGGCCATCATCACCGGAGGCCATGGGGGAGGATCTTGGAGGGGCCATCATCGCCATGAAGGTCAAGGACCAGAGGGTGAACCTCTCCCCATCCAGGGGGAGGCTATGGAGGAGGAAGCACAAGGGGGAGAACCTCTCCTCCTCTCTCTAGGTGGCGCCGGAGTGCCATTGGGAGGGGAATCATCACCGCGGTGATCGTCTTCATCAACATCACCATCCTCATCTCTTTTACGTGGTCCACTCTCCCGCACCCCGCTGCAATCCCTACTTGAACATGGTGCTTTATGCCAGATATTATGATCCAATGATGTTTTGCCATCCTATGATGTTTTGAGTAGATATCCTTTATCTTTGGGTTGATTGATGATCTAGATGGGTATGAGTTGTATGTTTTATTTTGGTGTTGTCCTATTGTGCCCTCCGTGTCGCGCAAGCGTGAGGGATTCCCATTGTAGGGTGTTGCAATATGTTCATGATTCGCTTATAGTGTGTCGCTTGAGTGACAGAAGCATAAACCCGAGTAAGGAGGTTGTTGCGTATGGGATAAAGGGGACTTGATATGTTAATGCTATGGTTGGGTTTTACCTTAATGATCTTTAGTAGTTGAAGATGCTTGCTAGAGTTCCAATCATTAGTGCATATGATCCAAGAAAAGAAAGTATGTTAGCTTATGCCTCTCCCTCATATGAAATTGCAATAATGATTACCGATCTTGTTAACAATTGCTTAGGACAATTCCGACACCGACCCATCATTATTCCACACTCGCTATTTATAATACTTAAGTAATATATTATAACTTTATGATAACAGCACCTACTTTTAATTTTAGCACTCCGATATCATGCAAAGTTATCCTATTCATACCCAGAACATAGTTTTATTTCTCGTTTCTAGTTGAAAGCAAACGTTCGGTGTACGTAGAGTCGTATCAGTGGCAGATAGGATTTGAGAGAATATTGATCTTACCTTTAGCTCCTTGTGGGTTCGACACTTCATACTTATCACTTCCACCTTTGGAAATTGCTACGATGATTACCTGCACTTGGGGATTATTTGTTGGAAATATGCCCTAGGGGCAATAATAAAATGGTTATTATTATATTTCCTTGTTCATGATAATTGTCTATTGTTCATGCTATAATTGTATTAACCGGAGACCGTAATACATGTGTAAATACGTAGACCACAATATGTCCCTAGTAAGCCTCTAGTTGACTAGCTCGTTGATCAATAGATGGTTACGGTTTCCTGACCATGGACATTGGATGTCGTTGATAACGGGATCACATCATTAGGAAAATGATGCGATGGACAAGACCCAATCCTAAGCATAGCACAAGATCGTGTAGTTCGTCTGCTAAAGCTTTTCTAATGTCAAGTATCATTTCCGTAGACCATGAGATTGTGCAACTCACGGATACCGAAGGAATGCTTTGGGTGTGCCAAACGTCACAAAGTAATTGGGTGGCTATCAAGGCACACTACGGGTATCTCCGAAAGTGTCTGTTGGGTTGGCATGAATCGAGACTGGAATTTGTCACTCCGTGTGACGGAGAGGTATCTCTGGGCCCACTCGGTAGGAAATCATCATAATGAGCTCAATGTGACCAAAGAGTTGATCACGGGATGATGTGTTATGGAACGAGTAAAAGTGACTTGCCGGTACGAGATTGAACGAGGTATTGGGATACCGACGATCGAATCTCGGCCAAGTAACGTACCGATTGACAAAGGGAATTGAATACAGGATTGATTGAATCCCCGACATCGTGGTTCATCCGATGAGATCATTGTGGAACATGTGGGAGCCAACATGGGTATCCAGATCCCGCTATTGGTTATTGGCCAGAGAGCTGTCTCGGTCATGTCTGCCTGATTCCCGAACCCGTAGGGTCTACACACTTAAGGTTCAGTGACGTTAGAGTTGTTATGGGAATTAGTGTGCAGTTACCGAATGTTGTTTGGAGTCCCGGATGAGATCCCAGACGTCACGAGGAGTCCCGGAATGGTCCAGAGGTAAAGATTTATATATGGGAAGTCCTATTTTGGCCACCGGAAAATGTTTAGGACTTTTGGGTATTGTACCAGGAAGGTTCTAGAAGGTTCCGAAGTGGGGCCCACCTGCATGGGGGACCCACATGAACGTGGGTAGTGGGGGAAAGGCCCCACACCCCTGGTCAAGGCGCACCAAGATCCCCCCTTAGAAGGAATAAGATCATATCGCGAAGGGACAAGATCAAGATCCCTAAAAAAGGGGGATAACAATCGGTGGGGAAGGGAAATGATGGGATTTCTTTTCCCCACCTTTGACAACACCCCATGGACTTGGAGGGCAAGAAACCAGCCCCCTCCACCCCTATATATAGTGGGGAGGCGCATGGGAGCCGCACCCCTTCCCCTGGCGCAGCCCTCTCCCTCCCCAACACCTCCTCCTCCTCCATATATAGTGCTTGGCGAAGCCCTGCCAGAGAACTGCAAGCTCCACCACCACGCCGTCGTGCTGCCGGAGCTCTCCCTCAACTTGTCCTCTCCCCTTTATATATCAAGAAGGAGGAGACGTCCCCGGGCCGTACGTGTGTTGAACGCGGAGGCGCCGTTGTTCGGCGCTTAGATCGGAATCAACCTTGATCTGAATCGCTACGAGTACGACTCCTTCATCCGCGTTCTTGTAACGCTTCCGCATCGCGATCTTCATGGGTATGAAGATGCACTCCCCTCTCTCTCCTTGCTAGTCTCTCCATAGATTGATCTTGGTGATGCGTAGAAATTTTTTAATTTCTGCAACGATCCCCAACAGTGGCATCATGAGCCAGGTCTATGCGTAGTTTCTATGCACGAGTAGAACACTAGTTGTTGTGGGCGTCGATTTTGTCAATTTACTTGTCGTTACTAGTGTTATCTTGATTCGGCGACATCATGGGATGAAGCGGCTCGGACCGACCTTACACGTACGCCTATGTGAGACAGGTTCCACCAACTGACATGCACTAGTTGCATAAGGTGGCTAGCGGGTGTGTGTCTCTCCCACTTTAGTCGGATCAGATTCGATGAAAAGGGTCCTTATGCAGGGTAAATAGAAATTGGCATATCATGTTGTGGTTTTGGCATAGGTAGGAAACATTCTTGCTAGAAACCTATAGCAGCCACGTAAAAACTTGCAACAACAATTAGAGACGTCTAACTTGTTCTTGCAGCATATGCCGCGTGATGTGATATGGCCAAAAGGATGGGATGAATGATATATATGTGATGTATGAGATTGATCATGTTCTTGTAATAGGAATCACGACTTTCATGTCGATGAGTATGACAACCGGCAGGAGCCATAGGAGTTGTCTTAATTTATTGTATGACCTGCGTGTCATTGAATAACGCCATGTAGTTACTTTACTGTATTGCTAAACCATTAGCCATAGTAGTAGAAGAAGTAATTGGCGAGACAACTTCATGAAGACACGGTAATGGAGATCATGGTGTCATGCCGGTGACGATGATGATCATGGCGCCCCGAAGATGGAGATCAAGAGGAGCAAAATGATATTGGCCATATCATGTCACTATTTGATTGCATGTGATGTTTATCATGTTTTTGCATCTTATTTGCTTAGAACGACGGTAGCATAAATAAGATGATCCCTCATAAAATTTCAAGAAAGTGTTCCCCCTAACTGTGCACCGTTGCGAAAGTTCGTTGTTTCCAAGCATCAAGTGATGATCGGGTGTGATAGATTCTAACGTTCACATACAACGGGTGTAAGCCAGATTTACACATGCAAAACACTTAGGTTGACTTGACGAGCCTAGCATGTACAGACATGGCCTCGGAACACAAGAGACCGAAAGGTCAAACATGAGTCATATAGTAGATACGATCAACATGAAGATGTTCACCGATGATGACTAGTCCTTCTCACATGATGATCGGACACTGCCTAGTTGACTCGGATCATGTATCACTTAGATGACTAGAGGGATGTCTATCTAAGTGGGAGTTCATCAAATAATCAGATGAACTTAATTATCATGAACATAGTCAAATGGTCTTTGCAAATTATGTCGTAGCTTACGCTTTAGTTTTAATGTTTAAGATATGTTCCTAGAGAAAATTTAGTTGAAAGTTGATAGTAGCAATTATGCGGACTGGGTCCGTAAACTGAGGATTGTCCTCATTGCTGCTCAGAAGGATTATGTCCTTAATGCACCGCTCGGTGTGCTGAACCTCGAGCGTCGTCTGTGGATGTTGCGAACATCTGACATACACGTTTTGATGACTACGTGATAGTTCAGTGCGTAATGTTAAACGGTTTAGAACTGAGGCACCAAAGACATTTTGAAACGACGCGGAACATATGAGATGTTCCAAGAGCTGAAATTGGGATTTCAGGCTCGTTCCCACGTCAAGAGGTGTGAGACCTCCGACAAGTTTCTTAAGCCTGCAAACTAAGTGAGAAAAGCTCAATCGTTGAGCATGTGCTCAGATTGTCTGAGTACTATAATCGCTTGAATCGAGTGGGAGTTGTCTTCCAGATGGGAGTTGTCTGAGTACTATAATTGCTTCTCCAAAGTCACTGTCACCAAGCTTCTAGAGCTTCATGATGAACTATAACATATCAGGGATATATATGATGATCCTTGAGCTATTCGCGATGTTTGACACCGGGAAAGTAGAAATCAAATAGGAGCATCAATTGTTGATGGTTAGTAAAACCACTAGTTTCAAGAAGGGCAAGGGCAAGAAGGATACTTCATGAAACGGTAAATCAATTGCTGCTCTAGTGAAGAAACCCATGGTTGAACCCAAACCCGATACTAAGTGCTTCTGAAATGAGGGGAACGGTCACTGAAGCAGAACTACCCTAGATACTTCATAGATGAGAAGGCTGGCAAGGTCGACAGAAGTATATTGGATATACATTATATTAATGTGTACTTTACTAGTACTCCTAGTAGCACCAGGGTATTAGATACCGGTTCGGTTGCTAAGTGTTAGTAACTCGAAATAAAAGTTGTAGAATAAACGGAGACTAGCTAAATGTGAGATGACGATATGTGTTGGAAGTGTTTCCAAGGTTGTCGTGGTCAAGCATCGCATGCACCATCTACCATCGAGATTGGTGTTAAACCTAAATAATTGTTATTTGGTGTTTGCGTTGAGCATAGACATGATTGGATTATGTTTATCGCAATGCAGCTATTCATTTGAGGAGAATAATGGTTACTCTGTTTATTTGAATAATACCTTCAATGGTCTTGCACCTAAAATGAATGGTTTATTGAATATCGATCGTAGTGATGCACATGTTCATGCCAAAAGATATAAGATAGTAATGATAGTACCACATACTTGTGGCACTGCCATTTGAGTCATATTGGTATAAAATGCATGAAGAAGCTCCATGTTGATGGATCTTGGACTCACTCGTTTTTGAAAAGATTGAGACATACGAACCATGTCTATTGGTATATATGCATGAAGAAACTCCATGCAGATGGATCCTTTGGACTCACTTAATTTTGAATCACTTGAGACATGCAAATCATACCACATGGGCAAGATGATTGAAAGGCCCCGTTTTCAGTGAGATGGAACAAAAGAGCAACTTGTTGGAAGTAATACATTTGATGTGTGCAATCCATTGAGTGATGAGGCACGCAGTGAATATCGTTATGATCTTACTTCACAGATGATTTGAGTAGATTCTAAGTATATTTACTTGATGAAACACAAGTCTGAAATATTGAAAGGTTCAAGTAATTTCAGAGTGAAGTTGAAGATGATCATGACAAGAGGATAAAATGTCTATGATATGATCATAGAGATAAATATCTGAGTTACGAGTTTGGTACACAATTAAGACATTGTGGAAATTGTTTCACGACTAATACCGCCTGGAACACCATAGTGTGATGGTGTGTCCGAACATCATAGCTGCACCCTATTGGATATGGTGCATACCATGATGTCTCTNTCGATCGTAGTGATGCACATGTTCATGCCAAAAGATATAAGATAGTAATGATAGTACCACATACTTGTGGCACTGCCATTTGAGTCATATTGGTATAAAATGCATGAAGAAGCTCCATGTTGATGGATCTTGGACTCACTCGTTTTTGAAAAGATTGAGACATACGAACCATGTCTATTGGTATATATGCATGAAGAAACTCCATGCAGATGGATCCTTTGGACTCACTTAATTTTGAATCACTTGAGACATGCAAATCATACCACATGGGCAAGATGATTGAAAGGCCCCGTTTTCAGTGAGATGGAACAAAAGAGCAACTTGTTGGAAGTAATACATTTGATGTGTGCAATCCATTGAGTGATGAGGCACGCAGTGAATATCGTTATGATCTTACTTCACAGATGATTTGAGTAGATTCTAAGTATATTTACTTGATGAAACACAAGTCTGAAATATTGAAAGGTTCAAGTAATTTCAGAGTGAAGTTGAAGATGATCATGACAAGAGGATAAAATGTCTATGATATGATCATAGAGATAAATATCTGAGTTACGAGTTTGGTACACAATTAAGACATTGTGGAAATTGTTTCACGACTAATACCGCCTGGAACACCATAGTGTGATGGTGTGTCCGAACATCATAGCTGCACCCTATTGGATATGGTGCATACCATGATGTCTCTTATTGAATTACCACTATCGTTTATGGGTTAGGCATTAGAGACAACCGCATTCACTTTAAATATGGCACCACGTAATTCTGTTGAGATGACACCGTATGAACTATGGTTTAGAGAAACCTAAGTTGTCGTTTCTTGAAAGTTTGGGGCTGCGACGCTTATCTGAAAAGTTTTTGCCTGATAAGCTCGAACCCAAAGCGGATAAATGTATCTTCATAGGACACCCAATACAGTTGGGTATACCTCCTATTTCAGATTTGGAAGCAAAAGTGATGGTCTCTAGAATCGGGTCCTTTCTCGAGGAAAAGTTTCTCTCGAAAGAATTAAGTGGGAGGATGGTGGAGACTTGATGAGGTTATTGAACCGTCACTTCAAACAGTGTGTAGCAGGGCACATGAAGTTGTTCCTGTAGTGCCTACACCAATTGAAGTGGAAGCTGATGATAGTGATCATGAAACTTCGGATCAAGTCACTACCAAACCTCGTGGGTCGACAAGGATGCGTACTATTTCAGAGTGGTACTGACACGCCCAATATGCGACCCTATCTGAGAGGAACTCGAAGGTTCCACCAAGGATAGACCCGCATATTGAAACGTTTTTGCAAGGTGGATATCATTACATCAACATTACATAATAGATAGGGATACATACAAAAGGCACAAACGCCCCAAGAATACATCAATATCATATATAAGAGAAACATCCGACTACGGATGAGACACAAACAGAAACTCAAGGACATCCACCCTGCTAGCCCAGGCTGCCGACCTGGAACCTATCCCCTGATCGAAGAAGAAGCATAAGAAGAACTCCAAAAACAAGTAACATCGCTCTCGCGTCATGATCATCGCAATACCTGTACCTGCAACTGTTGTTGTAGTAATCTGTGAGCCACGAGGACTCAGCAATCCCATTACCATGGATATTAAGACTAGCAAAGCTTAATGGGTAAGGAAGGGGTAAAGTGGTGAGGTTGCAGCAGCGACTAAGCATATATGGTGGCTAACATACGCAAATAAGAGCGAGAAGAGAAGCAACGGAACGGTCGTCAACTAGTAATGATCAAGAAGTGATCCTGAACTCCTACTTACGTCAAACATAACATTTTGGGGATATAACTATTTGTGTAAGCCGCCCAGGAGGGGCTGGGTTACGCAAAGGTGATTCATCATATGAAGCCCAAGATTAAATGTGAAGATGGCGGTTCAATAAAGGGTCTAAAGCCTATAGGCGATTTAAGGCCCGTAGTGATAAAACGTCGTAATGGCATGACTTGTATTATAAGGAAGGATTAACTAGTCACCGAGCCGGACACTGTTTATGAGCCGGCCGGGACTATGTAGGCCGCAGGGCGTCAACCCGTGTATATAAGGGGATGACCCACTGGTGGCTTAGGGAAAGTAACATCTAATCGAGAGCCGGGCATAGCGTATTTCGCTCCCTGGTCATCGAAACCCTAGCAATACCAACCCAACTAGACGTAGGCTTTACCTTCATCGTAAGGGGCCGAACTAGTATAAAACCTCTCTCGTGTCCCTTGTCCCGCTAACCCCTTTAAGCTTCCTAGTTGCGATGGCTCCACGACTAAGTCCTTGCAAGAGGACACCTGTCATGACACAATTCCATGACATAACCCAAAAACGTGTTCACTTCCCGGACTCCGCCGAAAAGAGACCATCACGATTACGCCCGCGGTTGATGCGTTTTAATTAAGTCAAGTGTCAAGTTCTCTATAACCGGACATTAACAAATTCCCATCTGCCACATAACCGCGGACATTAACAAATTCCCATCTGCCACATAACCGCGGACATTAACAAAGTGTCTGTTGGGTTGGCACGAATCGGGACTGGGATTTGTCACTCCGTGTAAACGGAGAGGTATCTCTGGGCCCACTCGGTAGGACATCATCATAATGTGCACAATGTGACCAAGGGGGTTGATCACGGGATGATGTGTTACGGAACGAGTAAAGAGACTTGCCGGTAACGAGATTGAACAAGGTATCTGGATACCGACGATCGAATCTCGGGCAAGTACAATACCGCTAGACAAAAGGAATTGAATACGGGATCAATTGAGTCCTTGACATCGTGGTTCATCCGATGAGATCATCGTGGAACATGTGGGAGCCAACATGGGTATCCAGATCCCGCTGTTGGTTATTGACCGGAGAACGTCTCGGTCATGTCTGCATGGTTCCCGAACCCGTAGGGTCTACGCACTTAAGGTTCGATGACGCTAGGGTTATAAAGGAAGATTGTATGTGGTTACAGAATGTTGTTCGGAGTCCCGGATGAGATCCCGGACGTCACGAGGAGTTCCGGAATGGTTCGGAGGTAAAGATTTATATATGGGAAGTCCTGTTTTGGTCACCGGAAAAGTTTCGAGTTTTATCGGTAACGTACCGGGATCACCGGGAGGGTCCCGGGGGCCCACCAAGTGGGGCCACCGGCCCCGGAGGGCTGCATGGGCCAAGTGTGGGAGGGGACCAGCCCCAGGTGGGCTGGTGCCCCCCCCCACAAGGGCCCAAGGCGCCTAGGGTTTGGGGAGGGGCGCCCCACCTAGCTTGGGGGGCAAGTTTTCCCCTCTCCCCCCCTTGGCCGCCACCCTAGATGGGATTGGGCTGGCCGCCGCCCCTAGGGGTGGAACCCTAGGTGGGGGCGCAGCCCCCCCTCTTCCCCTATATATACTTGAGGGTTTTGGGGCTGCCAACATATGAGTCTTCACCTCTCCAGGTGCAGCCCTACCTCTCTCCCTTCTCCTCTCCCGCGGTGCTTGGCGAAACCCTGCAGGATTGCCACGCTCCTCCACCACCACTACGCCGTTGTGCTGCTGCTGGACGGAGTCTTCCTCAACCTCTCCCTCTCTCCTTGCTGGATCAAGGCATGGGATACGTCATCGGGCTGTACCTGTGTTGAATGCGGAGGTGCCGTCCGTTCGGCACTAGGATCTCCGGTGATTTGGATCACATCGAGTACGACTCCTTCAACCCCGTTCTCTTGAACGCTTCCGCTTAGCGATCTACAAGGGTATGTAGATGCACTCTCCTCTCTTGTTGCTAGAATCTCCATAGATTGATCTTGGTGATGCGTAGAAAATTTTGAATTTCTGCTACGTTCCCCAACAGTGGTATCAGAGCTAGGTCTATTGCGTGGATTCTATGCACGAGTAGAACACAAAGTAGTTGTGGGCGTTGATGATGTTCAATATGCTTACCGTTACTAGTCCAATCTTGTTTCGACGGTATTGTGGGATGAAGCGGCCCGGACCGACCTTACACGTACACTTACGTGAGACAGGTTCCACCGACTGACATGCACTTGGTGCATAAGGTGGCTAGCGGGTGCCAGTCTCTCCCACTTTAGTCGGAACGGATTCGATGAAAAGGGTCCTTATGAAGGGTAAATAGCAATTGGCATATCACGTTGTAGTTTTGCGTAGGTAAGAAACGTTCTTGCTAGAAACCCATAGCAGCCACGTAAAACATGCAAACAACAATTAGAGGACGTCTAACTTGTTTTTGCAGGGTATGCTATGTGATGTGATATGGCCAAGAAGAATGTGATGAATGATATGTGATGTAT
>LR880968.1:824281989-824300849 GCA_904067115.1 Aegilops sharonensis | reverse complement strand
GTAGAATTTTTCCGGAGTGCGAAGTTTGCTACCACGAGTCCCTAGTTTTCGAAGATCGTCAACAAGGCAAGTTCACTTTGACCATGCTTTTCTTACCTATGTTTTATTGCATTTAGTGGCACCTTTGCAACCACCCCTCAGTAGTGTTATTGAATCCTTGTAGTTGAGTAGTATGCATGAGGTAGGAACCCATCACCCTGTTACCAAGCCCGGGACGTTATTTATTTTTTTGCTACGCTATAGTAGACGGGGTTTGGTATGAGTGCTCAGGAGTGGTGTGAGAATGGAGAATCCACGTCAAGGACGACAACTCCATGATGGAATCTGCAAGGACTGCATCTTCAAGGCCTCAAGACTTCAAGACTCGAGACAAGAATTCAATACACACTACTGGGTGAAGGACGGTTGACGGGCACCCTGGAGAAACCAGTGGTTGGCCGGGATGCATGGAGAAGCGCCATGACATCTTGCGGAAAGCTTCACCCAGACTCAAAGAGACGGAAGAATACTTCATGCCCGGAAGCTTACCTGTGCAACCGCAAGTCATTATGGGCTCTGGCTTGGTTGACCTTAGTTGTGACTCTGGCTGGGACGGTACTAGCAGATGTAGAACTACGGTAGGATGGGATGAGTACCGGACAGTGGTCAGAGGAACTCTTCGGAAGACCATGTTCCGGTCATCTTGTTCTCAAACACCCTGAAGTGCGAGAACGTAAAAAGAGGGATCGAATCTTGCGGGTAAAGTGTACAAACCTCTGCAGAGGGTTAAAACCTAATCGATTAGCCGTGTCCCCGGTTACGGACAATTTGAGCATCTGGACTTGGATCTATCTCGGAACTCTCAACACCGGACTGATAACTTAATTGTGGGCAACTTATGATGATTTGGGCTATGAGACATCGGTTGGCGGAACCATGTCATGATAGAAAACTCCATAGTACAGACTCATTTATTCCTTTGATGTAGGGAAAATAAAATCAGCTTTTACGCAAACAAAACTTAGATACAGAGCCACAAAGCCATACTGCATATAGTATAGTTTATCATCTGTTTTCTCTTATTGTGATCTTGCCGGTACATTCAATGTACTGACCTACACGGCTGCAACGTATCATGTTGCAGATTTTTCCTCGACGAGTAAGAGTTACGATACAGGGTTACGGTCTACACTCAACCTGCTGATGGCGTTGATGGGACTCCACACCCGTTTGATTGTTTCCGCTGAGTATTATGAGGTATATATCATTTTACGTTATTTATACATGTGATTGCACTTTGATATATACATTGATGTACTGTGTGTGCCAGCATACTGATCCAGGGATGGCACAGATACACAGAGGCTTGACCGTCTGAGGTCGGGTCGCTACAGTACCACTTACTTGTGGCATTGCCGTGTAAGTCATATTGGTGTAAAACGCATGAAGAAGCTCCATGTTGATGGATCTTTGGACTCACTCGTTTTTGAAAAGTTTGAGACATGCGAACCATGTCTATTGGTGTATACGCATGAAGAAACTCCATGCAGATGGATCGTTTGGACTCACTTGATTTTGGATCACTTGAGATATGCAAATCATACCACATGGGCAAGATGACAGAAAAGCCTCGGTTTCAGTAAGATGGAACAAGATAGCAACTTGTTGGAAGTAACACATTTTGATGTGTGCAGTCCAATGAGTGCTGAGGCATGCAGTGAATATCGTTATGTTCTTACTTCACAGATGATTCAAGTAGATGTTGAGTATATTTACTTGATGAAACACAAGTCTGAATTATTGAATGGTTCAAGTAATTTCAGAGTGAAGTTAAAGATCATCGTGACAAGAGGATAAAATGTCTATGATATGATCATAGAGATGAGTATCTGAGTTACGAGCTTTGGCACGCAATTGAGACATTGTGGAAATTGTTTCACAATAAATACCGCCTGGAACACCATAGTGTGATGGTGTGTCCGAACATCATAGTTGCACCCTATTGGATATGGTGCGTACCATGATGTCTCTTATCGAATTACCACTATCGTTCATGGGTTAGGCATTAGAGACAACCGCACTCACTTTAATAGGGCACCACGTAATTCCATTGAGATGACACCGTGAGAACTATGGTTTAGAGAAACCTAAGCTGTCGTTTCTTGAAAGTTTGGGGCTGCGACGCTTATGTGAAAAAGTTTCAACGTGATAATCTCGAACCCAAAACGGATAAATGCATCTTCATAGGATACCCAAAATGGTTGGGTATACGTCCTAATTCAGATCCGGGAGCAAAAGTGATTGTTTCTAGAAACGGATCCTTTCTCGAGGAAAAGTTTCTCTCGAAAGAATTGAGTGGGAGGATGGTGGAGACTTGATGAGGTTATTGAACCGTCACTTCAACAAGTGTGTAGCAGGGCACAGGAAGTTGTTCCCGTGGCACCTACACCAATTGAAGTAGAAGCTTATGATAGTGATCATGAAGTTTTGGATCAAGTCACTACCGTACCTCATAGGGGACAAGGATGCGTACTACTTCAGAGTGATACAGTAATCCTGTCTTGAAGGTGATGTTGCTAGAGAACAATAAACCTACGAGCTATGGGGAAGCGATGGTGAGCTCATATTCCGACAAATGGTTGGAAGCCATGAAATCCGAGATGGGATCCATGTATCAGAACAAAGCATGGACTTTGGTGGACTTGCCCGATGATCAGCAAACCATTGAGATAAATGGATCTTTAAGAAGAAGACGGACGTGGACGGTAATTTCACCGTCTATGAAGCTCGACTTGTGGCGAAGAGTTTTTCATAAGTTCAAGGAGTTGACTACGATGAGATTTTCTCATCTGTAGCCATGCTTAAGTCCGTCGGAATCATGTTAGCATTAGCTCCATTTATGAAATCTGGCAGATGGATGTCAAAACGAGTTTCCTTACCAGTCTTCGCAAGGAAAGGTTGTATGTGATACAATCAGAAAGTTTTTGTCGATCCTAAGGATGCTAAAAGGTATGCTGGCTCCAGCGATCCTTCTAAGGACTGGAGTAAGCATCTCGGAGTTGGAATGTGCGCTTTGATGAGATGATCAAAGATTTTGGGTTTATACAAAGTTTATGAGAAACTTGTATTTCCAAAGAAGTGAGTGGGAGCACTATAGAATTTCTGATGAGTATATGTTTTTGACATATTGTTGATCAGAAATGATGTAGAATTTCTAGAAAGCATATAGGGTTGTTTGAAAAGTGTTTTTCAATGGAAAACCTGGATTAGGCTACTTGAACAATAAGCATCAAGATTTATAAGATAGATCAAAATGTTTAATAATACTTTCAAATGAGCACATACCTTGACATAATCTTGAAGGTGTTCAAGATGGATCAGTCAAAGGAGTTCTTTCCTGAGTTGTAAGGTATGAAGTTAAGAGTTAAAGCTCGACCACGACAGATTAGAGAGAAAGGACGAAGGTCGTCCCCTATGCCTTAGACGTAGGCTCTACAATATGCTATGCTGTGTACCGCACCTGATGTGTGCCTTGCTACATATCTGGCAAGAAGGTACAAAAGTGATCAAGGAGTGGATCACCAGATAGCAGTCAAAATTATCCTTAGAGGAATAAGGATATGTCTCTCGGTTATGGAGGTGATAAAGAGTTCGACGTAAAGAGTTGCGTCGATGCAAGCTTAACACCTATCCATATAGCTCTGAGTAGAGATACCGGATATGTATAATGGAGCAACAATTTGGAATAGCTCCAAGTGAAACGTGGTAGCAGCATCTACGATATGACATAAACTTTTGCGAAATATATAGGGATCTGAATATTGCAGACCCGTTGACTACAACCTCTCTCACAAGCTTAAACATGATCAAACCCATAACTCATTGAGTTTTAATCACATAGTGATCTGAACTAGATTATTGATTCTAGTAAACTCTTTGGATGTTGGTCACATGGTGATGTGACCTGTGAGTGTTAATCACATGGCGGTGTGAACTAGATTATTGACTCTAGTGCAAGCGGGAGACTGTTGGAAATATGCCCTAGAGGCAATAATAAATTAGTTATTGTTATATTTCCTTTTTCATGATAATCGTTTATTATCCATGCTATAATTGTATTGATAGGAAACTCAGATACATGTGTGGGTACATAGACAACACCATGTCCCTAGTAAGCCTCTAGTTGACTAGCTCGTTGATCAATAGATGGTCACAGTTTCCTGACCATGGACATTGGATATCGTTGATAACGGGATCACATCATTAGCAGAATGAAGTGATGGACAAGACCCAATCCTAAGCCTAGCACAAAGATCGTAGTTCGTATGCTAAAGCTTTTCTAATGTCAAGTATCATTTCCTTAGACCATGAGATTGTGCAACTCCCGGATACCGTAGGAATGCTTTGGGTGTACCAAACGTCACAACGTAACTGGGTGGCTATAAAGGTGCACTACAGGTATCTCCGAAAGTGTCTGTTGGGTTGGCACGAATCGAGACTGGGATTTGTCACTCCGTGTAAACGGAGAGGTATCTCTGGGCCCACTCGGTAGGACATCATCATAATGTGCACAATGTGACCAAGGGGGTTGATCACGGGATGATGTGTTACGGAACGAGTAAAGAGACTTGCGGTATCGAGATTGAACAAGGTATCGGGATACCGACGATCGAATCTCGGGCAAGTACAATACCGCTAGACAAAAGGAATTGAATACGGGATCGATTGAGTCCTTGACATCGTGGTTCATCCGATGAGATCATCGTGGAACATGTGGGAGCCAACATGGGTATCCAGATCCCGCTGTTGGTTATTGACCGAAGAACGTCTCGGTCATGTCTGCATGGTTCCCGAACCCGTAGGGTCTACACACTTAAGGTTCGATGACGCTAGGGTTATAAAGGAAGATTTTATGTGGTTACCGAATGTTGTTCGGAGTCCCGGATGAGATCCCGGACGTCACGAGGAGTTCCGAAATGGTCCGTAGGTAAAGATTTATATATGGGAAGTCCTGTTTTGGTCACCTGAAAAGTTTCGGGTTTTATCGGTAACGTACCGGGACCACCGGGAGGGTCCCGGGGGTCCACCAAGTGGGGCCACCGGCCCCGGAGGGCTGCATGGGCCAAGTGTGGGAGGGGACCAGCCCCAGGTGGGCTGGTGCGCCCCCCCCCCCACAAGGGCCCAAGGCGCCTAGCGTTTGGGGAGGGGGCGCCCCACCTAGCTTGGGGGGCAAGTTTTCCCCTCTCCCCCCTTGGCCGCCACCCTAGATGGGATTGGGCTGGCCGCCGCCCCTAGGGGTGGAACCCTAGGTGGGGGCGCAGCCCCCCCTATCCCCTATATATACTTGCGGGTTTTGGGGCTGGCAACATATGAGTTTTCACCTCTCCAGGCGCGGCCCTACCTCTCTCCCTTATCCTCTCTCGCGGTGCTTGGCGAAGCCCTGCAGGATTGCGACGCTCCTCCACCACCACCACGCTGTTGTGCTGCTGCTGGACGGAGTCTTCCTCAACCTCTCCCTCTCTCCTTGCTGGATCAAGGCATGGGAGACGTCATCGGGTTGTACGTGTGTTGAACGCGGAGGTGCCGTCCGTTCGGCACTAGGATCTCCGGTGATTTGGATCACGTCGAGTACGACTCCTTCAACCCTGTTCTCTTGAACGCTTCCGCTTAGCGATCTACAAGGGTATGTAGATGCACTCTCCTTCTCTCTTGTTGCTAGAATCTCCATAGATTGATCTTGGTGATGTGTAGAAAATTTTGAATTTCTGCTACGTTCCCCAACACTAACTTAGCCCATTATAAGCTCTCACGGTCAACGAAGGATATTCCTTCTCCCGAGAAGACCCGACCAGTCTCGGAATCCCGGTTTACAAGACATTTCGACAATGGTAAAACAAGACCAGCAAAGCCGCTCGATGTGCCAACAAATCCCGATAGGAGCTGCACATATCTCGTTCTCAGGGCACACCGGATGAGCCAGACGTCGGGTTGGCATAGACCCTGGTTGCCCAGGGGGCGCCGGACATCGCTCGGTTTGGACCAACACTCGAAGGAGAACTGGCCCCGGGAGGGGGGGGGGGTAAATAAAGATGACCCTCGGGCTCTGGAAACCCAAGGGAAAAAGGGCTAGGTGAGGCGAATGTAAAACCAAAGTTGGGCCTTGTTGGAGGAGTTTTATTCAAAGTGAACTGTCAAGGGGGTCCCATAAATCACCCAACCGCGTAAGGGACGCAAAATCAAGGAACATAACACCGGTATGACGGAAACTAGGGTGGCAAGAGTGGAACAAACACCAGGCATAAGGCCGAGCCTTCCTCCATTTACCAAGTATATAGATGCACTAATTAAATAAGAGATATTGTGATATACCAACATGAACATGATCCAACATGGAGCAATCTTCAACTTCACCTGCAACTAGCAATGCTATAAGAGGGGCTGAGCAAAGAGGTAACATAGCCAAACAACGGTTTGCTAGGAAGGGTGAAAAGGTTAGAGGCTGACATGGCAATTTGGGAGGCTTGAAGAGCAAGTGTTAGGTAGCGCAGCATAGCGATAGAACGAAGCAACTAGCATAGCAATGATAGTAATGAGATCCAAGGTGACGGTCATCTTGCCTGAAATCCCGCAAGGAAGAAGAATGAGTCCATGAAGAAGATGTAGCCACGAAGACGAACCACGCGTAGACGAACGAATCCTCACGATCGCAACGAAATAGGAACTATCGAGAAGAAGCACAACCGGAAAGAAGCAAACAACAAGGTAAACACATAACACATAAAAAGGCATGATTCTCAACCTAGCATGATGCATGACAAGGCTATATGAAGCTACTCATGGTATGATATGATGCATACAAGAGCAACACATCAAAGCAAGTTTAAATGAGGCCGGAAACAACATATCACAAATCCGGTAAGTCCTCATATGCAAATTTAGAAATTGGTCCAGATCTGAATAAACCTTATGTTAAAGTTGTTACACAGCAATTTAAGATGCACCAAGATGATCTACACGAAATTCTAGTCAAGTTACATATAAAGTTCATTAGATTCGGAGCTACGACCTAGAAGATATGAGCAAAACAAGAAAAAACATGGCATTGATGCAAAATGCATAGAAAAATCAAGAAAACACACTCAACACATGAATGCAACATGATAATATGAAACCTCATGCAAAACTAAGCAAGTTTCATATAGAGCATGCTCAAAACGGAGCAACGGTGCAACACATACACTCCAACCAAGATATAACAACAATCTGTCTAAAACAGCAACTAGGCATCTACCAAGCATCAAAACAACATTCTACCGCACACTAACATGAGAGCAAAAGGCATGAAAGTGATGTAAAGGTAAATAATTACAAAAAACGAACACTGAGATATCTCTAGAAATCAATAGAACATGCTCAAATGGACATGGCAAGATTGCAAATAATAACAGGTTCGCAGACTTGGCATAATTCACTGGGCATGGCAGAAATAACATCAGGTTGCAATGTTTAGAGCTATCAAAACACATGTTACAGCAAGCTATCATGGCAATCTTAAGCATGGCATGCTAGTACTAAAAGCACTTAACAATACTTCCGTATTGAAGTTATCCCAAAGATCAACAGAAAAGATGGTAGGATCTATGCAAACATGGCAAATGATACGACAGTTCATGGCAGAAACAACGATAAGTAGGCATGTTGGTGAGCTTGTCCCACTCAGCACAGAGCAATACATGGCATGTGAAGTCAACCAAAAGTAAGATTGCATAAATATGGAGCTAATAATGGCAAGAACAAGTTCATAGGATGCATGGATCACTAGCAAAACACATGGAAAAATTGAACTAAATATTGACAGGCTGACATCAACATTATGTAGCAACTTGATAGCAAGACAACAATCTACAGCAGGCTATAAAAAAATGGCATGTATGGATAGAGCATCACATGTGTAACAAAACATCCTTAGTTAACATCTCCAGATTATGCATAGAACACATGGTAGCAGCATGGCAACATAGCGACAAAATATAACAGACTCAGACTTGGCAGAAATGACTGAGTCATAGAAATCAGAAACATCATGGAGCCTACTTTGCATGCTTGTGATAGTCACCACATACATCACAAAAATACAAGACAAGCACCCCTGTAAAGATGACATGATGTAGTTCAAAACATATGTAGAGCTCATGCTCATAGGATGCACACGCAAAATGCAATGAAAAAGACAAATCACCAAGTTCTAATAATAGACAGCAGTTAACATCACATAACACTCTCACAATGATGATTAGGGCATCAAGATAGACTCAAAAAAGCATGTCACCATGGAATGAAACGTAGAGCATCTCATTCTAAACAATTTGATATATTATGCACGCAAAACGGAGTAGTATGCAACAAGTTATGGCATGTCAAAGTAGGAACCAGAATGCAATAATTTCCGGGACGGGCGATTTTACCCCGCGAAAAACTGGACGAAGATGTGCCGGGACGGAGGGATCCGGGCGCGTTTGGATCGGGGGACGGTGGATCTCATCCCACACCCCGGATCCGGCGCCGGCGAGAGCTCCGGCGAGCTCTTCGGCGAGGAGGACGTGGATGAGGCCGACGAGGGTCGGAGGAGGTCGAGGACGACTCTGGGGAGGTCGCGGGCGGCGGACCCAGCCAGAGGCGAGGGCCGGCGAGGCCGGAGGCGGCGGGGCTCCGGCGAGCTTGGACGCCGGCGACGGAGGAGATTCGGCGGCGGAGGAGGCCGGGTGGCGCGGGTCGGAGGGCGCTGCCTCCGGCGAGGGCGCGATCGGCGGGGACGGCGCGGTCCGGGAGGCGGGGCGCCGGCGGAGGGGTCGACCACGGGCAGAGGGAGCGGCGACTCCGGCGAGGGGCGCGTAGGGGCGCGGGGTCGGCGGAGAGCTCCGGCGGAGGGCGGCAAAGGCGGCGGCCAGCGGCGGCGGGGAGGCACGGGCTCCCGGGCGGTGGCGCGGGGCGGCTTGGGCCGGGAGGGCCCCGCCTGGGCCCCGGCGGGCCGGCGCGGTGGGAGGCGGACGGGCGGTGACGTGGCAGCACGGGGTTAGCTGTGGAGGCGGCGGCGGACATGTCCGTTGGTGGCGAGAAGTGTCCGGCGGCGCGGAGAGGGTTTGATCTAGGGTTAGGGGTAGATTCATCCGCGAATTCGGGGAGGGGGTGTTTATATAGGTAGAGGGAGCTAGGAGAGTCCAAATGAGGTGCGGTTTTCGCCACACGATCGTGATCGAACGGTGGAGAGCATGGAGGGGGTTTAGATGGGTTAGGTGGGCTGTGTGAAGAGGTGCTGGGCTGCAAAGGGAAGGGGCTTTTCGGTTAACTCGGTTAACGCTTGGGGCATCAAACGACCTCCAAATGGAACGAAATTTGACGGGAGGTCTACCGGTGCTATACCAAGGCCACTCGGCAAATCTCGGCCTATTCGGAGAACGTTTTTCGGCGGCTCACAAAACAAGGTCTGTGAGGGGCGACGGGCGTGTGCGAGAGTGTCAGATCGCGAAACGGACAACGGGGAAAAGTACCGGATGCAAGTTTTGAAAAACATGTAGATGAAATGCAGATGATGACGGCAAAATGCAACACGCAAAAAAATGACATGGCAACAACGACGATTAACTGGAAGACACCTGGAGCATTGAATCTGGGGCATTAAAGGTACGTAATCCTGTCTTGGAGGTCATGTTGCTAGACAACAATGAACCTACGAGCTATGGAGAAACGATGGTGGGCCCAGATTCCGACAAATGGCTCGAGGCCATAAAATCCGAGAGGATTCATGTGTGAAAACAAAGTATATATTTTGGAAGAACTACTTGATGGTCGTATGGCTATTGGGTACAGATGGATTTTAAAAGGAAGACAGACAATGATGGTAAGTACCACCATTAAGAAAGCTCGACTTGTCATTAAGATGTTTTCCGACAAGTTCAAGGAGTTGATTGCGGTGATACTTTCTCACTCGTAGCGATGCTAAGAGTCTGTTGGAATTGTATTAGCAGTTACTACATTATTTATGAAATCTTGTAGATAGGATGTCAAAACATTGTTTCCTCGACAATTTTTTTGAGGAAAGGTTGTATGTGATACAACCAGAAGGTTTTTGTCAATCCTAAAAGATGCTAACAAGTATGCAAAGCTCCAGCAATCCTTCTAAGGACTGGAGTAAGCATCTCGGAGTTGGAATATACGCTTTGATGAGATGATCAGAGATTTTGGGTTTATACTAAGTTTATGAGAAACTTGTATTTCCAAAGAAGTGAGTGGGAGCACTATAGAATTTCTGATGAGTATATGTTGTTGACATATTGTTGATCAGTAATGATGTAGAATTTCTAGAAAGCATATAGGGTTATTTGAAAAGTGTTTTTCAATGGAAAACCTGGATTAAGCTACTTGAACATTGAGCACCAAGATCTATAAGGATAGATCAAGAAACACTTAATAGTACTTTCAAATGAATACATACCGTGACAAGATTTTGAAGGAGTTCAAATAAGATCAGCAAAGAAGGAGTTCTTGGCTGTGTTATATGGTGTGAGCATTGAGTGAGACTCAAGATCTGACCTCGGCAGAAGAGAGAAAAAGGACGAAGGTCGTCCCCTATGCTTTAGAGAATTTGATAATGATGACCTCAGGGCTATCAACTAAGAAATGCGTCCTCTGGCAACCAAGTTGGCTGAAGACACTGATTTGTCATTTTGTCAGTACGCGTATGATGTTAAGAAAAACGTATAAGTCACCAACTTATGTTGTGCAGACTCTGATTCCGCCAAATCGTAAGCATACTTACGCCCCTGATATTGAACCGTCCGACCTTATACATGAGGAAGCGGTCTTTCAAGCCTTAACCGGAATTGATTGGACAACTGTTGACTTCCAGCCCCTGGACGAAGAGAAGGAGGCTGAACCGGCACAGGACGATCCACAACTGTCACATCAATCTGAGGAAGAATCATAATCCGGAAGCCGGTTTACCGCTCCTTTATTGCCATCCTTGGAAGAAACAATTATTCTTTTGGGCAGTTTATCATGCCTTGTAATAGGCTAGCCTGAACACTTGGTCTGCTATGCCATCGTGCATATTTATTTTGCACAATATTATTAATCCGTCATGCGATATTTGCTTATGATCCTCAGCCATGTTATACAGTCATGTTTCTACATAAAATAGATTGAAAAAACTGTCCTGGCGGTTTACCGCCGGACGGGTCATAATGCCCAATATATTGCTAAGGTTTATAACCAAAAGCTGTAAAGATAATGAATATATACCTGTGATAATAAATCATCTCGTTGGTTTACCAACGGTGTTGTAATAAGGGTGATGACCCACCTTGTGAGTGCTAATAACTCAAGCAATAAGCCATATCGGGTTATGATAAACACTGGATGATCCTCCTGGCGGTTTATAATGAACGCCAGGCTGGTTTAAACACCGGTTTATATGGATGACTTATAGTCAAGCCGGGCCAGTGGACGCCGGTTTAACTCAAAATCTTTATCACAAGAAATAAAACTTTGACAAATAAAAGCAAAGAAAACCTTGTAGTCGAGGCTTTTCAAGGGCTGCCAGGCCCAAATACGAGGCTTTTCATGGGCTGCCAGGCCACTGAGTTAAACCATTTTACAAAGCCTTTTTAAGATGGTCCTCAATCTTTAACCAATCACCTGTCTATCATTGACAAGTTCAGGGTCTTATCAGATTGACTTGTCAAGTAGGCGGGTCATACCAGGTTTACCTGGACGGAGTGACTTACTTAATGAAGGTAGGTTAACCCGGGGTTTTAGGTGTATACACCAGGCTTCCAAGCCATGGCTTGATAGCCCATTGCAAGCGTAGATTTCTTTGTTCATTGCGATAGCAAAGAATCCCCAATCAACGTTTTGAGCTGCGCTCTGTGGGTGCCTATGTTTGAGTTGTTCTTTTGCAACACTCTCTTTGGCCCCTAAGGAATCGTGGAATTTTGCCGATCAAGAGGTGTAGCGAAGGTTCGAATACGACCAAGACCCCAAGTGACCTATATTTCGTGGCTTTGAGGCAGCCAAGAGGCGTAGCTATGGTTCGAACACAACCAAGCCCCCAAGTGACTTATATTTCGTGGCTCTGACCAGCCAAGAGGCGTAGCTATGGTTTGAACACGACCAAGCCCCCAAGTGACTTATATTTCCTGGCTTTGAGCCAGACAAGAGGTGTAGCTATGGTTCGAATACGACCAAGCCCCCAAGTGACTTATATTGATAAACAGCTGTAGAGGCTGAGTCAAGGGGTAAACCGGACGCCGCTTCATAAACAGAAACATCCGTGTAACCACTCATGATATGAGAAAAAATAACGGATGCCCCGCTTTAGCTGGGGCTCCGGTTTATTATATTGATCATAATATATCCATCACCAAATATGTACATGATAGGAGCCTATGGCTCAGGTGTAGTAAGGCCGTAGATGAGCTAAGTTCCACGGCCAGATCGTCTCCTCTTCTAACTTGTGTGAATCATTATGCTCTCGAACGTCAATGAGGTAATATGATCCGTTATTCAGATTCTTGCTGACCACGAAGTTCCCTTCCCAAGGCGGGGATAACTTGTGCATATCGGTCTGATCTTGGATAAGCCGGAGCACTAAGTTGCCTTCCTGAAAAGTTCTAGTTTTAACCCGGCGGCTGTGATAACACCGCATGTCTTGCTGATAAATCACCGAGCGAGCCGCCGCTATGTCCCGTTTCTCATCTAACAGGTCCAATGCATCTTGGCGTGCTCTTTCATTGTCCGCTTCAACATAAGCTGCCACCCAGGGCGAATCATGGCGAACATCACTTGGGAGGACTGCTTCCGCTCCATAAACCATAAAAAGGGGGTATAACCCGTAGATCTGTTGGGGGTGGTGTTAATGCTCCATAAAACGGAAGGCAAATCTTCCACCCAACAACCCGGCGTCTGATACGTCCATTTTGCATCATGCTTTTATATCAATATTTATTGCATTATGGGCTGTTATTACACATTATATCTCGATACTTATGGTTATTCTCTCTTATTTTACAAGGTTTACCATGAAGAGGGGGAATGCCACCAGTTGGAATTCTGGCTGGAAAAGGAGCAAACTTTGGAAACCTATTATGCACTGCTCCAAAAATCCGGAAACTCCACGAAACCTGTTTTTGGAATTTATAAGAATTATTGAGCGGAATAAATACATCAGGGGCCCCACACCCTGGAAAGGAGGGTGGGGGCGCGCCCCCTGTCTCCTGGGCCCCCTGGTGGCCCCCCGGTGTCCATCTTCTGCTATATTAGGGCTTTTACCCTGGAAAAAATCATGGGCAAGCTTAGGGGATAAAACTCCGCCGCCACGAGGCAGAACCTTGGCGGAACCAATCTAGGGCTCTGGCGGAGCTGTTCTGCCGGGGAAACTTCCCTGCGGGAGGGGGAAATCATCACCGACGTCATCACCAATGATCCTCTCATAGGGAGGGGTCAATCTCCATCAACATCTTCACCAGCACCATCTCCTCTCAAAACCCTAGTTCATCTCTTGTATCCAATCTTGTATCCAAACCACAAATTGGTACATGTTGGTTGCTAGTAGTGTTGATTACTCCTTGTAGTTGATGCTAATTGGTTTACTTGGTGGAAGATCATATGTTCAGATCCTTAATGCATATTATTATTCCTCTGATTATGAACATGAATATGCTTTGTGAGTAGTTACGTTTGTTTCTGAGGACATGGGTGAAGTCTTGCTATTAGTAGTCATGTGAATTTGGTATTCGTTCGATATTTTGATGAGATGTATGTTGTATTTTCCTCTAGTGGTGTTATGTGAACATCGACTACATGACACTTCACCATTATTTGGGCCTAGAGGAAGGCATAGGGAAGTAATAAGTAGATGATGGGTTGCTAGAGTGACAGAAGCTTAACCCCTAGTTTATGCGTTGCTTCGTTAGGGGTTGATTTGGATCCATATGTTTAATGTTGTGGTTAGGTTTACCTTAATACTTCTTTTGTAGTTGCGGATGCTTGCAATAGGGGTTAATCATAAGTGGGATGCTTGTCCAAGTAAGGGCAATACCCAAGCACCGGTCCACCCACATATCAAATTATCAAAGTACCGAACGCGAATCATGTGAACGTGATGAAAACTAGCTTGACAATAATTCCCATGTGTCCTCGGGATCTCTTTTCTCATTATAAGAAATTGTCCAGACTTATCCTTTGCTACATAAAGGATTGGGACACCTTGCTGCACTTTATTTACTTTATTTACTTGTTACTCGTTACAATTTATCTTATCACGGAACTATCTATTACCTACAATTTCAGTGCTTGGAGAGAAAACCTTACTGAAAACCGCTTATCATTTCCTTCTGCTCCTCGTTGGGTTTGACACTCTTACTTATTGAAAGGACTGCGATAGATCCCCTACACTTGTGGGTCATCAAGACTCTTTTCTGGCGCCGTTGCCGGGGAGTGTAGCGCTTTTGGTGAGTGGAACTTTGTAAGGAAACATTTATATAGTGTGCTGAAATTTTCTGTTACTTGTCACTATGGAAACTAATCCTTTGAGGGGCTTATTCGGGGTATCTTCACCACGACCAGAAGAGCAAAGAGTTGCTCCTCAACCTACTGAAATTTTTGAAAATATTTACTTTGAGATTCATTCGGGTATGATAGAGAAACTACTAGCTAATCCATTTGCAGGAGATGGAAGATTGCATCCCGATTTACACCTTATCTTTGTGGATGAAGTTTGTGGATTATTTAAGCTTGCAGGTATTCCCGATGATGTTGTCAAAAGGAAGGTCTTCCCTTTATCTTTGAAGGGAGATGCATTGACATGGTATATGCTATGTGATGATACGAGATCTTGGAATTATAAACGATTGAAGTCGGAATTTCACCAGAAATTCTTTCCTATGCATCTTGTTCATCCACTACATGAATCAGCTACTTTGCCGTCCGCCAGGGTGGACGGCAAAGGCAGGAACAGCGGACGGCAAAGGCCTTTGCCGTCTGCCGTGGACGGCAACAGGCTCCGGCAAAGTAAGGATCGGCAAAGAGCTACTTTGCCGTCTGCTTCCGGAGGCTGACGCCAAAGGGTCCTTTGCCATAAGAAGCGGACAGCAAAGAGAGCTGACGGCAATAAATACGCTGTTAGTCAGTTAGATGGCTAACGGCAGCCTTTATCGTCAGCAGCTGACGGCAAAAATTATCTGGCCTTTGCCGTCTGCCTGGAGACGTCATGCCACTATAGGAAAATGTGGTGGTCCTTTGCCGTCTGCCACTGTAGGCAAACTGGCCAAATGGGTCAGCTCCCAGGGAGCACAGGTGGCCACCACGTGTCTTCTTTGCCGTTCGCGGCGGACGGCAAAGGGTCCTTTGCCATCAGCGGCGGACGGCAAAGATCATGCATTGCCTCTTTTTTCTGGCTTTTTAAATCCAACAACTTTCACACAAAAATATATATATATATATATATATATATATATTTCACAGGGCTACTTAACAGCAAACATATGACATATCCAACACATAAATTTCATCGTACATACATATATAGTTCCATCCATTCATACATAGCAAGTTGCACATACACATAAGTTGCAACCATTAGGAAGTTGCACATACATATTACAATGCAAAGTTTCATCAAGATAGCAAGTTCCTTCGTAGCAAGCTAGAAGAATACTAGAAGAGAATGAAATAAAAAACAAGCACTCCATCATAGCAAGCTAGCTTCCGAGAAGTGAATGAAATCTGCAAAATTGCAAATAAGAAATTTAGGAAAAGGTGACTAGAATAAGAAGACTAGAAGAAGAAGCACTCCATCGTTTGTGAGGTAACTTAGGTGAAATGGATCGTTTATGAGCTAACTTAAGTAAAATGCATCATTTTAGAGCTAACGTAGGTAAGATGGGTCATTTTGGAGCTACCGTAGGTAAAATGGGTCATTTTGGAGCTAACGTAGGTAAAATGGGTTATTTTAGAGCTAACGTAGGTAAAATGGATCATTTTGGAGATAATCTAGGTAAAATGGGTCATTTTAAAGCTAACTTGGGTAAAATGGATCATTTATGAGCTAACTAAGGTAAAATGGGTCATTTTAGAGCTAACTTAGGTAAAATGGATCGTTTATGAGCTAACTAAGCTAATTATGATGTTTTTTACATAAGTAAGCTAAGTACATGTCATTATTGAGCAAACCTAGTTAACTAAGCATATTACAACTAACTTAGGTCATTTTGGAGGAAACAAAGCTAAGTATAGATCGTTTTAGCGCTAACTTAGGTAAAATGGCTGGTTTTGGAGGTCAGTAAGCTTATTAAGTCATTTTGGAGGAAAAGAAGCTAACTCTAGGTCATTAAGGTAAGCATTGAGGAAATAAAGCTAAGTCTAGGTCTTTATGCATTTGTTAAGCAAAAAACTAGAGAAACTTAGCATGATCATGGAGGTGTAGGAGCGGGCTCGCTCGTGCCAGTAGCTGGAGAAGGATCGTGTGATGCTTGTCTGGAGTTATGCTGCACCAAAGATCATTTCCAATGTTTCGTTAGCATGATGACACTCAAATGTTAAGACTAGCAAGTAACATCCATTTAAATTAAACTCATCGTGGTCTCAGGAGAAATCTCTGGATCAATGGCTATGGAGCCACGGGACCTCCCGCCACCAGATATCATCACCTGCTCTGGATCAATGGGACCCTGGCTAAGGTTAAAGTCCTCCCCTTTCCTCGCCTTCCCCTTGACCTTCTTGTAAGAGGCAGTATGGGCCATGGCATACAGGTCGTACCCCTCTGGCACCTTATCCGTCTTATTGTAGCATGCCTGAAAGAGAGAAACAAAGTAAATTAGTAATTAAAGGGCTCAAGCTAGCATGATGAATGAATTGCATGAATCATGAAGCAAACCACATACCCAGTTCCGCCCGAACTGGTATAAGCTGGAGCTGCCTTGATGAAGTGGCACACCTTCAATTTGGGCACGTTTGTCCTTGGCCTCAGTCGGCTCCCCTTCCATCTTTCAACACTTGCCATGACAAAGAGTAAACGAAATTAGTACAACATAAAAAAATACCAACATGAATAATAATATGTATATCACTTAAGTGTATCATCATCAAGTACAACATAAAATATTGAATACCTGACACTACTAATAGTCTCAATCAGTATCATCAATAAATGCATAATCATCATCATCACTATAATCAATGACGGGCTCATGGGGTTCATTGGCATCAACATGTGGAAGGCCACCTTGACGTAATCGGTCAAGCATTGACAAGTCATCCGCAGCAGTACCCTCTTCTTGTTCTGGCTCTTCTTGTTCCTCCTCTGGGGTGATGTCGGATTCACTGTCGCTGTCTACTTCAATGTGTTGGGGTGAAGTATAGCGGTTCTTGAAACACTTTTTGGAAAGACGTGTCTCTTGGAAAAATTCTTCTTCATATGTGTCTGGGTTAATGTGAGGTTCATAATCCTCTTCCTTTGGGGGAGATAGTCTAGCACGTGGCGGCACTTCATAAACGACATCCCAACATTTCAGATTTGGATTAGTTTGGCAGGCCCACGGTAGATAGAATACTTGGGTCGCCTGTTGAGCCGTAATATAGACATCAGGAACATCTAAATGGGTGCTTTGGTTGATTTCAACTAGCCCTATATGTTCATGAGTCCTTCTAGTCTCCTTCGGCTGAAACCAATACAATTTGAAGACTACGACATTCGGTGGGTTTTCACCATAGAATAGAAGCTCATAAATTGCTTCAACTCTCCCATAATACTCGGTACCTCCTTCGTCGATAGCAGATACACAACAATTTGTAGACTTTCGGTCGGCCATAGATAGCTCTTTGCCATAGGTACGAAAGCGATACCCGTTGATGTCGTATTTGTCAAATGAACGGACCTTATAGTCAAAACCATTAGCGACTTGTCTCAATTCGGCGTCCATAGACTCTGAATTAGCCTACAAGTTTATTACGAAAGGATTGTTGCATTACGCACAAATTAGCGAATGAAATGAAATTTCTAATAGAAATTACCGTTTGTTTGAACCAAGAGATGAAACCTGGATAGCCGCCTCCTTGCTTTGCGAGAATCTCATACTCGTCGACAGAATCCTTTTGGATCACCGCTCCATACGAGAATATGGTGACGTATCGACTGTATGAAATATCCACGAATAAGAGCAGTTCAAAGGAAATAGAAGTTGCAAAACAATGTACCGAGAACTTACTCGATGTACGGCCGCACCTTCTATCAGGTTGTTGAAGATATACAACGAAATGGTCCGCCATTCTTCGTTATCCAAAGATACTGGATTTGAAACACTGGCTGGTGCGAGATTCCCTTTGAATAGGCTGAGGTTGGATCCACCCTTCTTAGGGTCGTCAGCATTCACTACAAAAAAAAGACACATCCGTGACATTTTGGGCCGAACAAATTTTTTTCTGTCATACATATGACACTTCTATGACGATAATTGTGACAAAACCCGGTATCATCATAGATGTGGTGGGCTCCTACTTCTATGACAAAAAATCATGACAGAAAATGGGCTTTTCGTCCTGGGAGGGCCGGAGACGCGGCTGCATGACATTCTTTGGGCTGTCCATAACGGGAAAAAACCGTGGTAGAAGCGAGGGGGAGGAAAATTTCGAGGAGTTGCCGGTTACGGTGGGAGGTCGGGGGCCGAGCGATGCGCATTTTTCTCGTACGTACGCGCGTGTGTGCGAGGCGTTCGCTCTAACTGAAACCGAGCGAGGTGTTGGGCCCTAACTAAACCCGAGCGATTGCACTGCAGGCTACGCTTTACTGAACCCGAGCGATCGATCGATGGCTGTTAACTGAACCCGAT
>LR880968.1:824246453-824257018 GCA_904067115.1 Aegilops sharonensis | reverse complement strand
AGCGAAGAGATGGTGATACAAGTGCAATATGGATGGTAGATATAGGTTTTTGTAATCTGAAATAATAAAAACAGCAAGGTAACAAGTGGTAAAAGTGAGCACAAATGGTATTGCAATGATAGGAAACAAGGCCTAGGGTTCATACTTTCACTAGTGCAAGTTCTCTCAACAATAATAACATAGATAGATCATATAACAAGCCCTCAACATGCAACAAAGAGTCACTCCGAAGCCACTAATAGCGGAGAACAAACGTAGAGATTATGGTAGGGTACAAAACCACCTCAAAGTTATTCTTTCGGATCAATCTATAAAAGAGTTCGTACTAGAATAACACCTTAAGACACAAATCAACCAAAACCCTAATGTCACGTAGATACTCCATTGTCACCTCAAGTATACGTGGGCATGATTATACGATATGCATCACACAATCTCAGATTCATCCAACCAACACAAAGTACTTCAAAGAGTGCCCCAAAGTTTCTACCGGAGAGTCAAGAACGTGTGCCAACCCCTATGCATAGGTTCATGGGCGGAACCCGCAAGTTGGTCACCAAAACATACATCAAGTGATACATGATATCCCATTGTCACCACAGATAAACACGGCAAGACATACATCAAGTGTTCTCATAAAAGACTCAATCCGATAAAATAACTTCAAAGGGGAAACTCAATTCATCACAAGAGAGTAGAGGGGGAGAAACATCATAAGATCCAACTACAATAGAAAAGCTCGGGATACATCAAGATCGTGCCATAGAGGGAACACGAGAGAGAACACGAGAGAGAGAGAGAGATCAAACACATAGCTACTGGTACATACCCTCGGCCCCGAGGGTGAACTACTCCCTCCTCGTCATGGAGAGCTACTGGTACATACCCTCGGCCCCGAGGTCCAAAGTACTCAAATAATTGAGCTAGAGCATTTATTGTAAATCTAACCCTGCCATCCATACACCTCTTTGGTTTAGAGTTAGTTCAGGGTTAGAATCTAACTCCAACCTCTAACTGAGCTAGAGTTCTCCTCGTCTCGGTTCATCGCCATCATACTTTCTCCATTCTTGTGTTTTCAGTATCCTGCGAATCAAAGAGGCCCTTTTTTTCGGGAAAAACCCAAGAGGCCCTTAGACTGGTTTAGGTCCGCTCATTTTTTATAAACGTGTTATGTCCAAAATTTAATGAACGTGCTCCGGCTTCCACAAAAATAATCCGGTTTCATGTAGTAATTCATTGATTTATTTATTCTTCTGCGGGGGGTTTGCATGTAATTCGTGAGGTCTGAAATGTAAAGTACCCCGGCATATGCTCCGAGTCGTGCATGCACTACGACCTAGATGCTCTATGTCCCACATGTCGGCGAATGGGAGCACGTGGAAATAGCCTAGGAGTATATATAGGAGGATAAATGCATGAAAAAATAGTTACTGTGAAGCGTAGCCGCGGTTTGAAAAGGAGACCTAAAGTGATGACAGCTATAGGTCGCACGCACCCAACTAGTGGTACTAGACATACGACTATTTTTTCCTAAAAAAAAGAGGCGCGAGTGCTCGGTACTCTTATTCTATAAACACGAGTCCCATCTGACAACAGCGTCCGTGCTACAGCTAGCTCTCCTCCCTCGTTTCTCTCTTCTAATTCTAAACTCGGCCGACGCCCGGTGGGTGGGGTGGGTTTGCTCAACTGCGGCCCACCTCACAGTGAAAACGTTACGACTGGAATAAAAAATGCCATATGCTCCCTCCGTTCATAAATATAAGCCTTTTTAGATACTAGTTCAAATGGAATACATCATACAGATGTATGAAGACATAGTTTAGAGTGTAGATTCACTCATTTTGCTCCGTATGTAGTAGTCACTTGCTGGAATCTTTAGAAAGACTTATATTTGGGAACGGAGGGAGTACTATACTAATAAAACATTAAGGCCACGAGGCGATGTAGTGCTGGTTACAGGAGGCAAGAAGAAGAGATGCATCCATCGATGACGTCCACCTCCTCGACTCAGGGCGCCGGCCCACCGAACGGCGCCTAAGTAGCAGCGGCTTTCGTGGCCAGGTCGACGTGCTTCTGAACAATAGCGTCCAAAGGTTCCAGCCGCTGGAAGAAGGCCAACGTCTTTCTGTCCTCGCTTGCCTTGTAGTGGCCTATGTAGACGATTTCCTCGTAGACGTGGATGTGCAGGTCGACGGTTTCTTGCATGGTGAGGCGCTGCGCGGCGAGCGCGGCCTCGAGGTGCACATTCTTCATCGTGACCTCCGGCATCTGCAGGCCCACCAGGGCTTGAAAGAGTTCGTCCCAATGTAGGCCGATGAGAGTGGCAAGCAATGAGGAGCCTGGACGCGCGGGCTGGAGCAGTACGGCAAGGTCGTCCGCGCGCTTCTTGACGGCGGTGAACTTGCGGATGGAGTTGACCATCATGTCGTCCATGCGAGAGGCGAAGCCGGCGTCTGTGAGGGCTACGATGCCTGCGGTCGCCAGCACCGTCTGGAAACGCTGCACGGTGCGGGGCCGCAGGCCGGCGCCTTGGATGATTTGGCACAGCCGACTGCCGCTCGCGTCCATCGCCTCCATAGGTGCTTGTGGCTTCTGGTCACTTGGTCTTGGATTGGAGTGAGCAGTGTTGCGCAGAGACTTGGAAGTAGATGGATTGGAGTGGTGGGGCGCCTTTATTATATGAGAGTCCAAACTCTGTTGCATTCACATCGTGTTGGCTCTAGTCTGCTTCTCCAATTAATTCTCTCTGCATGTAATTGAGGATGCATCATTGACCGTTCAACGTCTCGGGAACCGCTACCCTCTTCCTCCTTGGAATTCAAGCACCTATGGACCCGTCGACGACGAGGTGCCTATGGTGACTTCGTAAATTTCAAGATGATAGTGCCGTGCGTGTGCGCGTTCATAGGGGTGAGTGTATGCGCGTGTATATGAGTGCTTGCGTCTGTGTTGTGTCAAAAAAACAACGTAAATGCGTGTCAAAAAGAGACTAGTCAGTATACTCAATATTGTGCACCTCGGAGAGGAAAACGATAGAACTAGTACGTATTTATTTACGGTGCAGATTCACTCATTTTGCTCCATATGTACTCTGTCTCGGTGTAGTCTAGTCACTTGTTGAAATCTCTAGAAGGGCAAATACTCCTTTCTGGTTTACAGGGCTATACTAGCAAGTAGTTGTACGTACTAGTACAATAGTGGGCTCACATAGCAATTTTGTCTCATGCAAGAGCCTGGCTATATGCGTGCTCCAATGTTCGCAACTGCAACATTCGGTTTGCGCTTGGCTCTTCGCCTCATCGAGAAGACGAACAATGATGTTACTACTACTGCTTCTGCAGTGTCGAATCCACTGCTGCATGTCCGTCCACCGCGAGCGGGATGGATAGCTTGTTGTAGAAGTACTACTAAGCAAAAGCCTGTCCTCGTTTGCGAGCAACAGTGCGCATGGGCGAGGGAGAAGGCGTGTAGTAAAATCAAGCTTCTCCTCGTTCTACGAGTTGACGCGACACATCATAGCACTGGCCCCACATGCTTGCCTCTAAACTTGGCTGAAAGACCCGCAGTGTATAATATATTTGCTGCAACCTCTAACATTTACCCACCACAAATTAAAATATATGTGGCCGTATGCATCGTTCTGATGCAAAGACTGGGGAGTCCCCCCTTTTCAAAAAAACAAATTAAAATATATATTCATGTCTTGACCAGATGAGTGTGCAAACTACAATCACCAGGGTGACAGGTAGGGCCAGAAGACTATTTTAATTTAAAAATAAACTTTGAGACGGCCACATAGCATAGAGCCGACCCCAACGATTTTAAGCTTACATGCACGGTACACGCTATCTAGACTACTCTACACATGAAACTGCCACACGAGCGTCCGGGCTGCGCTTGGCTCTTCACCTCTTCAGGAAGTCGAACAATGATGGTGTACTACTGCACTGGAGGAGTACTACAGTACGCTTCTGGCCATTTCACACCGATTGAACTGCTGCATGTCCACCGCGTGCGGGAGGGAGAGCGTGTAGCGAAAGCTTCTCCTATTCTTGCCAGCCACCACGCTCATGGGCGAGGGAGGGACGCTCCTGTCTTTGCGTGTATGACAGGTGGGCCTGACAGGCGTGTGGCCAACCTGTCATACAGCCAAAGGCAGGTGCAGTTAAGTCCGCGAGGGAGAGGATATTCAAACTTCTCTTTGATGTACGAGTTGACGCGACACATCAAAGAACTGCACTCGATATATTTCAATAATTTGCGTTTACCGATGCATTAATTACAACGCATGCATGCATGCCGTGACTCCTCTTTTGATAGTACTTGCATGTGTTGATTTAATGCACCTTGAAGTAGTACTCCCTCCATTCCTAAATTGTAAGTCTTTGTAGGGATTCCATTATGAATTACATACGGATGTATATAGATGCATTTTAAGTGTGGATTCATTCATTTTGCTCCGTATGTAGTCCACCTAGTGAAATCTCTATAAAGACTTACTCCCTCCGTTCGGAATTAGGCTGGTCATAGTGGGGAGTAACTTAGACTAGTAACATGCATAAGTTACTAGTGTAGTGTCAAAAAACGTCTTACATTATGGGACGGAGGGAGTAACTCTATAGTGCATAGTATCATAGATTAGTAGTATCATAGATGGTCCCATTTATTGCCATGCATGACACATAGTAGCACCATATTTATTATGGTACGGTATCTACCTATGTTACTATAACCATCTCTCTCTTTTTTAATTGCCTGCCACATAAGCATGTTTGCGAGTCCCAAGTGCATGATACTATTTATGTTACTCCCACTATGGCCAGCCTTACTTTTCGCGAAAATGGATGTATCTAGACGTATTTTAGTTCTAGATACATCCATTTTCGAGACAAGTAATTCCGAACGGAGGGAGTACATTTAGGAACGGATGGAGTATAAAATATGTGACGGTAAGCTTTGTAATACCCCGGCCCAAGTCGAGGGATGGTTGTGCACGAGGAGGGCGATATCATGCAGACCGAATAGGAATAGGACCAGCTCTCTAAGGTCTCGATGGACCTCACCGTGCTCCACTGCCCCTTGTGCCTCTGCCCCTTGACGCCTCCAGTGTATGAGGTTTGAATACACCTCGTCCGCTCGGTTGATTAAGCAAGGTGCAGGTTTCTTGATTGATGTGATGTTGGATTGATTTCTGCTGAGCAAGGGAGGGCACTTGGCCTGCGCGGGCTGCCGTGTCGAGCGCCCCGGGAACCAGCGGCAGTGCCAGAAGTGCGAGCGCGGCGGTGGCTTCGACGTGCGGAACACGGCCGTGGACTCCATCCTTTCGTCGGTGAGGGTGGAGTGCCCGCACGAAGGTTGTGGGCTCTACGTCACTTACCACAAGCTCGCCGATCACCAGAGCGTGCGTCCGCTCGCGCCCTGCAAATGCCCCGTCCTCGTCTGCGGCTACGAAGGCCCGCCGCTGGCGCTCTACCACCACATTAGCACCGCGCATCCCATGCCCGTGCACAGGATCCAGTACGGCAAGGCGCTCTAGCTGCAACTGCCACTGTTGGAGCCACGGCTCTTGCTGTTCGTGGAGGAGGACCGTCGCGCGTTTTTCTTGGTCGGCGGCGTGCTCGACATCGGCGCGCCTATCGCCGTGTCGGTCGTTTGCATCAGAGCGGGGGCGTCCCCACTACCGCACTACTTGGCCAAGCTGTGGGCGAACGGCCCACCAGGGGAGCCCAAAGGCACGACCGACGCCGTCAAGGTGGAAATGGAGGTGACAAGCAGCAAGGATCCCGGCGACATCGACGTGCAGGAGCTGACCTTCTTGACAGTTCCGCCCAAGCTGCTGGCCGGGGCTAAGCTTGTGTCCCTCCACATTCAGATTGACAAGCTCACGTCCTAAATGTTTCGACAGTGCCTTCTGTTTATCTTAGTAATATGCTAATATAGGGATTACCTTGGTCTACTTTAGCTTAAGAAATGGTGGGTTTTGGTGGCGATGCAGCAATTACTTCGGCATCAGATCAGTAATTTCCAACAGTCGAATGGATATTTTGTGTCTGTTGAATATAAAGTTCCTTTGGGTAAGAAGTACTACTTGTCATCAAAATGGATAAAAGGAGATGTATGTAGACGTATTTTAGTTCTAGATACGTCCCTTTTTATCCATTTTGATGACAAGCACTCCCTCCGTTCCACAATACATGCCTTCCATTTGTCAAAATATAGATGTATCTAGACATGTTTTAGTATATAGGTACATCCATGATAGAGCCAATCGGATGGTTGAGAACACTACGGGGCTGTTTGGTTTGAGACTAAGTTTGCCAAACCTTGCCACACCTAAGGTTAGGCAAGTTTGACCAACTTAGGTGTGTGTCTGGTTCAAGCCACATCTTAGCAAGCCACACTATGGTCCCACATCACATACACACAAAAAGTGTGGCAAGATTCCCTTAGGCTTGCCAACTTGTGGCTCTCATTTTAAAGAACTAACCTTAGGCAAGTTTGGCAAACATTGTATGGCAAAGTGTGGCACTCCTAGGCCTAGAACAAAACAACCCCTACAATTCGTAGCTACAGATGCATGTGTGACTCCCAGATGCAGAGGCCGGGGGTCTTCATCCTCCTTTTCGAGAAAAAATAGATGTGTGTGTGAGAGGACGAGTGCGTGCGTGCACCTCTTCTCTTCCTGTATAACGTCCTACTAAACTCAGAGTACAAGTTTTTGTGGGTGGCACGATGGTGCGTGCGAGAATTCCCGAGAGATAGGTTTAATGCGTTTGAAAAAAGGACTAGCCTAGAGCTCGCCACGCGGCTATTCCTGTTGAACGCCCCATTAACCGTAAGATACGTATACGACGGTGCCAGTTATTGCACGTACACAGCAGTATTCCCTCCTTTCCGGTTTATGGTGAGTGGTGGAATATTTTTTGTAGTTTGCAAAAGCACCTAATTAATGCTCTTGTTTTTCTCAAAAAATTATGTTTGTCAATGCATTAATTGCAATGCATGCATGCATAAAGTACATGCATTCGTTAATTTTCTCTTAATACTTGCATGCAATGATTTAATGCACCTTGGAATCTAAACATGTGTTGGGGAACAACCAAATTGATCCTTATAAAATGGAAAAACTAAAATTTTGAGATAAGCCCTATAAAACCGGAAAGGAGGGAGTAGAAAAAGAAGTACTCCATCCGGGAATAGTGCCGCACTTCGAAACTAGAACCGTCAATAAATTTTGAGCTTGCGTCTCGTCACATTCCAAATTACTCCACGCTATATTGAATTGCAAACCTGTTCACAGTGATCACAACCTAAACAGTTTCCCACTTAGGAGCGTATTGGTACCATGCTATATTGAATTCCAAACCTGTTCACACCGATCACAACCTAAATGGTTTCCCACTCAGGAGCGTATTAGTACTCGGTTATAAATACTAGTATGCCAAGATGACTGCACATTCCTCCTCAACTCCTCGTCCACAAAAACAAACAAGTCATTCAGCATCCTTCCCTTGCGTCTGCCATGGCCAGTGTGAGTTCTCGGTCGAGAGATTGCCGCCAGGGAGAGGCGAGCATGGAAGCGGAAGCACGAGAGATGTCCCGCCTCGCTGCGAGAGCAGCCGACATGTCCCGCCGCGCGGAAGTATCAGCACAGAGGTCCCGCCGCACCGTCGATGCAGTAGACTGGTCCGGCCGCACCGCGGAAGCAGCAGAGATGTCCCGCCGCGCCACGAATGCAGCAGAGATGTCCCGCCGCGCCGCGGCGGCCTGGGAAAATTTCTCGCGGGCAGGCGACGACTGTTACAGGCGCATGCATGCGATCGTCCATAGCCAGATGGATCAGATCTCCGGCTTGGCGAGGTTGTAGGACGACGTGAAAGCCTCGTTTGAACTGGCTACCGGCGTCATCCGGCAACTAAGGGAGGGCAATGAGAGGCTCCGGGCCGAGCGCGACCTGCTGTGGGAGAAGATCGTCTGAAGTGCAGACCAGCAGGAGGAGACCAGTGCCTTGTTGAAGAGGACCGGCGTCATCGTCAAGAAACTTATGGACGAGAATGACATGCTCCGCAACGAGCACCAAAGGCTGGTGGAGGAATCCGCGGATGTTCTCAAGCAGCGTCTTGAGGACAGGAAAGAGCTCATCGCCGCTCGCCGCGGAGACTAGTTCCCGCGGCCTGCAGCAACGCATCAAGAAAGTAGAGATCAGCGAGCCAGATCCTTGTCTTCCTTCTTCTTTTTCCCTTGTGTATTTCGGGCGTAGCTGCATGTGGCTTTTTTAATTATCTTTCTAATTATGTAAGACAATTAACCTTCCTTATCTTTCTGTGGAAGATCAATGTTGCGAGGCTGGAATGAGGAAAACTCTTGCTGTGGCGACCCTGGCGTTGTTGTTCTTCTAGTTGCTGCTGGGCTTCCTTCAGTTTACTGGTTTCTTTTGATGTAGTAATCGATTTAGGATGTGGATTGTGTCGTCGGTTGTGAAATGTTGGGTTCTAGCGCGGATGTTTGGCCTTTGTTGGCCTCTTTTGGGATGTTGCGATTTCAATCTGGTACGTAGTTTTTAGTCCTTCGTGTTAGGATGGAGTTGTGCTGAACTTCTTGTGAATTGTGGTGGCTTTCAGTAATGAAAATCGGAAGGGGCAAGCCCTTCTTTGATGAAAAAAAATAAAAATCATCCTTATATATTCATCAGTCTTGCTATAAGTCGCAGTAGATGCTATATAGGTCCGTCAGATCTTACATCAAGATCCGTGCTTTCAGATTTTCATTTCTCTCTCTTAAATCTCAGTCGAGTGAGACATAGCCACGCCATTAAACAGAGGCCCGGGCGCCATTAATGGAGACCTTGGGAGAGAGGTGGACAGCAGATGGAGGTCAAAGGGCTCTCCTCCCGATAAGCACGCACAGGGGTCTGATCGCACGCCTCTCGTACTCAAATAGCTACCCTGCACGGCGCCTCCTAGCTAATAAAAAATGGGGACGCATGGCGGCACGTAAATGGTACTAGTAAGTAGAACGCCCACGGTTTCAATAAAACTTGTGTTTCCGATTGTAACGTGACAGCACTTGTTCCAAAATGACTTTGTTGATTGTTAATGTGTGCGCCTTCGCAAATCGGACTGCAAATTTACCACGGCATGTTGGTGCCATGTCATGGCACCAAGCCAAGTTTCATTATTTTCATGCGTGCTTTGGATTTACAGGAATTAAAAAACTAAGTTTCTCAATTTTTCCAACCCAGCCACGACGCCCAGAATTTTGAATTTCATTCCCATTTCTGGACTGGAACATGTGCTTGTATTTCAAATTTGAATTATGCACATAAAGGTGACACATTCCCTCCGAGAACCACGAGCTTTCTTGAGAGAGGCTCCGATTTGCAAGAAGCTTATACCAAAATTTGTTCCTATTCGGCCAATTTTTTTACCACGGCATGGTACTACCATGACATGACACCATGCCAAGTTTCATGATTTTAAAACCAAGTTTCTCAATGTTCTCGACCGAGCCTCGATGCCCAGATGTTTGAATCTTATTCTCATTTTTTGCATGGGAGTAGAAATTCACCCGAGGACACAAATGTGATTTTTCAACCAACTTTGGTGCACGGGAGCACATGCTTGTAGTTCAAATTTGAATTATGCACATTAAATGACCAAAAACTCAATTATTGTGTAAATAAGGCCAAACGAAGCCGGAATAATTCCAAAATTTAACAGGGCACTCATGTAGTTCTATGTTGCCTTTGTAAATAAACTCAAGGGGGACAATGTATATCGTTTTGCACTCAAAGGTGACACGTTCCCTCTCAGAACCATGAGCCTTCTTGAGAGAAGCTTCGGTTTGCAAGAAGCTTATACCAAAATATTTTCCTATTCGGCCATTTTTTTACCACAACATGGTAGTACCATGACATGACATACATGCCAAGTTTCATGATTTTCAGATGTGTTTTGGATTTACAAGAATTTTAAAACCAAGTTTCTCAATGTTCTCGGCCGAGCCACGATGCCCAGATGTTTTAATTTTATTCTCATTTCTTGCATGGGACCTAGAAATTCACCCGAGGACACAAATATGATTTTTCAGCCAACTTTGGTGCACGAGAGCATGTGCTTGTAGTTCAAATTTGACTTATGCACATTAAATGACCAGAAACTCAATTAATGTATAAAAAACGACAAACGAACCCGGAATAATTCCAAAATTTAACATGGCACTAATGTAGTTCTATGTTGCCTTTGTTAAGAAACTCAAGGGCGGGGAGGGGGGGGCAGCGTATATCGTTTCACACTCAAAGGTGGCACGTTCCCTCTTAGAACCACGAGCTTCCAAATCGGCCCAATTTTTTACCACAACATGTTAGTGCCATGACATGACACCATGCCAAGTTTCATGATTTCCAGCTGAGTTTTGGATTTACATGAATTTAAAATCTAAGTTTCTCGATGTTCTCGGCAGAGTCATGACGCCCAGATGTTTGAATTTCATTCTCATTTCTTCCATGGGACCTAGAAATTCAACCAAGGACACACATGTGATTTTTCAACCCACTTTGGTGCACC
>LR880968.1:824189575-824201500 GCA_904067115.1 Aegilops sharonensis | reverse complement strand
ATAATAAAGGTTCATATCACAAGGGGCAATATAAAGTGACGTTCTTTCGCATTGAGATTTTGTGCATTCAACCATAAAAGCGCATGGAAACCTCTGCTTCCCTCTGCGAAGGGCCTATCTTTTATTATTATCCTCTACCTTATGCAAGAGTCACGGTGATCTTCACCTTTCCTTTTTCATTTTATCCTTTGGCAAGCTCAGCATGTTGGAAAGAACATGATATACATATCTAATTGGATGTAGGGGAGCATGAATTATTATTGTTGACATTACCCTTGAGGTAAAAGGTTGTGGGGCAAAACTATAAGCCCCTATCTTTCTCTGTGTCCGATTAAAATTCCGTAACCACAAGTATTGCGTGAGTGTTAGCAATTATGAAGGATTAAGTGATAGTTGAATATGTGGACTTGCTTTTAAGCTCTGACATAGACTCTTTCCGATGTTATGATAAATTGCAATTGCTTCAATGACTGAGGTTATAATTTGTTGGTGCTCAATAAGGTTTCTGATTCATACTTTCGCATTGTGAAAAGATCATCACTTGAACATAAGTAATCATATGACAAAATCTATATATGTTGTTGTTATGAGAATAATCATGATGCCTTCATGTCCGTATTTTATTTTTATCAACGCCTCTACCTCTAAACATGAGGACATATTTATTGTTGTCAGCTTTTCGCTTGAGGACAAGCGAGGTCTAAGCTTGGGGGATTTGATACGTCCATTTTGCGTCATGCTTTTATATTGATATTTACTACATTATGGGCTGTTATTTCACGTTATGTCACAATACTTATGGCTATTCTCTCTTATTTTACAAGGTTTACATGAAGAGGGAGAATGCCGGCAGCTGGAATTCTGGGCTAGAAAAGGAGCAAATATTGGAGACCTATTATGCGCAACTCCAAAAGTCCTGAAACTCTACGGAATATCTTAAAATAAATAAAGAAAAATCATCGCCAAAGATGAAGGCCAGGGGGCCCACACCCTGCTCACGAGGGTGGGGGGCGCCCCCCCCCCCCCCGGGGGGGGGGGGCCCCCCCCCCCCGGGGGGGGGGGGCCCCCCCCCCCCGGGGGGGGGGGGCCCCCCCCCCCCGGGGGGGGGGGGCCCCCCCCCCCCGGGGGGGGGGGGCCCCCCCCCCCCGGGGGGGGGGGGCCCCCCCCCCCCGGGGGGGGGGGGCCCCCCCCCCCCGGGGGGGGGGGGCCCCCCCCCCCCGGGGGGGGGGGGCCCCCCCCCCCCGGGGGGGGGGGGCCCCCCCCCCCCGGGGGGGGGGGGCCCCCCCCCCCCGGGGGGGGGGGGCCCCCCCCCCCCGGGGGGGGGGGGCCCCCCCCCCCCGGGGGGGGGGGGCCCCCCCCCCCCGGGGGGGGGGGGCCCCCCCCCCCCGGGGGGGGGGGGCCCCCCCCCCCCGGGGGGGGGGGGCCCCCCCCCCCCGGGGGGGGGGGGCCCCCCCCCCCCGGGGGGGGGGGGCCCCCCCCCCCCCCCCCTCGGGCGCGCCCCCTACCTCGTGGGCCCCCTGGTGGCTCTCCGATACCCATCGTCTCCTATATGAAGTCTTTCGATGAGAAAAAAACATTAAGCAACCTTTCGGGACGAGACTCCGCCGTCACGAGGCGGAACCTTGGCGGAACCAGTCTAGGGCTCCGGCAGAGCTGTTCTGTCGGGGACACTTCCCTCCGGGAGGGGGAAATCAGCGTCATCATCATAACCAACGCTCCTCTCATCGGGAGAGGGCAATCTCCATCAACATCTTCACCAGCACCATCTCATCTCCAAACCCTAGTTCATCTCTTGTATCCAATTCTTGTCCCCAAGTCCGGGATTGGTGCTGGTAGGTTGCTAGTAGTGTTGATTACTCCTTGTAGTTGATGCTAGTTGGTTTATTTGGTGGAAGATCATATGTTCAGATCCTTTATGCATATTATTACCCCTCTGATTATGAACATGAATATGATTTGTGAGTAGTTACGTTTGTTCCTGAGGACAAGGGAGAAGTCTTGCTATTAGTAGTCATGTGAATTTGGTATTCGTTCGATATTTTGATAAGATGTATGTTGTCTAGCCTCTAGTGGTGTTATGTGAACGTCGACTACATAACACTTCACCATTATTTGGGCCTAGAGGAAGGCATTGGGAAGTAATAAGTAGATGATGGGTTGCTAGAGTAACAGAAGCTTAAACCCTAGTTTATGCGTTGCTTCGTAAGGGGCTGATTTGGATCCATATGTTTCATGCTATGGTTAGGTTTACCTTAATACTTTTGTTGTAGTTGCGGATGCTTGCAATAGAGGTTAATCATAAGTGGGAGGCTTGTTCAAGTAAGAACAACACCCAAGCACCGGTCCACCCACGTATCAAATTATCAAAGTACCGAACGCGAATCATATGAACGTGATGAAAACTAGCTTGACGATATTCCCATGTGTCCTCGGGAGCGCTTTTCCTATTATAAGAGTTTGTCCAGGCTTGTCCTTTGCTACAAAAAGGATTGGGACACCTTGCTGCACTTTATTTACTCTTGTTACTTTTTGCTCGTTACAATTTATCTTATTACAAAACTATCTGTTACCACTTATTTCAGTACTTGCAGAGAATACCTTGCTGAAAACCGCTTATCATTTCCTTCTGCTCCTCGTTGGGTTCGACATTCTTACTTATCGAAAGTACTACGATAGATCCCCTATACTTGTGGGTCATCAAACCACAAGTATTGCGTGAGTGTTAGCAATTGTAGAAGACTACAAGTTAGTTGAGTATGTGGACTTGTTGAAAAGCTCTATTGTTGACTCTTTCTGATGTTATGATAAATTGCAATTGCTTCAATGACTGAGATTATAGTTTGATTAGCTCCCAATGAAGTTTTTGAACCATACTTGACATTGTGAATTGATTGTTACTTGAGCATAAGAAATAATATGATAAAATCTATATATGTTGTTGTTACAAGAATGATCATGATGCCCTCATGTCCGTATTTTATTTTTATCGACACCTCTATCTCTAAACATGTGGACATATTTTTCGATATCGGCTTCCGCTTGAAGACAAGCGAGGTCTAAGCTTGGGGGAGTTGATACGTCCATTTTGCATCATGCTTTTATATCAATATTTATTGCATTATGGGCTGTTATTACACATTATATCTCAATACTTATGGCCATTATCTCTTATTTTACAAGGTTTACCATGAAGAGGGGGAATGCCGGCAGCTGGAATTCTGGCTGGAAAAGGAGCAAACATTGGAAACCGCTCCAAAAATCCTGAAACTCCACGAAACCTGTTTTTGGAATTTATAAGAATTATTGAGCGGAAGAAATACATCAGGGGGCCCACACCCTGGCCAGGAGGGTGGGGGGGCGCCCCTGTCTCCTGGGCCCCCTGGTGGCCCCCCGGTGTCCATCTTCTTCTATATTAGGACTTTTACCCTGGAAAAAATCGTGGGCAAGCTTACGGGACGAAACTCCGCCGCCACGAGGCGGAACCTTGGCGGAACCAATCTAGGGCTCTGGCGGAGCTATCCTGCCGGGGACACTTCCCTCCGGGAGGGGGAAATCATCACCGACGTCATCACCAACGATCCTCTCATAGGGAGGGGGTGAATCTCCATCAACATCTTCACCAGCACCATCTCCTCTCAAAACCCTAGTTCATTTCTTGTATCCAATCTTGTATCCAAACCACAAATTGGTACCTCTGGGTTGCTAGTAGTGTTGATTACTCCTTGTAGTTGATGCTAATTGGTTTACTTGGTGGAAGATCATATGTTCAGATCCTTAATGCATATTATTACCCCTCTGATTATGAACATGAATATGCTTTGTGAGTAGTTACGTTTGTTCCTGAGGACATGGGTGAAGTCTTGCTATTAGTAGTCATGTGAATTTGGTATTCGTTCGATATTTTGATGAGATGTATGTTGTCTTTTTCTCTAGTGGTGTTATGTGAACGTCTATGACATGACACTTCACCATTATTTGGGCCTATAGGAAGGCATAGGGAAGTAATAAGTAGATGATGGGTTGCTAGAGTGACAGAAGCTTAAACCCTAGTTTATGCGTTCTTTCGTTAGGGGCTGATTTGGATCCATATGTTTAATGTTGTGGTTAGGTTTACCTTAATACTTACTTTGTAGTTGCGGATGCTTGCAATAGGGGTTAATCATAAGTGGGATGCTTGTCCAAGTAAGGGAAGTACCCAAGCGCCGGTCCACCCACATATCAAATTATCAAAGTACCGAACGCGAATCATATGAACGTGATGAAAACTAGCTTGAAGATAATTCCCATGTGTCCTCGGGAGCTCTTTTCTCATTATAAGAAATTGTCCAGGCTTATCCTTTGCTACATGAAGGATTGGGCCACCTTGCTGCACTTTATTTACTTTATTTACTTGTTACTCGTTACAATTTATCTTATCACAAAACTATCTATTACCTACAATTTCAGTGCTTGCAGAGAAAACCTTACTGAAAACCGCTTATCATTTCCTTCTGCTCCTCGTTGGGTTCGACACTCTGACTTATCGAAAGGACTGCGATAGATCCCCTACACTTGTGGGTCATCAGCGTCCGCTTCAAAGGAACCATAAGGCTGGGCTTTATACCCTTCAGGATTTCCTGATTAGCTCTCTCTGCTTGACCATTAGACTGGGGGTGAGCCACTGTCGACACATCAAGTCGGATGTGCTCTCTTTGACAGAACTCCTCCATAGCACCTTTGGAAAGATTCGGGCCATTATCTGTTATAATGTTGTGTGGAAAACCAAAGCAGAATATCACTTTCTTTGTGAATTGAACCGACGTGGCTGCATCACACTTGCTAACTGGCTCTGCTTCCACCCACTTGGTAAACTTATCAACCGCCACCAAAAGGTGGGTCTTCTTATCCTTAGACCTCTTAAAGGGCCCAACAATATCAAGCCCCCAGGTTGCAAACGGCCAGGTGATTGGAATCATCCGGAGCTCCTGGGCCGGAACATGAGCCCGGCAGGCAAACTTCTGACAACCATCGCACCTTTTGACCAAGTCCTCAGCATCAGCATGAGCCGTCAGCCAATAGAAACCATGACGAAAAGCCTTAGCCACAAGAGATTTTGAACCGGCGTGACGACCGCAATCACCTTCATGGATTTCGCGCAAAATCTCACAGCCTTCTTCAGGAGAAACACAACGTTGAAAAGCCCCCGAGACACTGCAATGATGTAGCTCGCCATTGACAATAGTCATGGACTTGGACCGCCGGATTATCTGTCTGGCCAGAACTTCATCCTATGGTAACTCTCCCCGGTTCATATACGCCAAATATGGGATCGTCCAATCCGGGGTGACATGGAGCGCTGCCACCAACTGAGCTTCCGGATCAGGAACAACTAAATCCTCCTCCGTGGGGAGCTTGACCGACGGATTATGCAACACATCAAGAAAAACATTGGGCGGCACCGGTTTACGCTGGGAACCCAAATGACTTAAAGCGTCTGCCGCTTCATTCTTCGCCGGTCCACATGATCAACCTGATAACCCTTGAAGTGACCTGCAACAATATCCACCTCTCGACGATATGCTGCCACTAGGTCCGAGTCACCAAAGCATTTAACCCGGCTCAGATTCATTTCCTTAGCCATCCGAAGACCATGGAGCAGGGCCTCGTATTCAGCTGCATTGTTAGTACAAGGAAACATCAAGCGGAGAACATAACAAAATTTGTCACCTCGAGGGGAAGTAAGAACCACTCCAGCCCCCGAGCCCTCCAATTGTCTGGATCCGTCGAAGTGAATTATCCAGTATGTGTTATCCGGTTTATCCTCCGGCACCTGCAACTCTGTCCAGTCATTGATGAAATCCACGAGCGCTTGAGACTTGGTGGCTGTACGAGGCATGTATTTTAACCCGTGAGGACAAAGCTCAATAGCCCATTTAGCAATCTGGCCAGTTGCCTCCCTGTTCTGGATGATGTCTCCCAAAGGAGCAGAACTGACCACGGTAATGGGGTGGCCTTGAAAGTATTGCTTAAGCTTCCGGCTCGCCATGAAAACCCCATATACAAGCTTCTGCCAATGTGGGTATCTCTGCTTTGACTCAATAAGCACCTCACTGATGTAATAAACCGGCCGCTGAACCGGATACTCCTTGCATGCCTCCTTGCGCTCCACCACAATAGCCACACTGACAGCCCGAGCATTAGCAGCCACATATAATAGCAATGGCTCCTTATCAATGGGGGCAGCAAGGACAGGGGGTTCGGCAAGTTGCCGCTTTAGAGCTTCAAACGCTTCATTAGCTGCATCACTCCAGACAAAGTTATCTGTTTTTTTAGCACCTGATATAAAGGGATGGCCTTCTCACCAAGGCGACTGATAAACCGGCTAAGAGCTGCAATTGGCCCGCCACGCGTTGAACATCATTGATACACTTCAGTTTAGCCAATGAAGTAATCGCCTTGATCTTATCTGGATTAGCTTCAGTGCCCCTGTTAGACACCAGAAAGCCCAAGAGCTTACCTGCCGGTACACCAAAAACGCACTTGGCCGGGTTAAGCATCATCTTATAGACCCGGAGATTATCAAAGGTCTCTTTCAAGTCATCTATTAATGTTTCCTGCTTCCTGGATTTCACCACAACATCATCCACATAAGCATGAACGTTCCGCCCGGTCTGATTATGAAGACAATTCTGGACACAACGCTGATAAGTGGCTTGGGCACTCTTGAGCCCAAAGGGCATAGACACATAGCAGAAGGCTCCAAAGGGAGTTATAAACGCTGTCTTCTCCTGGTCCTTAACTTCCATCTTGATCTGATGATAACCCGAATAAGCATCCAGAAAACTCAAACGCTCGCAACCCGCCGTAGCATCAATGATTTGATCAATACGAGGGAGGGCAAAGGGATCGGCTGGACATGCTTTGTTCAAATCTGTGTAATCTACACACATGCGCCAAGTGCCATTCTTCTTAAGCACCAGCACCGGATTAGCACACCACTCTGGATGAAAAACTTCAACAATAAACCCTGCTGCCAAGAGCCGGGCTACCTCTTCACCAATGGCCTTGCGCTTCTCTTTGTTGAACCGACGAAGAAATTGTCGAACCAGTTTGAACTTGGGATCAACATTAAGAGTGTTCTCAGCGAGTTCCCTCAGTACACCTGGCATGTCAGAAGGCTTCCACGCAAAGATATCCCAATTCTCATGGATGAACTCGATGAGCGTGCTTTCCTATTTCGGATCCAGATTGGCACTGATAATAAACTGCTTGGATGAATCACCGGGCACAAAGTCAACCAACTTGGTCTCATCAGCCGATTTAAACTTCAAGGTCGGATCATGCTCCGTAGTAGGATTTTTCAACAAAGTCATATCAGCCGGATCAACATTGTCCTTATAAAATTTCAACTCCGTCCTCGGCAGCACAAACCGACTCAGAACAGGCCGCATCACCTTCCTCACACTCCAAAGCGATCTTACGGCTCCCATGCACTGTGATGGTCCCTTTATGACCCGGTATCTTGAACTGCAGATAAACATAACAGGGTTGTGCCATGAATTTAGCATAAGCCGGCCATCCAAACAGGGCATGATACGGGCTTTGGATTTTCACCACTCAAAAGTCAATGTCTCTGATCTCGAGTCATACTCATCTCCAAAAGCTACCTCCGGAGCTATCTTACCAACCGGATAAGCTGACTTGCCAGGCACCACACCATGAAAAACAGTGTTCGACGGTTTAAGATTCTTATCTGTCAACCCCATACGACAGAAGGTGTCATAATACAGGATGTTGATACTGCTCCCTCCGTCCATGAGCACCTTAGTGAACTTATAACCTCCAACCTGAGGTGCCACCACCAACGCTAGATGACCCGGATTGTCAACCCGGGGTGGGTGATCCTCTCGACTCCACACAATAGGCCACTCTGACCATCGCAAATAACGGGGTACTGCCGGTTCAACTGAATTCACCACCCGCTTATGAAGCTTCTGATCACGTTTACATAGGCTAGTGGTGAAGACGTGGTATTGCCCACTATTCAGTTGCTTTGGGTGACTTTGGTAGCCTGATTGCTGCTGCTGATTACCCTGCTGGTTATAACCACCCTGGTTGCCCTGATTGCCTTGATTGCCGTGTCCACCCTGATTGTCCTGGAATCCTGAACCGGAATTGCCTCCGCCATAACCCGGCCCACCAGAACCCGAACCGCCGGACAGTCCATGATCGTTCTAGAAAAAGTCTGAATTTTTTAATTCTCGCATGATATAACAATCCTTCTAGAGGTGCATGGCCAGTTTGTCCTGCATACTATGCTTTGGGCAGGGCTGATTTAATAGGTAATTCAAGCGCTCCGGATTAGGAGTAGGTCCTCCCCTTCTCGGGGGCGGTTTACCCTTACGACGCTGACCATTGCCCTGCATATTGGTGTTAGCCACAAAATTTGAATTATGATCTGCTTTACGCTTACCATTATTATTGTGGCCCGCTTGGTTGTGCTGCTGCCCCTTGGTGTTGCCATTCTTCTTTCCTTTCCCCGACTTCTCATCATCAGACTCGGGATCATTAGTGTTATCAGAATCGACATACTTAACCAAAGCTGCCATAAGTGTTCACATGTCATTGCAGTGACACTTGAGTCGTCCCAACTTCAACTTCAGTGATTGAAATCGGCAATTGCTCTCTAACGTGATGATCGCCGAGCCAACATTGATACGGTCTGATGAATGCAAGATTTCCGAAACCCAGCGTACCCAATGAGTTGTTGATTCCCCTTCTCCTTGGACACAAGCGGCCAGATCCACAACTGACTTAGGCTGCTTGCACGTGTCCTTAAAATTTGCTATAAACCGGGCTTTCAATCGTCCCATGAACTGATGGAATTAGCTGGCAGACTCTTTAACCAAGTGCGAGCCGTTCCATCCAGCATCATGGTAAAATGTTTTGCACATGCCGCTTCATCCACATCCAGCATCTCCATTGCCATCTCATAACTCCCGATCCACGACTCGGGAGGTAAATCGGCGGTGTAATTAGGCACCTTACGTGGACCCTTGAAATCCTTGGGCAGTCGTACATTACGCAAAGCCAGGACGAGACAGGGCACTCCCCAAGCACTGAAAGTAGGGCCTCGCTCCACGGAAGCCGTTGGACGAATTGGGGCAGGCTGATAGTCATGTGCTGCTGCTTGACGCGCTCTTCCGTTGTCTATCACCTCCTGAGCATTTGCCCCACCGCGCGCCGGATTAGGACCTCGAGGGGCATCACGGTTTCGCGCACTGCTTGACACAGCCGGTTCATTGATGTGTCCGCTGTAACTCTGGCTCAGGCGCGGAGTTGAATGAAGCATGTCTCGGCTATACGAACAGGCATGTTGCTGCACCAAAGCCGTTTGAAGGAGATCCCTTGCGCGCCGTGTCTCAACCGCCGCAGGGGACTCGCCCTCCATTGGGATAGCTGCTAATCGCGTCGCTGCAGTGACCATGTTATCCAAAGGGGTGGGGAAATGACCCGATGGTGGCGGTATGTATTGTGGCGGGTCATGGGTCTGCCGAGGCGGGTCAGTTACCCGTGGTTGATCCGGTGTCCCTGTTCCGGGCACACCAATCCGGTTTACCGCTGCCGGATTATTGGTTCCGGCTCCTGGGGTGCCGAAGAGATTCATCGCTTCGTAAACCGGCGGCAATCGAGACCGATGCTTTCTTCGAAATACCTCGTTTGAAGCGTCCTGGTCCAACAGGAGTCTGTAATTTTGCGCCTGAATCCGCTGCGCTTGTGCATCCAAAGCGGCCCTCTCCTCGTCCATCCTGGTTTCCTCAGCCGCCAAGTCCTCCTTAGCTTGTGCTATCTGATCCTGCAGCTTAGCGACCTCCGCATTATGCTGATCTCGGGTTTCTGGGGTCACTTGTGCGGTCAATAATGTTGTCAAGGCATCCAATAAACCGGACAGGGCTTGAGCCGGCCGGCGCGCGGGGCCTCCTACCCCGGCCGCTGATCCGGAAATCACAGCGGCTATCGTTGAAGACTGCAACATAGGTTGTGTACCGGCCATGAAGATTGCAAACCGGTTCGCCGGTTCGAGGGGGCCCGGAATACTTTCGCCATCGAAACAGCCCCCAAACCGGCCATCTTGCAGATGGTACAGTGACTCGGTCTCTCCGGTGGATGACTCGTCATCTGAGCAAACTATGGTCTCTGCATCAGACACCGGTTCAAGTTCTGCAACATGGATGAATCCCATGAACGCATGCTTCATGACAGGCTAAACCCGGGCAGGGCTTGCACGCCAAGCTGTCTCGACAAGGTCGGTGCAGATGTCCGGCTCAGGACCCGGTTCGCCAATCTTGCCAATGAAGACGTGAATTCCTCCAAAGGGGACCTGGTACCCGTACTCGATTGAGCTGGCCTCGGGGCCCCAGCCTCGTCGTCGATGAAAAGCTTGTCGCGATGACTCTTGGTCATCCGGCCCACGGCGTATCCCTTGAGTCCTTCAAAGTTGCCCTTCAAGAACTCAAAACCATCGTGCGATAGCCCCTAGGTGGGCGCCAACTGTCGTGGAATTGTCACGGCAGATGTCCTAGCGAAAGGACTTAGTCGTGGAGCCATCACGACGGGTAGCTTAAAGGGGTTTAACCGGACAAGGGACACGAGAGTTTTATACTAGTTCGGCCCCTTACGATGAAGGTAAAAGCCTACGTCTAGTTGTGATGGAATTGCTGGGGTTTCGATGACTAGGGAGCGAATACGCTTTGCCTGAGTCTCGAGTTGTTGTCTGTTGTCCTTGAACCACCGTCGGGTCGTGCCTTTATATACACAGGTCGACGCCCGCCGGCTTACAGAGTCCCGAGGCCGGCTCATACACATACCGGCTCGGTCTCCACCTTGTCCTACCTTGTAATACAAGTTATTCATTACATGGTGGTTCATAGCTATGGGCCCTATCTACCTTCGGGCCTTGGTCCTTTGTAGTGAACCGCTTTATTCCTGGTCTTCATGGGCTTCAAATATAAACAATCCATTATGGGGATAACCCGACTTCCTTGGCCGGTTTATACCCAGTAGTAATATTCCCAACACGTAGGCTCTAAAGTATGCTATGTTGTGTACCGCACCTGAAGTGTGCCTTGCCATGAGTCAATCAAGGAGTACAAGAGTGATCCAGGAATGGATCACATGACAGCGGTCAAACTTATCCTTAGTAACTAGTGGACTAAGGAATTTTCTCGATTATGGAGGTGGTAAAAGTGTAACATCCCAAATTTCCTATTTGGAATGTTTTACAATTATAGCTAAGCATCCTATGCATCCTGTTTGAATTTGAATGCCATTTGGAGTTTCAGAGAATTTTGAGTTTTGAATTTGAATTTCAAACTTTGGCAAGTGGGAAACATTTCAAAAACTATACCTGATAAATACTTGATCAAAAGTATGATATGAGCAAACATGACACTCCAAAAATATCAGAGGAAAACATTGCCAAAAGATTTGGATTCAAATCTGAATTTTATTTGAATTTGAAAAAAATGGATTTTTATAAAGTTTGGATTTTGCCTTTGGAAAAATGTTCAAATGAAAGGGAATATTCCCCTGATCATTTTGGTATATATATACCCTATATAAAATATTTATATTTTAAAAGTTATACCTGTTTTTGTTTTATTAAAAAAATAAATTTAAAAAAAAAAAGAAAAACCCCCCCGGGCGCCAGCCAGGCCCCCTGGCCCAGCCAGCGCCGCACCCCTCACCAGCCTGGCCCAGCCAGCGCCGGCCCACCAGGGCCAGCCCAGCGAGCCACCGACCGGCCCAGCTCCCCCTCACCTCCCCCCCTCGCCCGAATCCCTTTGGCCTCGGCCACCCGCTCGCTTCCCCCCTCTCTCTCTCACTGGCCAGCGGGGCCCGCCCCCGTCTTCTTCCCCTCGCCCACGCCGTCGCCGCCGCGGTTCG
>LR880968.1:824067191-824110075 GCA_904067115.1 Aegilops sharonensis | reverse complement strand
AACTAAGGAAAAAATGTACACTACCTGTACACATGCTGCGATTATCCAGGTGCTGACCCAAAAGCCAATCTTCCTCCGACATTTCAAGACCTACCTGAGCCAGCTGACAGCATTTACCAAATAATATACTACTGTAATTTTAATGCAAAAATGAAAATAAAATTAGTAAGCAATTCGAGATATAGTATACAATGTCATAAGATCATTGTTGTAGGTAGGAGGAAATGAGAGCAACACATGACACAGCAATACCCACATCGGTTGATGAAAGAGATGAAAATATCCTTTTCTTACAGCACTAGCATGAACCAATCATTCAGTATATTTCCATAAATGTACTACTAGTCTATTGTATAGGAAATGGCAATGTAAAATAAATTGGGAAGCACCAAATGTTGTTACTGACGAGTTTAAAAGAAAACGAGTAGTCCTGAGCTAAAAAATGAAACTAAGAATCCAGAATTGTAGATCTGAATATTCAATTATTTTTTGGCCGCGTCAAGCTCCTGACGAACAAACACCACTTTGTAATCATCACGCAAATTGATGAAAAGTTCTGTCTTTCCAGCATCACCACCAATGACACGGATAGCCATTACAACCTCTTCGGTTGTGAGACCCTTAAGATTCTGGAGAATATCAAGTAACTTGGTTCTATTGGCTGATGTTTGCTCATGAACATGCGATTCATGCATAAATGCCCTCTGTAAACCATTCATGGTTTTAGCATTCTCCTGCTCAGCTTCCAAGAACTTTGCAATTGTATTCGACACACTTGCAAGACTTGACTCAAGTGCATCATCATCAGGGTATGTTCTCTTACGACCATGCCTAGAACCACCGGAAGGGCTTGTATCCTCATTTAATTCAGGAAGATTCTCCTTGGCTGGTTTGCTGGTAGGTTGTGCATCTACTGTTGATCTATCTTCTACTATTTCTTCTTCACCCGGACCTTTAGCACTCCCTCCTTTAGCTAAATCAGTAGCATATACCTCACATAGCTTGTCGAAGTTAACCATAGGCTTCATGTACAAAGGACCTGCTCCCTCACGAGACTAGAAAAAAGAGCATGAATTTCCATTAGAAACTAAATTTTAGTTGAAAATAACATGAAACAGAGGCGATTTATTTACATATTGTACCTTTGCCCAGCCCATATACGTCTCCCTATCTCCAGTTACCATCTTCTTCTCATCATCCCATCCAAACCCACTACCATTTTGCATAATTTCCAGAACATATGAAAGTTGCTTCTTCAAAATCTTAACTTTAGACCTGATATGTGGATCTGCTTTAAGATCAGCATGTGGCAGCACTTTAGCCATTTCCTTCTCAATGTAGGTCAGATATCCAGACTTGTGGCCAGTATCTACTTTCCAAGAAGAATCATTCATGTTATGTAGAATGTCAATAAGCAAACTCTCCTCCTCCGCTGTCCATGTTCTCTTGTCTCTCTTTTTCGATGTCAATTTGGCCTCCTTTGACTTGGTTTTCTGATAGTTTCAATATGACAATGAAATGTGTGTGTACAAACAATACAGAATATAAATGCTCATGTAGGAAATATGATGTTCATACATTAATCAATCTCTCCTATCATTACAAGAAAGTGAATGAAATGACACATAAGCTACTATGACATATGGGAGAAAACAAATATCAGTGTAGAATGTTTCGACACCCATATTTTCCTGAACAAACATCTAATGTCCTACAACTAAAAATGTACTAGCGTGTATCAACGATCTTGTCTTTTGGCTATCCAAGCTTTCCACATTTCATCAGCTAACTTGTCTCTTTTCTCAGTCCACTCGGATGATGTTTCGGTGGACAGAATGACATCCTCATTTACTTGCTGCTGTTGAAGACGTAGCATGTATTCATCTAGATATTGTTCACAGGGATCAACCCGCATTTGTTGTCGTATCAGATTGTGAAGATAGCAGCATGCCAGAATTATATCAACTTGTGTATCAAAAGGATAATAAGAGGGATTTCTAATGATAGCCCATCGCATCTTGAGCAATCCAAAAGTCCTCTCAATCACATTTCTTGCTGATGAATGCAGCATGTTAAACAATTCCTCTTTTTTTGTTGGTGGGTTTTTCCAATCATTTAGATGATACCGTTGCCCTCTGTATGGAGCAAGAAACCCTTCACAGTTCTTGTACCCAGCATCAACTAGATAATAGCACCCTATGCAATAGAAACATATGTATGGGTTTGTCAACTACGTATAAAATATGTGCATCTAACTAACATAGACCCTTTTGTACAATCTCTTACCCCGAGGAACCTTAAGGCCATTTGATCTTGATAAAGCATCTCAAAGCACCCTCCCATCAGCCGCAGATCCTTCCCAACCCGGATATACATAAATGAATTGCATGTCTGGCGCACATACGCCAAGAACATTTGTTGCAACTTCATTCTTTCTTGAACGGAATCTTGGTTTGTCAGTTTTGGGCACATGAACTTCTATATATGTCCCATCTAAGGCACCTAAACAATTCTATAGGAACAACAATATGTGTTAGACCGTGAACAAAACTAGACCTAAAATTGTTTTTTTATGTTGAAATATTAAACTGATACCTTAAAGCACTTCCACCTTCCATCAGCGCAATTGGCTGGAATTGGTCGAGGCTTCTTAAGCAACACTTTCCAGNACGCCAAGAACATTTGTTGCAACTTCATTCTTTCTTGAACGGAATCTTGGTTTGTCAGTTTTGGGCACATGAACTTCTATATATGTCCCATCTAAGGCACCTAAACAATTCTATAGGAACAACAATATGTGTTAGACCGTGAACAAAACTAGACCTAAAATTGTTTTTTTATGTTGAAATATTAAACTGATACCTTAAAGCACTTCCACCTTCCATCAGCGCAATTGGCTGGAATTGGTCGAGGCTTCTTAAGCAACACTTTCCAGAGTTTTAAAACTGCGCCTAGTACTTCATGGAATTTCCGACTTACTACTTCAGGTGAACGCTGGAAATCATGATGGATTGCTCGGTTTTTCTCATCATGTGCAAGTATGTGAAGAAACATGGCAACCGTTTCTTCCACGCTCATATGCCTAGTATCCTTCAACCCACTTATTTTTCTTACCAAAGAACATAACACTCTGAAACAACGCCTATCCATCCGTAGTTGGAAAATGCATTCCGTATCGCTTACTCGTATCTTGTTGTTCAGGGTTTGTGCTCGAGTAATTGGGTCATACCAAGAAGGTTGCCTAATTCGACGCATCCTATATCGACTCCTCCTAAGTAACATCATGAAGATTTGCAACAACAGATATAAAAGTATGAGTATTTTCACTCTTCGTTGCCTCATTGTGTGCCATAAGANTATATCGACTCCTCCTAAGTAACATCATGAAGATTTGCAACAACAGATATAAAAGTATGAGTATTTTCACTCTTCGTTGCCTCATTGTGTGCCATAAGATTATGTTTTCCCGGTTTGTTGGTGGACGTGCCATGTCTGTGAACAAAATTATATAAGAGTGCCACACAATCAGCTATAAGAAATAAGGTACAATAGATTAAATGCCACACATATGTATAAGCAATCACACACAGCCAAGCAACAAGCAACCAGAAAGTCACGCATCAGCAGTAAAGAAAAATAATGCATGGATAAAAGTAACTTGTTTTTATGTAAAGTACCTCAGCTGGAAGTTTCTCATTAGTGCGCAGACCAGATCTTGGATCAGCAGACATATTTTCATGGTCTTTATGTTTAAGATAGATGTATGCAAAGTTGTGTTTCTTTGCAAATTTCAACATCTTAATGACAGAATTGTCATCATGAATTAAATCAATTCCTTCGTCAAGACTATAGCCAGGGACTGTATAATATAACTCATCACCATCCTTGAAACCTACGTCCTTAGCCATGCGAACTAGACGAAAATACGATGTACGCTCACTGTCACAGTCTCGAAAAATAGACACTTCGCCACCATCATAAGTAAGTGGTCCTTCCATTGAAAATGTACCCCCATGATGCATTTTGATATGGATCAAATCCCCCTCCATTCTGTATTTTATATAAGGCAATCGAATACATGAATCAAATGGATGCTTATTACATAATGCTATACTATACTGATGTACAAGACCATAAGGTGCAGCATTAACATGAATTAAACTACTCTTTTTTCAGTTCACATGTACTCTTTAGACTGAAATATAAACAGTTTTATAAACAATAAAGATGCAGATCTTTCAAAGTGCAGGCTGTAGGAATTTCACATTATTTCAAACATAGCGCACCAGGAAGCAAGGAAGCAGACGCATAAGCTTAACCTTGTCCTGAACCTGTGTAGTACCAATCAGGTGCGCAACCACGACAGCAAGCAGCCGCAAGCAATGGTGTTAATTTCGCCTAGCATATCCGTTTGTATTAGAATTTATCCACAAACTATTTACACTCATTTTCTAGTGTATTACTGATAAAATTCAGATGCTAAGCAGGACAAAGAGAGAGCCAGACAGATAAATCTGAACATATTTCTGCAGTTACAAAAGAATAAGTTCAGCCGTACCTCTTGTTCTTTGCTTGCGATCTGTAGAAGATAAAGTAAAAGAATGAGTACCGTATCACTTAATCAAATCAAACAAGACATGAACAGGGAAAAGCTACAAGAATCATATAAGCTGGGACTTAAAAGACATCTAATCTGTATCAGCTATCAAGATTTGTTTGTGTGTTCATGTGTATATAAAATATGTGTCAATGAAACATGCATATATGTTTAGTAAAATATGCATCTGCATATGCCACTTACAGTTGTCAGCTGGCACTTAATTGTGTATTTAAAACTCTACTTAGAAAGTACAGGAGCATGAAGCAAACATCCTGAACAATCTTGGTTATATACATGTGCAAGTAGCAGCCACAACGGCAAGCCAGCGATGATCTACAACTGCAGCTGAAGAATAGCATAAAAAATTGTACAAGCACAAGAGATTTCAACCACTAATTATACCCATCCATGTCCCACCTATGCTTCTAAAAAGGCCATCACTTACTATGTAAGACAGAGACCTCTCTACACTTTCCCGTACGAATCAAACAAGGGAACAAATGAGATAGAAAATGAAGGATTACTTCCCACCTGCAGCCTTTTGGTTTCTCTTGCTCCTGATAGAAAAGGGGAAACGAAGTGCTGAGACAAATCTGCCACCTGTGAAGCAGGAGAAAAAATAGAAAGAATAATAGATCTGCATCAGTTTGTGAAGGGAAAAGCAACGAATCCAATTTTGTTAGCAAAATCAGATGGGATACAACTAGATGTGAACGAAACAAGGTTGGATTGGCAGGAAAATATCCACGAATTCAACATGGAAAGATGAAAAAAGGGGCTACCTTAGCTCCTGTTCGTGTGTGCTGCCATCTCTGCAGAAGGAGGAGAAATTAGTGGATCGAAGATTTGTTTAGAGGTAGAATGGCGCCGCTGCTAAATAGGGGTAATCAGGTAGGATTTTACCGCGCTTTCTCTAGAATTTTCGCGCCTTTGTCCCCTTCCGCCGTGGGTCGTGAGGAACAGCTCGCGGTTTTTTTTAACGTCAATTCCCACTCCCTGGCTGAATTACTAGGGTCCCCCCGGGAAGAGTCTGATGGGAGTTGGGCCTCCGAATTCCCTTTCCCCTGCCTTTCTTAACTCCCATGTCCCTGACCCAATCAAGGGAAGTTAAGTCCCACGGGCCTCCAACTCCCATTCTCCACCTCCAACTCCCCCCAAACAAACGCGCTGAAAATGGTTGTCGGAGCTACATGAGCCAGCGACCTGGGTGCGCATTTGATTGTTGTTCCGCCGGAATAGGATCGAGCCGAAGTTAGGTCTAACTAGTACTCCTTCCGTCCGGAAATACTTGTCATTGAAATAGATGTATCTAGATGCATTTTAGTTCTAGATACATTTATTTTTATTCATTTTGATGACAAGTATTTCCGGACGGAAGGAGTACGTATAAAAGAGGCCGTGTAGCGTGAAAAAAAAAGAAGTAAAAACGAGGCCGCGCCGTTTCTGGGCTGTAAAGTACAGTAGTAACAGAGGTGCCGAGCTCTCACTCTATTCCGACAATGTCGGGCTCTTTCCTCAACTAAAAAAAATGTCGGGCTCTTCCACTCGAGGATGAAGATGAGCGGAGCGCCCATGGCGGCGGCCTTCCGACCAGCGGCGCACCTCCGATGTCCCTTCTCACTCCCGCTGCTCAAGCAGCTTTCCCCAGCGCCCTGCGCCTGCGCCGCCCTACACGTCCCCGTCCTCCCGCGTCACCATGCATTCCGGGATTAGGTCGCCAAGATCTAGATTCGAGCCAGTGGAGCTGAATATGCATACGAGTGGCAGCTCCTTGTAGAGCTCCGCCGCCAGGTAGCTCATAGAGTCATAGTCGACAGCCGTACTGTGCGCTGCCGCCGACATGCGCCTCACCCACGAGCTATGGGGGTCACCGGCGGCCGAGAGGCCGGCCTCCCCGTTGAGGTGAATAACGCGTATCCTTATCACTGGATTTGTGCTAGCCCGTGTGTCAATTTGATGGATTTTATCTGAGCTCCTTGTAGTTCCATCCAGGTGTTCTGTACTTGTGTTCTGAAATTTCTGCGAACTGAAAATATTCAACTATCAGTTATACAGGATTTCAGGAACCGTGTGGAGACCTATACAGAATTCTTATGCTCAACTACCAGTTATACGCGTGTAACCGTGTGGAGGATTGCAGAGAATTGACAAGCGCAAGTGGGGCCTGGATATTTTCCTGGTTGACGAGTCTGTGGCCGCCAAGGATGACCAACTGATGCCATGGCCTGATCAACGGACCCACCCCAGAGCAGTATAGGTACCATTCACCATTAATCTGAGCGAGCGAGAGAGAGAGAGAGAGAGAGAGAGAGAGAGAGGGAGGGGAACGGGGAGCTAGAACGATGAGGCGACGGCATCAGCTGCTGGTTTCGCCGTCTTGTTGCTTGAGCGGCCTCGTGCTGCTGCTCCTCGCGCTGTCTGCTCGAGCTCAGCGGCAGGCACACACAGATCCCTCTGAAGGTGCGTGGCACAAGCACAAGGAGTTTTAGTACTACCTATACTTTATTCAGTTCCTCTTAACGCGCTCGGATTGTCTTCATGTGTCTTCTTCCCTTGTGTATGTAATATGATCGCAGTGGCCGCACTGAACGCTATCTTCCGGCGGTGGGGCCTGCAGGCGTCTGCGGCGTGGAACATCAGCGGCGAGCCTTGCAGCGGTGCCGCCACCGACGACACCGACATTGATGATGACCCAAACTTCAATCCGGCCATTAAGTGTGACTGCTCCTACAACGGCAGCACCGTCTGCCACATCACCAGGATGTAAGTTGCTCCTTTAGATCCCTGGAAACATTAGCTCCATTGGTGGGTGCATGTTCGCTCTGGGCAACGGGTTGGTCCTTGTTGAAACTTGAAAGTTAGCCCAGGTTTGCTACAAAAAAATGTCATATTTCAGCTTGAAGTTGCAATTAGTGATGTTAACCTATAGATATAAGACAACCGCACATTAGAATTTCTTTATGATATATTAATTTCTTTGACAAACTTGTTGAAAACTGAGATATGATCCAATGTGTCTGCATGCTTGTGAACTCACCACACAGTTCTTGTTTGTTGTGAATAATTGCATGTTCTCATCCTAGTCCATGCTTTCAATTTGTTACGCTAATACTTATTGTTCTTCCATTGGTTCGTGCAGGAAAGTATATGCACTAGATGTGGCTGGTCGGATTCCTGTGGAACTGCAAAATCTAACTTACCTGACAAGCCTGTATGAACTATTTCCACCCTGAAGCTTCAAAGCTAATGGATGTCCACTTAAATGGTTACACAAGCTCATAATTACAAGCTGCAGTCCCCCTAGTTACTGTATGATGCATGCCATTAGCGGGAGATAGAAGGAGTGCAGTAGTTTCTCATAGACTATTTGTTCTAATCTTACATCTATAGGTTAGAATGGTGCGAACTGAGTATTCATGTGTCATACATACAGTTTCTTTGTTGACTAGTTATGCCTCTTTCAATATAAGTCGCTTCTGTTAATGTGTTTGGTTTTCAGACGCCCTTCCCTTTATTTACATGTTATGATTTTTTTTCCAATAGCTTGAAAATTGTAGTTTAACTAAAACAGGCTCACGCTACTTCTATAGTTCATGCAATAACATTTATGTTACATATCATTTGGTAGCATGGTAGTTCTAGTTGCTTTTACTTTCCAAGGCCTATATGAATTAAATGCTGATGCCTGCCAGCCAATAAGAGTTTCTGCAATTGAAAATTTGGAAACATTAGATTTACATTGATTCTGATGCGCTTTGCCGCTTTCAGGAATTTAGGGCAGAATTACTTGATAGGATCTTTGCCAGGATTTCTTGGAAAGCTGACTCGCTTGCAGTATCTGTAAGAATTACGATTTATCTTTCTCTGAAGCATTTAAATGTAAATGGTATCTCGTGTAGTGCATAACTTGCCCTGTTTTCTTTTCAAAATTACAAGAACTTTGAGTATCAATGCATTAACTGGAGTTTTACCGAGCGAGCTGGGTAACCTCAAGAATCTCATTTCTCTGTAAGAGAATATATCTCTTTTTACTGTGGCAACTCGAATCCAACACAAAAGTATTGTAGCCATATATGGCACTTGTCAATCTGTTGGTTCAATTTATTTGTGATGCTCAGAATCTTTTTGTTTATGGAAGTTACATGCAAAGTAAATAAAAGATGTAGGCTCCATAAATTAAACACCTGATTTTTTATGTACCAATTGTATCGTATTTGTATTTTCTGAACCTCCATTTCCTTATGTTTCAGGGGCGTTAGCACAAATAAGTTCGTCGGTCCACTCCCTGAAGTAGTAGAAAACTTGACCAAACTTGAGCAACTGTATGTCTTGGTTCTGCTTGACCTATTTTTCCTTGTAAGACCAATGTACCAAAACTCAGCATAACCATTTCACTCTTTCAATTTCAGCTATATTGATAGTTGTGGTTTAAGTGGAGAGCTGCCATCTACCTTTTCCAAACTTCAGAACCTGAAAATCCTGTAAATTCTCTTATCATACTTTCTATCTGTTACAAAGTCATTACGGCACAGTCAGCATATTAACTTCGTTCTTATCTGTTCAGATGGGCATCAGATAACGAGTTTACTGGGAAGATACCTGATTACATTGGAAGCTTATCCAATTTGACGGATTTGTAAGACATCACACGAAGAATTTGTATATGAAAATGATGAAACCGAGCCAGGAAATGATCCACATATGTTTTCAATGTTCATGATAGGACTGATGTTAATGTTTTTTCTAAAAAAAGATCATTCTACTTCCTATTGTATCACATTTTAGAGTCCGCTTTCAAAAATTGTGAGGAGTTGATTCTTTTCTCTGCTAATTAGATGTATGTGTCAATGCAGGAGACTCCATGGAAATAACTTTGACGGCCCCATTCCTGCAAGTTTTTCTAATCTTGTCAGCTTGAATAATTTGTATGTCCTTCCTACTTTAGATTTGGTGACAGCTGTTGTGCACTTAGTGGAAAAATTGGGCTTGTTCTCCACTAACTTTTATATTGTGAAGGCGAATAGGTGATTTAACGGGAGAGGTGTCTTCATTGGCTTTTGTGGCTAACATGACATCGCTGAGTACTCTGTATGGTGGCATAGTTTCTTACTCCCTCTGTAAGCTAATAAGATATTATATTAGTTTACTGAGGGAGTATTTAACAATTTTTTATTACTTTGCACTTCACAACTTTGTATGCCTGAACCTCTTCATTCTCTTCCTGCAGAGTTCTGAGAAACTCGAGGATATCTGACAACCTTGCCTCAGTGGACTTCTCGAAATTTGTTAACCTCTTTTATCTGTAAGCAATTTTTGACAAAAATTGTGAGTTTAACATTACTGGCGAACTGTTTGTGTTAAAAGCTCTTTGTACGTTTTGGTTGAAGCAGGGACTTGAGTTTTAACAGCATCACAGGCAAAGTTACTCCAAACCTTCTGAACCTGAATCCCCTCAAATTCCTGTAAGGATATCTGTATAGAATCTAGTGTTTTTGGAACTCCTGTTTAAAGTAGTATTTTTTATTTTCCCCAAACTAAAGTTCAGATGAATCAGATTTCTTGGGAGTAATAACCTCTCTGGGAGCGTACCAGACATGATCAGCCCTTCACTTACTACTATGTGAGCTGTTTTCTTCCTTTTTTTCTGTTTCATACTGACAGCATGTATGTCAGCTAACATGTCGAACTTAAAAGATTGGATGTGTCTTGGTTTCTTTTTTTCTTCCTCCTTTTGATCAATATGTGTGCCATCTGTCTTTGCAGTGACTTGTCATACAATAGGTTCTCAGGAAGATACCCTTCGTGGGTCAACATGAATAATTTACAAGTGTAGGTTTTTCTCTTCAAATTCCCATTTACAAGGCAAAAAAATCAACGCATGCCTGTTGTATTTTCAGTCTGGACTGTGAAACCACAAACTTCCATGAACCCGTTTGTGGCCTAATTGTCTGAACGGTATTTCTTTTAGGAATTTGGTGTGGAACAACTTTGTGATAGATAACTCGAACAACAGGTTTTTTTCCATTGCTTCATTTAGTTGCCTTCATATCTATGAAACACTTATATTCACCATGTGACTGAATGATCTATTTTGTTCCTAGTACTTTGCCTCCAGGACTAAATTGTCTTCAGCGAGATACTCCATGTTTTGGTTCTCCATCTTGTGAGCCCTCATCTCTTCATCCTTAGCAGTATCTCCTCTGGGCATCACTAAAATCTGTATCACTTTTTTAATGATCCTAATTTGTAGATTCCTCCTTTGCGGTAGACTCTGGTGGTTCGAGACCAATCAGAGGCTCAGACAACTCCATTTACGAACCTGATGATGCCAGTCTTCCAGTTGCATCATACTACGTTACGAACTCAACGAGATGGGGTGTTAGCAACATCGGGAGATTCATGGACTCGTCTAATGGGAGTTATATAATATACACTTCTCGCCGGTTTACCAACACACTTGATTCTGAATTATTTCAGACAGCCAGAATGTCACCCTCTTCATTGAGATACTACGGCATTGGGCTCAAGAATGGCATGTACAACGTTGTACTTCAATTTGCAGAGATTTTTTTCCCAGATGACCAGACATGGAAAAGCGTGGGAAAGAGGATTTTCAATATATATATCCAGGTGGCTTATTCTTGAATATATAAGCAAATGATCATATTTTGCAATGATTCTCATTTGTTTTATGCACTAAACTGATTCTAGAACATCCCATTTTTCTCTGTGGATTTTAATATCTTTTGCTTGCTACCCTGGTGCAGGGAGATCTTAAAGAAACAGATTTCGATATAAAGAAACAAACAAATGGAAAATCTTATACTGCTGTTCAAAGACAGTACACTGTTGAAGTAACGAATAATGTCATTGATATTCATCTCTTTTGGGCTGGAAAGGGCACTTGTTGCATTCCTGACCAAGGGTTCTATGGGCCATCGATCTCAGCATTAAGCGTATCTTCTTATGGTACTGTTACTTGTGCTACTTGCTAATCAATTAGTTACATAAATCATATTACAACATTCCACTTTCTATTATCTTACTCCTACTGTAGGTAGCAACGGTGAAGGGGATCCAGGTCCACAGGGAAACAGCACTACCAGTAGAACAGGTTTGGTTGTTGGAGTTGTAGTCTGTGTTGCGGTTTTTGGATTTCTAGCACTCGCTGGGGCCTTTGTTTGGAGGCAGAAAAGAAGGAGGCTAGAGGTGGAAATGGAAGGTAACACAAACCACTAAAATTAGAGTGTTAATCATGGGGATAAATTGACACGTGCTTCATTTTGCAGAGCTGTTCAGTATAGTTGGAAGGCCTAACGTCTTCAGTTACGGTGAAGTAAAGTCTGCTACTGACAGTTTTAGTGATAGCAACATTCTCGGAAGAGGGGGATATGGACCTGTTTACAAGGTTGGTTACATTTCCAACAAGATTAAGCAGCTCTAAATTTCATTGTTGATCGTTGCTATACGCAATCTACTGAACATATTGTACTTGTTTCACGCCGAAATCATGAGTTGCATCTTTTTTGTACAGGGTAAGCTACTTGATGGGAGGATTGTAGCTGTAAAGCAGCTGTCTTCTACATCTCATCAAGGGAAAAAAGAGTTCATGACAGAAATTGCAACCATATCCGCGGTGCAGCATCGAAACCTGGTGAAGCTGCACGGTTGTTGCATCGACAGTAAGACACCACTTTTGGTCTATGAGTATCTGGAACAAGGGAGCCTCGATCAAGCAATTTTTGGTAACTTTCATCCTCATTGTCCACCTGAAATGTCCGCTGTTAAATCATCACCATGAAAAGTATCCTTCCAAGTGTCTGAATCTTCTGTGAAAATGCAGGCAAGACAGACTTGAACCTAGATTGGAGAACGCGCTTCGAGATATGCATAGGCATTGCAAGAGGTCTCGCATACCTCCATGAGGAGTCCAGCATGCGGATAGTCCACAGGGACATCAAAGCCAGCAATGTCTTGCTCGACGCTGATCTCAACCCTAAGATCTCTGACTTCGGGCTGGCTAGGCATTACAAGGACAGCATGACGCATCTCAACACCGGAGTCGCTGGCACGCTGTAAGAACATTTGCTGTCCGTCTTAATCGTTCCATGCACCTTGATTCATAACAGAGAATCGATCAGACGCTCACGGTGTTCTCTGGTGTTAGTGGTTATCTCGCACCCGAGTACGCCATGATGGGACACCTGACAGAGAAGGCCGACGTTTTCGCATTCGGGGTCGTGGCACTGGAGATCCTCGCTGGACGCCGGAACTTCGATGACAGTCTCGAGGAAGATGAGAAGTATCTTCTTGGATGTGTAAGCTTTCACATACTTATCCTGGCCTCAAAATAAACCATCAACTTCATTTTATTCAGCATACCAAGGAAATTAAGCTCACCACAACTTGCAGGCCTGGTATCTGCACGAGAGCCAACAGACACTTGAACTGTTGGACAGTAAACTCATTGAATTCGACGAGGAAGAAGCTGCGCGACTCATCAATGTTGCTCTTCTTTGCACCATGGGCCTGCCTCAGCGACGCCCACCGATGTCCAAGGTCGTGTCCATGCTCACGGAAGACAACGAGGTGACCGACGTGGACAGCACCATGAGGCCTAGCTACGTCCCGGAATGGCAGGTCAGGAGCTTCAGCAGCAGCTACGTCTCAGGGTCGGGATCGTCGGCTCAGCAGTCCTCAGGCAGTCAAATCAGCGCGCCGTCCAGCTCGAGCAAGAAGCCCGGGATCCACAGGGACACCTCGCCGCTGGCCCGTAAAGAGACGCTGTGGATTTTGGTTCGAGATGAGAATCTGGATCTTGGTCATTTCCAACATTGGGTCCTAGTAATTTCTTCATGTTATATGTTCATATTTGGTTAGTTCTTCTGCTCAATTTTGGGATGATTTTTGTTTTCTCTCGCAAGTACATAGACATCTCGTTCTTTGATTCATAGAATTTTTAGAAGACCTTTTGAGCACTCTGTGAATTGAGAAGGAAGATGGGTAAGCGTCTCTACCTTTCAGGGGAGGCCCCGTCATTGTATTTATATGCGCACAATATGCGAGAGTTTTACGACATCAGGATTCATCAGATTGGAGTGCATGTATAAACTCTTAACACATGCATCTTTGGTCTTGTTTGTTTGGGCTTTAGGAACCAACTTTTGGTAGGGGCAACGCACTTGGCGGCGATGAAGTGTGAGGCGGAGTTGACCGAGGTGCGGGTTGCGCAGGAGGAACAGCGGAGGGCGCATTGGTGGGAGGTGGATGTGGGCGTGTTTTGGGGCATTTCCGGCTTCTCACCAACTTGCAGTCGTTTCCACAACTATGTTGCCAAACAACTAACATTCATTTTTGACATAAACAACCAAGTTTCATCGCAGCCGCTTCCTTAGCATAGCAAGTCTTTGGGAGAAGCCGCAGTGCAAACAAACAAAACTACATCTCAAGAATGCCGGTTGGTTATACAGCGTCACAAACCTCTTTTGGCCGGTAATCTCCTCTTTTGGTGGTTATTAGTGAACCTATCAAATTTTTATCTTTGAGATCCCAGCTTCTTCTTCGAGATTAGTACTAGAAGTTTTGTATTGCAAATTTCATTTTGTTTATTTGAAGGCCCGCTCGTGTTTGTGTTAGAAACTTGTTATTCGTGCTTACCAACTTGCTATGAGGAATTTACATGATGAGAGAGATGTTGAGCATCGTTATCAAGTTCGCGCCCTTTGTACATTTAACTGGTACAATTACATGGGAAAATTGTGCTGGAGTACCAGTTTATAGTCAACAAATGGCATATTTCTTCTTCAAATATGCTCTTAATCGAATGAAATAACATGAACCATCAATATATATACTGTACATGTTAGCAGCAAAAAGTGATCCGAAAAAATGTCTCGTTGTATATAAAAATTGTTGCTAGGGTATTTTTATTTCTCAACCGTTGTTAAACAAGTCAACATATAGTGTTTTAAAAAAGTTACAGGAAACCGACAACAAGCTGGACAAAAGGGAGCTGCCAAGTTGGTTCACAAAATTGAACCACAGTTATGCCCAACTTACAAGTGAATTACCAAGAGGACTATATATATCTTAAAAGAAATTTTGGAGGGCCGGTTCATAAGTGGAGCTCCAACACCAACAGGACCGCGTTGTAAACAAATCAGGAGCTAGAAATAAAAGTAGGGACCTATTTGTAAGCGCTCACAAAGAAGCGAGGGCGTGGAAGTAAGATACCAGGGCCATATGTGTGAGAAGAAAAAGGACCTGCGCGCAAAACCTCAAAAAAATTTGGACCATTTCTCGATTTGTGCGTGTCATCCTTGCGCAGGGGCCATGCTAATCTTCTCTGTATCGTTCCAATTTTATCGGATGTCCCCGAAGGGACAGGTCTGGCTGTCGCGGGCGGGCTTATAAGCTGGGTGGAACTCACTTCGGTAGCCGAGGTGGTACTAAACATCGGCGGGTTTGTTGCCATCCGCCTGGCCGGTCTCCAGCACCAACCTCGCGTGGGCTGCATCCCCTTCCGCGGCCCTAATTCGGTAGACGGGGGCCCAACCGGGTGGGGATTTGGGACATTTGGACTGTAATAACTGAGACCAAAAAAAAATTATCCAGTCGGTGCGCTGCCGCTGTCGCCCGCCAGTCCCGCCACGGCCGATGATCCGGCGAGCGAGCCGCCGCCTCCTCCCGGCCGTCTCTCACCACACGCGCCCGCCCCGCCGCGACCTCGCGGCCAACGCGGCGCTACAGTGGCTCGACGACGAGCTCACCTCGCTCGCCCTCCCCGAACCCGGGCGCGGGCCCGGGGTCGACGCGCACGCGTGCGCCAGGCTGCTGCAGGGCTGCGTCGCGCGCGGCGACGCCCGCGGCGGCCGCGCCGTGCACGGCCACGTCGTGCGGGGCGGCGGCCTCGACCTCTTCTGCGCCAACGTCCTGATCAACCTCTACGCCAAGCTCGGGCCCTTCGCCGCCGCGCGCAGGGTGTTCGACGGGCTGCCTGAGCGGAACATGGTGTCTTTCGTCACGCTCCTCCAGGCCCACGCGCTGCGGGGGGAGTTTGAGCCGGCGACGGCGCTGTTCCGGAGGCTGCGGCGGGAGGGGCACGAGGTGAACCAGTTTGTGCTCACCTCGGTGCTGAAGCTGGTTGTTGCCATGGACGCTCTGGGGCTCGCCTGGGCCGTGCACGCTTGCGCGTGCAAGCTGGGCCATGACCGGAACGCCTTTGTCGGCTCTGCGCTGATCGACGCCTACTCCATGTGCGGGGTTGTCGGTGATGCAAGGCGCCTGTTTGATCGGATCGTGGGTAAGGATGCCGTTGCTTGGACTGCTATGGTTTCTTGCTATTCTGAGAATAACCGCCCGGAGGACGCGCTTCAGGTTTTCCGGGAGATGAGGATGGCGGTTTCTAAGATCAACCCCTTTGCACTGACCAGTGTGCTCAGGGCTGCCGTGTGCTTGTCGTCGGTTGCGCTAGGCAAAGGTATCCATGCCTGTTCAGTAAAAACGCTTTATGATGCTGAGCCTCGCGTTTGTGGTGGGCTGCTTGATATGTATGCCAAATGTGGGGGTATTGAGGATGCCCGCTTGGCTTTCGAGATGGTTCCCCATGATGATGTGATACTTTGGAGTTTTATGATATCTCTGTACGCACAGGGCAATCAGAACGAGCAGGCCTTCGAGCTGTTCATCAAAATGATGCGATCTTCTGTGGTGCCTAATGAATTTAGTCTATCAAGTGTTCTGCAAGCTTGTGCTAATATGCCCCTCTTGGGCCTAGGCGAGCAAATTCATAGCAATGCTATAAAGATTGGTCATGAGTCTGAGTTATTTGTTGGAAATGCACTAATGGATCTCTATGCCAAGTGCAGTGACATGGAAAGCTCACTCAAGATCTTCTCATCATTGCGGGATGCCAACGAGGTCAGCTGGAACACAATTATTGTTGGTTACAGCCAGTCTGGTTTTGGAGAAGATGCTTTGACTGTATTCCGTGAAATGCGTGCTGCTCCAGCACCGTCAACTCAAGTTACATACTCAAGCGTGCTCCGGGCTTGCGCAAGCACAGCATCCATCAATCACGTTGGCCAGGTTCACTGTTTGGTTGAGAAATCCACATTCAACAATGACACCATTGTAAGCAATTCACTTATTGACTCATATGCAAAGTGTGGATGCATCAGGGATGCTCGCAAGATATTTGAAACTCAGAAAGAACATGATTTAATTTCATGGAATGCCATAATTTCAGGATATGCTGTTCATGGACATGCTGCACAGGCCCGAGAACTTTTTGACAGGATGAACAAAAATGGTATTCAAGCTAACGATATCACTTTTGTTGCTCTCCTGTCTGTCTATGGTAGCACGGGTTTGGTGAGTCAAGGACTCTCTCTGTTTAATTCTATGAAGCTTGATCATGGCATCAAACCATCCATGGAGCATTACACTTGCATTGTTCGGCTTCTAGGACGTGCTGGCCGTCTGCATGATGCTCTGAACTTTATTGGAGATATCCCTTCAGCACCATCTGCTATGGTTTGGCGTGCATTGCTTAGCTCCTGTATAGTGCATAAAAATGTGGATCTGGGGAGATTTTCTGCAGAGAAGGTGCTTGAGATTGAACCACAAGACGAGACAACTTATGTCTTGCTATCAAACATGTATTCTGCAGCTGGAAATTTGGATGAAGTTGCTCTTTTGAGGAAATCAATGAGGAATATAGGTGTAAGGAAGGAGACTGGTCTTAGTTGGGTTGAGATGAAGGGTGAAGTTCATGCCTTTTCAGTAGGGTTGGAAGACCATCCAGATATGCGAGTGATACATGCTATGCTAGAATGGCTAAACCTGAAAACCCATAGGGCAGGTTATGTTCCTGATACTAACGTAGTGTTGCATGATGTAGATGAGGAACAAAAGGCTCGCATGCTGTGGGTGCATAGTGAGAGATTGGCTTTAGCATATGGGCTTGTGATGACACCGCCTGGACATCCAATTCGGATAATGAAGAATTTGCGCTCCTGCTTGGATTGCCATGCCATATTTAAGGTGATATCCAAAATAGTCAAACAAGAAATTATTGTGAGAGACATCAATCGCTTTCATCATTTTGACAAGGGAACATGCTCATGTGGTGACTATTGGTGATGTTCCATTGTCCATTCATGTATTGAAGGGAGCTGCTCATTGATTTGCATCACCTTTAGTAATACTGGATTGCTGGTTGAAATGATTATGTTGATGATTTGCTGGACATAAAAGAGCACTCTTTGTTCAGGTGAATCATGTACCAGGTACACTTTGTGAACTAAATTCTGTGTTGATCTCTCAATAACATTTGTAATCATCAATTTTACCTTAATGTGCTAGGTTGGCATCAATCAGAAGGATAATTTGCAAAAAGAAAAATGCTTGCTTGATCTGGACTGAGCAAAGGTAAACATGCAATAGATCCAACGGTTTTTTCATGAACGTATCTCATTGTGATGTATATGTACCCTCTCCAGAATGTTTTTCTTTAGAGAAAATGCAAAAGGCTTGCGTCTCGATGTATTAAAAAGGTAGAAAGGATAGTACAACCCAGGAGGGCAAGATACAACACACACTAGAAAAGTAGAGAGAGAGAGAGAGAAAGATTAGTGCACATCCCAATCAACTGTGATTAGAACACGCAACCGCAGAGCACCGGCACAAACCAAATGGTGGGCCTCATTCCTGATTAAACCTGATAGCCCTCTCCAGAATGTTACATTGGAGGATACAGAAAACATCAATTGAAGGATACAGAAAACTTCAGATTTTGTGTGGTTTCTGGTGAAACCCTCTGATCATGAAATTGCCTTGTATCAGAGAAGATTAAAGCGAAAGGGTTGTTTTGGCTATGATAGCAAAAGAGATTAGAACATTTCATCATTCTCCGGAAGACAGGGATTTAGTTGGCAAACTGCGGATACTGCCTTTATCGATGATTTTCTTGGGTATCCTGAAATGGATCAGTGAACTGAACACCATTGTACATCACAACAGACAGTAGAAGGGCACCTTCAATTTGTTTTCCTGGTTAGTGCTGAAGTTTTGAAAAGTTGACCAGGTGCGAATATTGAAGCTCACTAAATTTAGGATCAATGAAACATACATAAACGCTGCATATTTGATGTTTCAGAGATACTTACTTTTAGATAAATACTATCACCTAAGATTGGGAATGTACTGTCCTAAGTTAAAGTTCAGGAATGTAGGTGCATATGGTATAACACATGCGAGAGCTCTCCCCCCTCCCCTCCCGCGACACCCCCACAGGCTTCGGGGAGGAAACCCTAGCCGCCGGACTTCTTCCCCCTCCCGCATCCTCTCCTCCCCCGCCGCCGCCACAGGGCGCGACCGGGCGAAGCCCGGCTTCGCCCGGCTGGCGCAGGCGGCGGCGGGACTTCTCGCCCCTATGCGTGTGGGGGTCGGTGCGGGCCGTCCTCGATCGGCCTGGGCGTCGAGGTGGGTCACGGCGGTGCTCCTCCCGGTGGCGTCGACAGGCGGCGGCGTGGTGGCCCCATTAGTGCGGCTGGCTACCTTGAGCTGGGCAGTTGGGCAGTGGCCGAGGCAGCATCCTGGCCCTGCGTGGATCTGGCGGGCAGCGCTGCCTGCTGCGGCGCATGCTTTGGCCGGTTGGTGGTGGCGGGTGGTAGTGGTGCGGGCCGAGGTTGGGGATGGCGGCTGTGGTGGCTTGTCCAGATCTGGCCTTGCGGTGACGCGGGCTGCGGGCGGCTGTCTTGCCAGGTGCCCTCTCGGCTGGTCGGGGTGGCGGCGCAGTGGCGTTGGTTCGACCCCCTCCTCCTGATTCATGGGTTGTTTGGCTCTGCGGTTGGCGACGCGTCCGACGGGTGGAGCACTGCCGCTCAGCGCTTCTCGCCTTTGGCTGGCCTCGGTGGCAGGGGCGCTCCGGGGGATTGGCAGGGGTGCCTCTGGGTCTTGCTATTGCCAGTGGTGGCGACGGTGACCTGGCCCCAGTTCGACAAATGGCGCAGCGGCTGCCTATGGCCTCCCCATGCCCTGCTCCGGACGGCAGGGCCCCGGTCTTACCAAAAGGGTCTGCTTTTCCGGCCTTAGCGTCAATGCTCGATGTGGATGGGGGTGGGATGGTCTTGGATGCCGGGGCGGTGCTCTGGAGGTGGGAGTGCGGGGCTCATGGGCGGAGCTCGTGCTCAAGTGCTGCCCGTTGGCCATGGCCGTGTGGGCGGCGTGGCGGCCGGGGTGTGACGATTGGTGGCGGTGGTGCGGCGTACGAACCTATGTCGAGGGCGATGGGTTTTGGCTGGGGTGAAAATCTGACCTGCCTTCGGGCAGGCCGGCGGCGGCGATGTTCATTCCCTTGAAGGCGCCGCCGCGGTCCTCATTGCCCGTCATGTTGCTCCAAGGGAAACCCTGATCCTTGATTCGAGCGGTGGCGGCACTCGGGTGTCGTACCCTTCCTGAAGGCACCGTTTGGAGCTCACGGGTCGTCGTATGCAGCTTCATCGCTTCGCGGTGGCGTGTTCACAGTTGAGGACCCCGGTAGCTCTTATAGTGGTAGGGGTAGTGTTGCTGCGCTCAGCGCCATTGTATCCACCTTGGGTGTGTGCGTGAGTTGGGGTGGTGTGAGTTTGTATCGAGTTGTTGATGGTTGGTGCTTTATATGTAAAACGGGGCAAAAGCCTTTTTTGGTAATTCGGTAGACGGCCCAGCTAGTTTCTCCTCCACCGAATTTGATGCCGGCCTCTTCGTTCATTCATTTCTTCCCGTGGTTGATTCGCATCAGATGCCGCACAACAACGGTACTCGATTCAGATACGGAAGTTTGCTAGCGCTGGTTCATACTCTTCCTGGAAACATGCTCCCGTGAAGTGGACAGGGACTCAATCGTCACTCTTGCCACCGGAGACAGGATCCTAGCCGCTGCCCAGGTGATCGCGCCGACAGTATCCAGATTTCGGAGGAGACATCGCAAAACCTCTCCGGTGGCTGGCGGCCGGATCAGGGGCCAAACCATCCTTCTCGGCCATCGGTAGGTCCACACTCAACATGGCGGTGAGTTCGTCCTCCTCATCCTTTTTTCCTTCGCTAGATCCTCTTACAACATCACCCGCAAAAAAGGATTCCTTCTCTTACAACATTACCCGCAAAAAAGGATTCCTTCTCTTACAACAAGGAACAATTAAAAGTCAGCACTCGTTGTCAAAATTAAAAGAGAAGTCAGGAGGAGAGGGCGAGAGGCCCCTTACCTAGATTTCATCAAAAGGAGCGGAGCCAAAACTAGCTCGTCAGATGGAGTTACTGAGTTCTTGACAAACTTCAAACCCAGAAAAGACGGAGAGAAGCAGATGCAAGCCATTGCCATTCCTTCAATCACCATCCTATTCCGTTTCCGAGCCAACGAAATTGCCCAGCATATGCCAATGATTACTAGCTCGCAAGTTTTTTTTCGCCGCACAATCTGAGGTTTACCATTGACAAATACATCAGCTGGATCAGAAATTCCATTGGACTGAATCCCAAGAAGGCGAAGGATTTCCAATGGTCCTCGAGCGGTGTAGTGTCAGGTGAGGAGGCACCGTTTCACCATCCGCACATCCGAAGGGACAGGGACCTGAGCCCAGAATGTTAGTTCTGTTTGAGCAGAAGCGAGCTGACCTTCTTGTTTGGAAAAAGTATGCAACTTGTATCTTTTTTGTGGAAAAATAACAAAATCGTGTCTTTCTGTGGAAAAAGTATGCAGCTTGTATCTATGTTTGTGGAAAATAACCAAATTGCACCTGTGCTGAGGCTTAATAAGAATTAAACTCTGATTTGTTTCCATGTCAAATGTAGGAGGATAACCAAGATGATTGGCTCAGCAAGTTGCTTGATGAAGTTTTGCTCAACATCGTCCAGCGACTTGATGTCGCTGATGCCGCAAGAACCAACGTCCTCTCCAAACGTTGGAAGCAGATCCGTGCTATGGTTTGTGCCGCTCTGATCTGGGCATGTAATAGAGCTAGTTATTTTGGTGCTGTCAGGTTTTCGCCCCATAGCACTCGTTTCGATGGCGGGCGAGTGCGGTGGGTTTCCTGGCAGTGCGTTGAACTCGCTACCTCTCTTTCCTCCTCTCCTGGATGTTTCTTGGATAGATTGTATTTCTGTTCTATGTAATGGAAAGGGGGTCAGCCTGGTTAAAAAAAAAGATCCGTGCTATGCTCTAAAAAATTGTCATAACAGATGATCTGTGCTTGAAGCAACCAGGAGCTTACCGAAAAGAAGGGCTGAAACTCTACATACCATTCACCTGTTGCGCATTGGATTCTACTTGGGAGATGTCTATTTTCATTGGCCATACTGTTGCCAACACCATAGCAACACAAAAGGTTGCTTCGGTCAGAGTTTACAATCTTGACAAAGGTGCATATAAATTGTACCAACAATGACCTGCTCACTTATGGGAGGCAGTTCATGTCTTTCTTTGATTCGTGTCCAAACACATTTGGTGGTTTTGCACGCCTCGCGCTAGAGAAATTGAGGTTAGGTGAATCAGATTACCCTAAATTTTTCAGTATATGCAAGAGTTCCTCTACATCTACCGCTGTGACATGGGGATTATATCTTTGCTGGAAATGGAAACATGGGGATTATATCTTTGCTGGAAGTGGAACACCCGCAACTCAGTGAATTAGTGATTACCGCTACCAGTCTTATGAGGGTTGATCTGAAGTAGGCACCTAAGCTGACAATAGTGAAATTTAATCATTTTAAATCTCAACATGACCCCTTCTGCTCTGCTCCAGAATGTGAGCATCATCAATATTGGTCTTTCTTGGCACAAGATGCTCAAGTTAACTGAGTTGCTTGGTAAAACCGCCATAAGCAACCTGCATTTGGACTTCAAATGCGAGAAGGCAAGTTAAAGTCCACAATGTTGTCAGCGTGATGTGTGTCATGGAGAGGTTGTAATCATTATTTTTGGTTAACATAATTCTGCTTTATCCCCTTTTTTGCAGGTTTGGGTCAAACCAGAAGGTCGAAGACAATTGTTGCCGGTGTTCCACAAACTAAGGCTTGTGAATTTGATTAACATTTATGAAGAATGCGATCTCACCTGGACAATGTTCATGCTCCAAGGTGCACCCACCCTAAGGAACTGGGCATCATGGTAACCTCTTTGTACCGATTCTTTAATTCTCATTTTTGTTCCACCTTATGTATCTATGCTAACCACATGTTGGAATTGCAAAGCGTATTGCTCATTTAGAAGTTCAAACTTTTTGTGACCAGTTAGGAATTTTTGACCTGACCGAATGCAGGTGCGGCGCATTGGTGTGAAATGATATTGGGGAAGCGGAGAAAGAGGTATGCGTTCAGCGAGGAGAAGGACAAAGGGCTTGAGTGGGAACCATTTGCATCTGATTTCAAACACCACAGTCTGGCTGAGCTCAGAATCTATGGTAGGTTCAAAGCAGAGGGAAAATTTGTTAGCTATGCCAGATGTGTCATGGAAGCAGCGGAGAATCTGGAAGACATAAAACTATATAAGAATCCAGTGTGTGTGGATCGCAAGTACAAGGCTCCAAAGGGGTGGACACAGAAGCAGAAGTTGTCTCTTAGGAATGAAATCACTAAGGCTCTGATTGGATTGGCGTTTCACGTCGCAATATACCCCTGTAAAATATACAGACCTTCGTCGGTCGTTTTTCTTTCCAGCTCAAAATCAAGTGTGGCTGGTATTATTATTTTTTTTGAAACCGAGGCAAAAGATTTGCCTCATATATTAATTAAGCAGAGAAGAGGTTTTGTTACAATAGGCACCCTTACACGGCATGAGTGATTACTCGCGCAAAATAATGGCCCCTAATTTCTTTGCCCCGGCGGTGACCCAAAGCTTTGCCTCATTGGCAATGGAAGCTAGTAAAATAGGCGGTAGAGCACACTTATGCTGGAAGACCCGTGCATTCCTTTCGTTCCAGACGGTCCACGACACGAGCATAGTCATCGAGGCCATCGCCTTTCTGTCGGGTAGTCCTGTGCCGGTCAAATTTTTCCACCAACTCTTGACTGAAGCCTCCAAATGCCATGAAGAGGTGTCCAAATGCGTAAGCTGAAATTTCTCAATGACTATCTTCCAAAGGCGGATGGTGTAACGACACTTGAAAAAAAGATGAGGACCGCTCTCTTGCTCCCTTTTGCAAAGAGGGCAAAGACCACAGTTCGGCCAACCCCGCTTGGCGAGCCTATCCGCCGTCCAGATTCTATCTTGGGTTGCCAACCAAGCGAAGAACTTTGCCTTTGGAGGCGCCCAAGCCTTTCAAATCATGTGCTCCATGGGGGAGAGAACTAGCCCGAGGAATTGCGCTTGATATGCGGAGGTGGCGGTGTAGCACCCATCGGCCATGTGCTTCCATATAATGGAATCCTCGGAAAGCTCATCAAGATGAAAGTTGTGCAAGAGCATCCAAAGGGTGAAGAATTGCCGGATGTGCTCGATGGAGACGGTCGTGGAGGGGTTGATCTTGAGAATCTATTATACACCTGTAAAGTAAATACAGATGTATAAAAGTACCCCCATGCCAAGCGCGGCCTAAGGGATGTCATCTCTCGTCCGGATTCACTTCTCTATATACAAACTGGGAGAGTAACAATGTCACACAGAAAAATAATGCATAGTAAGTGCCAATGTGTATTACCTAGGAGATAGATGGGGATGCAAGCAGGATGTAAATTATGCAGGTGGCTAATGAGCACAGAAGCCTGTAGCATATTTCATACTACTAGAATAAACATGGCAATGCTATACGGTAGCAAGGAAAACAAGCTTGGAAATTTGATAGCTCTACGCGACTATAGTGCAGTCCAAACAGAACCTACATAGGTGTTTATATATGTACTTCCTCGGTTCCAAATTATAGCATGTTCTAACTTTTTAAAATCAGATGTATATAGACGCGTCACTCATTTCGGTCCGTATGTAGTTAATATTAAAATATCCAAAACATTTCAGAACAGAGGAAGTACATACAAAGCACATGATTTTCAAAGTGTGGGTTGGCACAGCTGCAATCTTCCTCCTAATAGTTCTGACGAGTGTTTTTCTTCGGTCTGGCTATTCTGCCGCGTCTTTAAGCCGAGTGAGCGGCCTACACTTTTGACCATGGTGTTTGACAGTTTTGTGTTGGTGATAGAAAAATGCCGTTGTGTCATTAGTGTTTTGTTTGTCCAACGTTGTGTGGTGTTTGTAGTAATCAGTTTAAATAACCAAATAAGGAGACGAAGAATAATAGGAGTACTTTGTTTCATCATGTGTGTTAACGGCCGGGTAGCGATGGCTGTGATTCTTCACGAGGTGCTCCAGGATGTCCCTCTGAAAAGAACATTAGGCCCTGCTTGCAATCGTTGTAAGTTGATACGTTCGGATTTAATTTACAGGTGTATATTACCGGGCACCGGCTGTAGTATAATTTTTGCCTGGAATGAAAACGACGGCTGAAGGTGTCTATCGTTTTACAGGGGTATCTACGAGCTAAACGATGATCCAAACGGGGCCTTAGACACTTTGGAATCAACACACTATAAATAAAGGAAAGTAAAGGAAAATAACCAGGAGTCACCTACAGTGGCGGTGTGCCCGGCATGTCGTCAACTGGGGAAGTGGCAATGGCACCGGTAGAACTCCATCATTTTTGCATAATTGCAATACGTTTTCTCAGATGAAGTGAGCATCGCTCATTGCTCCCAGAAGCTTCGTTATGCAAGTTTTCAGGCCGCAAGTTTGCATCATCGTCGACAATTATTATTTTCGTTTCCTGGAGGCAGTCCATTGCAGACAAGCTTGCAGATTCAACAGCTTTGCATGAGGTATTTCCAAAATCTGCATAGAACAACTTTGGCTGGAAGGCCGGCCAATCCCCATGCGGCGGCAGATTGACAGAAGGAGAACCAAGCACCCCATCTGTTCAAAATTACCTCCGTCTACGGACCTACGTCGTCAACGCTCAAAGATGCTTTCTTTGCTGAGCTCCTCTTCCAGAAGCCTCCCTCCGGAGACCTATGGCTTGCCCTTGAAGACTTCAACCAAATCTACCGTGCTCGTGACAAGAACAAGCGCAACGTCAACACTAGCCGCATCAGCCGTTTCCGGACAACTCTCCAGACTTGTGAGCTCAAGGAGATCCACCTTCAGAACCGGCGCTTCACATGGAGCAACGAGAGGCAGAACCCCACTTTATGCAAGTTGGATTCTTTCTTCTGCAACGCGAAGTGGGATGTCCAGTTCGGCACCCACATCCTTCATGCTCTGTCCTCCTCGTTATCCGACCATTGCCCCCTACTGCTCGCGGATGCAGTCGGGCCGATCAGGCCGAAGACCTTCCGATTCGAGAACTTTTGGGCCTCCCTCACGGGATTTAATGAAATTGTCTCGGGGGCTTGGGAGGAGCATTCGGAGCACTCTGAGCCTTTCCAGGTGCTGCACCACAAGCTAAGAAAAACAAGCGTCCGCCTCAGTGCTTGGAGCCGCAGACTACTCTCCAACGCCAAGGTTCAGCACCATGCCGCCCTTTGGGTTATTCTCCACCTTGACATTGCTCAGGAGAGCAGGCCCTTATCCCAGGATGAATGTGACCTCAGGAAGCGGCTCAAAAGGAGGGTCGTGAGTTTGGCTGTTCTTGCAAGGGCGCGAAAAAAGCCATGTGCTAGGCTTGCTAACCTCAAGGAGGGGGATGCGAATACCAAGTTTTTCCATCGTCGTGTCAATGCGAGGCGTCGCAAGAACCACATCCACCGGCTCAAACACAACCAAGGGTGAGTCACCGACCATGACCACAAAGCGCAAATTATTCACTCGCACTTCTCCGATGTCATGGGCAGAGATAAAGCGAGGGACTATGATTTTAACTGGGATGAGCTTGACTTGGGCTCTCATGACCTCTCGGCGCTGGGGGAGCCCATCTCGGTGGAGGAGGTCCAGGAGGCGATCAATCAAATGCCAAGTGACAAAGCGCCCGGACCTGATGGGTTCACGGGGCTTTTCTTCAAGAAATGTTGGGACACCATCAAGAATGACGTCATGAAAGCCATCTCTCTCTTCAGCAACCTCTGAACCGCAAATCTGCAATGGCTAAACTCCGCTAATGTTGTTCTTCTCCCGAAGAAGGAGGGAGCCGAGGGCATCCTGGACTACCGCCCCATCAGCCTCATCCACGCGGTAGCCAAGATCATTGCGAAAGTTCTGGCCACCCGGCTTGCTAGCCATATGCACTCCCTTGTCTCCCATGCCTAGAGCGCCTTCATCAAGACGAGGAGCATCCACGACAACTTCATGTATGTCAGAAATTTCGCGCGCCTGCTTTACAAGCGCAAGACGCCCGCGCTTCTCTTTAAGCTGGACATCCATAAGGCTTTCGACTCGGTGAGGTGGGAGTACCTGCTGGACCTCCTTCAGAAACGAGGATTCCCTAGCATCTTTCGGAATTGGGTCGCCGCCCTGCTATGCTCCTCCTCCTCGCGCATCCTGCTGAATGGGGTTGCTGGTGAGCCAATCGTCCATGGTTGTGGCCTTCGGCAAGGCGACCCCCTGTCTCCGCTTCTCTTCGTCCTCGCGATCGACCCTCTCCAGAAGCTGCTGGAGGTCGCCACTCGGAAAGGGCTATTGCATAAAAAGTCCGTGGCCGAGGTGTAGCGCTGCGCACCTCCCTCTACGCCGATGATGTTGTTGTCTTCTTGGCCCCAATCAAAAGCGACGTCGACAACCTCTCCAACATCTTGCGTCTATTTGGGAACGTCACTGGTCTGTGCACCAACTTCCTGAAGAGTTCGGTCGTCCCAATCCGATGCAAGAACATCAACCTGCCGCACGTCACCCAAAGCTTACCTGCTGTGGCTGCTTCCTTCCCCATCAAATACTTGGGCCTGCCCTTATCTGTTTGGCAACTCAAAACAGTGGACTTCCAGTTCCTCTTGGACAAGGCGACGGCAAAGCTAGGCGGCTAGGACGGCCAAAATATTACAGCCATTGGGAGGGCGGCCTTGGTCAAGTCCGTGCTCTCCTCCTTGGTGGTCTACTTCATCACCCCACTCATTGTGCCGACGGGCACTCTACGGCAGCTCACAAAGCTTCAGAGGGCCTTCCTTTGGGCAGGATCGGATAAGACAACCGGTGCAAAATGCAAGGTGAACTGGGATATCGTGTGTAGGCCTTCCGAGTTTGGCGGCCTTGGCGTACTCAACACGGAAAAATTTGCAAGGGCACTAAGGCTGCGTTGGCTTTGGTTTGAGTGGAAGGAGCCGTCCAAGATGTGGGTCGGTTTGGGGAACCCGTGCGACGACAAGGACTATGATCTTTTTTACGCCTTCTCCACCATCACTGCTGGCAATGGAGCCCGCACACCTTTTTGGGATGCTCCTTGGGTGCATGGGAGAAAGCCCAAAGACATCGCTCCGCTCATTTATGGTGCCGCCACAAGGAAGAATTGGAAAATTAGAGAGGCTATATTGGACAATGCGTGGATATCCAAAATAAAGCTGTCACACAATTTCTCGATTCACCATTTCAGCCAATTCCTCCCGCTTTGGTCTAGCATTCAGGACTTCCAACTGCAACACGACGCGGAAGATGAGATTGTGTGGAAGCATACTGACAGCGGACTATACACCGCGGCTTCTGCCTACAAGGCGCAATTTCATGGCATGATCCGCTCGCCTCTGGAGCATGTTATTTGGAAAGTTTGGGCCCCTCCCAAAGTGAAGTTCTTCGCTTGGTTGGCCGCTCAAAACAGAGTGTGGACCGCTGACCGATTGGCCAAACGTGGATGGCCAAACTGTGGCCTTTGCCCCCTCTGTAGGCGTCAGCAGGAAACAGTGGATCACCTTCTCTTCCGATGTCGGTTCACCATCCGGGTATGAAACATGATCAAGGGGTGGCTGCAGATTGAAAGCATTGATACTGCAAGCTGGCAGCACTTTGAATCCGCCAAAGAGTGGTGGATCGCGCTCTCCGACTACTCCGTCCCCAACAGGAAGGCGGTGGCCTCCCTCACAATGCTCACCTCTTGGGCCATCTGGAACGAACGTAATGCGAGGGTGTTCGGCCACAAAAGTGCCCTGCCATTTGTAATTCTAGCACTCATCAAAGAGGAGGCGGCACTTAGGGTCGCTGCCGGTGCTAAGAAGTTGAGTTCAATCATGCCGGGAGAGTAGTCCCTTTGTAAGGCGGTGTTGTAATCCCTCAAACTCTTTCTTCTCTTTTAATTAATATATGAGGCAAATCTTTTGCCTCCTTTCAAAAAAATATCGTTTCCCTTAATGGTGTTCCTGATGGCCTGTCAAAGTATGAACCTCTTGCTGTCTTGCATATGGTGGCACGGATTGCACTGAAACTAATGTAAGTGGTAGCTGAATTCTCAAGTGCTCAAGGTTCAGCTGGCCTGGCAATACATACTACTACTGTCAGTATGGTATGGCCCGAAACAAAGAGTGAAGAGCACAAAGAGCATATTCTGGCGAACAGATAAGCGTAACCGGTACCAGGCTATGATGCACTAAGATACAGAAAAAAATCAGTTAAAGCTTACAGATAAGCATAACCGGTACCAGACTATGATGCACTAAGATACAGAAAAAAATCAGTTAAAGCGGAAGCGGCTGCGAACCGGCGAATAACGTGAGAGGATAAGAGCTCTAGATCTGGCAAAACAAAGAAAAACATGAGTTTAGAACTTCCAGTTCTCTAAAATGCATAAACAAAAGAAAGGAGAAGTGAACTTTCAGCACAACCATCTTCAGAGCTTGTGAAACACCCATGCTGCCATGAGTGACTGACACACAGTACATGAATTAAGATACAACAGCATTTGTCCCAACTACAGCCCTGAACATGAGCAACACTGGTTTATCTCATTACAATCTCCAGCATTTGTCCCAGCTACAGCTACAAGTTACCTACCATCAGCCTACATTATTACATCACATCACTGTCAAGAACAGTGCTACGAGGCCAGCTCTATGTGCTGCCCCTGGACACCGTCACCACCAGAGGCCCGCACTCCATTGCCTGGGTCGCCTTGAGGCCCTTCACCACATCCACCATGCTTGGCCTCTTCCACGGCTCGTCGGCCGTGCAGTCCAGGGCGATGCCGAGCACGTGCACCATCTGCTCCCGCCACACGCCTGAGACTGGCACGCAAGGATCAAACAGCTCGTTCCTCGTCCCGCGAGCGATCACCCATCGTACCCAGCCGACAAGGTTCCCACCACCTTCCAAGTCTTCTTGCCCTGTAGGTGGCCGTCCTGTAAGCAGCTCCAGCATGACGACGCCGAAGCTGTACACGTCGCCTTTCGTGCTGGACTTCATTGTCTGGCCGTACTCTGGGGGGATGTATCCAAATGTACCGGCGATGTCGGTGCTGACATGAGTCTCGCACGCGCTGATTATCCTTGCGAGGCCAAAGTCAGAGACCCTCGGCTCGAAGTTCACGTCCAGCAGGATGTTGCTTGATTTCATGTCCCGGTGGATGATATGAGGCACAAATCCTTCATGAAGGAAAGCAAGTCCATGGGCAGAGCCGAGGCAGATCTTGAGACGGTCTGGCCATCCAAGTGCTTCAACCGCATCTGCACGGTTCCTCAGCCATATCTCAAGGCTCCCATTCTCCATGTACTCATAGATCAGGAACCGTTCGTCGCCACAAACACAGTAACCAAGCAGGGGAACAAGGTTTGGATGTTTCACCTTTCCAATGGTCTCCATCTCAGCTAGGAATTCACGGTCACCCTGGAACTGATGGCCACCATGAAGCCTCTTGATCGCGACTCTCCGACCTTCAGGGAGTGCCGCTCTATAGACAGTGCCAAAGCCACCATCGCCTATGATGTGTTCTTTACTGAAATTCTTCGTGGCTTTCAGTATATCATCAGTGGTGACCCGCAACAGTGAATGCTGAAAAGTTGCGAGATTGATACTCAGAGGTTCCCGTGACTTCCTTCCTAGGAGCTCATCACTTGAGGTTGGCTCAACGGCAGCCTTGGCCTTACCAGCGGGCACAATAACCAATGAACTGTTCCTCGATAGTTTGTGTCTCAGATAAAACACCAGAAGCACTAACACAATGATGACAGCAAGTGAAAGGATACAAATGATCCCTAATCTTCGAACTCGATGAGATGGATGAGCCACCCTACGACCAGTGCCATTAGTGGAACAAACATCTCCTGCTGCACAATCTGATGAGCTGAACATATCGATGTGGTTACCAGAGAAGTTGGCAAATGTGAGGCCAAATATATTGCAAATACCACAAGGGATGACACCATAGAAATCATTGCTTGAGAGGTCAAGATAGTTCAAAAAGCTGAGATCAGAGAGTGCTGATGGTAAGCTTCCAGTGAGGCTATTGTTGTGGATATCAAGAGAAGACAGTTGTGTGAAGTTCGAGATAGACTCATCAAGGGTCCCTGAGAAATGGTTACTGCTTGAATTGAAGAACAGCAGTGAGCTTGAGGATTCTCCGTCCATGGGACAAAAGAATAAAAGTTTCCCAGAGAGATTGTTGTTACTGACATCCAGGCGGTTCAGATATTTGTTGCATAGCAAAGACTGGGGTAGACTTCCGGTAAGTACATTACCGGACAAGTCTAGCATTGAAATTTTGGGAAGAACTTGGCCTATCTCAACAGGAATGGTGCCATTTAGGTGGTTGTTTGATAGAATAAGGCCTTGAAGTTGTACCAATGGTGCAGACCAAGGAAGCATTGGTCCAACTAATCCATTAGAAGACAGATTAATGCTTGTAAGATTTGTCAGCTCACCAAGCTCTGAGGGAATGGTGCCATTTAGCAAGTTGCCTTGCAGGTTTAGCACCATCAGCATAGAACACTTCTTTATTGCTGCCGGAATCTGACCAGTCAACCGGTTGTATGACAGATCAAGAAGGCCGTTATGCTGCACAAACTCCGAGTCAGGGTGAACCTCATTTTCAAACCCCACACAGATCTCAGCAGGAATAGCACCAGAGAGCTGGTTATAAGACAAAATCAAGCTATTGAGCAATGTCAGGTTAGATATGGCCCTCGGGATGTGCCCGGTCAGATTATTAGAGCTCAGGTCCAGTGTAGCAAGGTTTCGGCAGTTGAAGAGTTCTATTGGAATGTTCCCAGATAACCCATTGCCATGCAGAGACAGAATAGTCAGATTTCGTAGATAGCCAACAGACTGTGGTATGGGTCCTTCCAAATAGTTATTGTCAATCTGCAACCTCTGCAAGCTGGACAGCCTACCAATGCTATCTGGGATCTGGCCGGTAATCTGATTATTGCTGAGAGAGATCTGCAAAAGAGTTGATGACTCCCACAACCTGTCAGGCAGCATTCCTGTGAAATTGTTTAGGGACAATTCCAGACTAACTAAAGGCAGGTCAGCCAGGTACCCTGGTATCTCTCCATGAAGATGGTTACCTAGCAAGTTCAGCTCAGTGAGGTTTGTGCATCCTTTAAAAGTTTCCTCGATACTTCCAGTCAGATTGTTATCATGCAGTATGAGTGTTTGCAGGGAGTTGTCTTGACACATCTCAGCAGGGACAGAACCTGAGAGACGGTTGGTTTCTGCAGAGAAACTGAGCAGATGCTGCAATGGCAGCAATGGCAAAGGTCCACTGAACAAGTTTTGACCCAGCGATATAGATCTTGCATTTGCCCAGTTCCTTATCCAATCTGGAATATTGCCTGATAGTTTGTTCCCTTCCACAGAAAAAGAGATAACAGTTTCCAGTTCTGCAAGTTCTTCAGGGATGGAGCCAGTGAAGGCATTAAATGACAGATTTATGAGAGTAATCTTCTTGCAGTTACTTAGTTCTTTCGGTATGCTCCCCCTGAGCCCTGCATTCTTCGCAATCAGCTGTGTCAGATTGCCAAGCAGACCGATTGATGTTGGGAGTTCAGCATCGAAGTGGTTCTCTGATATGTCAAATTCCTCCAGGCTTACAAGACCGCTGATTGACCAAGGGATGGTGCCTGTGAGTTTGCATTCAGGGAGCAGAAGTACTTGAAGCCGCTTCAGATTACCAATGTCTTCTGGAATGCTCCCGGTGAATGCATTTTGGCCCAAAATCAGCAGTCGAAGGTTTTCCAGTTGACCAATCTCCCCAGGTATTGGCCCCACAAAATTGTTTGAGGACAGATCAAGTGACATAAGGTTCACCAATGAGCTTATTCCAGAAAATATTAATCCACTGAGGTTATTCTGGCTTAGATCAAGATGCAACAGCTGAGACAGATTACGAAAAGCTGCTGGTATCGATCCATTTAGGCTGTTCATGTGAAGGTCCAGAAACTCTAGGTTCTGCAGACTGCCCAACTCTGTAGGAATTCCACCGGAGATGGAATTCCCGGATATGGACAGCTTGGTGAGATGCTGCAACTGAGCAATTGCAGGGCTCAGTTGTTCATGTAATAAGTTGTTGTCAAGCACCATTTCTTTCAGCATCTTCAAGGTATATAATGAGTCAGGCAGGTGCCCAGTAAGCTGGTTGTCGTTCAGTTCTAGGTACTGCAGACGCTGCAAATTCCCCAGGGTGTCTGGAAGCTCACCGGTAAACCCACACCCACTTAAGTTCAGCAGAACAAGCGACTCGAATGCCCCAATGCATGAAGGAAACCGGACGTAGAGTGGCATGGAGGACAAGTCTATGGCCACAACGCTACGCCCCGAACAGGTTATACCTAACCAGCTGCATGGGGGAGTTTCTGAATCAAACCAGCTGCGAAGGAAACCTTTTTCTTCAACAATTGAGTGCCTCAGAGTGAATAAACTTTTTATATCACTTGATTCAGACATGACAGAGCTGGGGATGAAGATCACAAGAAGAATGAGAAGGCAGATGCTTCGAGATCTCATTGCTATTATGTTCTTTGGACTTGTGCAGCGTTCAATCTGCATAAGAGATAAACATGTCAGCAGCTTTCAAAAGAACCACATAGGACATGATATGTCAAAAGTTCGTCATGTTCACTATGTCAGTGTGGAAAAAATGAGATGTTCTATGTGATGTGGCACAAAAGGAAATTCAAGTTTTCCTTAAGCTTATAAGGAAACAATAATCGAAGTAATAGACAGGTTTTTATTTATCTGAACCAGACCGGATGTTCAAGGCTTCAAAACAAATGGCTTGTTCGTTATAGAACTTGGTACATTTTAATCACACTTTGATGTAAATGAGCAATCAAAATTTGTACAAGCATAGAGCTCAAGCAGGGATTTACACTGACTACCTTCTCAATCCTATGATGCTCTTTCTTTGCTGCTATTAGTTACAACAGAGATACAGCAGACGAAAAGCTCAACTCAATCAAATGTAATACGTTCCCCTCGGAAATACGCCCTGAACTCCTGAAGAAAAAGAAGAAACAGCAGTCAGCTTCATGTAAGTAAATAGTAATGCTCAGCTCAAGACACAAGAATGAGTAAACAAGCAAGCCCATTATAGTTCAGTCAACATCACACAACACAACGGAAAACCCACAAGTTACAAATACTCTCACTTAGCACTTCCCCCTACCATCTACTCCCTCCGTTCCCAAATATAAGTCTTTTTAGAGATTCCAACAAGTGACTACATACGGAGTAAAATGAGTGAATCTACATTCTAAAATATGTCTACATACATCCGTATGTTGTTGTCCATCTAAAATGTCTAAAAAGACTTATATTTAGGAACAGAGGGAGTAGCAAAGAGACCCAGGGAAACCCCGGTGGTGATTAGTTACCCTAGTCTCCAAAAGGAGCAACACACTACCATAACAAACTCAGGAAACTCAAAGGAGAAAACAGCAGAGTTAAACTCCTCCATAATGCCTCGGGGTAGGACACAAGGATGCCCATGAAACATCCATCCAACACAAAATTACAAACCACTCCACTGTTTTCCTATAACGAGAAAGGGTGGTAATGCTGCATGGTAGGGGTGCAGCTTTACATCAGATGAGATGGCACAAAACCAAGCATGCAGCACCATAAATGCAGGCAGGGATGCGGATGCCACCTCCTGCACAGGGAGGAAAGGAAAAGCGACGGACCGCAGGGCACAAGAAAGACTATTCCCACACACATCCCCTTCCCCACGAGATTCAGCAGGTGGCGACACATACGCAAGCTGAGCACAGAAGAGTCGTGCTGCATACACCTCCAGTCCTCCACCGCTGCGGATTAAACGAACAAGCACGTCAAATCATGTCCCCTCCCCATCACACGAATCTCTGAATCCTCTGACCGGGCTCTTTAAACCTGGGAGCCAGAACAGCGATTGGACTAGACCGATTCAGAGAGGCAATGGGTGACAATAATACAAATTTGCGGGGGGTAATTGCAAAGGGGGTTACTGCCACTACCAGCATTTCTGCCTAAAGATGTCAGATCTTTTTCCTTTTTGCATGGTAAAGATGCAGATCCTTACTCGCCACGCCATACAACTAATCTAAGCAAAACATGAAGAACCAGAGTAGAATGTTTTCCCCAGTGATTTGGGCCATCATTTGGGAGCGATTTGTTTATGGGGCCGTATGAAAGGCCTGACAAACCAAGTACGATTAGCAGCATATTAAAGGTAGTTCTACTGCATTCAAGAGTGCGCACAAAACAAAAGTGCGGCCAACCATGGGCCGGGAGTCTATGGCTGCTGCAAAAGAGTACTAAGTACGTGCGTAGCCCGAGACAGCACGAAGGGGTTGGGTTTAATTGAACTGACGCCACGACGGCGAAACCGGGGGCGGAATTTGCACGAACAGAAATTACTGAGCACTTTTTTTCATCAAAAAGGCGAGCAAAACGAACGGAATTGAAACCGAGAACACTGAGAAAAGCTCCGTAAAATTTCTGTGTTGTAGAAAGACCACTTTCATTCGACGTTCCGGGGCGCCCGATTCGATCGACGAATTTGGCGAGCTGATCCGCTTTGATCCAGGAGAAAGCCCAGTCAGCCACCTTTTCGATCCAGGAGACGAACAGGGAAAAGCTCCGTAAAAACCACCCAAAAAGGAAGGAAAATGCTCTGCTTTGCATGTGGAATAATTGTTCAAGAACAAAGCTATCACCGAATGCTATAGTTAGGAAGACCCGTGACGGAGAAGCCGCAGTGATCCTCCTCCGCCCCCGTGAAGTTGCAAACCCCACAGATTAGAGATCTCCGCCGCAGCAAACACACTTGCTCGAGGCTTCATTTGGTACAATGAGGAAAAAACCGAGGCCCGACGGGGATTTTGAGGAGGACGAGGAGGGATCCCTCTCAAAGATCTCCCCGGGCGGTCAATTGGCAACAAGGGGAGGAAAATCGAAGAAATGGCAGATGGTTCCACACAAAGTTGCAGACAATTCTCAAACAGAGTACTAGCGAGCAACTGGAAAAAAATCCCGTGTAAATCGGCATACGAATTGGGCCTCCTACCACAACGATATTTGACAGCAATCGGTCTACTGAAACCATGCCGCTGTTGCGGTTAATCCGAGATGGCGAGAATGAAACAAAGACACGCGCGTGCAGCGGCGTGGTAGGTTCGTACCGCGACGGTGCCAGATGTGGAGACACGGGAGCAGGGGCGCGCCTGAGCGGCGCGAGCGTTGGCCGCCACCGCCGTGGAGCCGACGAGCCGCTTCTCCGTGCGCTGGAGCCGGAACCAAGGAGGCGGGCGGGCGGAGGGAGACGGTGCCGCGCCTTCAGTCCGCGCTCCTGCAGGGACGAGGGAGGGGCGTGAGCAGCAGGCGAGAGGGAGGGAGAGCGCAGCGGGCGGGGCCGGCCGGGGAGAGGAGGAGGGGAGGACGATCGGCTCGCGCGCGCACCTCGCAATGCCGGCGGCGGTGGCGGGCGGCGGCGTGCTCCTGCAGGGGTCGTCGGGTTAGGTGGGGCGCGCACGAGATGGGCGTGCGCGCGCGGCGGGCGAGCGAGCAGGGGCAGGCAGTGGGAGGAGGGAGGAGAGCCGAGAGCGTACGTACTCGCGGACTGACTGGGGTTTGGGGTTTGTGGGGCGGGCGGAGGAGGAGAGGAGAGGACGAGGCGGTTTGGTTGGGGTGGCAAAAAAGGTGGCCTGTGTGCTCTCTTCTGTTGCCTCTCCTGTGCTTGCTGCCTTCGCCGTTAACGATATGATGAGCAGCGGTCATGTTTCCTTCCCATGGCCATCGAGTCGCCTACCCTTCTCGCAAGAAAAGTCTATGTTTGCGCAAGAAAATGGCATTCGCGGTATGCACAGCCCATGCATTTGTTTCCATGGTGATGAGATCCTCTTGGGCTACAAAAATCGTCAAACTGGGTATAAATCTTTTTTTTAACATCAGTACAAACACAAGCGCTTATATACACGCGCATACACTCACCCTTATGAACGCGCACACACACCCTACCCCTATGAGCGTCTCCGAAAGACTGAGTCGGCATATCATCTTGAGATTTACGAAGTCACCGTAGACGCCTCGTCGTCGACGAGAACGTCTCCTCCCACTGAATGTGCATCGCCGGAAATCCTAAACAAATCCAGGAATAAATGCGAGCATCAGGATTTGAACCCTGGTGGGCTGGGGATACCATAGTCCCTCTAACCATACAATCACAGGTTGGTTCGCAAACTGGGTGTAAATCTTAGCATTCTTCGAAAGAGGATCGAAATCCTCGGGTTTACTGGCTTGCGGGTTGTGCAATGTGCATGCTATTGGGGTTGTAATTGTCTGAAGATCGGTCAGAGAAAAAAGCGATCATCTTAATATATGCAGGAGATATCTGTTCTCGAAACGACAAAATAAAAAGTAAATGCGTCCTAACACAACTACATTGATGTTGTCTCTTCCTATTTGCATGCGTCCGACAAACGGGGCGGACGGATGGTGTTGGGTTCCCCCGAGTCCTGCTCTAGGAGTGTGTGTGGCGAGCGAGCGGCGACAAAGAGTTGGGGCGGGGGAGGGAGCATCCTATCTTGCAAAGAAATTTTCCGGTTGAATTCGCCGCTACTATTGCACTCAATGTCGTGCCTTAGCATCATACGTTGGTGGAATCGCCGAACAAGGCGCAAATCTTCGAGTTTTTTCAAAAGAAGATCCAAATCCTTGGACTTACAACTACGAGTTGGTAGCATAACATTACAATCATACGAAGAACGCCTGGAGTAGAAACAAACATATGAATATATGCAAGAGATATATGTTCTCAAACGTCAAACTGGAAGTAAATGCCTCGTAACACAGCTACATTGATGTTTTTTTGCTTTCTGTACGCGTCCGGCACACGGATGGACGGATGGTGCCATGCTCCTGAGAGGGGCGTGTCCAGAAGAGGGCGTGCAAGAGAAGGACATGCGTAGCGAGCAAGCGGGAGCGGATAGGAGGAGAATCCTATTTTACAAACTAAAAAACTCGCTTGAACAAGATCTCACCACCAGAAACACATGTGGACGGCAAGATTTCCATAAAGAAATAAATTTGTCCAAAACTATTGCATTGGATGCCATGCCTTAGCATCATACATGTATCGTTGGTAGAATCGTCGAACAAGGTGGAAATCTTCGTTTTCTCTACTACTTAAAAAAACGTAAAGTTCCCATTTCATCTCTCTTTCGTCTAACCTTATATGTGTCCCACTCTTTCCTTTTCCTCTTTGATTTTTTTCTCTCATCTCTGATTTTTCTCCCGTCCATTCTCCCTAAAATAGAATCAATTGTCTCTTGTTTTATTAACTTACCAAAAAACACATTTTGTTTGGTAAGTAATTATTTTTTTACCAAATAAGTGCTTAGCAATAAAATGGCAAGTAATCTCTACTACTTAAAATGAACGTAAAGTTCCATTTCACCTCTCTTTCGCCTAACCTTCCTTATATATGTCCCACTCTTTCCTTCTTCTTTTTGATTTTTTTTCTCTCATCTATGATGTTTCTCCCATCCATTCTCCCTAAAATAGAATCAATTGTCTCATGTCTTACCAAGAAAACACATTTTGTTTGGTAAGTAATTAATTTTTTACCAAATAAGTGCTTAACAATAAAATGACAAGTAAACCATGGCGATTGCATACAAAAACTTGCTAAAACTTTAGCGCATCAATATAATAATAGACGCGCTGTGACGCCCCCGATTCAATCGTACACTAATCATGCACGCAAATGTGTACGATCAAGATCAGGGACTCACGGGAAGATATCACAACACAACTCTAAAACATAAATAAGTCATACAAGCATCATAATACAAGCCAGGGGCCTCGAGGGCTCGAATACAAGTGCTCGATCATAGACGAGTCAGCGGAAGCAACAATATCTGAGTACAGACATAAGTTAAACAAGTTTGTCTTAAGAAGTCTAGCACAAACTGGGATACAGATCGAAAGAGGCGCATGCTTCCTGCCTGGGATCCTCCTAACTACTCCTGGTCGTCGTCCGCGGGCTGCACGTAATAGTAGGCACCTCCAGTGTAGTAGTCGTCATCGACAGTTGCGTCTGGCTCCTGGGCTCCATCGTCTGGTCGCAGCAACCGGGTAAAGAAAGGGGAAAAAGGGGGAACAAGGCAACCGTGAGTACTCATCCAAAGTACTCGCAAGCAAGGAGCAACACTACATATGCATGTATATATGTGTAAAGGGTCATATCAGTGGACTGAACTGCAGAATGCCAGAATAAGAGGGGGATATCTAATCATGTCGAAGACTACGCTTCTGGCAGCCTCCGTCTTGCAACATGTAGAAGAGAGTAGACTGAAGTCCTCCAAGTAGCATCTCCAAGTAGCATCGCATAGCATAATCCTAACCGGCGATCCCCTCCTTATTGCCCTGTTAGAGAGCGATCACCGGGTTATATCTGGCACTTGGAAGGGTGTGTTTTATTAAGTATCCAGTTCTAGTTGTCATAAGGTCAAGGTACAACTCCAGGTCGTCCTGTTACCGAAGATCACGACTATTCGAATAGATTAACTTCCCTGCAGGGGTGCACCACATTACCCGACACGCTTGATCCCATTTGGCCGGACACACTTTCCTGGGTCATGCCCGGCCGCGGAAGATCAACACGTTGCAGCCCCACCTAGGCATAACAGAGAGGTCAGCACGCCGGTCTAAACCTAAGCGCATAGGGGTCTGGGCCCATCGTCCTTAGCACACCTGCACGTTGCGAGGGCGACCGAAAGCAGACCTAGCCTAGCAGGCGTTCCAGTCCAATCCGGCGCGCGCATTTCAGTCGCTGACGTCATGAAATGCTTCGGCTGATACCACGACGCCGGTTGCCCATATCTTCTCCCACGTGGCGGTTAGTGCGTATAAGGTCAACGACCCAACTCAGATCAAATACCAAGATCTCGTTAAGCGTGTTAAGTATCCGCGAACGCCGACCAGGGCCAGGCCCACCTCTCTCCTAGGTGGTCTCAACCTGCCCTGTCGCTCCGCCACAAAGTAATAGTCGGGGGCCGTCGGGAACCCAGGCCCACCTCTACCGGGATGGGGCCACCTGTCCTTTCAGCCCCCATCTCCGAACAGTATCACAGGTAATGTAATAGTGTGAAGTATATAGTACATGCCCATGATCACCTCCCGAAGTGATCACGGCCCAGTAGTATAGCATGGCAGACGGACAAGAGTGTAGGGGCACTGATGGAACACTAGCATCCTATACTAAGCAGTAGGATAGCAGGTAAAGGTAACAACAGTAGTAGCAAGGACAGGCTATGCAGCAGTATAGGATTAACTGAAAGCAGTAACATGCTACACTACTCTAATGCAAGCAGTATAGAGAAGAGTAGGCGATATCTGGTGATCAAAGGGGGGGCTTGCCTGGTTGCTCAGACAAGAAGGAGGGGTCGTCGGTGACGTAGTCGACCGCAGGGGCATCAGCATCGTCACGGGGTCTATCGGAGAGAAGAGGGGGAAGAAACAGTAAATACATAGCAAGCAAGTGCATAGCAGGACAACAAGCAGAGCTAGACGGGTTCTAACGTGGTATGAGGTGATACTGGTGAAGGGGGTAAACATCCGGGAAAGTATCCTCGGTGTTCCGTGTTTTCGGACAGATGAACCGGAGGGGGAATGTTGCAGGTTCACTATGCTAGGGACGCGTGGCGGACGAACGGGCTGCGTATCCGGATTCGTCTCATCGTTCTGAGCAACTTTCATGTACAAAGTTTTTCCATCCGAGCTACGGTTTAATTTTATATTAATTTTAAAAGATTTAAATCATTTTTAGGATTTATTTAAATATTTAAATTCAACATTATCCAGAACAGTGCACGCTGACATCATCATGACGTCAGCATGATGTCAGCAGTCAACAGAGGTGTTGACTGGTCAAACTTACGTGTGGGTCCACTGGGACCCACCTGTCATACACTGTTTAGGTTAATTAGGGTTTAGGTTAATTAGTTAGGCTTAATTAGTTAACTAAAATGATTAGGTTAAACTAATACAGAATAAATTAAGTTAATTAATTATTTTTATTTATAATTTTAAATTCCTTTTTTTATATCCTTTTTTTTACGTTCTGGGGGTGGGGTTCCCGTGTCAGTGGCCTATGGCCATAGCGGGTTCGGGCGCAACGGGCGTGGGCGCGGTTGCGGGCAACGGGCATCGGCGTGCGGGCGTGGTGACCGGCCCCAACAGGGCGCCCGAGGGGGGGCGCCGGCGAGGCGCAGAGCGGGGCGAGGCTGGCGGGGCGCCGCCGGCCACCGCACAAGCGGCAGCATGGCGTAGGAAGCCCAGGCCGGCGCGTGGGCGCGCGGTTCGGGAGGTAGGGCGTGGCGACCGCGGGACAGGCGCAGGGAACACGGCAAGGCAAGGCAAGGCGACGCCCCGAGCGGAGGGCAACGCCGTCCGGGGCAGGACGAGGCCGGCGCGGGCGTATCCATCGGGCGTGGCAGGGTCGCGCGGTGCGCACGGCGTTGTACGAGAGCAGAGAGGGGGGAGGAGAGGGGAGCACTACAAGAAATATGTCAACTTATGACCACCACTATTGGTCACTGAAAGGTCACAAATTTCCATTTATGACCTTTTTGTGACCAAAAACAGAAGGTCAAAAGCTGGGCGTCGTAAACTGACTTTAGCGACCTTCTCTGTGAGAAGGTCGTAGACGTTTATGACCAAAATATGTCTTCTATGGCGTTTTGGTCACTAGCAACCTCCCCAGGCCACGTAGGCATCCAGCGTGGCAATCTGACGTGGCACAAGATTCAGCCCGGTCCAATTCAATTTTCTACATGGGCCTAGCCCAACAATTCAGCCTTTTTACTGTATATTTTCTCTATTAATTTTCTCTAGCTACATAGGCCTGGCCCAACAATTTGGCCTTTTTTATTTTGGGCCATGGCCTTTTTTAGGACCATTTCATTAAGCCTATTTTTCTGGTTTTTCAAAAATGCACAAGGTTCTGATCCACTATAGTTTGGGCCGCAGCCTTTTTAGAGCCCAAATATTATTTTGTCAAGTAGAACATTTAGTATTTTTCATTCACAGATTTCAATTTACACATTTGAACAACAAGATATCAATAAATCTTTCTATTAAGTGATTAAATCCAAAGATCATCCAGTCAAATACTCACAAGAGCAAATACACGTATGCACGTCCAACTTCCACATACAATCAAAAACAGATACAAGAGCTGCATATTGTTGGCGCATACAACTTCCACATACACGTATGCACATCGCCAGCTTAATTCCTACAAGGCCGCGATGGTGGTATCTACGATGTGCGGGAGAAACGTTCAGGACATCCTCTTACTCTTCTTGTCACCTGCGTTCTTGAGCTGCAAGAGGACACAACACCATTAAGCACAGTTGGTCAGACCATATTGACAGGAATCACAAATGTTGGCACCCAGTGTATACTATGTAAGTGCTGGTATATTTTTACTGGCAAAACCATCACTGCATATTGTTGCTACCCATGTACACAAGTGTGCACATACACAGCATGCTGCATGCATACGCTCGCATGCCAGTATAAAGCTGCATCTCGATGCTTTTCACTGCTGATCAAGAGATTGTAATATTTTAATAATCCACTACATGCGCCACATAGCTACTCCTACCTAGGTAGCTATACGTAGGTGTACTAGCAGCCAGCCCAAAGGCGAGTTGATCAACAATTCAACATACACTAGCTAGCCAGCAAGCTACTGCTAAGTCCTATCCTAGCAGCAGCAACGACTTCTGTTTGTCATGCATTTAAAGAAATGCATGCATTTCCAGTAAATATAAATGTATGCATGCTGCCATTGGCCTGGACCACACTAGAAGAAAAAATGCTCGCAGCGACCAGCAGATAGATCGACCTAGGTGTGCGCTTCTTTCCAGT